>CM046667.1:16238814-17438814 GCA_025594165.1 Tamias sibiricus | reverse complement strand
GAAAAAGACAGCAAGGACATGAATAAGTAATTCACAAATAAAAGAAAAGCAAATGGGGCTTTTATTAAGGGAATGCAAATTGAAATATCAAGGAGACCTTTGTTTTTTCTTGGATTTACAAGATAGACACTCTGGTGCCTCCTTGTGAGCACTTAAGATGTGTTTTGTTTTGGAGGAGTACTTTGGAGATATATATTAATGACTAAATGCACACTGTGCCATTTGACCCATTACTTACACTTCCAAGAATTTTATTCAGTGGAAATATACAAATGCATCAAGACATGGCTTAGATATTAGACCATTGGAATGTACCCAATGTCCATCAATGGGAAATAGATTAAGAAAATCACAACACAGTCATACATGCTGCTGCTAACATAGCTGTAAAAGAAATGAGATCGTAGCCAGGCACAGTGGTGCACACTTGTAATTCCATCAATTCAGGAGGTTAAGGCAGGATGATTGCAAGTTCCAGGCCAGCCTCAGCAATTTAGCAAGACCCTGTCTGTAAATAAAAAGGGGTAGGGATGTAACTCAGTGGTAGAGCACACCTGAGTTCCATCCCCAGGCACCCCAAAAACAACCAACCAAACAAGTAAAAAACTAACAACCTTGAGATCAATTTTTCTGTGTAATATGGAAAGACATTCAAGATATATCAAGTGAGGAAAAACAATCTATTAGAGGATAATGACTAACTTAAATGTTACCTCTGAAAATGTTTAAAGTCCCCCATTTTAATGTTATAAACATTTTTTAAAATAAAAAAAATGCTCCCGTGTGAATGAAAAAGTACACCTTGTATTGCTTCAGATAGTACAACTAGAGCAAAATTTACTAAAATAAAGTTTCAGCATATAGAGTAAAGTACTGTCTGCTCTTGGCCGTTTTAGACACTGACCATCTGGAGCAACCATATAGATCTTGCCTCTAATTGCCTAACAGTGTTTTAAAAAATCACTAGATTTTCTCAGTAATTCACAAATGCTCATGAAATAAGACTGACACCATGAGCCCTATCATCTAAAAGGTGCCCTATAAAGTGTTTCCAGTTCTTCTTTTTAAATTCATTGCTCAAAATAGATCTAAGTGACCTTGGATATTCTCTGGCCCTTTGGGGCTTTAACCCATATAATAGGGTTCCAGAGTTGAACATAAGGACTTTGCATGCTTTGCTACAGAATTCAATTAGGGGGATTAAAATGGGCCATTGTGTTCTTGAACATGAAGGACAAAGGATACAACTGTATTGTATAAGTAATAAGTGAAGAAGCCCCTTTACCAAAAATCTGCAGTAGAGCAATAACTTGAAAATACATTTATTTATATCTGCTTTTCATTATATGTAAATTATTTCTCTTTTACCACCTGTATACTAGAATTAGGAGACAAGGCATTCAGTCTTGGATGTTAAATACCATTAGTTTACTTAAGAGCTTCTCATCTCAGCAAGACTTAAGCCTGCAGAAAATTACTAGTTTACCAATGTTCATTATTGCTTCCCAGTTGGCTTTCCATGTGAGTCATAGTCTAGTATGGTGGATATCTAGGAAATTGAATGGTAAATGGGGTCGGGCTTTTCTTAGGAAGGTAGGCATTTTTTGAAGAACAGGTGTAGTTTGATTCCTCTCTGTTGTTTGTCAGCCTACACTTCCCACTACTTCTGGTCCTTTTTTTACAGGATTGAGAACAAAATTATTCTTAGTGCAGAGGAAAGAAAAGATGCATGTATATAAAGGAGAAGGAGCTGATGGAAAGTATGATGGCAAATAGAGATAAAAGGGAAAGTGGACTGTTTGGGGAGAGAGAACGGGAATGGAATCAAAAGCATTGTTCTTGGACAAGAAGAGTCCTTATGAGGACAAAATGGGGTAAAAGGTGTAGGATTTTTTTTTTCCTTTATGAGTTGCATAAACAAAATTGAGAAAGTTGTTTTCTTGCCATGAGAGATGATATTGACATCATCTAGAGAAGAATGGTTGCGACTGGAGAGGAGAAGGGTAGATGAAGTCAGTGTGGAGGGTTGGCAGTAGACTTAGGGTGCAAATTAGTGATGGTCAAAAGGATTGCCCAGGATCGAAGGCCCATTTCAGGTTGAAAATAATATAATTGTGGCATGTATTTGTTTAATAAACTGGATTTTATTTTTTTTGTCACTACCATTCTGTTCTTTATTCCTACTTAATTTAATGTATTGAGAAGCTCATAGTTTGCTGAGTAGTGTACATGACTATTTCCAAAGGCACCCATGGGAAGAGCAAAATAGTAGGCCTATTCCTTGTGTGCTGTGACATACTTTATTGTCACCCTCCCTAATCTTAATGAAATTTTCTGTGACTCAAAAGATATAGTATGAAGGCACAGAATACTGCAGTTTATATTGGACCCACTATATTTTATCATATGCATGAGGAAAAAACATTCTTGGTTAATTATTGGCATGTCTATATCATTTAGCTAACTAAAATCAACTTTGTGTTAATTGATCATTAAGGTATTTATTATAGCAGAACTTAGTCAGACCCTGGCAGTCAGAACTGGGAAATTATTTAAAATACATTATTCCAACTTAAAAATGATAAAAGAATACTACTTCTTATACTACCATTTATTTTTGTGCTATTATTTTAGGGTTTCTTTTCCATTTCTCTCCCCTGGCCCATGCCTTACCCCCTTCTGGGGATTGAACCAGGGCCATGCACATGCTAGGCAAGGATTTCTTTCCTTCTTAAAGAATAAGAATGTTTTTCCAATGGAGATGGGTTTCTCTCTATGGAGAGTATTCTTTACAATTGATGAATGATAATTTCTTTTTGAAGTACAGTAATATGGATCATTGGCTATGAAGAATAGTTTGGCTTCAATCATCACCCCTTTCTTTCCTAAAGGTAGTAAAAGATCTATCAGATAATGAGTGATGGAAATGCCTGGAGCAGTCACATTGCAGAATTGTTCATGTAGAACTTTTGTTCTCATTCTGGAAGTCTTCTATGGTGGGAATGACTGTGTACTCCGCCCTATTTGAGAAGCCACCTTTCTCTTTTAAGGGGCATAAAACTCTTCATAGTTGGTTTTTAGATGATGTAATATAAAATTAAGAGAGAAAACCAAAACATTAAAAACTATATAATATAAAGGCAAAGAACTGGTATATAGGTGAAGGTTATTTGACAGACTTAAACTTTTCTTGTTCTCTCTCCAGAAAACAGAGACTATGTATCACAGCAAGAGTTTCATTGGGTGTAAGAAAGCGTACTAGAATACGCGCTGGAGTTCTGACATGCATCAAAATGTAGTAGGATATGTGAATTCAGTTTGTAATTATAATTTTGTCAAGTGTGTTATTTATATTTTAGCATTACTTGGAAAGTCTCGATTATATTAAATCCCAAGGGATAGTCCCAATTTTTAAACAAATGTTTTCATAGGGAATTTTGTTCTGATAATGATCCATCATTGGGGCTTATGATTTTTATTTTTCATGCAGAATATTTTTCATTAAAAAATAGGTATTCATTAAATACTGTGAATTTCCAATGCCACTGGTACACAAGTAGAATTTCCCTATGAAAATGAAAGCTTCAGTAAGGAAATGAAGTACTTGGGGTGTAATTTATTATTAACACTATCATTTTAATTGCTCGCTATTTCATTCCACTATATATTCTGAGTGGGGAAAAAAGGGACAGCTGTCTCTTCAAAATGTTTACAAATTATCTGATAATTAAAATATGACTGGCTTTTCTCTTTAGATACTTTTTATTTAATGGTTATATAAGTTTAGGAATCTGTTACTTTTTTAATACTTTACATGCATTTGTAGCCTAATAATTCAGAGTTCCAACTTGAATAAATATTAAAAGGAGGAGACTTTCAAAACACTCACATAAGTAGTTTTAAACTTTTTAGAGTCATAATCTTCTGGTGGGGGTAGAATCACTTTAAGAGTCTAAAGGGTAAAGAGCTCTCTCCCTAGGAAAATAGACACAGAATTTTGCCTCTAATTTCAGGGAATTTTTGGAGGCCCAGGGCATCTCTCTAGGGTCAGTTTAAGACCCTACCTCAGGTTACCTTTTTCCCCTTGTTGATGTGAAAAACATCTTGTTAGATAAGTATTTAGGCATAAATATGTAACAAATCTGTTTAAAGGGTTCTTTAAAATCTATTTTGAAGATTTTTTTAAAAAATTAATATCCTTAGTCTCAAAGTTGCATTCTTTGGATTCTTTTTTATAGCTGAGTGAATAGTTAAAAGCCTTTATTGCTACTTAAAATACCATATGGGTGACTACTTTTCCCTTTGCTTGGGGAATATTTTCCTCTGGGATCTCTGTTTGATACAATAAAATCCTGATGAACTCAAGACACTGTGGAAGGAAGTATTCTAAATGAATTTTCAGTTAACTCAGAACCGACCAAATGTCTTACACTGGAAATCTTTTCAGAGTTATTAGTAAATACAGTACTTTAGGATTTTGTAGGATGTCAGTCATCATTTTGTTCATTACATACAGTAAAATTAAAAGATGAATCCAAATGCCTGGGCATTGTTTAAGAAGCTAAATGTTCAGCCATAAAACAAAGAACAAAAGCAAACAAAAACTCAAGTTTTAGGCAGCTTTACTGTGAACTAAATGCTCTAGAAAACTGATTGTGTCTGTATCAGTTTGTATACTGTGTATAAGAATATATGCATTTCTCTTGTAGCCACGTCATGAATATTTTAATGTCCCTGTGTACTAAATGACTACTCATCGAGTATGCAGAATTTCACAGAGGAAATAGAGAGCTGATATACTTATGAAAGAAAATATCCTCAGCTTGCTGACTATCTTGTAAAATAATAATAGAACATTTCAGAACCAGTACCATTACAATTGTATTTTTTTCCTGTTTGCATTCCTCTTTCTTGTTTTATTTCATTCTATATATGATCTTGATATAACTTATTCTTGTACACAACTGATTTAAATTCTTCTGACAAAGTATGACCTGTGAATGTTTTGAGTAATTTTTCATCTTCAATACATGCATGTTACTATTAATGAACCATTTGTGATTAATCTTATAAGAGGAAAACATGGCAATCATTATTGTTTACCAAAGAGACTATGGCTGAATTACTCTGTCAAAATAAGCAATGCCATAATATTTAGTGGTTTCAGTCTTCAATTGTTGAAGGGGGAAAAAAACAAAAACAAAACTATAGTGTGATTGTCTTGCAGACTGTGAGTTAAAATGTTCTAATGTATCACATAAAAGGGTATGTGGAAATAATACAATAAAAAATTAATCTGTACTAGTACATAATATTTAAAGTTAAAACATTCAGTTAAGAAATTTTGTAGTGCCACATTTATTGAATCACATTTGTGCTATATAAGGATATTGATCAATATCTTCAAGAACTATCAGAAAGCTGTGTCAGAAGAGTCTCTTCTGCGCTTATTGCTCAGTGGTAAGCCCTTTCCAAGTATTAATACTGAGCTTATTTATATAGTTCAAAAATTCTAATACTATTTCAATACCTAAAGTTTATATTTTACTACTTAATGGTTTTCTAATATATTAAGTCTTCATTTAAATACTTAGTGCTTTGTTAATTATGGCTTTATATTTTTGAATACTAAAATTTTTAACATTGATCACTATTGTACATGCTTTTAATAAAACTTGTAGCACATTTTATTATAAAAGGAAAAGGACCAAATCATTCATTGTTTTTTATCTAGAGAGTTTAAAGACTGAGTTAAGTAAGTTTTCATTACACAATAACTTCAGAAGATAATCAAACTAGTTTATCACTGAAAGAAAACCTACCGCAAAATTTAGTATTAGGTAACAGATCAGTTATTTCCATTCTTACCATTCTTGCTGTAATGCACTACATTTGAAGCACTGGGAAACATTGATCTTTCATTTCCATTTTTTCCCCTTCATACCTCCCCTGCCCTGCAATATGTTATTCATCTGGTTTTAATGCTGCATAAATATGCATTGTCTCATGCCTGTTTGCTTTGGATGCTGTGTGCTGAGCTGTAACAAGATGTTGCTTTTGTTATCTGTATACAGCTGCTTGCATTAAATCAGTAGATTCTGAAATAGCTTTTCTTGCATGTCTAAAATAAAAGTATTGCATGTACTTTGTCTCATGTGGATGACTTTTTTCTTCTCCATCCCTTTTGATAAAATAACATTTTATATTTTCATTTTTCCAGGTAATTTTTAAAATTGTGGTTAAAAAACTCATAATGTAAATTTTATTTTAAAGGTTACAGTTCAGTAGCATTAAGTATATTCACACTGTTGTACAACAGATCTCCAGAACCTCTTCATCTTGCAAAACTGAAACTCTATACCATCAATCCACCACTCCCTACATGCCTCTCCCCACAACCATTCTACTTTGTTTCTATGAATTTGACTTTAGATAATAGTTTTTCTAGGTAATTTTGAGCTACAATTTCAGTGTGAACATGTCAAAAGTACATTTTATATTTTAAACATAATTTGTAAGATATTCTACTTGTACAACTCGAAAGGATTCAAATATGGAAATGAAACTAGGCCTCTTAGGACAAATATACTAATTAATTCATTTTCAAAAAGCAATATGACTCTCTTCCGGAAATGCTATATGAGACTATAAGCAATGAGCAGGTGTGGTAAGGGGTGTGTGTGATTGGCTCCAAGGAATAGTTTGGGGCCATTTTTTACATGGACAAGCTGGTAATGTAAACTGTATAGAATTCAGTGTAGACATCCTTTAATAACATATTGAAGGTCCATCACTTCCATCAGACTTTCTTTAAAAACTTAATGTGAAAACTTCAAGAGAATACTATAAAGAACCTTTCTGTACACACATCGCTCAGCTTCAGCAACCATCAGTTTAATATTGTTTCCTCAAGCACAGCCCCCTCTACTTTTGCCTCAGTACTTGAGAGAAAGCCCTCTCCATCCTGTCATTTCATCTTTAATACTTCAGAAGGTATCTCTAACAGATAAGTACTATTCCCAACAAAATCAACAGTAAGTGGTCCTACCTGTTTTTCCTGCTTATCTGAAAACTGTCTTTTTTATAACTGGTTTAAGAGCCAGATTCCAAACATGGCCCACATTATATCTGGTTGATGTGTCTTAAGTCTCTCTTCATTCTTCACAAGCCTACTTTTTACACCCCTGCCATCTTTTCTTTTTCTTTTTTTTTTAAACCAGGGCACTTATGCCATAGAATTTCTTCCATTCTGTATTTGTCTGGTTTTATTCTTGTGTCAATGTTTTACTTGTTCTTTTATCCTTCATCTATATATATTTAGATCTGTAACCTGATTAGATTGAGGTTCAGTCTTAAGAGAGCAAGCATACTCCATAGATTAGACTGCCTTTTTAAAAAGGCCTTTTTTCACTAAAGCTGATTTTTACTCATTTTTGTACTACACAAACATGCTAACAAGTCATCATATGAACTTTTATATATATATATGTATATACACACACACACACACATACATATATATATAATTATAATTGGTTTATAGTACTTCAATATAGCACTGAATGCTAAATACCTTTATTTAGATTTTATTTACATAATGACCTCATCAGCTAACATTTTTTGAGTACTTTCTATATACCAGGCACTGAGCCTTAAACTCATTTAATCTCAACATGAAGGTAAGTGCCATTCTTCTTGTTTTCCAACTAAGGAAACAGACTGTAGAATATTATGTATGATTATACCATGAAGTGCCTTACATACAATTAAGTCTAATGTTCTAAAGATTTATGATTTAATGTTTTCTTTCCTTGTTTTATGCTGTACCACGAATAGGATGCAAAAGTAAGTTTATTCATTTTGGATACCAAAATTTTACATTGTTTTCCTCTTAAAATATTTTGTATTTTAATTACAAAATTGATAATAATACCTGAAAGTTGACCTACTTGGTCCTTTTTTATGCCCCTTTGGAAATTTTTGAAGTACTTTTTCAAGATATGGCTGCTTTATCTACCTTTGATATTTAAAAACAAGTACTGGTTGTTACACAAGACAAAAAGCCTTTTGTTCCAGAGTGTTTTTTCAGTATGTGGTCTCCACCAATGCCATTGGTTGCCCTGGGGACATCTGGGAAGGTGGCTGTTTGTAAAATCTTGCTAGTGTGGACAGTGAAGTAAAAATTGCAAGAGGAGACATTGCTATAAATACACATGACAAAAAAGCATTGGAAAATATTAGGTGAAGCATTGTGGGAGGGTCCTGCTTTTTATTTGAATTATAAAAGTAAGTTAATCTTTCCTGCATATAATTGAGTAGCAGCAATTTCATACATTGCTAGTGAGTTTGCATTGAGCTTGACTGCTTTTTGTGTTATGGCAATAGTGCCCAGCACGTTGGTATGTAATCAGTTGATATTTAATGAATGCTGAGAACATCCTTCTGTGGTCTCCAGTGTTATGGGCATAAAATCCTAGATAACAAATCCTAGATAACTACTGGCTGTCACTAGTAGAATGCTCCTGTGACACTGAATTTCTTCTGTAAATTGGGCATGCCCTTCATGTCAGTTTTTCACATTCTTCAGACTCCCTCCCTGGATCTGCTTACCAGAGTCTCACATTTTCCCTTCACAGGAAGCTGAGACCCCACGTAGTGTTCTTGAAGAAATTGGACTGACATAACTCTCCTCCCTTGTTGATGACTTCTTGTGGCATTTCACACACTGTAGATGGTCACTGCCTTCATGTCCATGTTAGCTAATGGTGTAAGATGATGTCTTGTCAGTATTACTGTTTTACTAAGCTGCTTCATTCAGGCCTACATTTTTTTTAAAGGGAACTTTGATCAGTTGAATGATAAGGGACTTAAATATGGATTAGAAATATGCATAAAGTACCTTTCTTGGATTTCTTAAATTTATAGGTCTATTTCTCATAACTGATAATGCACATATATGAAAATCACACATCTGTATACAAGCAATATCTGTCAAACAATTCGGCAGTATATATTTGTTAATTTCTGTACTTGACAAAGGAAGGTTAAATTATAATGTGAAACCTGGTTCTATGAAACCAAAGATGAGTGCAGCATTTCAGTATATATGATAAAAATAAAGGGAATCAACATGTCACATATTGAACGAATGAAAATTTAATTGTTGAAACTTAGACAAAAACAAAATTATACCAAAGAACCCTATTGGAAACTACATACCTTAAAGGGAATACAGATTATTTTAGATGACTAAATTGAAACAATGTCATTTAGAATTAATAACTAAGCATTTCAAATGAATGGGACAAGGAACAAAGATTGCTTCATAATAGCACATAAATTTTAGGGCCAAGGCACATTTGAACCCTGAGATGATTTTTTGTGTATGTGTGGTCATAATCATTTAGTTACTCGGATTGTTTTTGATGCCCCAAAATGAAGTAGAAATGTTAATTTACCAGTTCTTCATAACAGTATCTTACAGAAACATTGCTCTTTACAGTGTTGCATAAAGTCATTGTTTAAAGCACGAATGTTCCTTCTGGGGTGCTTATTCAAGCCAAGTTTATTTTGCTTCCCTTTGCTTCCTTCCAATTAGAAGTACTGCAAACTTTACAGCAGCTTCCTTTCCTTCCATGGCACTACCTAGTTATCAGAAGTATAAAAATTTTAAAGAGACACCTTTCATATAACAGTGAGAGTTGAAGTAAAATGGCATTAGGTGGCCCTATATTTTTTAAAGCTTATATAATTGTTCAGCATCACTTTTATACATATACATATCTAAACATGTCTTCATGGTTTACACTTTTACTTGTATATGCTGGGCTGGATTAAGCTTTGTTGTAATTGTGACCAACATTCAGGCCACGTGAGCACTGTCATATCACATTGCCAATTAGCTGTAATAAATGTTCGACATACAAACACCATAGTGTGTTTTTATCTCTTTCAAAAAGTGTCAAACTGGCAAGCTGCTAAAGGAAGATTTGTTTCTCCAGTAAAATGTTGAAAATTTCCCTTCATTTGACTCCCCTCCCCCCCCATTTGAATGTGGTGGTGGGTTTATAAGCACACACAAGAAAAAATGGTGACAATTCAAGGAGTCTTCATGTACTTCAAGTTCATTGAAAAGTAACATGGATTCCATGCTACCAAGAGCTTACCAACACATTTATTTTCAATCAATAAATGCCGCTTTTAAAACCTTGATGCAGTTGACTTTTCTACTCTCGGAATGAACAACTCAAAAGTATTCCAGGTCACCAAAAGGTGTTCCAAATTATCTGAGAACTCTTATCTTCTATGTACTGGATATACTGGCACATGCAACAAAATTGGACTGACATTTGCATACTGCTACCTACTGTAAGCAACAAATCAAAACTTTGGTTATCATAATAGTTAAGGGGCCTCCTGGGCTGGGGAAGTAGAGCACTTGCCTATCATGCATGAAGCCCTGGATTCAATCCCCAGTACAAGGGGCAGGGGGAGTTATTGGCTTTCTATTACTATAGATAGGAAATGTTACATCCTTTTTTTCCTAATACTCCTAAAGCGCAAGAAGTAAAATCAAGAATCAATAAATAGGATGGATACATTCTTTTTTCCTAATATATTTTTTTAGTTGTTGATGGACCTTTATTTATCAATATAATAGCATAGTTTAAAGGAATAATTCATGGGGATAGTCTAATTTATAGGGAGAGAGCTTTAGTAATAAGAAGAGTTATCAAAATAGCTTTTATTTGTAAAGTGTTTTTATGTTTTAAAGTGTTCTTCTATTTATATGAAGTGCTGAGAATCAAACCCAGGGCCTCACACATGCTAGGCAAGTGCTCTACCACTGAGCCATGACTGCAGCCCCAGGAAATGTTACATTCTAAGGCTGGGATATGTAAGAATAAGGAAAGGATTCCATCAAATTAAGTGGCTAGTCTACTAAAAAGGTCTAAAGCACTTCAGTCAATGCAGCTATTCAGCAAAAAGCCTGTGGGCTTCTGCCAACAGTGTAGATTTGGAGCTTTTGAGTCACAAATAGTAATCAGGGTATGTATATAATACCTTAATAATAAATTATTCTCCAGGTGGATGTTTATCAGGGTAATGAACCAGTCAAAAGTTATAAACTTCCTTCTCTCTCCCTTACTACTCATTAACATTCAAGGGAAGTTGAGTGTACTAGCAGCACACACCTGTAATCCCAGTGATTTGGGCAGCTGAGGCAGGAGGATAGCAAGTTTAAGGCCAGTCTCTGGCAACTTAGCGAGAATGTGTCTCTCTTTTTTTTTTTTTTTAAAGGGCTGGGGTTTACAAACTACACTGAGCTACAGCTCAATGGTAAAGCATCCCTAGGTTCTAATCCCCAGAATGGAAAGGGAAAAAAATGTTTTTTCGTCTCAGTCATCTTGAGCTCAAGAAGGGATATAGTTCAAGTGGTATTTGCCTAGCATACATGAGGTCCTGCCAGGGCTCAATCCCCATCAATCCCCCCACCCAACTGTGTAAGCATGACTGCAGTTAGAAAAACTATTTTAAAATGCTTAATTTAGTGATAATTATTCAGCATTAGTGAACCTAGTAAAAAAAGAAAATTTCAATCATTTTTAGATTGAAGCAGCCATTTAGAGTGGAACAAGTCAGATTCTTTAAAGTGAAATTATTTTCCACCACATACTTCTTTTATTAACTACCAGATTACAGAAGTCTCACAGAATATCATGCAAAACTCTGAATCTTTAAAAAATTTGGCTTTCTGTTCATTTTTTGTTTTAACTTTTCAGGATTTTGTGTATCTTTAAATTCTTATCCCCAAATCTCAAATTTCTAAATGCTACATACCCTGAAATTCAAGATCCAAAGTATGTCAATGGAAAAATAGTTCTAAAAAATTTATAGAAAGGCATGAGAGCATCTTTTCTTATTTATGATCTGAAATCTAGGGATAATGTGCCTGAAGCTTTTTATACATTAGGTTTTCTTCCCTGACCACTCTTCTATGATTTCTATTCTAGAATTGCTTTGACACTAGGCATATTCAGTAGCAATGACTGATTTTCCTGATGAAAAGATAAGCATCATACCTAAAGAACTTTCCAAAACACTATCTAAAAAAAGATATACACCTTGATTAAAAAAAAAAAAAACTGAAAAGATACTACAGATATGTGGTGGTGGTGGTGGTAGGGAAATGGACTTTCCCCTTTACTACTTTAAAACTGACTAAATGAATTTTCAAGCAAAAAAGCCATTCAGCTTTGCGTACAGAAAAATCTAATAGATCATTTTTAAAATGCAAACAAAATGGCCTTTAAATACAGAAGAAAAAATGTTTGGTTTAACCAATATGTACAGAAACAAATATTTAAAATTTACCAAATTGGCAAAGATTAAAATATCTTACTGTTGTGAAAGCAGCAAAGCCTATTATTGCTAGAGTAAATGTTTTGTAGTCTTTCTGGAGGGCAATTTGAAAATGTAATACTTGTCTTCTTCGATGTAATTTATCCTAAGAATATGATTAGAAATATGTGGGATAATTAAAGAAATCCATCACATGATTGTTTTCAGCACAGGATTCTTGAATGGTACAAAATTTAAAATTCAACAATAGGGATATGGGTACATAAACTGGTAGATGCCCACTGTGCAGTGAGTAAAAATGACAAGAAGTGGATTTGATGAAATGTGACATTTCCTGTGAAAAACATTCAACTAGAGCTATATATAATCTTTGAATAAAAAAAAAATGTGTATCCAGCTGCTTAGGAGGCTAAGGCAGGAGGATCTGAGTTCAAAGCCAGCCTTTTAGTGAGTCCCTAAGCAACTTAACAAGACCCTGTCTCAAAAGAAAAATTAAGAAAAGGGATGGGGATGTGGCTTAGTGCTGAAATGCCCCTGGGTTCAATCCCCAGTACCAAAAAATTATTTATGTGTGTGGGTGTGTGTATAATACATATGTATTTAAAATAAAATGTGTAGATGCTCATAAGAAGAGGGAAAAAAGACAACAACAATGCTCCTGTGTTAATTATCTCTCAGGGTAAGAATTATAAGTAATTTTCATATTATTAGATTTTCTATACTAAACACAGTTTGTGATTATGAAAGAGTTAAAATATTTTTAAATAGGATTCCAGGCTATATAGGCTTCGGTCAGACTCAGGAACACATCTGAGCTCATAGTCCTCTATCCAAGAATGTAGTAGCCATACATAATAAGTAAGATATACAACCATTAAGGAACCATTAAAATAGGTTTATTTGGATTTGGGACTCTGAATCGATCTGTCTCTACTACCTGACCTCCGCCCACCACAACTCCTGGATCTAGATGAACTCTGGCTCTGGCTCTGGCTCTGGCTCTGGCTCTGGCTCTTACTCCTGCTCCTGCTCCTGCTCCTGCTCCTACTCCTACTCCTGCTCCTGCTCCTGCTCCTACTCCTGCGGCTCCTGCTCCTGCGGCTCTGGCTTCGGCTCCGGCTCCTGTGGCTCTTTCGGCTTCTATGGCTCCGGCTCTGGCTGCCCTGGCCCCTGATTCGGTCTCTTTTTCTTCCTCTGCTTCGTGGACTATGCCTCTCACGACTCTTGGTCATGTGTTTGTGAGATTTCTTCGCCCTGTGTGCACTTCTCCTCTTCCTCTCAGACTCCCCATTTCTCTTGTAGTTGTGGTCCGCACTAGGGCTTCTCCTCCTCCTCCTGCCATAGTATTCGTCGTGGTGGCCCATTCTCTCCCTCCTCTCTGAGTTCTTACCAAAGGAGGAGCCAGTCCGATCCGGAGATAGGTAGATGTCTCTATTAGCTTCCCAAAATTCATTGTTGGGATTTCTGAATACATGAAGAAAGTTGCAGTGTTTTCCTCTTGGACATTGTTGTATTTCAAACAAACCTGCAGTGGCACAGTGAAAAAAACAGCAATTACTGCTGTGCATTCTGAAGATGGCACTTTGTTCCAAAGGTACATTTCTGAAGTTCGGATATGTTTGAATTACTTCCTATTATTTGTTAGTTAAGAGGCTTACATATATTGATGTCATAGTATGGTTCCCAGAATTTCAAAAACATTCAAATGTTCTAACAACTGGAACTCTGAAAGGTATCAAATCAGAAGTTTTAATTAACCAGAATATTCTTAACACCTATTGTATCATCAGAGTGCAGCTGAACAAGCAGTGACCATAGTACCTTTTCTAGGGTAAATTAAATCCCTAATTACACTGAAGAACCAGGCCTTGGGGTCCCTGTGGTGATGTCTTTGAGAGCACAGTGATGGCAGGACAGAACCACTGCTCAAAAGAAAAGGCCTATCATAGGTAGAGGATCCTATATTTTCTTTATGCTTTAAAAATAAGATTATAGCCAGGTATCGTGACGCACACCTCCAGCAGCTTGGGAATCTAAGGTAGGAGAATTGCAAGTTCAAGGACAGCCTGGGCAACTTAGCAAGACTATATCTCAAAAAAATGTGTTGCAGGGGGCCTGAGGATGTAGTTCAGTGGGACAATGGGAGAGCACCCTTGGGTTCAGTCGCCAGTAAGACACACACATATACACACACACATATACAAATCCAAACCAAAAAAAAAAAAAGCATTAAATTCCTATTCCCCAAACATAAAACAGCTAGAAATGAAATACCCCCATACCATATACTATATACAGAAATGAACTCAAACTGGATCAAAGACTTAAGTGTAAGACAAAACTATAACTCTGAAGAAAATACCACATTTGTGACCCTGGGCTAAGCAATGCAGTCCTAGATATGATACCAGAAATACCAGTCAAAAAAAAAAAAAGTCGGACTTAATTAAAATAAGATAATGCCAGGCATGGTGGCACACATCAATAATCCCAGCAACTCAGAAGGTTGACACAGGAGGATTGCAAGTTTGAGGCCAGTTGCTGCAAAAGGGCAAAAGCCTATCTCAAAAAACAAAAAGGGATAGAGATGTAGCTGAGTCAGGTAAGTGCCCCTGTGTTTAATCCCCAATACTGCAAAAACTTAAATAAAAATAAAAACCTTTTGTGCTTCAAAGAACACACAGTAAAAAGATAACCCACAGAATAGGGGGAAATATTTGCAGATCATATTTGTGATCAGGTACTTGCATAGAGAATATATCAAGAACTCAGTAATAAAAGAAGAAACAACCTAATTAAAAATGGACCAAGTATCTAAATAGATACCTCTCCAAAGAAGACATGGAAACGGCCAATAATAAAAGCACAAAAAAGATGTTCAACATCATTAGCCATTAAGAAAAACAAAAAAAAAGCTGTTATTTTTTAAATAGGAGTGGGAGGGGCCTGGGGCTATAGCTCAGTGACAGAGCGCTTGCTTGCCTATGTGAGGCACTGGGTTTGATCCTCAGCACTACATAAAAACAAACAAATAAATAAATAATGATATTGTGTCTGTCTACAACTAAAAAAATTAAATAAATGAATAATTAAATAAATAAATGAATAATAAAAAATGGAGTGGGGGCCGGGCGTGGTGGTACACGCCTGTAATCCCAGCACTTGGGAGGCTGAGGCAGGAGGATCACAAGTTCAAAGCCACCCTCAGCAATGGTGAGGCACTTAGCAACTCAGTGAGACCCTGTCTCTAGTAAAATAAAAAAAAAGGGCTGGGGGTGTGGCCCAGTGGTCGAGTGCCCCTAAGTTCAATCCCTGGTACGAGAAAAAAAAAAAAACGGGGTGGGAGTCTTGAGGGGGTAGTTCAGTGGTGGAATACGTGCCCAAGGCACAAGGCCCTGAGTTCAATCCCCAATACCACAAAAATAATAATAATACAGTCTCCTGTTTTGGCAGAGTTAAAGCTATACTCAGAAGCACCTCACTGAAATCACACTGGATTTACACAAACTGGCAAAAGAAACAATCATGGAGAAAACATTTCCATCGCTTTCATTCCCAGGGCCTTTAAACTTGAGATTTAATGGTTCTTCCGGTTTCCCTAAGCAAGGAATTCTAAAATCTTCCCCCTGCTTCATAAGTAGTTTTCAAATAACAGCATCCATTCAGATAAGATTGCTAAAGATTCAGACTCTACAAATTATCTATTTTTTTACTAAGAGGTTTTAAGCAGGTGAGAACATTGAGCAAAGAGACACAAGTAAAGGGAAGGATAAGTGCACTCCTAAGGCATTAGAGTGTCATTCCTTCTCACCTGGGAAATTTGCACACAGATTCAGCTAAGCCCACTTTTAGAAATCGGAAAATAACTAGGACTTCAATACTGCTGGCTGTGTTCTATGCAGTGCTGAATCACTCCCTGGTTTGGCTGCCACTGTCCCATGAGTCAGTGCAACTGAACTCATTGAATGCACACTTAACTAATCCTATACCTCCCATTTGGTTTCTAATGCATGAGAGTGTGATTTCCAAAGATGGGAAACATTATCTATAGGTAATGTTTATGGTAAAGAAGAAAGGTTTTTTTTAGGGAAAAAAGATGGAAACAAACAGCTCAAGTGAAGAGAGCCAATGAAAGACAACACCCCTGAAACTGCCACAAGGACAACATGGCTGCCGGTAAACACTTCTTAGGCTTCCTGATTTGTCAGAAAAGAGGCTAGGGCTGAAGATTGGAAGACTGAAATTCTAGCCTCACTTCTGCCATCCATACATTGTGACCTCAGTCACCTCCTGACCCACAAGGTCTATTACAGATCTCAACTGCAGTGTCTTTTATACGCGATGTCCCTGTTCATCTGCATGAAGCAAAAGCAATGCCTCATACCTTTAAAAGAACCTTTTTCCCCCTAAGAATATCCTTTTATATAGTGGGATAATGGGGTGGGGGGAATCATTATGTTGTTTCTTACCACAAATTGCCATTTTCCATCGGGTCACTGGGCAGAATTCGCACTGGAGCTGTCGTCCTGCATACCAACGTCCGTTAAACAGAGAAAGGGCTGCTTGGCATTCTTCTTCCCTTTGAATCAAAAATCAAAGGATGTGCTTTATAATAACTCTAATAGGTACATTAACCCTATTATTAATTAACCCTTTTACTCAGTTGTTGTAGGACCACCAAGTTTGCTGTTTCCGTACTGCTGCCTAGGGAGTCTTCATTAGAACATTCGGGCTCCTGCAGCTTGCAATTTATTCAGGAGCCTTTTTTACTAACCCTCTGAGAGGTTGTGATGCATGGAAATTGGCTTGAGTCAAAGCTTCTTAATCCAAAAGACTGGACCATTAAAACTGCTGAAGTGCTTTTCATTGTTAGAGCCTGTGCTTTCTTAGCTAGGACTGCTGTGCTCCTTATTACAATGGCTAATTGAACCCATTAGGCATGGTGTGGCCTAGGCAAACAGCAAGACAAGCAGAAATGATAGAGTAACTATTCTCCCAGCTGGTCAAATGCACACTGAGATCATTTGGGACTTTGATCTCTGGCTTTTTATATTTATATTTTATATTCTCTAGTTATCCCTTTTCAGCTTGTACTTTAATTAAAATTATATAAGTAATAATATAAACATATTGTAGAAGATTTAAAACTATGCTAATATACAAAGAATGAAATACAAATGTATTATTTTCACATCTTCAATATTTCTATGTCAGCTCTTAATATTAACATTTTGAAAAATACCATGCATATGAAAGGTGTATATCCATTGGAAAAATCCTAGATGTCAACAGAAACAAAAGATCATACAACGACAAAACGTGGTATGGTCAAAATACTTACGACTGGTACTGGACATACACATTGCCCCTCAGATGAGGTTCCAAGTTGCAGCTAACCTAAGGAACAATGAAAAATGCTATCATAAAAATTTAAAAGACACCATTCAGTCATCAAATGCTTTGCCAGGCTAACATTCCCAAAAGTAATTACTAATCAAAGATTCCAAAACAGAGATACTAGCCCACTCTTGTGTCTATTTAAGGCATACTTCAGCACAGAGCAGCACTGCAGGCCCCAATTATCTGATCCCTTGTTGATCAGCTCTGCTTTTACCCATAAATATGTTTCACACATGCATAAAAATACAGAGAATGTAAATCATCCCATAGACCAGATTTAACACTAACATTTTTCATTCTTTATTTTTTGTACCGGGGATTAAATTCAGGGGCACTTGACCACTGGGCCACATCCCCAGCCCTTTTTTGTATTTTATTTAGAGACAGGGTCTCACTGAGTTGCTAAGTGCCTCACCATTGCTAAGGCTGTCTTTGAACTCACGATCCTCCTGCCTCAGCCTCCCAAGTGCTGGGATTACAGGTGTGCGCCACCACACCCTGCACATTTTTCGTTCTTGACTGAGAATGTTTAAATAGTAAAACATTGAAGGCCCAGTTGAAGTCCTGCCATCCTAATCTTCTCCCTTCTCCATCACATAGGTGGGCACTACCTGGAGGATGGGTGTAGCCTGTATTACTAAATACAAACACTAATGCATGTATACATATGTAGATTTACACAGACACAAATATAAATAAACACACATTCACACACATATTGTATGTGTGTCAGAAAACACGTAGCATATATACAAATGGTTATTATTCAAAATTGTAATACACATATTTCTGCATATATATGCAAAGAAATATGTATATATATTAATAAACAATGTATATTTTGGCTTTGTATGTTTTAAAACTTTCTAAAAATGGTATTTGTTCCACATTCTTTCTTCAAGATGTAATAGTGTAAACTTAATGACTCATCTTAACGAGTATACATCAAATTAGCAAATTTATGTATCTGCTCCTCTAATGATAGCTACCTAAGGTGCTTCCAATTTTCCATCCACAAACAGCACTGTGGTCAGCATTCTTCAACACACCTCTGTGAGTGTAAGGACCTCTCTACTGTGCACAACCAGAAGGAATGTGCCAATGTGTAGTTTAGGTGTGCCTTCCACTTCATGAACTATTGACAAACTGCTCTCTGAAGAGGTTTGACTAATATATACATCCTTACCTACTCTTGGGATTAATAGAATTTATAATCTTTTGGCCAATGGGTGTGAATAATATCTGATTTTTATATGCATTACTCCTATTACTAGTCAGGCTGATACTTGATCATGTGTCTTCAAAAATGACAAGTTTATTTTTTATTATGTTATATAAGAAGGTCCTCAAATATACTGACTAGTTGTTGCTGCCTGAAGCGATGGCCGCTTGGAGCAACGAAGCCGCGGGGAGAAGTTCAGAGGCAAACTGGAGACAAACAGCTTTTTATTCTGATAACTTTTTCTCTCTGGCTCTAACAACGACTAACACGCGCCGCACACACACCACCAAAATGGCCCTGACCCGATCAGCAATCTCGGCCAAGTCACTCGAGATCCCGGGCCAAGTCCCGTGAGACTACGGAAGGCGACAATGCCCAAATCTCCGTGGCCCATAGTCAACCGCAATTCAAGCCATCTCCCCAAACAGGGCTCCTGCAACTAGTGTTTAGTTTTTCTCTTCCAAATTAATCTCTAACTTTACAAATGTGTTCCAGAGCATTTTTATTAAAGCATCCCAAAATGGGCAGGATCCATACTCAATGACAGTTTGCAACACCATCCTTAGAAGGAAGAATGAAAGGCCTGCGGAGTCTGTGTCAGCTGTGCCAGAGACCTTTAAGGTTATTTAATCCAGTGGTTCCCAAGGACCTGCTGTTAATTTTCTGTCAAGAATTTGATATTCTAGGGGATGGGGTTGTGGCTCGGTGGTAGAGTGCTCGCCTAGCACATGCGTGGCCCAGGTTCGATCCTCAGCACCACATAAAAATAAAGGCATTGTGTACAACTAAAACAAATAAAAAATATTTTAAAAAAAGAATTTGAGCCGGGCGCAGTGGCGCATGCCTGTAATCCCAGCACTTGGGAGGCTGAGGCAGGAGGACTTCGAGTTCAAAGCCAGCCTCAGCAATGGCGAGGCACTTAGCAACTCAGTGAGACCCTGTCTCTAAATAAAATACAAAAAAGGGCTGGGGATGTGGCCCAGTGGTTGAGTGCCCCTGAGTTCAATCCCTGGTACCAAAAAAAAAAAAAAAAAAAAAAAAGAATTTGATATTCTAAAATTTCTCCCTGTAAAAATTTACTAAATAGCTTTCCTTTTGTAACTGCCAATATGATTAGCATGAGCTTGGTCAATCCTATCAAATTTCTAAACAAAAGAAGAAAAATGTCATGGTTAGTGGATGCAGTCTGCCATAGGTAATGGTATGATTTCCATTAACCAGTCTGAAGTTTTAAAAGCATCTCTACTACTACCATATCACAGAAGCAGTATGATCCAAGAATCGCACAAGGGAAATCACTGATATAAGTGAAAAAGCACTTAGAGATAAAGTAACAAGTCCAAGAGCACAGGCCTAGTCAAACCACATTGCTTCCACTGCTGGTGCTTGCTTCAAGGTGGTATCTTGTAGGTGTGACCATGCACTTCCATTTATTGGTTATTGCTTGTACTGAGTAGTGCCAAGCCAGGAAGGCACACTCCACAGAAACAAAAGGTTAATGGGGAAAGACATTTTAAAAGAATTTTGAAAGATCTTGACATCAGGGGCTGGGGTTGTGGCTCAGCGGTAGAGCGCTCGCCTAGCCTGTGCACGGCCCGGGTTCAATCCTCAGCACCACGTACAAATAAACGCATTGTGCACAACTAAAGCAAATAAATAAATATCTAAAAAAAAAAAAAAAGATCTTGACATCAGTTAATAGAAGCATGGCCTTGAATTTCATGAACATATCTGTTTCTTGGCTGTTCCAACTCTTTACTGTCATTTCCAATAGCAGATAAATATCATAGATTTATTTTTATTTTTTTTTCCAAGCTAAGGGACATTTTCCTTGCCCTAACATAACAAAGTCATTCAGGTTCAGGTCTGATCAAATAGACAAGTTAGGAGGCTTCACTGTTAGGGTTCAACTAATGGGTCCCGGGAGCACTAGGGATCACATCTGACCTTCAATGTTTTAAAATAATTATATGCCACCTGAATGCCTTTCTCACCTAGTGTATTCGTCATCACAAACCATGATTTTGGTGACACTGTGTTCAGTACTGAAAGTAGCCAATGAATAAAAATAATGTTAAAAAAAGAAATCAAAAGATCTGTTTCTTGTGTAGTTCCAGAACCAAGAATGTGCATCTTGGGCAGAGTTGCAAGCAGGCACCATCAACACGGTGCACCAACATGCTCAGGGAGTGGAGCTGAGTCCTGCTGCATCACCACAGCTCTAGGTGAAGTGCCTACAGAGGAAGGAAGGGACATACTGTCCGTCAAAGGCAGTGTCTAAGTGAAAGCCTGGGCAGCTATGTGCAAGACCAGATACAGAGAGTTCCAACAGGAAAAGAGTTCAAACAGCACAAAGGTACTGAATAACTGAAGAATCCTCTCCAACCCAGATCCCACTAGTCCAGAAATTTCATGTTAATACATACTTATGATTTCATGTGGTATCTATATGGCATGATTCCTTTTTTTTTTTTTTTTTTATGGCATCTATAGCGCACTAGAGTGGAGGTAGAAAAGGAGAAGGGATGAAGTAAGTGACATTTACTGAGGGCCTAATCCTGGGCTGGGCATGTATTGGCACACCGCTCAACCCAGGTAAACAGCCTGAGCCCCAGATCTCTCATGCACTGAGTACTTCAGCTTAAGGCACAACAGTCCCCTCCACACACACACTCACCTTGAACTGAATCACTTTCCCCACGTTCTTGAACTCAGGCAGCACGTCATCATAGAAGTCTAGGAACTGTTGGTAGGTTTCCTCTTCGCTGTACTCCAGGCTTGCATCAGGGTCATAGTCATCTCTCCTGCACTGCTCCATTCCAAATGTAGTAAACATGCTTTTAATAAGAAGGGTGGGACTTGAGGAAGGGAAGTTATGTTTACGTGAGCACCTGCATTTGAAAAAAAAAACCCAATTCACTAGTCCAATAGTTAAAAATCATTTGTAAATATCTTAAGAGATAAATACTCAAGTAACTTAGCTGATTTGACTTGCCTGGAAGATAAATCCTACTCAGATGTCAAGTTTCAGCATGTGAGAAAACTGTTTTATAAGACTGACCAATATATTGGCTTCTCATTAAAATGTCAGATTGGGCCGGGTGCAGTGGTGTACACCTGTAATCCACACACCTGTAATCCCAGCAACTTGGAAGGCTGAGGCAGGAGGATCGCAAGTTCGAGGCCAGCCTCGGAAACTTAGCGAGACCCTGTCTCAAAATAAGAATAAAAAAGGGATGGGGGCATCGGTCAGTGGTAAAGCACCCCCATGATCAATCCCCAGTACCACACACACACACACACACACACAGAGAGAGAGAGAGAGAGAGAGAGAGAGAGAGAGAGAGAGAGAGAGAGAGAGATTGGAAATGATTTTCAACTTCATATGCCATGAAATTCAGAAAAGATTTTTTTTTTATGCTGGGGCTCAGTGGTAGAATACTTCCCTAGAACACATGAGACCCTGGGTTTAGTGCTTAGTACTCCACTAACAGCACCAAAAGAAAGTAAATAGAAAGTTTTTTATATGTTGAACCATAGGGAAAAAGAAGCCCCACTATAGGTATGACAGAGTATGGTGACAGGCATGAGATGCCACATGTGGGACCCTTGGGAAGATAGTAAGAATTAACAATAGAATCCTGGTACTACATGATCTTCAGTTAATTTACATGCATAGAGAATAGGGCAATCTAAGAATTTTCAATGAGTAGAATATTTTAGTCTATGTATAGCATTTTATAGTTTTCATGCCTTTTTTACATTTTTCTCTCTGATTCTTAAAACCTTCAGGACAATTCGTACTAGTACTATCCCCACTTTGGAAAGAAGGAAACTGAAACCTAGGGAAGCCCATCTGCCCAGATCATATGGTTGGAAGAGATGGATCGGAGAGATCTGAGTTAACCTACAATCTGGTACCTGTTCATTATAGAGCATAATAAATATAATTTTTATTTAATGAAAATTAACCACTGTGAAGAACAATTTACTTTTCACAGTTTAAACTGGACCAAGACAAAGCTGATGAGGCTATAACTGAATAATTCTTTTTAAAATCCTTTCTATGAGTTTAATTTTTTATGCTTCCTTTTTCGAAAGTGGGAAAGAAATATGTAACTCAAAGTTCTAAATAAACAAAGTTTTCTTTGTTAGGCTTCTAGTTAAAAATCAGGCCAGGCGTGGTGGCACATGCCTGTAATCCCAGCACTTTGGAGGCTGAGGCAGGAGGATTGAGAGTTCAAAGCCAGCCTCAGCAATAGTGAGGCACTTAGCAACTCATTGAGAACCTGTCTTAAATAAAATACAAAAAAGGGCTGGGGATGTGGCCCAGTGGTCTAGTGCCCCTGAGTTCAATCCCTGGTACCAAAAAAAAAAATCAGTAAGACAGGGCTGGGTTTGTGCCTCAGTGGTAGAGCACTTGCCTAGCACATGTAAGGTACTGGGTTCAATCCTCAGCACCACCTAAAAAATAAATAAATAAAATAAAGGTATTGTGTCCATCTACAACTAAAATTTTTTTTTTAAATCAGTAAGACAAAAATTTAAAGAATAAGGCAAGTATTGGGGAAAAACCTTGACCCTGAAGTGACTGTTACTCACACTCACTTTCCACAGCTGTAATATCCATCTATGCACCCATGAGAATGCACCCCTCAATGGCCATTAATGTGAAACTTTCTATATTCCAAATGACCTCCTAGATAATTCAATTAGAGACCTTGTAATTAGATCCATATTCCCAAGTACTGCTACTGACAGCACTAAGAGCAAGGATTCAATCTGGCCAGCAATGTTTGTGGTGAATTAAGTATGAAGCACATACATAATTAGACAAGGAACCAACTTAACGAGGTTAAAATTTTGCTTACAGGGTTGTTAGATCTGAATAAAACTGGCCTTAGTTCCTAGAGTGTCAAATGAACATTCATCAATTTTTTAAAAATATTTATTTATTTGCTTTAGTTGTACACAATGCGTTTATTTGTACGTGGTGCTGAGGATCGAACCCCTGTCTAGGAAAAATCCCTGCTTGGCCTGGAGACAATGCTTACAATCTAAAGGTATTCAAAAGGCGGCCCTAGACCCCCCACAGAAAAGTCAGCTAAAGAAAGCTAATATGTAGGAAGGAGTTTAATGCTGTGGTACCAAGGCTGTATGGTTCTCAGAATTACCTGGAAGAGAGATTTCTCCAATCTGCTCCAGAGCTCAAGGGGTAGGGAACCCATATTTTCAAAACAATACCTCACCAGGTCCTGATGATCAGCCATGTTTGGCATGCTATTTACCCATGACACAAACTGCCACAAAAACACACAATTGAACATTACTTAGCTCAAGGAAGCCAATAAATTGTGTGGGTATCCAAAGGACCCCTCAGGAACAACTGACTGTTCTTTTTCCTTATCTCTAAGGGACCATTTCTGGTACTCACAATCTTTGTCCTTCATAGAATCACTATGTTGCATGTGAAAGTTGGGCTGTAATCATTTATCAAAGGTCACTGTAAGAAACATTCTCATGAAAATTACACATCAACTGATATAAAACTTCTATCAGGACTGGGGATATAACTCAGTTAGTAGAGTACTTACCTCACATGCACAAGGCCCTGGGTTCAAGCCCCAGCACCACAAAAAAAAAAAAAAAAAAAAAAACTTCTATCAAAGTTACTGTCCACCTTCCTATTTAATGCCTTTATCCAAGATTCCTCAGAGACACATTTAGAATTAGGTGCCAAGGGAAGGGACTGTGGCTCCGTGGTAGAGCACTTGCCTCACATATGTGAGGCACTGGGTTCAATCCTCAGCACCACCTAAATAAATAAAATAAAGGTATTGTGTCGATCTACAACCAAAAATTAAAACAAAAAAAGAATCAGGTGCCAAGAAAATCTTTCCAAAGATACCATTCAATCTTCTTTTTTGGTAAGAAACATACAGCTTATTATCTGCCTGGGATGCATTAAAATCCAGAGTCTGAAGCATCATACATTCACAATAACTCACTTTCCCCTTCTTCTCTTTCTTTTAATTTCCTTTATTTTATTTAACTTAATGAAACTGATCATGAGCCTTCGTTAAATCACTTCTGGAAGTAGGTGGGGTGTAAATAATTCCTCAGTGATTATGTTGTTTTAAGAAGAAAAGAAAAAGAAAACTCCTCTCAAAGCTGTCATTTGAAAAAAAAACATCAGTTCTAGAAATGTTCTAAGGAAGTGTTTCTGAGACAATCTGACAAATCTTAAAGCTATATCATCTGAAGCAAATCACCAAGGCTCTCTATGAAAGGGGAACAGAACAATGTACTTATCTGAATAATGGGGCTAGGTTTCCTAACTGCTAATTTCACAGAATTTTATGTCACAACTCATCACTTGAACAATGCAAATACCTGAATCACCCTCATATTTTGATAATTGTAGTAGTGAAATTTCATAGCTATGAAAACAGTAAGAAGTAGTCACAAATTGCTGGGTACAGTGGTGCACACCTGTAATCCAAGCAACTCTGGAGGCTGAGGCAGGAGGATTTAAAGTTTGAGGCTGGCCTCAGCAATTCAAAACAAAATATTAAAGTAAATATCAAAATTAAAAGGGCTGGGCTGGGTTGTAGCTCAGTGGTAGAGTGCTTGCCTCTCATGCATAAGGGGCTGGATTTGATCCTCAGCACCACATAAAAATAAATGAATAAAATAAAGATTTTTTTTAATATATCACCATTAAAAAAGATTAAAAGGGCTGGAGATGTAGCTCAGTGGTAGAATACCCCCAGTGGTTCAATCTCTACTACCATAAGAAAAGAAAAGGGAAATTGGTCACAAACCAATTTGACCACAGTCCATATTTCCTTGAAATGACTCTCAGAGATGGGATCAGACTCTAACAGGCTACTCCCCTTTCCTCAAAGAAGTGTCAACCATTTAGGACATCCCCCACTTCTCTCACTTATGTCCAACAGAAGAAGAATTCAGATTCAGGCTTCCCTAAGTCTTAAATTTCAAAGAAGTGTTAAAGATACATAACAAGGGATCCTGGGGCTGGAACAATGTTAAAGACAACTTGGTTCAACTACCCACACAAATGTGAATTCAAATTGACTCAGTTGTCTCAGCAAGGGTAATTTGCTGTATGTTTTTCTTTGGTGGGAATTGTTGTATATTAATTATTACTGTTTCTTGATAAAATTAAATGTACATATGGGAAATGCTCCTAAAGGTACCAAAAGGAACAAAGTCTCCTTCCCTTAGTTCCCAGTTCCTCAAGAGGAGATTTTCTACTAGATACCAGATCCTGTAAGTCCTTTTTATAGGTGTTCTGGACATCTACAATCCCAACCATAAAATATAATGGGAGGTACATATTGGACATCAATCCTGGGGCACATTAGAAATACCTGAGGACAGAGCCAGACGCAGTGGTGCACACCTATAATCCCAGAGGCTCAGGAGGCTGAGGCACAAGGATCGCGAGTTCAAAGCCAGCCTCAGCAATGGCGAGGAACTTAGCAACTCAGTGAGACCCTGTCTCTAATAAAATACAAAAAAGGGCTGGGATGTGGCCCAGTGGTCGAGTGCCTCTGAGTTCAATCACCTGAGGACATCCCAAAACTAAGGCCATCAGAGTCTCCAAGATTCTGAATTATTCAATTTGAGGTGGAACATAAATTTTGAAAGCTTCCTAGATGATTCTAATATGCATCCAGAGTTGATAACCACTAATTATAAAAAATGAAAAATGGTGTGAAGGCTTAAATTTAAAAAGAAAGAAAGACAAATCTAGAGAAAGCTCATATTTTCAAAGAAGTTGGGGATGGGGGACCTCAGACCATGGACAATTTTATGAGGCAAATAAACCTGAGACAACATACAGTTTTTCATTAAATACATATGAGTTTCCCTACTCATATCCCTTCTTTAGGATAAATATGACATTAAGACTAGGATTAGATCTTCCACAGAATGAATATATAGAAATAATTAGATTTTGCCTCAGATGGACTCATTCACCCTTAGAAATTTGGAGTTGTTCATTCATAAATAAACCAAACTATAAAAATCACCATTACCACTGGATGCGGTGGCACACACCTGTAATCCCAGCACCTCAGGAGGCTGAGGCAGGATCGATCATGAGTTCAAAGCCAGCCTCAGCAATGGCGAGGAACTTAGCAACTCAGTGAGACCCTGTCTACAAAAAAAAATACAAAAAAGGGCTGGGGATGTGGCCCAGTGGTCGAGTGCCTCTGAGTTCAATCACCTGAGGACATCCCAAAACTAAGGCCATCAGAGTCTCCAAGATTCTGAATTATTCAATTTGAGGTGGAACATAAATTTTGAAAGCTTCCTAGATGATTCTAATATGCATCCAGAGTTGATAACCACTAATTATAAAAAATGAAAAATGGTGTGAAGGCTTAAATTTAAAAAGAAAGAAAGACAAATCTAGAGAAAGCTCATATTTTCAAAGAAGTTGGGGATGGGGGACCTCAGACCATGGACAATTTTATGAGGCAAATAAACCTGAGACAACATACAGTTTTTCATTAAATACATATGAGTTTCCCTACTCATATCCCTTCTTTAGGATAAATATGACATTAAGACTAGGATTAGATCTTCCACAGAATGAATATATAGAAATAATTAGATTTTGCCTCAGATGGACTCATTCACCCTTAGAAATTTGGAGTTGTTCATTCATAAATAAACCAAACTATAAAAATCACCATTACCACTGGATGCGGTGGCACACACCTGTAATCCCAGCACCTGGGAGGCTGAGGCAGGAGGATCATGAGTTCAAAGCCAGCCTCAGCAATGGTGAGGCACTTAGCAACTCAGTGAGACTACAAAAATAAATACAAAAAATAAACTACAAAAAAAGGGCTGGGGATGTGGCCCAGTGGTCGAGTGCCCCTGAGTTCAATCCCCGCTACCAAAAAAAAAAAAAAAAAAAAAAAAAAAAACCAACCATCATTACCTGGCATAAAGTAGGTGTTTAAATATTTGCTCAATGACTGAAGAGATCAACATTAGGTTTCCACATGGATGTCTTGTTTCAAACCGCATTATCCCAGAAGAGGCAAGGAGCAAGAATGTATCAGAGAATAATGGCAACAGTAACAATAATGAAAACACCAGAGAACACCTAGCCTCACTATGGTCCCTTGCCCTTGCCAAGCATTCACTCCTTCACTCCTTCTGGCCTCACAGCCCCCTCAGAAGGGTGATACTGTGTTTCAACCCCATTCCACACATGAAGAGAATGAAGTCACAGATAGTTTAAGTAACATTCCTGAAGAGAAGGCCACTGAAGCCAGTTTTTGGACCCAGGAGTCTGTTTCTGAGTCCCTTTACTCATGTCAAGTTTTAGAAGCCTTTTGGGAGTGTGGTGTTTACCATTCAAAAGATAAAACCTGGCTACTCCAATCATTTCCCTGTCCAAGTTGTCCACTGTGGACTCACGTGAGCACAGCAAGAAACCAATGAGCAAAAGGTCTTTCTAAAGATAGATAATGCAAAGGTTACACCTGGCTCAGGCCACCTAGAGAAGAGGGTGGGAACTGAGTGGGAACAGAGGATGACCAGCTTGGGAGACAGAAGCAGCAAAAAAGCAGCAAAGGCCCAATGATTTCAAATTGAAGCCCATGCCTCTCCCCAAGGAGTACTCAAAAACCTCCACATTTTCAGTCACTTCATTCTGACATGATAAAGCAAAATTTGTTACCTATCTCCAAATCTGCAAGCTCCCGTTTTACTGTAGAATGGACAGTTGGCACGATCTTTCTCCATTATTCTTAAATCTGCTGGTGGTTCTGGGTTCTGCCAGGTGGTACCATTTTCCAGCTGTTGAAAATAACCATAACTTTACTTGTGGTGTAAAAAACCCAAGAAAGACTAAATGTTTCCAAAAATATTCCAATAGTTTCATCAAAAATTAAAATGGTTTCAGTTAAAAACATTCGTATTTAAGTTATAACAGGCAATCAAGACGTAAGCTGGATTTCTCTCTTGCCTGGTCACTTTGCTTGATCAGGCATCCCTACTGCCACCAGGGGCAGTCACCAAGGTTTCCTTTCTGTTCATCTGTTCTGAAAAGGACCCAAAGACTTACAGAGCCAACATGAGAAAAGTAGAAGTTACTCTCAATTGAGGTAAACTGACCATTTGGGGCTAACAGTATTTGATGTTGCTTACACATACTTCAGGACTCAAAATAAGTACAGTCCATAGGGTGATTCAATACCACTTGTTTTTGTTCATTAATAAACTTATTGGCATATAAACTAAAATGCCACAAAAGTGATTCCAGATATCCAGGCATGGTCTAAATAGCCTACCATCAAAATAACATTACTGGAATTATTGTTTCTAATGAAATATTAACTGATCTCAAATTCTTAATGAAAGGTTATGAAAATACCTCATTTTCAGCCTGATCCAGCATCTTCTGCACAGCTTCCTATAAATGGTGCAAACATAGGACTAATGAAAATCTGGAAGTCAGGTAAGTCACATCTGGTTTCTCTGGTTAAGAATCTAATGTGTAACAATTAAAACATACACGCACATACACACATACACACACATACACACACGTGGCTTTAGGTTTTGATTTTCTTTCTAAGCACAAATCTTCTGAAAAGCTTTCAAAGGACATATAACTTAGAATTTTTATTCAAATAGAAAACTAACCAGATCAGATTGAAAAATATTTAAACTATAATAGTTTCAGTAACAGTACTATTTAGTATATTTGAGTATCTATAACACCTTCTAGTTTTTAAAATAATATAGTAATGAATATTATCAAATACTAGGTGAAACATTATAAATATTTAACAGAAGCTAAAATATGAATTATGTAGTGATTAGGATTTATGAGAAATTTTAAACTTTTCAATAAGATAAAGGAAGTCTTGCAATATGCTAGTAAATTTCTACATAATTGGTATTTAAAGAAGTTTTAAATTATGTTCTACAGACTTTTCTTTACTAGCTCCGTAAAGCAATACATAAGACTCATGTATCTAGCTGCTTACTTGACCTACCTGGTTATGGAAGAGTCCTTGGTAACTTAAAAGGCTCATAACAGAGGTCTGTCCACCCCTCCTGCTAGGGATTGAATCCAGGACCACATGCTACATGCTAGCCCCCAAACAGACTCTTGTTGTCCTCCCCCCCACCCACCCACCTAAATATCCCTCTCAGTAACTGGTACTGCCATTTGCCCATCTGTTCAAACAAAAACAAACAAACAAACGAAGACTAGGACTTGAAAACAAAACAAAACAAAAAACTAAAAATAGGACTTGAATTCCCCTCACTTTCCTTCTTTTCTCTCCCGTTCAATCTGCCTGCTAGAGTTCTGTTAACTTTGCTTCCCATGCACTCCAGATCTGTGAACTTATCTTTTTAAAGCACTATCCTCATCCAAACCACCATTGTCTCCCATCTGGAATGGCAGCCTTGAAACTGTTTCCCTCTTGCCTCCTTGGTCACCATTCCCCATCCCCCTTTCTTGGTATGAAAAGTTAGAATGATCTATTGAACATAATATTACAAGTAGGATGAAGTCATTTCTGGCTTTAAAAAAAATCCTTTAATGTCTTTCCATTGATTACAGTTAACATAAAACCCAAACTCCTTCAAATCCAAGAGGCCTTGCATGATCAGACTTCCTACCCTCCTGACTTCTTCCTATGCCCTGACCCACTACTTTCCTTTGGTCTCTAGGTTTCAGGCACCCTGCGTTTCTTTCCACTTCCAAGCCTCTTCTCCCCAAGATCTCTACACTGAGGAGTCTACTCAAACATTAATTACCTCCTCAGAGATTTCCTTAACCTGGCAATCTAAATAAGTACTCCTCTGTCCCCATAACTCTATCATATGACTCTCTGCTTTCTTCCTTTATAGCACTCAACATTATCTTATTGTATTTTAAGTTATGTCTTTTGTTTACTTATCATCTGACTCCCCCATCTAGAAAAGTACCTCCATGAGAACAGACTGTGTGCTTTTCACTGCTCTATTTCTGTCCACCAGAGAAGTGTCATGTACACAGCAGAAATGTATACAACAGAAACATACATTGCATGTTCTCCCCCTCATGCTAGGGATCAAGCCCAGAGCCCACGCATACTGGGCAAGCACTACTCTATTCTACTGCTGAGTTCCATTTTCAAGCTATATCCATAGCCCATATTCCCTCATATAGGCTCAGAATTTATTTTGTTTTACCCACTTCTCCTTAATGTTTAACCAGACTTCCTTTGAAACAAACGCATAAAAGAAGCATTAGTTTTTATTTGATCCCTAAAAGAATATTCTACCATTAAAACAGAAATTGATTTCTCTCTATAAAATATGACAAGCTCCAAATAATTTCTGCACCCCCTAAAAACCTAGCATGTTATGTTGCTTCATCTCAAAAGCAGTGCTCAAATACGGGTATCAAAAATTTGCCTGAGACTCAAAAAATATAGGCATTGGAAGCTGCTTCTACCCCAACATGACTAGGATGTAAACAAAGGTATTTTCCCCATTATAAGTTGATTACCCAATTTGACTCTATTCAAATTTAGCAATATTCCAAAAAAGATACATCCTGATGAATCAGTCAAGGGAAGATGAGCTGTGTTATCTTTGAAATAAATACACTGTTAAGGAATAACAGCATAATAAACCAAGTCAATCTTTAAAAAAGAATCCTGGAAAATATAGATAATACATACATACATACATATTATCAATTTTTTAAAAAAATGACCAACTGTGTGTTAGCTACAATGATCTTTATAGCCCAAGTTAGAAAGTTATGATTTAATAACAGCAAAAAAGTCTTAATTCCTCATTATTTGAGCTCCTGATTTCTTTAAGTCAACTAATTCTTTTTGATGTGTCATAAGCTGTTAAATTTCTTAAGAACTAAATAAATGTGGAAACAATACAAAATATTCTCTAAAGAAGTCAACACATATACAACAAAACCTCAGAAAAACATGACTTGCTATAGAGCGGTACACAGAACAAAGCAGGAACCAGTTGACTATTTTGTAAAAAGGTTTTAGTGGAACAACCATGACCATTTGTTTACATATTATCTATGGCTGTTTTCAGGGTACACTGGCAGAGGTGGTTCCATACAGACCAAAAAGCCTAAAATATTAATGTCTGGCCCTTTAAGGAAAAAAATTGCTAATCAGTATAAAGAGCAAACTGGGTAAAAGCTAAAGAAAACCTTAATTTAAGGAATCTGTCACTGAACATCACAAAGAAATTAGTGTGTTTCTAGACTAAAAGTTTGACTCTTTCCAAACAAATGAAACAAGAAAAAGAAATCCAAACCCTGACATGCCCCCACAGCATTTTCTTCAAGCCCATCACCCAGCACATGTGCACACTAAGAAGATACGCAGCGCCTATCCTCCTGTGACAGGAATCACCTCTCTTTCTCTCTTCTCCTGAAGCTTCTGCTTCTCCTCTTCTCTCTCTTTTCTCTGCTGTTCTTCCCATTCTTCCTTTAACTTTCTCTTTAAAGGAAAAAAAGATGAAAAGGAAAGGTCATTTCTATTCAGACTTACTTTTTAAAAAAAAAAACATTTAACATACAGAGAAAATAAATGAAAAGAAAAACTAAAAATATTGCTAAAAAAGGACAATATCAGTTTTTAAAGTTCAAGATAGACAACTATTTTTTTTTTTTTACTAGAGATTGAATCCAGGGGTACTTTGCCACCAAGCTACATCCCCAGCCTTTTTAATTTTTTTTATTTTGAGACAGAGTCTCACTAAATTGCAGAGGCTGGCCTCAAACTTGCAATCCTCCTGCCCCAGCCTGCCAAGTGGCTGGAATTATAGGCACGCACCACCATAGTGGGCAAGATATACAACTCTCTTCTTTTTTTAAATAATTTTTTAGCTATTGATGGAGCTTTATTTTATTTATATATGGTGCTGAGAATTGAATCCAGTGCCTCACAAATGCCAGGCATGCACTCTACCACTGAGCTACAACCCCAGCCCAGATATGCAATTCTTAATGAGAGAGATTTCGGTTAACTATTTAGTTAGTTAACTGGTTATTTGATTAATACATACCTCTTGTTCTTCCTTCCGTTTTCTGGCTGCCTCTTCCTTTTCCTTCTTTATTCTGAATTCTTCTTGTGCCTTCTGCTCCCTTAGCAACCACTCCTCATGTAATTTTTGCCTATTAATTAATGATGTAATCAAATAAATGGGAATTAATCTACACACACACAAGATACCAAAAAAAAAAAAAGAGAGAGAGAGATTGCAGTACATTGAGCTCCATAGAGACAGCGCCGAAGCAAGTGAGAGCTGGATGGGCACTGAGCGACTCTGTGCCTTGCTGAGGAAAAATAACTAAACATGGGCAAAGGAGATCCTAAGAAGCTGAGAGGCAAAATGTCATTGTATGCATTCTTTGTGCAAACTTGCCAGGAGGAGCACAAGAAAAGCACCAGATGCTTCAGTCAACTTCTCAGAGTTTTCTAAGAAGTACTCAGAGAGGTGGAAGACCATGTCTGCTAAAGAGAAAGGAAAATTTGAAGACATGGCAAAGGCGGACAAGGCCCGTTATGAAAGAGAAATGAAAAACTATATCCCTCCTAAAGGGAAAACAAAAAAGAAGTTCAAGGATCCCAATGCACCCAAGAGGCCTCCGTCAGCCTTCTTCTTGTTCTGTTCTGAGTATTGCCCCAAAATCAAGGGAGAACATCCTGGCCTATCCATTGGTGATGTTGCAAAGACACTGGGAGAGATGTGAAATAACACTGCTGCAGATGATAAACAGCCTTATGAAAACAAAGCTGCTAAACTGAAGGAAAAATACGAAAAGGATATTGCTGCCTACCAAGCTAAAGGAAAACCCGATGCTGTAAAAAAGGGAGTTGTCAAGGCTGAAAAAAGCAAGAAAAAGAAGGAAGAGGAAGATGAAGAGGAAGATGAGGAAGATAAAGATGAAGAAGATGAAGATGATGATGATGAATAAGTTGTTTCCAGAACAGTATTTTTTTTCTTGTCTATAAAGCATTTAACCCCCCCTGTACACAACTCACTCCTTTTAAAGAAAAAAATTGAAATGTAAGGCTGTGTAAGATTTGTTTTTAAACTGTACAGTGTCTTTTTTGTATAGTTAACACACTACCAAATGTGTCTTTAGATAGCCTTGTCCTGGTGGTATTTTCAATAGCCACTAACCTTGCCTGGTACAGTATGGGGGTTGTAAATTGGCATGGAAATTTAAAGCAGGTTCTTGTTGGTGCACAGCACAAATTAGTTATATATGGGGACAGTAGTTTTTTTATCTTCAGTTGTCTCTGATGCAGCTTATAAGAAATAATTGTTGTCTGTTAACTGAATACCACTCTGTAATTGCAAAAAAAAAAAAAAAGTTGCAGCTGTTTTGTTGACATTCTGAATGTTTCTAAGTATATACAATTTTTTTATTAGTATTGTTGTCCTTTTCATAGGTCTGAAATTTTTCTTCTTGAGGGGAAGCTAGTCTTGTTTTGCCCATTTTAGATCACATGAATTATTACAGTGTTTATCTTTTCATAGTTAGATGATAAAAACTTTTTGTCTACACACCCTGCATATCGTGATGGGGTTAAAAACAGTTAAATTGAGGACATTTTCATCCATAACTGAAACTCCAAAACCTAGATCAGTTGATAGCAAATTTCACATAGCCCACTTACATTTACCAAGTGAAGGGTAGCCAATTCTATTCACGGCATGGGATTATTAGAATCAAACAATCTGAAAGTCTGTCCTTGAAAGACTAATAGAGAAGTATGTTCTGATCTTTACATGAGGACTCTTTATTCTTACATTACCATGTAATGACAGTTATATTTCGCAGTTACCACATTAAAGAAGACCTGAGAATGTATCCCCAAAAGCGTGAGCTTAAAATACAAGACTGCCTTATTAAATTTTTTTTGTTAAGATTAGTCCCAGCAAAGGTTCTGAAAGTGCTGGCTGTAAATGCCTTTTCCCATTTATCTAAATATGGACTGCTCAGGAAACTTGAGACTCCATTGAAAGTATTTCTACTTAATTGGGCCAGCTTTTAAAATTATGATGCCAAGTTTGAAGTAGGGTATATTTTCCTATATTGTGGTTTGCCCCATTATAAATCAAAATAGACATGAGGAAAAAACTTTGCATCTCTACCAATTATCCAACTTATTTGGTGTGGTTTTTTTTTCTTTTTCTTTTTTTAAATTTTAACAAAAATCCAAACTCACTCATTAGAGTCATGTTTAACTGCTTAGCAGTTTAGGGAACAATTTGGCAATTTTGTGGTTTTCAAGATTATCGTTCTCTTAAAGTGCCAGTGTTTTAAAATAGCATTCTTGTAATTTTACACGCTTTTGTGATGGAGTGCTATTTTGTTATATAATTTTGACTTGGATTCTTTCCATTTGCATTTGTTTATGTAATTTCAGGAGGAATACTGAATATCTAAGTCCTGGATGATACTAATAAACTAATAATTGCAGAGGTTTAAAAAAAAGAAACAAAAAAAAGACATGTTTTGAGAATGATTAAAATAGCATGAAATATATTTTCTATAAAGCAGTTAAATGGGGTAAGAGAACAAGAAGATATGATAAAATTTTTGGACAAGAACTAAGTATCAGCAAGTATATTGCTAGACAGTAATAAACTACAATCACTGGTGCTGTTTCATAGGTGTTTATGACTATGACATCTTTTATGGGAAAAAAAGGACTAGCCCCCTTAGGCTAGTCACACTAATGTTTAGGTGCCAACAAGTGTGTAACAAGTTTTGAAGCAACATTTAGCTTTTCACATTATGAAAGCATTATACTTCCTATTCTAAGCATTTAAAACTATGGCAACTCTATGACTATAGCACTATGAAAACCAGGTGTGCCATAAACCTTGAACTACTACTCCACACAGTTAAGAGACTCTTGTGGTTTGCCTTCAAACATCTAAACTGCTGAAAAAAGAAAAATAAAATTACACCATGAGCATATCTTTAAAATAAAGAAAGCTATTGGTTTAAGATGAAGTTAGAAAAATAGTATCTAGTTGATTTTTTTAAATGAATAATTATAAGAAGTGATGTTATCTTAAAGTGGCAAGAGTCTCAAATATATGATATCACAAGTTTCTAATTTAAAGAGGGGTTATATTTACAAAGTTTATTTGTTAATCAGGTGTTTAGAACCTAGATTTCATTTTCCCACTGATTTTTGTAAAATAGAAATGGAATAAGAGAAATTGTTCTATATTACTACAGCAACTTTAGGAGCTATATATAGTTTTATGTCTAGCCTGGGGACCTAACCACAATTTTAAATATTCTAGAAAAATATGTTCCATTTCCAACTGCAGATTCCAGGAACATATCTTTTAGCTGTAGTAGAGGCTGCGCGTTATATATATTAATGTTCCTATGTGTGCTTTAGGGAACCATATAGATGTTTCAGTATGCAGAACTCTGATTTATGAATCTTTTGAAGAACATATTAATTATATGTAACTGAACCAGATGGTATATAAATTTAGGACCACAAAATTAAGATGTTAAAATTTTTAATATTTAATAACTTGAATATACTATTCATCTGCTTTAAAATAGGACATAAATCCATATGGTACTTTCATATCATTAATTTCCCTGTTTTTCAACATTAATTAGAGTAGGAATTATAGGAATAAACAAAAGACCCAAGGACTACAAAGACGCATGTATATAATGTAAAAGATGGATTTCAAGTAAATGAGAAAACAAAAGTTACTTCCCTATTTCATTCCATACATATTGTTTTTATGACAGAAATTTATAATACTAAGAACTAAATATCATAGCACCTCCTAACATTGTGTTAAGCACTATACACATATCACCTCATTTAATCTCCACAATTCTATGAGGTAGATACTATGATTGATTTTATCTCCATATTGAAGATAAGCAAACTGAAATTTTAGACAGATTAAGAAAGCTGATCCCGAACTGGAACTCAGATCTGGCTGAATCTAACTTCATATTCTCAATCACCATATATATATTATTATAATTACATTATCAAAATGTCTATATATATATAGACATATTGATAATTCCATCTACTTCTATACATTGGTAGATAATAGAAATCAATTACAAGAAAACAAGCAACATTTCCACTGATCATGCTAAATAGCTAAAGAATGCCTATAAAGTTTATTCTCTTTTTTAAAAGATCATGCTTGCTTTTTATCGTGGTAAAAAGTACATACCATAAAATAGGCCATTTTAACCATTTTTAAGTGAACAGTTGAATGGCATTAAATACATTCATATTGGTGTGTGCCACATTAAAACAAACTATTCACTGAAAAAAATTACTAAGAGAAAAATAGATGTTTTCATCATCACATGACGGGGGACCTTTTAAAGTCAGACAACAAGGCCAGATATAATGAAACTTGACAACATAAAAATCAAAGCATAGCAAGTAATTCCAAGGTAAGTTAGGCCTGACAATGATTGGAAAAAAATGTATATCATACATGACAGTTAAAGAATTAGTACCTTTAATCAAGTAATAACATTATTTATAAAACACATTAAAAAATGTATCCCCAAAGAGAAAGATATAAGACTTAAGCAATCTACAAATAGACAATAAAATGTACACAAAGGCCAGGCACAACGGCACATGTCTGTAATTCCAGCTACTTGGGAGGCTGAGGCAGGAGGATCTCAAGTTCAAGGACAGCCTGGTCAACTTAGTGAGACCCTGTCTCAAAAATAAAACAAAAAGGCCTGAGGATGTAGCTCAGTGGTAGAGTGCTTGCCTAATATGCACAAGACCATGCGTTCAATCCCCAGTGCTGACCAAAAAATTTTTAAAAACCACAAATATATTCAACTTTACTAATTCAGAGATGTACCTTTGAAACAATGAAATATGACTTTTTACTACAGCATTTAAAAAAACTGGTAGTATGAGTGAAAATATAGGGAGATAGTCACCTTGATTAACCGCTGAAAGGTCTACAAATTGCAAACCAATATACCCTTTCAACTCGGCTACCCACATTTTACATAAATTTATCCTTTGATCACAATTTCATTTCTAGGTATTTCCCTAAAGAAATAATAGGACAATTACCAAGGATACATAAGCATGGGTACTTACTGCAACTTTTTATATAATAGTAAAATGCATTATAACCTGAAAGTCCACCAGTAGAGAACTATAAATTATGAATAAAGAATAAATTATGCTACATCCATACAATGGATGCTGTGTTGCCATCAAAATGGTTGAATTAGGGCTGGGGTTGTGGCTCAGCGGCAGAGCGCTTGCCTTTCACGTGCGCGGCCCGGGTTCGATCCTCAGCACCTCGTAAACATAAATGCATTACATTGTGTACAACTAAAGTAAATAAATAAATATTTTTTTAAAAAATGGTTGAATTAGATCCCTGTATCAACATGAAATATATGTATTATGTATCTAACAAGAAAGCAATATTTAGAAAAATACTCATGAATATCATGCCATTTGAGAATTATACTTGTTCAGGGCATTTATACTTTTCTTTCTTGGCAGTGGCTATCTTTGGATGTGCTGTTTATTAAAGACCTTTCACTTTCTATGCCTGTTAATTATTTTTTTAATATTGATCAATTAGCAAACATAGTGCAAAATATTTCCATTTTTAAAAAAGATATTATCTAGTTTTAGCCCATCAGCTAGTTTTTTTGTGTGTGTGTGTGTGTGTGTGTGTGGTACTGGGGATTGAACTCAGGGGCACTCGACCACTGGGCCAAGTCCCCAGCCCATTTTTTTTTTTTTTTGTATTTTATTAGAGACAGGGTCTCACTGAGTTGCTAAGTGCCTCGCCATTGCTGAGGCTGGCTTTGAACTCACGATCCTCCTGCCTCAGCCTCCCAAAGTGCTGGGATTACAGGCGTGCGCCACTGCGCCGGGCTTCCCATCAGCTAGTTTTAAGTAGTTAATACAGAGTATTTTATAAGACCCATTTTGTACAAGATTTTATATAGAAAACAAACCTTACTAGCTACTAAAGGCTGATAATATTCCTATAAAATAACAGAGTTCACTTTAATTTCACTTAGTGCTGACCTCTCTTTTTCCAACAGCTTCTCTTCTTCTAGTTGTTGTTCTTCGATAAAAGCATCCCCCTCTTCCTCCTCCTCCTCCTTCTGTGAGACTCCTGAGAAAATTCAAATGTTTATTAAAACTTTGATTATTGCAAATCCTTGGTCAATAATTCAGGGAAAACATATAATCTTTAAACTTTATAATTATGGTAAAAATCTTTTAAGCTTTTCTAATAATAAGGGCGTTAATTACCTAAATTTGATACAAAGTGACCATCAAAATAATAATAATAATGGTAGTGGAAAAAACATCAAAATTTTAAAATTAATCAATGGTTCCCTATTGAGACTCAAAAAGGTGGTGGGATGTTGGAAGGAACATTCATCTTTACATAAGAATGGCAACTAAAAAATGTAGAAAGACTGAAGCAGAAAAATCTTCACTTTTGCAACTCCTACTTAACTCAGAAAAAGATGTTAAAAACATTGGATGAAAGTTTCTTAGGATGAAGATATTTACATCATCTCAAAATGTCATCTCACAGTTGAGGATTAATTGTAAAGGGGGAAAATGTGCACTTACAGTGGCATGATCTGTTCACTCAGAGTGGAACAACCTGTCATTATAGCTCGTATGATGTATGCAATATGAAGTTTATAATATCCATTCTGTAGCATTTTGGCATAAAGATGCTAATAATGAGAAAACTTTTATTACCTGATACTAATAATGAGAATATAAACTAATCCAGAATGCAAAGCATTCCACAAGAAAACTGGCTTAAAATTTTCAAAACAGTCAACCTGGTTTAAGAAAGTTTCAATATGGCCTATGCATACTATTGAATTACTATTCATTTGCATAGGTACAAATTTGGCATTGTGGTTCTGTAAGAGAACATCCTTATTCTTAGAACAGGCAGGCTGAAGGATTTAGGGGTAAAGTGCTATGATACCTGCCACTGCTATGCAATGGATTCAGAAAAAAAATGTTGTATGCATGTATCTCTATATATAAAGAGAGAGAAAATAAGGTCAAATGTTAACAATTGACAAAACTAGCTGGAGGGTTCATGGGTATTTATTGTACTGTTTCTTCAACTTTCTGTGTATTGGAACCATTTTAAAATAAAGACATGGTAAAATAATTTTAAATAGAAGAAAATTTACATCTTCTATTCAAAATTTAAAATTGAGAGAAAAAAAACAGTGAAAATGGAGGGGGGAATCAAGTAATTTGAGAAAATGTAACAACAACAACAACAAAAAACACAAACTTAAAGGAAAAAGATTCTGTCTGTCATATATTGAGTATAGGTCTAACCAAAGGCTCACCCAGTCCAAGATCACTACCATAATTTATTTTTCTTAAATAAATTTCCTTATTTCAGCACTTGTAATTGAAATAGGCAAAAAATTTAGGCTAAGTTCTAACATAAAATGATCTAATTATTAAGACAATTAAATTAAGATCTAATGCATGTAAAGGACCAGAGATGTGACTGACTTACATCGAGGTATGCCCACAGACTAGGCAGGGCCTGCATATAATTTATACTTACTCAACTCCCCATCCCCCACAGACAAAACAAGTTCATTCACTCCACAGAGATGATCACTAACAGTTCTGAGTATAGCATTTTCAGTACATGTACAATCAAAATATATGACAGGATACATACAAACACAATATATCTAATTGTATTATATATGTAACTGTATACCTAAAATCATGCTACAAACTGGGTACTGTGGCCCATGCCTATAATCGCAGTGACTCAGGAGGCTGATGCAGGAGGATCCCAAGTTCCAGGCCAGCCTCAGCAATTTAGTGAGACCCTCAGCAACTTGGCAAGACCCTGTCTCAAAATAAAAAATAAAAAGGTCTGGGGATGTAGCTCAGGGGTAAAGCACCCCTGAGCTCAATCTCCAGTACCACCAACAACAACATCAACAACAATAATAATAATTTGAGTCAACAAAGGGTCTCTTATATTACTGAAATTTGGGGGAAACTTGCAAAATGTCTAATTAAAATCTTCAGTTCATGCTGGGTTTACAAAGAAATATATTAGCCACCAAAAACTATGTACAAGGATTTTGCTAGCTGCTGCAATTCATAATGCCTGCATCTGTACTGTTAGGTAGTTTATAAATACACAATGGGTTGATGATGATTTACCATACCATGACTTTCCCCCTCTTGGGCATTAACATTGTTTCTGAAATGGGTCTAACATAGCTTTACTTGGAAGACAGCAGTCACAGCAATTCTTCATCAGATACAGTACCTGACTTTCGGCACTGGGGCCCAAGTTAGGGCGGGAATAGAGGGAGCAATTTCATACCCAGAGAACCGGATAGGGAGTCTACTGATACCTGAGTCTCTCAATCGAGCGAGTTCCTGCCGACGCTTCTTCCTTTTCTCCTTCTTCAGGGCGGCCCTGTACTTTTTGTGACTGAAAGATTGAAAATAAACATATCAATGTCAGCGGCCGCACAGGCAGCGCTGCCCAGGATCCCCTCTTCCCAGCGCCCACTGACAGAAAACCGCTCGGATGCTTGGGAGAGATATCGTACTTTCAGTTTTTAATTACAGAACATGGAACTACTATTACCTCATCCCTCCACACCCAAATAGCAGTTTTTCTCCAATTTGCCACCTGTTCCCCTCCTCGCTTCCCTAAGCCCACGGACGACCGTAGACAGCCAGGGAATGGATTAGGGTTCAAGCGATCGCGGTGGCTTCCTCTTTTGGCCCAGCTCTCTTTTCCTTCCTGCCCGCTCAACCTCGATGACCAGTTTTGGCCTGCTCCGTCCCTTCATCTCTTCAGCCCAAGATCTCAAGCGGAGCTTACCTAGATTTCTCAGGAACCATCACTTCGGACGCGGCCATTTTACCGGCGCTGCCCCACCCCCAAGATTTGACCGGAAGAGGCGGGATTAAGAATGGAGAATGCGAACGCAGGCGTCGGTGCCTCCCGGCATCAGCCCGGGCGGGACCAAAGACCAAAGGCGGGAGGTTTCTTTTAGTGACTGGTCTGCCAAAACCCTGCCTAAGTAAATGTCTCCTTCCCAAAAACTCCGGACAACTCACTTCCGCCCAGGAAGTAATCATTTTCTTCTCAGCGCTTCGATACATCATAGTGGGAGAGTGGAGTCCAGGAGGTTAAAGCCATAGCTCCCCCCCCCCCGCCCCACCGTTTTCTCATTCACTCACAAATACTCATTCTTCCCGAAGCGGCTAGCCGGGCTTCCCTTAGAATTCTCCAGGCTCCGCCTCCTTTCGTGGCTGCACCTATCAGCGCCTCAGGCAAGGCTTTAGACTCCACCCGCTTCCATTCACTCCTCTGGGCTCCTGTAACGGTAGCTAAACCCGGGGGTTGCAAAATTGTAACCTGTGTACCCAAGGAGTTTACAATTTGAGGTGCAGAGTAGGATCGTTACATAGAAAAGTTAATGTGTTGCGTGCAAAGATGAAGTTTACTTAAAATAGTCCACTTGGGGATTCAGGGAGTTTAGTGATGCTTGTGTTGATATTGGTTTTTGTTTTTTAGTTGTTTTGTTTTTGTTTTTGTGTTTTGTTTTGTTGTACTCGGTGGTATTAACCCAGGGGCGGTTTACCACTGAGCTACATCCCCAGCCTATTTTGGGTTTTTTGTTTGTTTTTTTTTAAGATAGGGTCTCACTAAATTGCTAGGGCCTCGCTAATTTTTTTAAAGGAACATGGCTTTTACCCAGGTGGAGAAGGGTAAAAACAGGGTTGCAGGCAGATGAACATAAGCACAGGTATGAAGAGATGAAACGAATGTTCTGGGAATGGCGAGAATTTCGTTTATGGAATTTCAGCCACAAATTAATAGTGTCAAGGAATGCAGCTGTGGAGGTGAGCTGGGCCTAGCTTAAGGATGAGGGCTAAAACACTTTAATTATGTTCTGTAAACCACAGGGAACTATTGCTTTTAAGTAGAGGCCTGTTGTAGTGCTATTTGTGTTTTAGGCAAATTACTGTGGTTTGCAATATAAAGGATTAAAAGATAAAACTGCAGCCAGCCAGGGTGGGACAAGCTCATAGTTCAGCTACTTGGGCGGCAGAGGCAGGAGGATCGTTGGGGCCCGGAGTATAATACCATCCTGAGCAACAAAGTAGAGAGACCCCCTCCCACTCTCAAACATATGAACATAAAATTGTAATACAGTATCACATAATCTAGGTGAGGGGTGATGAGGAACTAAACTGGATGGATGAGAGTAGAGAGGAGTAAAACTCAGCCCTGCTAACAATCAAACTGTGATGTACACATACAAGGCCAGGAACAATGACAAGGAAGAAACTTTTCTTCCTAGTATACATTAACAACCTCAGTCTTTTGAGTGATTCAGTAACTTTCCTTGCTTAGCTTTGTTTTTCTCCTCTCCAAATTAAAATTACTGATATTCCCTCCCCAGGTGGTAGAGCATATCTATAATCCCAGCATCTGGGGAGGCTGAGGCAGGAAGATCACAAGTTTGAGACTAACTTCAGCAACTTAGTGAAACTGTCTCTTAAAAAATAAAAAGGACTTGGGGTCATAACTCAATGGTAAGTACCTATGGGTTCAGTCCCCAGCACCCCCCCTCCAAATTACAGACACACCTACTTACTAAACTGCCCTCACTTCCCCCAATCTCTCCTTAGAATCTTTCAGCTGAAGACCAAGCCCTGCATGAACTTCACTTTTTACCATCTTAGCATCTCATGCCCCCTTCACCTCCAGGTTGACCTTGTCCAACTCAGTGCCTCAATAATTAGAGACACAGGCTTTGTGGGGTTTTGTTTTTTGTTTTTTGTTTTGGTACAGGAGATTGAATCAGAGGCATTTTACCACTGAACTATAATCCCTAGTCCTTTAATTTTATTTATTATTTTCATTTTTTATTTTTTTGAGACAGGGTCTGGCTAAGTTGCTGAGGGTCTCACCAAATGGCCAAAGCTGGCCTGGAACTTGTGATACTTCTGCCTCAGCCTCTCAAATCATTGGGACTACAGGCATGCAACACCATGCTCCATGGAGACATAGGCTTTCGAGTTGAATGGGCCAGGAAACTTAAGCTTTGACGATCTTTGGTCTCAAGTAAATTCCTTAATGTCTACTTCTCAATTTTTTCATCTGTAGAAGTCAAGATAATAATATTAGTTCCCATCTTATACAGCTTTTATTGTGATGATTGGATAATATATGCTATTTGTGGACAGTGCCTGGCAACAGTATCCCAAAACTTTAGCTGTCATATCATCATCACCACCACTATTATCACCATCATCAGTATGAAAGCTTCCTGACCCACCCCCCAAGAATGGATTAGGTACTTGTGGTAAGTACACACCCAGCCCAAGTATTTCACTTTTATAATACCTGTCACAGTGTACTGGACTTGTTGCCTTCACTTTTATATTTCTTGCACTAAATCTTAAACTTTTTGAAGCTGTGGTTGGCCATTATATCCCCAAGCTAGAGAATACCCTGAGATGCATAGAATATTGTAGCTATGTAAGTCACCAATTTGCCGGTCCCTATTGGACTTATGCTGAGAGTTCCTGCCATTCTGGAAATATCAGTGTTTGGGTTGCTGTAACATTGAATCAGATAAGACCTTCACTTTAGAACAATAAGTAAGAATATCTTCTGGGAAGATACTCCTAATTAAAAAAGATATATATGTAGGTTCTGTTTTATTATGTTTTATAAGTGAATGTAAATCTCATTTTTTGAGAGTTTGACATTTATTTTCAACAGTTAACCACTGAATTCATTTTCATGAACAAGCTTGAATTGCTCAAGCTAATTTCATTACAGAAGGAACTCTACAAGCCAATTCTATTTCCAAACTATAATTACCATCATTTGAATTCAATAAGTAAAGATATCTTCCTTTACTTTTGAAGAATAGATGCCTGGTTTTGTTTTGTTTTGTTTTGGTACCAGGGATTGAGCTCAGGGGCACTCAACCACTGGGCCACATCCCCAGCCCTTTTTTGTATTTTATTAGAGACAGGGTCTCACTGAGTTGCTAAGTGCCTTCCCATTGCTGATACTGGCTTTGAACTCACAATCCTCCTTCCTCAGCCTCTCAAGTGCTGAGATTACAGGCATGCGCCACCACGCCTGGCCCAGATGCCTGGTTTTAGAAGAACCAACTTTACCATAACCCATGTGCAAGACAGTTGTCCAGATGATTTCAAACTAACCCAGTTCTCCCCACTTTCTCACTTGTAGGTCTCCAGAATAAGTGTTGAATATTCTGGGAATACAATGAATATCCTGAGATATGGAGAAACCATCCAAACCTTGTTCCTGCCCTTCCTTGGGAATATACCAGCTCGAGTTAGGGAGGAACTGTCCTAGATTTGCCAGATTTTGTTCCACTCGCCTCTGGAAATGGGATGTTTTTTGAAACTTTGCCAAGTGGGTCCTGTGGCCCCTGGGTTATATAACCTGGAGTGGACTGCCTTTTGGGGTCCCTCACATTGTGATGCAAGTGAGGCCATGTAGTCAAGACTCCATCTACCCTGTGGTGACTTTTTCAGCCTCAAGTCATGGGGAACCAGCTCATAAATGATCCTAGGCCCCTTTTGTTCCTTGATGCCTATCTATAAGTAATGTATCTGCGTCATGTAACTTGCCGCCTGCCAGTGTGTTCTGTTTCACTGGACCCTGACAAATGGGTGCCCAGCACACATTGAACCCTGCTCTGCACCATTGTGTCCCTGAGAAAGAAGAAAGGGCCTGGCAGCTTGCCCTACATGGTGATGAAAGCAAAGTGTGCACTGGACTGTGCACAGAAAAGAGGTGAACTGTGCAAAATTGGCTGGTTCTTCCTATTATTGCTCCTCTAGTAAATCCCTTATGAATTTTCCAGTTGCTTTCTGAGCTACATGTTAAAGGGTGTCTTGCTAATTTTACAGACATCTTATATGCCAAAACATAGAAATGAAAGTCATTCAATAAGCATTAATATTGTAAAAAGAAGATTGTTTAATGAAGACGAGCAGCAATTTTAATATACAACTCTTTCTCAAGACCTTGACAGATCTTAGGCCCACTTTCCATCTGTACATTTAGGAAGATATCACTTTTGAAGTCATAAAAGACAAAACATTACTTGATAAGGTATATCAGTATCCAGGAGATTTGTAATGGCCCTTGGAGAATCATATGACAAAGACAAGATGGAAGGGACCACAACCTCAAAGCAGTTTCCATAACTTCTGTAGGGAAGGTGACTGAGAATTTATCATGTAAACCAGAGTATGGTTGAGAGGGAAGGGGGTGCCATTATAATTACACCAGAACACCAGGTATAAGTAAATCAGGAGTTGTAACCCAGAATACACAGTCATCTTATAGATACATTCTTTTTATCTGTAAGCCATAAGGGCAAGACAGTCATTCTGTACCTTGATTCTTGCTCCAAAATGGCAGACTTAACACAATAGAGTTTTGCACTAAGTGTCTGTAAGGAGTCAGGAGGAAAGTCTGTGTACCCTAGAAAATGCATAGCTTGTTTACCTTTTGAGAGGCATATAAATACCTGAAAAAATCAACTTGAAGGAGAAAATACTTATTCTGGCTCCCAGTTTCAGAGATTTTAGTCCATGGCCAGCTGGCTCCACAGAGTTTAGGCCTGTGGCCAGGCAGACCATAATGGCAGGGAGCACATGGTAGAGCAAAGCTACTTACTTCATGGCAGCCAGAGAGCAAAAAGAGAGCTCACTTTTATAACAAAGCTCCTCCCCTCAAGCCCATTAAGCTTTCAATCCACAAATGTATTCATCCATTGATGAGATCACAGCCTTCATAATCCAATCACCTCTCAAAGGCCCCACCGCTGAACACTGCTGAATTAGGGACCAAGCCTTCAACATGGGGGGGGGGGATTTCAGATCCAAACCATAACAAAAGGTAACTACTATAGTTTTAAATAGGTGAATTGCATACAGCTAACTTTTTTTTTATATACCACATTCATCTTTATTTTTCTTCTTCTTACAGTGCTAGGGATTGAACCCAGGGCTTATGCTAGGCAAGCATTCTATCACTGAGACACATCCCCAGCCTTCCATGTTTATCTTTTTAAGAATTTTATGCATTTTCTAAGGCAACATCTAAAGCCTTCACCACCCCTCTTTGCTTAGAAAAGAGATATCCTTCCAACTTGAATATATAACTCCAATTCTGCCCATTTTTTTCCTACTGAATTTATTTTTTTTTTACTTCTAACTGGTTAAATACATATAAAATTTACCATCTTAACTATTTTTTAAAACTTGTCACCTTGAGCCTTTTTAAGTGTCCAGTTCAGTAGTGTTATATTCACATTCAACATATCTCTAAAACTCTTTTATAACACTGAAACTCTATATCCACTAAGCATGAATTCCTAACCCCTCTCCCCATAGCTCTTTTTTAAAAATATTTTTTAGCTGTAGATGGACACAGTATTTTTATTTATTTATTTTTATGTGGTCCTGAGGATCAAATTCAGTACCTCACACTTGTTAGGTGAGCGCTCTACCACTGAGCCACAATCCCAGCCCTCCCCACAGCTCTTGGCAACTACCTTTTATTTTCTGTTTCTCTGATTTTGATGACTTTAGATACTTCATATGAGTGGAATCATGCAGTATCTTTCTGTGACTATCTTATTTCACTTGGCATAATGTCTTCAAGGTTCAGCCATATTACACATGTGACAGGATTTTCTTCTTTTAAAGGTAACATAATATCCTCATTTTTTTTTTTTTTTGTATTGATTCGTTTGTCCATGGAAATTTAGGTTGCTTCCACCTCTTGGTTATTGTGAATAATGAGAGTGCAGATTTTTCTCTGGGATCCTGGTTTGAATTCTTTGAGATATATACGTAGGGATGAGGTTGCTGGATCTCATGGTAATTCCATAGGTTATCTTTTCACTTTATTGACCACTTTTTTGACAAGCAGACTCTGGCCAGCGACCTATGCTGACAAGATGAGCTGGGTTCAAAAGAGCTGGCTGCAACGTTAAGCTAAGAAAACCACAAGAAATCATGCAACACAGTAGTGGTTCTCATCTCAAGGGTAGGACAGCTCTATGACCTTAAGGGTCAGCTTCCATGCTGGAAGGCACTAGAAAGAGAGCATGCACCTGGAATCTCTTTATTTTTATAGCGGGGGACACACAAAGGGGCTTCAACGGAATGTTCTTCACCAAATAAGGCAGGAGATAAGATTTCAAAGGTGGAGTCTTGCTTTGTGATGTCTTCTGGTCAGCAGATTGATTGACATCTTGGGAAGTCATACCCATCTCAGGTGCTGAGTGGGATCACAGGCAGAGCAAGAGGAGAGGCACACTTGCATAGCACAGCCCAATCAGCGTGCAGTGCCAGACCTGTCTCCTTATATAGCTCCAATGCGCATAGCTCATACTCACAGCCCATGGATGGCTCGTGACAGCAGACATTTTTAAGTTTGGTGTAATCCCAGTTCCATCTTAACCATCTTTAAGTGTACAGTTGAGTAATGGTAGATATATTTATCCAACCTTGTCTTGCAAACTAGATGACTAGCATACTAATGAAAACACTTCTAGATTTTGATACAGCATTGCAACTGGAAACATTCTAAGATATTTATACCAAGAGCAACAGTGGCATGGATTCCTCAGACTATGGAGAATTATCCAGATTTTAGATTTTAGCCCTCTCTCTGTTATTATAACAAAAGTCTTCCAACAGCTGTATAAATTGGGAGATTTTAAGTTGATCACATGTCTTGCAAAACACCTTAACTAATAAGTAAATAAAGTTAAGGCAATTTTTTGTTTGATTTTTGCAGTGCTGAAGATAAAGCATAAGGGACTCACACATACTCTCTACTACTGAGCTACATTCCCTAGACCAAGTTCAGATACTGTTTTTGCAGCACTGGAGGTACTGTTTTTGCAGCACTGGGGATTGAACCCAGGGCCTTGTGCATGCAAGGCAAGCACTCTACCAACTGAGCTATATCCCCAGCCCCAATTTCAGATATGTTTAAGGGAAGCTTTAAAACAAGATATCTCTGTCATTGGAAAAATTTCATTATAATCTCTGTAATGGTATAGAAATAATGCAAAATAATACTATTTGCATTTGAAGAATATTTCTGTAGGTGTACCATGAAAGAATTCTAATTTCTATGCACTTTAAGCATTTTTCTTTAAAATGTTCTGCATATACTTTCTATGGGACCAAGCTATTAAGTAAAACATCTGATCTTCAGAAATAAAAAGGATTTCTAGATATTATTTTCTTATAATTACAAAACAAATTTTCTGTATAATACATTGATAATAAATAAGTATACCATGTACTACTAATAGCAACTAAAGATAAAGCACATGTACTCATTGAGAAACCTTAATAAAAGAATATTCTCATTTTGAAATAAAATAGACCTAAAACCATGGCATTGTTCAGCCAGTAAGGACCAGTTTGGGCCCTGTGGCTGTTTCTGAAAAGCCAGTGTTCTGTGATATCAGTATACCTTTACTAGTTATTAATCACCTTGATTATAATTCCTACTTATAACTCTATAGAATCATTAATTGACAAGTATAAAATATACCTCAAAAATATCAGACAAAGCCAAGCATGGTGGTGCACACCTGTGATCCCAGCAGCTTGGGAGGCTGGGACAGGAGGATCACAAGTTCAAGGCCAGCTGCAGCAATTTAGTGAGGATAGTTTAGGAGCAGTTTGGTGATACCCTGTTTCAAAATAAGAAATAAAATGGGCTGGGGTTTTGGATGTGTCTCAGTGGTTAAGTGCCCCTAGATTCAATCCCCAGTACAAAAAAAAAAAAAAAAAAAAAAAAAAGACATTACAATTACCAACAGGTTGCTTAAGAAAAACTTGGATATTTCAGTGATAAACACTTTCATCAACCAAATAAATAATTTGTTTACCAAATAGCATTTCTCAAAGACAGATTAAGTACTCTCATACCTATAAACACACATCTAACCTGTGAATGACATGTTGAGACCAGAAGCCCAAAATGATGGTAACTAAGAGTAGCACTAATGCCCAAAAGTGGTGAAAGTCTGACTAAAAGGTGGGAATTGTTCAACAAAAATTATAGGAGGCCATTGTTTTGGACTAATTTACTGTACTAGGCCCCAACAGACCAGGCTAAAAATCAAAATGGAATCACTCATCCTAAAGTTTCACTTGACCAAGCATAAACAAAACTGTTTATCTCACTTTCTAAGAAATCAGGATTAGAGAGATAATAGCCAAATTTCTCAAACAGGCCAGTTTCAATTGGCATAGTAATGAAGTTCCCTCTGCCTTAATTCTTTCACAAAACAAAACAAAAAAAAAAAAACTGTAACCTAAAGTAACCCCATATTAACCAATCAGTTATTTTTCTATTGTTCTGTCTCCCTCTCCCTGCCTTGCAAGGATAGTAACTTTGAAATGCCAAAAAAAGAAAGAAATGTATATCTAAAGATATTATTAAAGAAGGCACTTAAAATAGTCTAGTTAACAATTTTTTAGCTAATATGTATTGAAGCAAATATTGCCTAGATATGAACATCTTAGGGAGTCACTTGGCTGGCAACTATCTTGGGGTTCTTTTGTATATTCAGCACGTAATCATGGCGGAAGGATGAGCGGACAGTACGATTCATCAAGGGTTGAAGGGGGCGAAAGTTGTCCACCATTCTTTTCTCTTTCTCCCCCTGAGAAGTGAAAAGCAGGGTCCGAAATTGCTCAAGCTAAAAAAAAAAAAAAAAAATGAGAAAGGACAAATAAATTTAGTAGAAAACCAGCTTTGTCTCGTGAATAAATAACTTTCATTTTTCTAATTCTAAAACATTTTGTCTCAAACTGGATTCAGAAACAGAAATTATTTCTAAATAAGATGTCTTCACCCCTCCACAAGGAATAAAATGCTGTTTTGCCATCCTTGTGTGAGAAGGTGATGAAAACAGCCATGCACTTGGGATCAGAAGACTGAAGACAAAGGCCCTGTTCCCCATATTAACCATTTATCAAAGATGAGTTACTTTATCTCTTTGATTCTTAAGAATCTCATATTTAAATGAGAAAACAGTCATCAAGATAGTAAAGGAAAGGCCCGATACATACAGTAACAGCATAAAAAGTGCGTTTTTTAAAAATTTTACCAAATCATTAACATAAAAATGCATAATTTATTGCTCACTGCACTTTGGATTGTGAGCAAAGAAATAACACATAGAGGTCTTGTGACATGCTTCATACTGGTGCTGTCCAATAGAACTTTCTATAATGGTAGAAATAGCCACTGCATGGTCCATCATGGTAACCACAAGCCACATAGGGCTACTGAGCACTTGAAATGTGACCAGGTAACCAGTGTGAGAAACTGGATTTTTTATTTAAGTTTATTCATATTTAAATATAAGTGGCCACATATGGCTAGTGGCTATTGTGTTGGATAGTATAGCTCAATACAGAAGGAGCAACCCAAAATATTAAGGCAATATTTTGTTCTTTGATATGGCAATAGCAACCATGTTATAGCATACTACTTCAAGCTACTTCTGTTCACATCATTTCCTGTCAGTCAATCTGGCCAACTGTAGCTAGATAGAATAACTTGGGACATAGTAAGTAATTTGGAGGGCTGGGAGTGTACCTCAGTGGTAGAGCACTTGCCCAGCATGTACAAGGCCCAACAACAGAGAAAAAGAAAAAAGAAAATTCAGTTTGTTGAAGTAAAGACTTCAGACCAAATAAAACTGAAGAAGTAGGACTATGATCAGAGGCAAGTACCAAACACAGTGGTTGTACTTGCAAAGTACACATATGCCTTAGGAAATTAGGAAGCTGTACAAGTAGTTAATGTTAATTTTTTAATTTTTGTGGTGATGGGGATTAAACCCAGGGCCTTGTGCATGTAAGGCAAACACTCTACTAACTGAGCTATATCTCCAGCCAATGTTAATTTTTTATTCAGCTAATTGAAAAAGATTAGAAACAACCCAAGTACCATAAAGTATGTAATAAAAAGTGACATGAGATCAATAAAATGGGCTAGTATATATGCATTAAAATGATATAGAAGATAATGTTTATTATCTATAAAATATTCTGTACATCACTGAGAGAAAAGACAGGCAAAATTGTATGCACAGAATGATTGTTACAAAAATTACATATATTTATGTAGATAAAAGACCAGCAGGATTTCCCCAAATAATGAATAACACTGAGTAGTAGGATTATAGGTGACTAGGATTAGTTGACAGGTAACGGTTTTCTTACTGAATTGCCTGTGTTGAAATTTCATTTGAAAATTCCTCACATGGGCTACTGACCTTCTGATTTATTTATTTATTTGTTTATTTTAATATTTATTTATTTGCTTTAGTTGTACACAATGCAATGCATTTATGTTTACGTGGTGCTGAGGATCGAACCCAGGCCGCGCACGTGCTAGGTGAACGCTCTACCGCTGAGCCACAACCCCAGCCCCTGATTTATTTATTTATTAACATTTTAGTGTAATGACAATTTTAAATACAAAGAATAGTAGCAGAAAATGTGTAGACCACAAAGCCTAGGCTTATGGGCAGTCAAAATCTGTTATTTGTCATTTATTTATGGTGGTTCTTATCTTACAGAATTAAAAAGAAATGTAGTCTCATTTACTAGCTGTTTTCTTTTAGACTTCTTGTTTTGTATTATAGTTAGATACAGTTTCTTCCATTTGAAGGTATGAAAGGACTATCCTATGCTTATCCTAGGATTTTTATGATGGTATTTTTTGCATTTAATAGTTTGAAGGCTGGATCCAACTTTTTTTCCCCACTCATTTAACTCCTCAGTAGCACTTATTGAATGCTGTATCATTTCCCCTTAGTGAGCAGAGATGCTACCTTTATCCTAAAATAAATTCTCATATGTATTTGGATATAATTCTGAACTTACTATTTTCTTCCTGTGATGTCTAATTTTACATGCCAACTTGATTGGGCCAGGGATGCCCAGATAGCTAGTTAAACATTATTTCTGGGTATGTCTGTGAGGGTGTTTTCTAAAGAAATTAGGATTTGAACTGGTGGACTGAGTGAAACAGATGGCCTTCCCAATGTAGATGGACATCATTTAATCCACTGAGGGCCTGAAAACAACAAAAAGGCAGAAGGTTGAATTTGCTCTTTCTGTGACTATTTTTTAACTGAGACATCAATCTTATGCCCTTTGGAGCTCCTGATTCTCAGCCTTCAGACCAGGACTGGAATCTATACCATTGGCTTATCAGGTTTCAGGCCTTTGGGCTACCCTACCAGCTTTCCTGGGACTCTCAGCCTTCATAATCACATGAGAAAATATCTTTTTTTTTTTTTTTTTTTTGAACTGGGGATTGAACTCAGGGGCACTCGACCACTGGGCCACATCCCCAGCACCCCCCCTTTTTGTATTTTATTTAGAAATAGGGTCTCACTGAGTTGCTAAGTGCCTTGCTATTGCTGAGGCTGGCTTTGAACTCGCAATCCTCCTGCCTCAGCCTCCCAAGTGCTGGGATTACAGTCGTGCAGCACCACGCCCCGTGAAAATATCTTATAAATAAATCTCTATCTCCATCTCTCTGATGGTTAATCTTGGTTGCTAACTCGATGGATTGAGAGATGCCTTGAAATTGTTAAAGCACACTTCTGAGTGAATCTATGAGGGTGTTTTCATAACTGATTGGCAAGTGGGTCAGAGAACTGAGGTGGGAAGACCTGCCTTGAATGTGGGCACACCATCCACTAGGCTGAGTGGCCCCGGATGGGACAAAAAGCAGGAGAAAGGGGAAGCTCTAAGCTCACATATGTGCAAGCTCCATTCTCCTACAGTGGATACAGTTTTTCATGCTGCCATTGCTGTGGACATGACTCCAGATTTTTCAGGTTTTGATCGTGGATATACACCAATGACTCTCCAGGGAGCTCCCAGGCCTTCAGCCTCAGACTGAGGCTGCATCATTGGTCCTTCTTGTTCTGAAGCTTCCAATTTCTTAGACTGAGTAATTACTGATTTCCTCAGTTTCCCAGCCTGCATCCAGCTTCTGATCATGTAAGCCAATCTAATAAATCTCCTCTTATATATACATTCTATCTGTTCCTCTAGAGGACCCTAATACTAATTCATCCCCCCCATTGGTTCTGTTTCTCTGCAGATCCCTAGAATACTTCACTTAATTGTTCTTTTTATTCATGTGTCAGCATTATAGTACTTAATTATTGAGTCTTTATAATTCTGTGAATCTAATCATTCCTCATTTTCTCTTTTAGAATTATACTTATCTGTTTTTACTTGAGTTTAGAAGTAACATACCTATTTAAAATTTTATTGGTATAGGGGCTGGAGTTGTGGCTCAGTGGTGGAGCACTTACCTAGCACATGAGAGGCACTGGGTTCAATCCTCAGCACCGCATAAAAAAATAAATAAGTAAAAGATATTGTGTCCATCTACAAATTTTTTTTTATTTTATTGGTATATTTATTGAGACTATAAGTTTATGGAGAATAAACAATTCATGAAGAATAACAACTTCAGGAAAATAGATATCAAAGGTGTCTTTATGATGTCTTCCTATATAATAATATGGTGAGAATTTTACTGTTGTCTTCTTTGTGTCCTGCAGGAATATTTTAATTTTTCTTATTGAATTCCCTTCTTAAACTTATTGCAAAGTATTTCATATTTTTGCTTCTATTATAAATAGTGTTCCTTCTTCCATTACATCTTTTAACTGATTGTGATTTATATATTTCAAACTTTTTTATTTATATAAATGAAAATTGTAGGGGCTGGGGCTGGGGCTCAGTGGTAGAGCACTCACATAGCATGCATGAGGCACTGGGTTCAATACTCAGCACCACATAAAAATAAAATAAAGGGTATTATGTCCACCTACAACTAAAAAAACATATAAAAATTAATATTGTACTCCAGTAATCACCAAATTAGCTTATTTATGTAGTAGTGTTTTATTGTTTCTCTTATTTTTTAAAACATTTCCTGGTCTAATTGTATTGGCTACTTCTAGAACATAATTTTTTTTTTTTAAAGAGACAGGGTCTTGCTTTGTTTTCCATTGCTGGCCAAAAATTCGTAGGCTCAAGAGATTCTCCTGCCTAAGCCTTAGGTGGGTCAACAGACACCTGCCACTACACCCTGGTAACTCCAGAATATAATTTAATATGGTAATAATCCCCTCTACATTAAACATACTATAGTTGGTCCCCAGAATCCATGGATTCCACATTTGTGGATTCACCCAACTATGGATCAAAAGTATTGGGGGAAAATTGTACCTATCCCAACCATGTACAAACTTTTTTCTTGTCATTATTCCCTAAACAATACATCATAACAACTATGTACATAGGATATACATTGTAATATGAGTAATCTAGAGATAATTTAAAGTATACAGGAGGATGTATGTTGGTCACATGCGAATATTATGCCATTCCATGTAAGGGCTTGAGCATCTGCAGATTTTTGTATCTGTGAGGAGTCTTAATCCTCTGCAGATACCAAGTGACAACTGTATTTACTCTTCTTTCTTTTGTTTTCTTTTTTTTTTTCCTTCAGTGCTGGAGATGAAACCCAGGACCTCACCCATGTTAGATAAATGTTCTACAACTGAACCACATCCCTAGCTCTGTATTTACTTTTGAACTGAGATCAATCTCTTTTATCATATTAGTCTCTATTCATTTCTATTTTATTAAAAATTATGAAAAAACTGCCAGGTGCAGTGGACTGGGGTTGTAGCTCAGTGGTAGAGCACTTGCCTAGCATGTGTGAGGCACTGGGTTCAATTCTCAGTACCAATATAAATAAATAAAGGCCCATCAATAAGTAAAAAAATATTTAAAAAATAACTGCCAGGTGCAGTGGCATAGGCCTGTAATCCCAGTTATTTGGGAAGCTCAGGCAGGAGGACTGCAAATTCAAGGCCAGCCTGGGCAACTTGGTGAGACCCTGTTTTAAAATAAGAAGTAAAAAGGGCCAGGGTTATAGCTCAGTGGTAGAGCACCCTTGGGTTCAATTCCCAGTAATGCAAAATAAATAAATAAATACTGAATAGAAATTTTTACAAATATCCATTAAGAATCTATAGAACCCAAGTGTGGTGGTGCACACCTGTAATCCCAGCAGCTAGAGAGGCTAAGACAGGAGGATCACAAGTTCAAGGCCAGTCTCAGCAACTAAGTGAGGCCCTAAGCAACTTAGTGAGACCCTGTCTCTAAATAAAAAATAAAAAGGGCTGGGGATACTGGGGATCCCCAGTACAAAAAAATATAAAAGAATCTATGGAAATAACATGACTTTTAAACATTAGATTCACTGATAGTATATCAGTTCTTCATAATGAATCATCTTTATTGCACTACTACAATATATATAACTTGGACAAAGTATATAGTTCTTCTAATGTACTGCTGGATTTTTGGGTTCTATTTCTAATATTTTAGTTTTTGTTTGTTTGTTTGTTTGTTTTTTTAGCTTGTATGTTCTTCAGAGATACCAATTCAGAGTACTTTTGATGAGGGGTCCAATTTTCAATGGATGTTAGTATCTGATATCCTGACTTCATAAAAAAGAGTTTAGAAGGCTTCATTTTTTGTGAAAATGGTTTGTAGTCAATTTTTAAATCCCATAAAGCAATGGTGAGCAAATAGTATTGTACTTTAGTTATATTATAAACTAAACAGTATTCTGTGTATTGACATAGTAGCTACCACTCAAAATTATTTTCTGGGGAAAAATAATCCCAGGTTTAAAACAACTAACTTACATTAAAATTCCTGGACAGTCATCGTTAGATTCTTTTTATCTTGAGATTCTATTGCAAAATTCCCTTCAGGATTTTAAAGGACTTTGAATATATCATAATGCCAGCCTTCATTCTTCCCTTTAAATGTGTCTTGATTTTATATAGAGATTCATGTTATATATAAAATGCACAATGCATAAAACATAGGTAATTGTTAAATACAGAAGCAAGCAGCTTATGTTCTTCCTTGTTTGAATTCTTCCTTCAAGTTAATCTGAAGCATTTCCTAAATCATATCCAAATTAAGACATGGTATTAAAACTGTCAAAGTTTAAACCCAACCTTTATTTTTCTAAATATTTTTTCAGTTGTATTTGGACACAATACCTTTATTTTGTTTATTTATTTTTATGTGGTGCTGAGGGTTGAACCCAGCGCCTCACACGTGCTAGGTGAACACTCCACCACTGAGCCACAACCCCAGCCCCCAAACCCAACCTTTTCTTAGAGAGGCAGACTAGGGTTTCCACAGATGGAAAATGTAGAAACAACATACCTGATCATGATCAACCTCTACTGGCTGCTTCTTAATGATCCAGGTGACAGACTCAGAGAGGGGCGGGGTAGTCAGAGACCCGGAGTAGGTCCAGTAATCCGGGCAGGCTGGCATCAGGCAGGAAGGGTCAAATGACCCAAATTCCACAAGGGTGTCCTGGCCATGAGAATAAGTCACCTAGCTATTATACAGGAGTAAAAACCACTCAGGAATTAGAAAACCACTCAGGCAATGATTCTCGGGGGTCTGGGGACCAGCAGTGGTCCAAGGGAGCTCCAGGCACCCTGGGCAGCTTCCTGAAGAATCATCATTGCTTAACACAGATTCATGTCTGGGCTTTGTTTCCACAATCAACTGTGCATTTCTGATATTTCTTAGTGGGAAAACAGCCAAAACCATTTTCTCCCTCAATTCTGAGAGTCTATAGCAGGTGGTCCCCTTTGTCATTGGGATGTCTTACGTAGTGACTGCTGCAAACAAGGAGACTTCTCCGAATAAAGACAGACTAATGCAGTTTAAATCAGGAGGAGCCAGAATTCTAGACTGAGGAGAGAGGGAAAGAGAGGGGCATGGAAAGGGGGAGAGATGGAAAGTGAGGGAGGGAAAGAAGAGAAGAGAAGAATGATAAACAGACTTCCAGGGAGCAGAACCTTTGGGAAGCTGAATGTGGAGGACCTCATCTTGGGACTGGACAAGGGACATGGATCATTGTTCTTTACAGCCAGACAAATCAAGTCTCTATAGGACTTTTCTTGCTCCTTCCCTGTGGAGGTGACTATAGAGAAGAAGACTGCTCTGCGTGTTTTCACAAGGACTTCCAAAGAGCTGGTGTCAGGAACAAAGGAGGGAAAGTAGTATTAGTATGTTTCTGAGTTCCAAGACCCAAGTGTTATGGAAGCAAAACTACAAAGCTCAGTGACCATGAATGCAGTCACATCTGTGCCCTGCAGTGGGACCCAGGGCCAGGGGCTCTCTTAACACAAGCATCATAAATGCTAAGTTTCCTTCCATGGCAGTGTTGAAGAAGAACCTGAACACAGGTCATTTAATTATACCTCCTGGTACAGAGTGCCTATTAATGTCCCCAACTCTGAGATTGGAAAATAAACTATATTTCAAGTGACTTAGAAAAAGAATTACCTTATGCTTAATCGATGGCAAAGTATCCACCAACTTCTGTAGTTCTTTATGATGTTTGCCTAGCTAAAGAAAAAAGACAAAATATTAATAACAGACATCTCACTGTATAAACTGTAACAGAATGCAAATTAAAATTAACCACCTGATGATTACATATAAATAAACCGCAGGACTGAAACTAGACTTAAGCTGATAATTGAGAATGTCATAAACATCACTGAATTCAATTAGATACAAAACAAATGAGTAGGCTGTTTGCTGAGAGGCCAGGTGCCTGCAGGGAAAGGTGCCTCCAGCCCCTATTAAGTATCAGATCTTACATTGAAATTTAAATTAATTAAAATTAGAAATTATTCTGCACTTGCACTAACTACATGTCAAGGGATCAATTGCCACAGGTGGCTTGTAATTATAGTACTGTGCACTTTTATATCATTTGAAATATATTCATAATAACCTCGTGTTTTAAGCATTGTTTATTTTACCAGAATATTGATCCTAATACTCTCAAAATATAACCTATATCATAATGTTCTCTTTTTATTGCTTTTTAATTTTTTAAAAATATTTTTAGTTGTAGATGGACACAATGCCTTTATTTTATTTGTTTATTTTTACATGGTGCTGAGGATCAAACCCAGTGCCTCACATGTGGTAGGCAAGTGCTCTTCCGCTGAGCCACAACCCCAGCCCTCTTTTTTATTTTTGGTACTTGGGATTGAACCCAAGAGTATTTAACCACTGAGCTACACCCAAGCCCTTTTATTTTATTTTATTTTTTGGCGGGGGGGTACTAGGGATTGAATTCAGGGACACTCAAGCACTGAGCCACATCCCCAGCCCTATTTTGTATTTTATTTAGAGACAGGGTCTCACTGAGTTGCTTAGCACCTCGCTTTTTTGCTGGGTCTGGCTTTAAATTCACAATCCTCCTGCCTCAGCCTCCCGAGCCACTGGCATTACAGGGATGTGCCACTGTGCCTGACTATTTTAAAATTTTATTATGATGATGATGATGATGATGATGATGATGGTGGTGGTGGTGGTGGTGGTACTGGCCACTTAACCACTGAGCCACATTCCCAGCCCCTTTTTAATATTTTTTATTTAGAGACAGGGTCTCCCTAAGTTGCTTAGGGCCTCGCTAAGTTGCTGAGGCTGGCTTTAAACTTGTGATCCTCCTGCCTCGGCCTCCAGAGCTTCTGGGATTACAGGCATGCACCACAGTGCCCAGCTATCACTTCATTTCTTGAGTATAAGACATTCTCTAAAGTTGATAAGGTGTTTTTTGTTTTGCTTTTTGTTTATTACCTTTAAAAATACTCCTATCACAGCCAAACCATTTTCTTCCAGTGCTGCATCCTCGAAGGTTTCAAACTTGACTGCATTCCAATGTACCAAGTGCAGCTGAAACATCATTAAAAGTGAGTTTAACATATAACCCTATAGGATCATTCCCAAATAAACTGACAGCCTCTATCAACATACTCATTTAATCATGTTTCTTTACCCCAAATAAAGATACTAAGAAAAGCATATGACAATTGGGTACAAAATGAGATATTGAAGACAGGGAAAATTTAGGCAAGAACAATTAATATTACTTTGGAAGAGAAAAATTTATTAATGCAGAAAAATAAATTCACATAACAAAGTAACATTTCAGTGAGGAATCAACATTTGTTCATTCCCATCTTGATTTGCGTGAAGTACTAATATCCAAAATCCATTGCATCTAAGGGAGAGAAGATGTTTATATACTAACAGAAAGAGATCCTCCCTATGGAAATTAGACAGGAGTTGAAGACAGATTTCTTCTTGGCAGGATGACCATTTGCAATGTGTTTTCTTTTGTGGGAGCAGAAGGCTGTGCTGGGGACTGAACACCGAGGCAAGCACTTTACCAACTGAGCTATATCCCCAGCCCATGTTTTCATTTTTAACATAACATTTCAAACACAACTAGGGGGATAGTTATAAGGAGAAATTCTATTTCCTTATGCTTTCTTTATATTTCCTTATAAATCATTCCTCACCTATCATTCATGAATATGACTGCATTATCACCCAGTCTCCAAGTGAGACACCTCAAGGTCATGGTTAACTTTGTCATCTTTTCTCCTGAAGAGGATCCTGTAAACTTCCAGGTCCTACTGCTTTTATTTCAGAAATGTTTGATATTTTTTTCTTTCTCTCTATTTCTATTGTGATAGGCTTTATTTAGGCCCCACATTTCTCATTTGGATTAATTCAACCTGTGGCTGTGCACTGTTTTCTGGATTTGTTCTTTAGGCAATAGTTTGAGCCTAGTTTAGAATTCTGGAAGAATTCAGCTTCAGGATTTGTTTTTTTGTTTTGTTTTGTTTTTTTTGTTTTTTTTTTTTTTTTTTTTTTGGTTTGTGGTACAGGAAATTGAACCCAGAGGTGCTCTACCACTGAGCTACATCCCCAATCCTATTTATTTATTTATCTTGGTACTGAAGATTGAACCCAGTGCCTCTTTACCACTAAGCTACATTCCCAGCCTTTTTAATTTTTTATTTTGAGATAGGGTCTCACTAAATTGCTGAGGCTGACCTCATACTTGTAATTCCCCTGCCTCACTCTCCCAAGTCACCCCAATTACAGGCATGCACCAATGTGCCCAGCTCATCTTTTTATTTTGAAATAGGATCTCAATTAATTGCTGAGGGTATTGCTAAATTGCCCAGGCTGGCCTGGAACTCACAATCCTCCTGCCTCAGCCTTCCAAGTCGCTGGGATTACAGGTGTGTGCCACCTTGTCTGACAGTTTCAGAATCTTAAGGTTCATTTCAACCATATTATTTCAGATGTACATAATTTTTACATGTGTAGGCTGGAAATAATCAAATATGCCCCTGATTGAGTTATGTAGCATTTATAGGAACCACCTCATTCTTTCTGCTAACTTCTTAGAACTAGAAACCTTAGAACTATCCCCACTTCTCCACAGTTGCTCAGTTCTCAACATACCTCTGCTGGGTAGCATTTGCTGTCCACAGTGTGCTCAGAACCCCAGGCATCAATTGCCCCCCAGTGAAAATGGAACTGCTTCAGTCTGTAGTTGTGTTCCAGGGGTCCTCCTTCAATCACTGAAATGGAACATCCAACAGTTCAGGGGATAGTTATTTACACTGTGGGGAAAAGGCTGAATCTGTAGGTGAGCCATCTTTGTGAACTGTCTGAAATGGAGTACACTATATTATATAAAAGTATTTATAAACTTGATTTCCATGCAGTCAATACATGTATAAGGGCAAGATCAAATGGCATTAAGATATAACCACCAAATCTACATGCAACTGTTAAAGGCCAATTTTTGACTTATTTTTATATCCTATAGTTTCTTTGGTGCACAATAAAATGCAAGTTTCCCTTAACGTATTTATTCAACCTGGTCTGATAAAACAAATATGGTGACAAAAGATACTCTCTTTTTTAATGCAATAACAATTTGCTTTTTAACTTTTGGAGATACTAATGGTTCTTTTCCTTTCACAGAAATGAAATAGGAAATTTACAAGTCAAAAATGATCGCCTAGGAGATGTTAGCCAAAGGGTACATGGTTTTAGTGAGACAGGAGGAACAAGTTCCCAAGATCTATTGCACAGCATGGTGACCACAGTTAATAATAATGTATTGTGTATTTCAAAATTTCTAAAAGTAAATTTTAAAATGTTCTCACTACAAAAAAGAGTAAGTGGGGCTGGGGGTGTAGCTTGGTGGTAGAGCACTTGCCTAGTACATGTGAAGCACTGGGTTCAATCCTCAGTACCACATTGAAAAAATAAATACATAAAATAAAGGTATTGTGTCCATCTACAACTAAAAAACTTTTTAAAACAGGAGTAAGTATGTGAAGTGATGGATATGTTAATTAGCTTGATATAACATCACATGATGTATACATATATCAAAACATCACATGTGGCCTATAGTGGCACACACCTATAATCCCAGGTACTTGGGAGGCTGAGGTAGGAGTATCATAAGTTGGAGGCCAGCCTTGGCAAGTTAGCAATACCCTATCTTAAAATAACAAAAGGCTGGGGATATAGCTTAGTGGTAGAGAGCTTGCTTAGCATGTCATGTACAAGGCTCTGGGTTCAATCCCCAGCACCACCACACACACACACACACACACACACACACACACGCATCATATTGTACCCCATCAATACATATAACTATTGTCAATTAAAAAACATAAAAATTAAAAAACATAAAAACACTTTACTGCTGACTTTATGAGGTTGAATAATTGATATTCAAACAAGACTACTTTTCTGGAACTAGTAAAATCAATACAGTATAGAGAAAATAAATATTCAGAAAAAGTAAGCTATTAAAGTCACCTTAGACTTTGAGTTGTGCTGATTTTTCCCCTTGAATTTTTTTTTTGGGGGGGGCTAGGGATCGAACCCAGGGCCTTGTGCATGCAAGGCAAGCACTCTACCAACTGAGCTATATCCCCAGCCCTCCCCTTGAATTTGCTAAAGCATATTAGTTCCTCATTTCTTCTATCTGATCAGACCCTGGCAATATCTGTACACTGTCAAACCAATATAGCATCATTAAAATCATTCATTCTATCCACCTTAATGATCCTTTAGTTGAGTTTTATGTACACAAATGATCAAGTACAGCAATCCCAAGGGCCAAATAACACTGGATATATCATGCAATGGTCTGCTGTGTATCTTATTGACTTTGAGAAATTCTTACATAATTTTCTCTAAAAATCAGTTTTGTAAGAGGCAAGTGAAGACACCAATGACTTCTTCTCTTTTTTAACATTTTTTTTTAGTTGTAGGTGGACACAACACCTTTATTTTATTTATGTGGTGCTGAGGATAGAACCCAGGGCCTCACACATGGGAGATAAGTGCTCTACCGCTGAGCCATAGCCCCCGCCCCATGACTTCTTCTCTTTAGGGGGCAGGAGAGATGCAGAGAATAATACCACATGAATCACTAGGGTAATAGAAGAACAGTACTGAAATGAACTGAAGTCAAAATAAAATATCTTTCAAAAAGTCTTACTTTTCTACACCAGCTCCAAATAGTGAGAATGATTTTGGCAAATACTGAATCCAATCTATTAAACAAAATTGAAGTTCTGGTTTCAGGTTAAGTGCCAGCTTTCCTCTCCTGTCCCTAGAACAATCCTGGCAACATCTCCTGGGCCCTTACTGTGTGTCTCCTCCAAAGATGATGAACAGGGCAGAGAGAAGATGTCACCAACAGGTGGCTAAGGAACAGAACTGGTCTTCAGGTGAGTTTTGATTCACCCACTTAGTGTTGCTGCACAAGCTACTAAATAAATTTTAAAATTAGTTGCCAACATTTAAAGCTGGCTGATCTATGTTTCCAACTTCACTTGTGAGAATTAAATGCCATGGCCATGGTGGGCACACAATCCCCCTGGGCTATAGGCTTGGTGGGAGAAATGGATATCCCCTTAAGTAGGCCACCAGTTCTTCACCATGGCCACCTCTGCCATTTCCCTCATTCCTAGTCTCACTCATTCTCATTTCCTCCCTGGACTGTAAGTACAACAGCATTTATGATCCCTGGGAAAGAAAAGGTTAGTGGTTCAGCATTTGACTCTGGCACTTGATACCTGGAAAAGTTACCTTAGTAACTACCCTACTGAAGCAGCCTCAATCAGGGAGATGGCTATTGCGGCTAGCTGGAAGCCCTAAGTTCCACCTGATAATAATCATATGCACATGACGCACCTGTAAATGCACGTGACGCACCCACAAAGCTAAAGGTATATAACCGGGTGAAAGCGGTCAGAAGCGGAATTCATTCAGTCAGTCGTTCAGTCGCTCAGTTGGTCGGAAGAAGAGTTCGGGTCAGAGAAGAAGAAAAGAGTCAGAGCGGCTAGAACGTAGTCAGAAGAAGAAATAAGAGTCAGAGCGGTTAGGAGAGAGAAGTAATAGTTCCTGGTCAGAGTCAGGCCGAGGCTGCCGAAGAAGAAAGAAGAAAGCAGAAGCTCACTCTCTCTCTCTCTCTCTCTCTCTCTCTCTCTCTCTCTCTCTCTCTTTCTCTTTCTTTCTCTCTCTAAGAAAGTAAAAGAAAAGAAAGAAGAAAGAAGCTCTATCTCTCTCTTTTTTTCTCTCTCTCTCTAAGCTCTCTCTAAGAAAGTAAAAGTAAAAAGTAAAGAGTCAGTAGTCAGAAGAAGTAAAGAGTCAGAGAGGTTGCTGAAAGAGCCAGTGTTAGAGTTTTGAGAGATTGCTAAAGCCGAAGAATAAAAAACCTTCTTTCATCTTCATTCTGCCTCCGAGTTTTTCTCCCACGGCGGCGTTGTTGCTCCAAGTCAGGAAACAACAAATGGTGGCCCGTCCAGGGACTCGGCCGGCAGATAAGAAAAGATAAGAAATAAGAACAAAAAGTAAAAGATTGTGAGGAGAGCAAAGAAGAAAGCATAGCCTCTGACTCAGTTGAGACCAGCAAGTAGAGAGATCAGAGAGGAAGGTCTCCTCCACTAAGCCAGTTAAGAATTAATTTAAAAAGCGAAAAGCGAGTAGCTGGCAAAAAGCCATAAAGAAAAAAGCATGGCGAAAGCCATGCAGAGAAAAGCCATGAAAATTCAATAAAGTCAAAGCCGCTCATGCAGTTGTGCTTAAGCAGTAGGCTTGCCGCCTTAAAGCCACAGCATCTCCTCAAAAAGGGCTCAAACATCCACTCTTTTAAAACAAAAGGTGAAAAGCCAGGTAGGGACAAGAAAATAAAAGATAGAAAGTAGAGAAAATAAAATATAGAAAATAGAGTAAATAAAATATAGAAAATAGAATTAAAGCACCTTTTAAACTGAAAGGGAGGAAGTGAAGCAGCCCCAATCAGGGAGATGGCTATTGCGGCTAGCTGGAAGCCATAAGTTCCACCTGATAATAATCATACGCACCTGTAAATGCATGTGACGCACCCACAAAGCTAAAGGTATATAACCGGGTGAAAGCGGTCAGAAGAGATTCATTCAGTCAGTCGTTCAGTCGCTCAGTCGGTCGGAAGAAGAGTTCGGGTCAGAGAGTCAGAGCGGCCAGAACATAGTCAGAAGAAGAAATAAGAGTCAGAGCGGTTAGGAGAGAGAAGTAATAGTTCCTGGTCAGAGTCAGGCCGAGGCTGCCAAAGAAGAAAGAAGAAGCTCTCTCTCTTTCTCTCTCTCTCTAAGCTCTCTCTAAGAATAGTTCCTGGTCAGAGTCAGGCCAAGGCTGCCAAAGAAGAAAGAAGAAAGAAGAAGCTCTCTCTCTCTCTCTTTCTCTCTCTCTCTAAGCTCTCTCTAAAAAAGTAAAAGTAAAAGAAAATGATGAAGAAAGAAGAAAGAAGCTTTCTCTCTCTCTCTCTCTCTCTCTCTCTCTTTCTCTCTCTCTCTAAGCTCTCTCTAAGAAAGTAAAGTAAAAGTAAAGTAAAGAAGTAAAGAGTCAGTAGTCAGAAGTAAAGAGTCAGAGAGGTTGCTGAAAGAGCCAGTGTTAGAGTTTTGAGAGATTGCTAAAGCCGAAGAATAAAAAAACCTTCTTTCATCTTCATTCTGCCTCCGAGTTTTTCTCCCGCGGCGTAGTTGCTCCAAGTCAGGAAGCAACACCCTACCATGTGCTGGGCACCATACCTATATAAATTATACTGGGGGAAAGATGAGACAGCATGATATTCTTCTGTAGAATGTGGTTAAGAGCACATACTTTATAGGAAAAAACCCTCAGTTTCAGTGAATTGGCTATGTGTCATTTGCCACGTGTGCCAGCAGCTTCTAACTCAATGCCCAATGATCCCCCATTCCCTGGTATTCACAACCTTGTATGATCCCCTCCCCTGCATGTGAGCTGGAGTTCATGACTTGCTTACTACGGGCAAAAGTAAGAGGATGTCTCTTCTGGGATGCGCTTCCAAAAATGACTGGCTTCCATTCTGGCTTGCCCTCTCTAACCTTCCCCACTTGCTTGCTTGCCCTGTGAAGAAGCCTGCACATTGAGGAAATGTGGGTGGCCTTCAGCCATCAGCAACCCAGGAATGGAGGTTCTGAGAGAAACAGAATCAAGCTAACAGGCACCTGAGTGAGTTTGCAAGAGGATCCTTTGCCAGAGTAGCCTTTCTCCTCATCATGTTACCTTGATCACAACCATATGAGAAACTTGATCACAACCCTATGAGAAACTCAGAGCCAGAGCACCCAGATAAATTGTGCCCAGATTCCCACTCTATGAGCATGGTCTACAAAATACACCATGAATCAGTTCTTGCCTGCCTCTGGGTTTGCTCTCTGTTACCTCCTTCTTACACATTAAATCACAGTAACACCTAACACAAGGATCACATCACCTCATACTTCTACCTCCATGTACATCACCCAGATGTCACCCCCATCAAGAACCTTTCTCCCCAGACTTCTGTGTACACCTCTGCCATAGCACTTAGCACTCTGCAATGACATCATATCTCCTAGGGTCTGTCTCCCCATCACACTATAGGCTCCTTAAAGACAGGGTTCATCACTTCTTCCTCTTTCAATTCTGAGAACCTGCCACAGTGTCTGCCACTTAGTAGATTCACAATAAAACAGGAAGAAATAGACTGTCAAGTGGCTGTCAGGTTAGTTAATTAGGATATCACTGGTAAACTCAACAAATGGAAAGGGAAAGGGTTGGGTTGAGTGTAGCAGATGAGCGGAGGAGAAGGGGAGGTATAGTTACCTGCAATGGGACAGAGAAGAGAGAAGATAGTAAATCAGAGAAGAAAACAAGCCAGGTATGGTGGTGCATACCTGTAACACCAGACTGAGGTAGGGATTGCAAGTTAGAGGCTGTCTGGGCAACTTAGTGTGGCCCTGTCTCAAAATCAAAAAGAAAAGAAAAGGCTGGGGATGTGGCTCAGGGGTAGAGCACTCCTGGGTTCAATCCACAGTAACCAAAAAAAAAAAAAAAAATAGAAAAGAAAGTAAAAAAAGAGGAAAAGAGTCAAACAATGTAGTAAATAAATATATACTTATATATTTGACATTGGTATTTTGTTATTCCTGTGCTCTATGATGAGAAACAATTAAACTTATAAAAAATTTTAGGTAACAAAAATAAAACATCTGGAGGCTGGGGTTGTGGCTCAGTGGTAGAGCGCTCGCCTAGCATGTGTGAGGCCCTAAGCTCAATCCTCAGCACTACATGAAAAAATAAATAAATAAAATAAAAAGGTATTGTGTCCAACTACAATTAAAAAATAAATATTTTTTAAAAATAAAATAAAACATCTAACATGGAGGGTGTTATGTATAATTATAATGCATCAATAAAAAATGTGGGAAAAAAATAACATGGAGTCTGGCTCCTAGTGAGCATTCTCTGTAATATTCACTCCCTTCTTTTGCAAATGAAGGAGCTAGCAGAGACATGATGAAGAGAAAGGTAACACACAGAACCCATACAAATAAAAGCAAAAGGCTGGGCATTCACACCTGTAATCCCAGCAGCTCCAGAAACTGAGGCAAGAGGATTGCAGATTCAAAGTCAGCCTCAGAAATTAGTGAGGCAGTAAACAACTTAGTAAGACCCTGTCTCAAAATAAAAAAATAAAAAGGACTATGGATGTGGCTCAGTGGTTAAATGCCCTTGGGTTCAATCCCTGGTACTAAAAACAAAACAATCAAATAAACAACAAAAACAAATGAGTATGTGCAGGAAGTGGGCATGAAAATACTTTAGGGGTAATGGAAACATTCTAAAATTGGATTGTAGTGATATTTGCCCAACTCTGTAAATTTACCAAAAAAAAAAAAAAAACATTATTTTTTTAAAGTAAATGTAGAACCAAAAATGGGGCAGGAGAACTTAACATTTTTATGAAAGCATTCTTACTAGGTTCATTGCTTGCTTATGATGCCCTATAAAAACATGGAGTGAAGCAGGTTGGGACAGGAAGCACCCTTAGGAAGAGAACAAAGGACTCTCCTCTCCTTCTATTTAATGCCTTTTGAATGTCAATAAAAGGAATTTCAGGGAAGGTGATAATTTATAGGGATCGACCATGTTAGCCCAGGGATAATTTATTGCCCTTCCCCATAATATTTTCTTATTTCTCACATGAACTTATTAAAATTGGTAACTGTGTCCTATTCTGGGTAACCAGATAACTAAACAATAACCAGAAGAAAGTGACATAAGACATGCACATACCTTCTTAGAAATCTGTTAATATCTGTAAGAGAGATTGAGTTGTCCCCACTTTCATTCCAGATTTTAGGTATTAGAGTCTTCTTTTTTCTTTCTCCTTTTTTTTTTTTTTTTTGTCCACCTAACTAAAGGTTTGTCAAATTTGTAGATCATTCCAAAGAACCAACTTTTTATTTCATCGATTTCTGCTCTGTTCTTAATTATTATGTTCTTCTTCATTCCTTCGGATTTAGTTTGCTCTTCTCTTTCTAGTTTCTTAAGGTGGAAAGCTAGGTTACTGGTTTGAGAAATTTCTTCTTCTCTGTTAAAAGCATTTTCATCTATAAATTTCCTTTGAAGCAATGCTTTAGCTGCATTCCATAGGTTTGTTATAATACTTTTGTTACAAACCTCTCCTGACTCCTTTTCCTTCACTTTATTCCAAATCTTTATAAAGCATGCTGTAGTAGCACATTTCTTAGGGTTGGTTTGTTGGTTTTTGTTTTTTGAAACTCATAGATATTGATATTTGTTAGATTCTTACTTTTCTAGGATTGTTTCTTGCTTGGCTTTATTTCTAGGATGGCATTGCTTGCTTTTTTTATTTTTTATATTTTTATGTTCATTTGTTCTTTCCCCCCACCTCTGAATGCTATTGATTGTTCTGCAACTGCATGGAGAAATAGCAGTGAAGAAAAAGCAGGAAATAAGAGGCAGTCACTGAAAGGAAAAAAGAGGTGGAGAAAGGCACTTACTGGTGTCCTATAGAAAATAATTATTAAAGCATAATAAAATGGGGCTATCAGTTTTAGTTCTTTCAAACCAAACAAGTGAAAAATTATCAAACACATTTTTTTTTTTTTTTTTTTTTTTTGGTACCGAGGATTAAACTCAGGGTCACTCGACCACTGGGCCATATCCCTAGCCCCTTTTTGTATTTTTATTTAGAGACAGGGTCTCACTGAGTTGCTAAGTGCCTCACCATTGTTGAGGCTGGCTTTGAACTTGCCATCCTCCTGCCTCAGCCTCCCAAGTGCTGGGATTACAGGTGTGCACCACAGCGCCCGGCTTTCTTATACATTTTTTGTTAAAAAAAAAAAAAATTAATGAAATTGATTTCACCTAGGAAACGTAGGATCAAGAGATGACTTAGGTTTGGTTTTGTTTTTTGTTTTTAATTTTTTTAGTTGTAGATGGACATAATACCTTTATTTTACTTATTAATATTTTAAAAAATATTTATTTAGTTGTAGATGAACACAGTATCTTTATTTGTTTTTATGTGGTGCTGAGGATTGAACCCCGTGCCTCACACATGTGAGGCAAGCACTTGACCTCTGAGATACAGCCCCAGCCCCTTACTTATTCATTGTTGTGTGATGCTAAGGATTGAACCCAGTGCCTCACACATGCTAGGCAAGCACTCTACCACTGAGCCACAACCCCAGCCCCAGGTTTTTAAAAGACCTATTATGATGAAAACATGGTTCATTTGTTTTCCATCAGAAATTTTTCTTGCAAATGGATGTAAAAGAACCCTTAAATCAATTGGGTGCAGCATACCTATAATTCCAGCTACTCAGGAGGCTGAGACAGGAGGATCCCAAATTCAAGGTCAGCCTGAGAAACTTAGTGAGATCCAATCTCAAAATAAAATAAAAGGGCTGTAGTTCAGTGCTAGAGTGCCTGCCTTGCATGCATGAGGCCCTGGGTTTGATCCTTAATACCATACACACAGAAAAAAATCTTAAATCTATTATTCGAAAGAAAGAGAGACTGAAAAATAAACAGCTGTTTGCCTAGAAAGCTCTCAGGCTTACTTCACTTGGTTCAGAAACCCATTAAACAACTTCCTAAGATTTCCAACTTGGTGTAGCAATGGTATATTTCAATACACGGTTCCTAGACTATCAAGGGCTTTAAAAGCTGAGAAACACCTAGGATCCTCAGAAGAAAAGAAAGAATATTACCAGGGACCTAGACAGGTCTGAGACTTAGAGGAACTACTACGCATACAGAATGAAATTATGAGAGTCAGCGCTCCATAGTTGGGTCTACCCATTTGTTTTAGTCAGCCTTTTTGCTGCTGTGACTAAAAGACCTGAGCATCACAATTGTAGAGGAGGAAAAGTTTATTTGAGGGCTCATGGCTTCAGAGGTCTTAGTCCATAGTCAGCAGGCTCCATTCCTCGGGGCTTGAGATGAGGCTGAACATCATGGCAGAAGAGTGTGGCAGACGGAAGCAGCTCATATGATGATCAGAAGCAGAGAGAAACTCTACTCTCCAGATACAAATATACAGAGCCATGCCCCTAGTGACCACCTCCTCCAGCAACACTCTACCTGCCTTTGGTTATCACTCAGTTAATCCCATTAGGGGTTAATTCACTGATTGGGTTAAGGCTCTCACAACCCAATAATTTCTCCTCTGAACCTTCTTGCATTGTCTCACACATGAGCTTTTGGAGGAAACCTCACATCCAATGTAGTAATGGTAGAGTTCCAAGGGAAACAAGGGAAGCTTGCCAGAGTGCAGAACGGTCATCTGGAACATGGGAATTTAGCTTGATGTTTTGAGGATTTCTGGAATTCTTATACACAGGATAATATTCTAGGTTTCTAGTTGAGATGGGGGCACACTCTAGTTTTTGGGGAAAATTAAGAAAGAAGTCCATGGATCTAGAAAAAAATGAGCAATTCTTCTTAGTTTGAGATATGTAAGTAAGACACTCAGGGTTTTGGTACCATGTTATACCATGGAGGAGAAAGCAGAAAATGGGGATGTGGAGACACCTAAACACCTTAAGGACAGAGTAGGGATATAGTTCAGAGGTAGAATTCTTATCTAGCACGCACAAGGCCCTGGGTTTGATCACCATCAACACAATCTGAGAAGTTAAATATGATTAATAGTATTACTATTTCACATAATAATTTATGTAAAGTCAGCATGCAGAAAAAAGTACATATTCAGTACACACCTACAAAATAAGCTTCTGGTGAAGTGTCAATTTCACATCCACTTTTCTATAGCAATTATAGATCTATAGAGATATGTGTATTTAGTAATAAAAATGTTACTTATACTAATCAAAGAAAATGTGAATAAAAACTAGAAGGGACTTTTTTAAAAAAATTTATTAATATTTACTTATTTGCTTTTAGTTGTACACAATGTGTTTATTTTTACGTGGTGCTGAGGATCGAACCCGGGCTGCGCACGTGCTAGGCGAGCACTCTCCCGCTGAGCCACAACCCCAGCCCCTAGAAGGGACTTTTTTATACATTCAAAAAGTAATACCAATGAGTTCCATCGCTAACAAAGAAGTCAACACTGTCACAGAGACTGTGATGTATCTGATGTTGACAGTGACACTCTTCTTTCATCTGCAAATAGGACCACCAGATCTTGTTCTTACCTGATTTGTCTGTAGAATCTTCAAATTCCACAAGGAAAGAGTACCCATTATTCCAGATGTGGAGACAGGTGGCAGGGTCATAAGAGATGGTGAGTGGTTTTAATCCAGGATCATAAACACTGTCCTTCCACCGAATGTTGATGGGTGACTGTCGATCACCCCCAGGAAGCAGGTCCACAGTCTCCCAGAGTGGATGCACTAGGAGAGAGCAGGGTGGGACCATTAGCAAGAGCAGGAGGCAGTCCCACTTGGAGAGAACCCACAGAGGCCAATGGCAACTGGAAGTCTGTGAAAATAGCGACTCAGAGCCTCAACTGCCTAAAGCAGAGGATAAAGGCAGGCCAGAGAGCACCTGGCATGGGCGCAAGTCTGCCATCTTGAAAAGCCAACATGTCCCAGTCTGCCTAGTCACCTGAATTGTCACCTGAACTCAGTTCTGTCAGTCCTGTCACAACATGATTAGTGCCAGCTGCAAGTGGAGTTTTCACAAGTGAATTTCCTTGTTTCATTGCTAATGTTCTGAGTCCCTGAGCCCCCAAACTTGCTTTAAACACAAAGTCAAGTCAATTTCACTTCCAATGACAGACTTCATTTTAAACAAAGGGAATGGGGGAAGAATTTTGGAAAGCAAACAATCATCGAGTGCCCTGTCTTCAGCTGTGTGGCTAGTGGTCAACTGCTGACACGCGCAGTGTGCACGCTGAGCTCATCTCTGCTCCAGCAATCAGGCAGCTGCCCTGCAAGACCAGGGTAAATGTCAACATTGGTCAGGTCACTCAAGTTCCTGACCTGTCACTCATACGTGGACATCATCTATTATGGTGTGTACACATGGTTTGTTCCCCACAGCCACTGATGATGTGACTGATGCTGACTCTTTCCCACAGAATCAAGCCCCAGGGCTTTGCAGCAATAAATATCAACAGACTTCCTGCTAACAGAGAGACCTGTTGAGACACCCCCATGTGATGAATGGAACCCCTGTCTAGTGGTTTGGGGTGGTCCAGTTCCCAGCCTTTTAGAAATAGCATGGATGGGTAGAATCAAATCCAACAGGAAATGTGAATGGACGGAAGCCATAACACTAAGAATGAGTAAGGATTCGACTGAGGTAGCTGTTCTGTTATCCAGTCCAATGCCCCGTGTGTGTCAGGGGCATCCTATTTTCTTAAAGTACAGAAACCTGCCTCTAGTTTACTCTTGGGGAGGAAGAACTCCTCTTCCTTTGGTAGTTGCCTGAAGCTGACCATTAGGATCTTTGTCTTGGGTTTTTTGTTTTTAATTTGGCAAAAGTGTCCCACTACTATCAATTTCTAGCTCCCATAAGTGTGTAGGCCAGTGGTTCTCCACAATGGGAATGGTTCAGCCCCTGAGGGACATCTGGCAGTCTGGAAACTATTTTGGATGCCAAACTGGAGGAGGGGGCTACTGATAATAAATGGAGGCTAGGGACGCTGACAAATACCATTCCCAGCATAGGATGAATGAGCTCCTCGAGCAAGAATTATCCTGGCTAAAACATCCATATTGCCAAAATTGAAGAGTTCTCATTCAGATAAAATCCATATGCAAATGCACAGTATTTTTTCTTTATTTCTTTCTTCTTTTTTCATAAAATATAGTACTCTCATCCCTGGAGAGGTCCAAACCCAGTTTTGAGTTTTTTTCCACCTTAGTCTAAAAGAACTTGTGAAGAACAAGAATTTACTTTAGAGAAGATCCAGAACCTTCTGTTTCAGAACTATAAAATAGAAAATGCATATGAATGAGTACAATGCAGCATGCATCTGATGAGAGTCAACACTGTCATAGAGACAGTATGATGTGTCTGATGTTGACATGATACTCAGAAGTGGGCAGGAGTGAAATCTTCCTCCTTTTATTGTCACCATATACTGCCTTATTAAATATACATCCTTTAATTTTATTATTGATTATCCAACTGCTATTGTTGGGTAGGGGAAACTACATTTTGCTTCAAATTACACAGATTTTTTTTTTTTTTTTGTACCAGGAATTGAACCCAGGGGTGCTTAACTTCTGAGCCACATTCTCAGCCCTTTTTATATTTTGTTTTGTGACAGGGTCTTGTTAAGTTTTTTAGAGCCTCACTGAGTTGCTGAGGCTGGGCTTGAACTTGTGATCCTCCTACCTCAGCTTCTGGAGCAGCTGGGATTACAGGTACGAACTACCACGTCTGGCTCACACTGATTTTTAATCTTCTGGAAAACCTTAACAGCCCTGATTCAATTTCAAAGGTTCCTGGCACAAAAAGACCACAAATCTTCACTTCTGAGATGCTCAGACTATGAGAATTAGAGAATTCAAACTCTTTACAGCCAGTTCATGAGGGTCTCCTCTGAAGACTAGGGAAGAACTGGAATAGTGATCAGGTCCCTAAAATGATGCCCTTGGTCATCCTTAATTGTTGGCCACTTCATCCAAGAGACACAAAGCATCGACTCTCACACTCCTGCAAAGTAACTAGCACAAGAAAACTGGGTCCATTCCTTCACTGCCCTTTCATGACCATAATATCATCAATTTATGCCCTTTGGTTTACAAGTTCAACTCCCAGCAGGGTTTCTTTCCTGTGACCACCTCCTCCTTTATTGCCCTAGACCATCCCCCATTGGAAGTGGAGAGACTTAGTCACTGTCCCCTTATTGAAGCCAGCATTGCCAAGGGTTTGTTTTTCTAAAGATAAACTCACACTTTTGTTCTCCCCTCCCCCTTACTTCCCCCATTTAGACAAAAAACAGATTGAAATAATTTCCTGGTAGTTGCTCATATTTTTCCTCAAAATAGGAAGCTGTTTTGTATTCTAACAGAGGCTTTATTTTCAAGTTTTTCTTCTGTGGAAAAAAAAATGAAATAAACAAAGATAGTGATTGTATCAACCATGGCTTAAGTGAGCAAAATAACCCTGTCATTAAGAATCTCATAGCCAGGCACAGTGGTGCATGCCTGTAATCCCAGCAGCTTGGAAGGCCAAGAAAAGAGGATTACAAGTTCAAAGCCAGCCTCAGCAATTTAGTAAGGTCCTAAGCAATTCAGTGAGATGCTGTCTCTAAATAAACTATGAAAAAGGGCTGGGAACGTGGCTCAGTGGTTAAGCACCCCAGGGTTCAATTCGTGGAACCCCACCCCCCAAAAAATCTCATAGCTAAAATGGCATGGTAGCACACACCTGTAATCCCAGTGACTTGGAAGACTGAGGCAGAGGATCACAAGTTGAAGGCCAGACTCAGCAACTTAAAATAAAAAATAAAAACAGCTAGGGATATAGTTCAGGGGCTAAGCACCCCTGGGTTCAATCCATCCTATCAATCAATCAATCAATCAATCAGTTACCCAGTCTAAGGTATTTTGTTATAGCAGCTTGAACACACTAAGGCAGTTTGATTCCTCTTCTTGCTTTATTTCCTCTTACCCCACTGATCACCTTATTATTTCTTCTTGAAGAATCTTTCAGGTCATTTCTTCCTTGCCTTGCCCATGACCACTACCCAAGTTCAGGCCCCTAAACCCCAGACATCATATGAAGCCTCTTGGGGGGCTCTCCCTCCTCTCTCACACCCCCGGATTCCTGTGTTCTGACACTCAGCAGTTTTCCTAAATCATCAGCTTTGTCATCTTGCATTCATGCTAACAACTGTACCTCAACCTGCAACTTGTGTCCAAGGGCCCAGGTGCTCCTATTCAAGCCTCTCTCACTTATCCCATTCCTCCTCCTCCTCCTTCCCAAGCTCTGGCTTCCCCTGGTGCTTTTCTTGTCATGCCACCACCCTTGACTGTGCCACTTTTTATTACAACTGCCACCTGCATAGACTGAGCTCTTTTTGTTTGTGTTTAGATACCTTCATTTTCCTTACCACTTAGGAGATCTTCCACTTCATATCTTCTCCTTGGGATGATACTTTCTGCAGCCACTCTCACCTTTGCTTTTTTAAACTCACGCTGCATTCACTAACACCATTTAGCACCCAGAATCCCTCAGTAATATGTGTTTGCTTTATCTGCTCAAAGGGCCTGTGTCAACTTCAAGCCTATGAGGCCCATGTCCTGCACTTTTCTGTAGCTTCCAGGGATAAACCTGGTACCAGGCTCAGAGGAGGCACTAAATAGTCATATTTTTTTAAAAAAAATTTTAAATGAGTTTCTTTTAATTTAAATTGTCAAAAATGCGGTGCCATGCTTGGCAATGTCTACCATAGAACAACAAACCCAGCCCCACTTTTTTCTAATAGAAAAACCCTCACACCAGGATGTCCACTCTTACCTCACACCCATCATCTCTCTACCAGGAAAGCTGGTTTACCCAAATACCTCCTGGGATCCCATGATTAGATCTACCTGTTTCTCAAAATATTAAAAATATTCTTCCAGGTTCTTAAAGTCAATTCTTTCCCCTTCCCTGACAATCCTATCCTAAATTTAATCATCCCTTCAGCTGCTCTGACTTCTCAATACCCATTAACTTCTTAAATTAACACTGGAAGAGACCAAAGGATCTCTGAAATAAATAGGTCCACCAGGCCAATATAGGTTAGGTGTTAGAAAGAAAGTAGCCATCCTGCCAGGTGTTGTGGTGCACGCCTGTAATCCCAGCACTTGGGAGGCTGAGGCAGGAGGATCGTGAGTTCAAAGCCAGCCTCAGCAATGGTGAGGCACTTAGCAAACTCAGTGAGACACTGTCTCTAATAAATTACAAAAAAAGGGCTGGGGATGTGACCCAGTGGTCGAGTGCCCCTGGGTTCAATCCCCAGTACCAAAAAAAAAAAAAAGAAAGAAAGAAAGAAAGTAGCTGCCCTGGGACAAGTTCCTGAAGCTCCCAAAAGTAAGACAAGAAAGCACTTGGAAAAATGTCACTGGATCCAACAAAACAAAACAACACAACACACACACACATACAGTACTTTAAAATGAAAAGTTGAGAAAGGAAGGCATAAATTATTTACATCAAACCTACACTGGCTACAGATTAAAGGGGCAGGATTACCTGAAGCAGGGATGTTAGTAGTTAGTGATGAGCCACTAAATGTGAACCAATAATATAGCAAGGTCATGGGGTTTCTCTGAATAGCCTTAATGAACAATCAAGTAACTTGTAGAACAACAACAGGTATACTAACCCTGAGAATAAACAGGTGGAAACAAAGGAAACCAATTAATAAATATGTCAAGAAAGGACGATCAATGGGGTTATTGAGTCATTGTAAAGTTAGGATTTATGGCCATAGGTTTCTCAACGTGTTTCAGAAGTGAAATTTCATTAATAGTGCAGGCACACTAAGATGAAGTCAGTCCAGTCCTTGACCCCAGCACCTGAATTAATATAGGATTGACTTGTAGATGACAGCCCCCTGGATGGGATGGTTGCCATGACAGTTCTGGAGAGGACCAAGTATGGTTAAAAACTCTCCCACCCCACATGACGGAGGAGTCAGTCTCCTGATTGGTGAAGGGTGCAGAAGATGAACCCTGGCAACCATCAAACAGAAGTGAATTTGGAAGCAGCTTTGTTGTTCTCTGGTCAGAGATGCCTTACTCTCTCTCTTCTCAGCCCCAAGTCTTTATTTTGTGCTAAGCTTTCAAAGTCCCTAGTGTCATTCATCATAGCACATCTCAGTTTAGACACATGGCAAGTGGCTACCAAATTGAAAAACTCAGGTATAGAGAGTGGTGATGTCCTAAATTTTGATGTCCTAAATTAAATTACAGAGGGCCTGTGGGTAGAAGGGAACAGACATGGAGAAAGTCAAATGCTTCTCTTGTGGCTTGTCTTCCTATTCCAAAGCTTTCCCTATCACAGCAGAGAGAGGAGCTGAAGCTCTAAACCTTGGTTCTTGTGTCCTGATGAAATAAAAAAAAAATTTAAGTGTTTATTAAAAATAAATCCAAGCTGGGTGCAGTGGCACACGCCTATAATCCCAGCACTTGGGAGGCTGAAGCAGGAGGATTGCAAGTTCAAACCCAGCCTTAGCAATGGTGAGGCACTTAGCAACTGAGACCCTGTCTCTAATAAAACACAAAAAAGGGCTGGGGGTATGGCCCAGTGGTCAAGTGCCCCTGAGTTCAATCCCCGGTACCAAAAATAAAAATAAATAAATAAATAAAAACTTAAAATTCATTTATGATTCTTATCATCACTTCATGTTAAAATGATCACATTTTGGATATATTGGGTTAAATAAAATTCATCAGTAAAATCAATCTTATCTGTGTATCTACTTTAATAATGTGGTTATTAGAAAATACAGTATTACCTATATGGGTCATATTTGTGGTTTACATTATTTATTTACTGGGCAGCATCATTCTGTACCCTCAGTGGCTTTTTAGCCTGTGCCTTGCCCCTGGACTCTTTTCTTCCCCCTTGGAGTGTGCTGTTTTTTTTTTTCATGTAATTGAAGACTGTCTTTGTATGAGTTGGCCTTAGTGCAGTGATAGGCAGGGACCCTCCATATGACTTTGTTGAGGACAATGAGAGAATCTTAAATTGCCATGTTGCAGCATGTGGCTGCAGAAGGCACTTTGATGCTGAGTCCATTAACCACAAGATACTCATGTCATTACCAGCACAGGAGAATAAAGCCCAAATTTCCTGTGGTCAGTTCCAGGGTTGTTTGTTGGTCTTAGAGAGCTGAAGGTAACTCTGAGGCCACTATGCAATTCTAAGGTGATCTTAATGGGCCCATTGTTTCTCAAGGCATTTGAATATTAATACGACAATCTGGGACATCCTGGATCTAAATTATCTGGGGATTATCAGAGTTCCTTCAGAAAACACTGCAAAGCTTTTTAATATTTTTTCCAGGCTTTATTTGTATATTTCAAAATTAAATAGAGAAATAACAGAACAACATTGTAACCGTTCAGGTATAATATAGATCAGTGCTGTCAGAACTTTCTCTGATGATGGGAATATCCAGTGTGGTGAATACAAAATATATGTGGCTATAATATATGAATGAACTTAAATTTACATATAAATACTCATATGGGGCTAGTGGCTACATTTTGTACACTGCAGTTCTAGTTCAAGTTATCCCACAATGTTTCTCTTCATTCTAAAAGTAGGGAGACCTTGAACATTAAGAATCAATGGAAGCCAGGCACAGTGGTGCATGCCTATAATCCCATCAACTAGGGAGGCTGAGGCAGGAGGATGGAAAATTCAAGGCCAGCCTTAGCAAATCAGCAAGACCCTGTCTCAAAATTAAAAATAAGCCAGGCTCAGTGGCACACACCTGTAATCCCAGAGGCTCAGGAGTCTGAGGCACAAGTATCACGAGTTCAAAGCCAGCCTCAGCAAAAGTGAGGCACTAAGTAACTCATTGAGACCCTGTCTCTAAATAAAATACAAAATGTGGCTCAGTGGTCTAGTGCTCCTGAGTTTAATCCCCCAGTACCAAAAAAAAAAAAAAAAAAAAAAATTTCCTGTGGTCAGTTCCAGGGTTGTTTGTTGGTCTTAGAGAGCTGAAGGTAACTCTGAGGCCACTATGCAATTCTAAGGTGATCTTAATGGGCCCATTGTTTCTCAAGGCATTTGAATATTAATACGACAATCTGGGACATCCTGGATCTAAATTATCTGGGGATTATCAGAGTTCCTTCAGAAAAACACTGCAAAGCTTTTTAATATTTTTTCCAGGCTTTATTTGTATATTTCAAAATTAAATAGAGAAATAACAGAACAACATTGTAACCGTTCAGGTTTTAATATAGATCAGTGCTGTCAGAACTTCTCTGATGATGGGAATATCCAGTGTGGTGAATACAAAATATATGTGGCTATAATATATGAATGAACTTAAATTTACATATAAATACTCATATGGGGCTAGTGGCTACATTTTGTACACTGCAGTTCTAGTTCAAGTTATCCCACAATGTTTCTCTTCATTCTAAAAGTAGGGAGACCTTGAACATTAAGAATCAATGGAAGCCAGGCACAGTGGTGCATGCCTATAATCCCATCAACTAGGGAGGCTGAGGCAGGAGGATGGAAAATTCAAGGCCAGCCTTAGCAAATCAGCAAGACCCTGTCTCAAAATTAAAAATAAGCCAGGCTCAGTGGCACACACCTGTAATCCAGAGGCTCAGGAGTCTGAGGCACAAGTATCACGAGTTCAAAGCCAGCCTCAGCAAAAGTGAGGCACTAAGTAACTCATTGAGACCCTGTCTCTAAATAAAATACAAAATGTGGCTCAGTGGTCTAGTGCTCCTGAGTTTAATCCCCCAGTACAAAAAAAAAAAAAAAAAAAGGGGAGGCTGGGGATATAGCTGGGGATGTAGCTCAGTGGTAAAGTGTCCTGGATTCAATCTCTAGTTCCCCCCACAATAAAAATCATTGTAATAATAACAAATATATATACCATTTCCATTCTATTTCATTAAATTAAGAATACTAAATTATCAAATTTATTTTTCTATGGTCCAAGATCTTGTGCCTAAATTTTTTAATGCAAATGATTAGGCTAAATGTCATTAGATGATACCCTAAGTGAAACTGATTTGATTTTCATTGTGGGTAACATGTGTACAATCCACAAGTCCCCAACAGTGCTGCCTGCTTCTTGAGATAACAACAAACAGCAATTTGAGTTGACAGCCAATGATTACTTGGTAGGAGGGCGGGGAGCGAAGGTAAAGGCACAGATCTCAAGGCTGACCTAAAATGTTTTCTGAATTTGTCACAACCTCCTACTTGATTTATTCCTTATTATGCTTCATTTCATCTTAAAATGGTCAGATTTAAACACCTGAGGCAGGCACTGAGCCTATAATGAAAATAAAGATGATGATAATAAAGTTAATGATAACAACTGTAGTACTAGTAGAATTAGTAACCATAGTAGTAGTACTAGTAGACTTTAGTAATACTAAAGGGTTTTTTTTTGGGGGGGGGTTGGGGGGGGTTTTTTTTTTGTTGTTGTTGTTGTTGTTGTTGTTGTTGTTGTTTGGTGCTAGAAATTGAAATCAGGGCCTTACCCATGCTAAGCACTCAATTTCTAACCCTTAACAATCTTAGGTGGTTTTTGGTCCAGTGTACTCTGGGCACTCCATTGGGCTACTGGGCTGCCTAAAACAATGAATGCTGTCTACACAGCTAAGCAAGCAAGGGGTCAGGATATCAGAAGAGGAAATGCTTCCCGACTGCAGTGGCCCACACCTGTAATCCCAGCACTTGGGAAGCTGAGGCAGGAGGATTGCGAGTTCAAAGCCAGCCTCAGCAATGGCGAGGCACTTAGCAACTCAGTGAGACCCTGTCTCTAATAAAATACAAAAAAGGGCTGGGGATGTGGCCCAGTGGTTGAGTGCCCCTAAGTTCAATCCTGGTACCAAAAAAAAAAAAAAAGGAGGAAATGCTCAGTGAGAAAGCAAAGACCATAATGTTCTCCTGAGTGAAAACAAGTCAGGACAGGGAAATATACCAAAAGCCAAATAAATGGTGACCATGCCATTTGTCCTACCAACTTGGAAACAAGAATGTGTCATATGACATGGGAAATTAATCTAGTGAAGCCCCACTTCCCAAGCTACTGCTGTTTGGTTTTTTGTCCACAACAAAAGGAGTAACTCAACTGTCCTAAAGACACAAGCATGCAGGACTTTAGATGTTTTTCAACTTTCTGTTAAAAAAAAGGAAAACTTTAGTAACTCACTAAATATGACTAATTTTTTCCATTTTAAGCCTTAGGTCACGGAGTGCCAGTCTGAATAGGATGTGGGCATGCTGGTAGGAAGCCACACCTAACAACTAGCAATTTATTATGACTCAGGACAGTTTATTTTAATGAGAATACAGTCAATGTGGAAGGAAAGAAAATAAACTTACAATAAAACTATATTTATGAAGCAGTTCCAAGCCCTTGAGTTTAGCTAGATTAGCATTATTAATTTATAAGTATTCAATTCTTACCCATTCTTTGTATTATATATATCAGGGGTCAAAGAGGATAAACAACAACAACAACAAAAAAGGAGAAATCTAGACTTGGATGCAAGCCCACATTTAAAATTTTGTGGCAATTTCTTTTAATAATGGAAAACATGAAAAATTTTTCTTGCTGGGCGCGGTGGTGCACGCCTGTAATCCCAGCACTTTGGGAGGCTGAGGCAGGAGGATTGCGAGTTCAAAGCCAGCCTCAGCAATGGCGAGGCACTTAGCAACTCAGTGAGACCCTGTCTCTAAAAAAATACAAAAAAGGGCTGGGGATGTGGCCCAGTGGTCGAGTGCTCCTGAGTCCAATCCCCAGTACAAAAAAAAAAAAAAAATTTCTCTTGAATGATATGCTTAGCCACTTTATCTCTCCATAAACTCAAACTCATCTTTCCACAAATGCCCACATCCTCTGAACTGTTCTTAATGGGGGGGTGCAATTTTGTCCCCCAGAGCTTATTTAAACAATGTCTGCTGACTTTTTTTTTTTTTTTTTTTTTTTTTTTTGCTGTGGCAGGAATTGAACCCAGGGCCTCAAACATGTTTGGCAAGTGCTCTATCACTGAGCTACATCCTCAGTTCCCTGCAGAAATTTGTGGTTGTTATAAGTGGGTGGGGGTCCTACTGGCATCTAGTTGGTAGAGGCCAGGGATGCTGCTCAACACTCTACCATTCTCAGGAGAGTTCCCAACAACGATGATCACTATGTCAAGGTCATTATTGAGAATCCCCACAAACATCCTGATGTGGACACTAACTTGTATTCCCAGGGCAGGAATCAGAGGTTTGAGAGACCACCTACTGCCTTACTTGATTTTCTGTGTTTACAGCAGAACACACACTAGCAAGTTAGTCAGCTAGAATTAACTCTGGGATTTGTAACTCTGGTTAGAATATCCCTGAGTGTGAAGCCACTGTGACTTGCTTGCAAAAATTAATGCAACTTCTGGAAACTTAAGATTCACTGAAATAATTTGCAGTCTGTGGATTGCCCTTAGTAAAAGATAATTACTAACAAGAAACAATAAAAACAGCAGGTTCTGAACTAGGCCGGGTGGTGCACAGCTATAAGCCCAGTGACTTGGGAAGCAGAGGAAGAAAGATCACAAATTGGAGGCCAGCCTCAGTAACTTAGCAAGACCCTGTTTTGAAATAAAAACAAAAAGAGTTTGGGATGTAGCTCAGTGTTAGCGCACCCTTGGATTCAATTGTCAGTACCATTGGGAAAAAAAAAAAAAAAAAAAAAAAGATAACTGCTTCCAAGATATTTGAAACTGGACATCTTTCTTGTCCAGTTTCTGCCTCATTATACTAAACCTGGTCAAGAAAGGCCTTTCCACATCACTTTAAAGGATCAATAGAGAAGTTGGCACAGTAGTACACACCTGTAATCCCAGCAACTTGGGAGGCTGAGGCAGGAGGATGACAAGTTCAAGTCTGGCCTCAGTCATTTAGCAAGGCCCTAAGCAATTGGGCAAGACCCTGTCTCAAAATTACAGCATATAATCACACCAGACTGCCAATGACACCATATCTACAAATGCTTAACACTAATGATTGTAATAGAAACCAAACAAGCGATTTTTCTCTTTAGGAAAGTGTACTCACAGGCTCGGTTCCGGCTTTTATAAGTGCAGGTGTAGAGACTGCAGGGCCTCACTGGCATGGACCTCAGAACCTGGAAACTTCTCCATGGTGGTTTGCATGGAGAGGCTTGAAGAATGACCCTCAAGCTATTCATCACTACCATCTCTAGCTTGAAATCTCTGTCAGTTGCCAAATAGTTTGCAGGAACCTCAAAACCTAGAGGAGGAGGGCAGAAGAGGAAAAGCTATGAACAATAGAGACAGCAAATCATGTGGAAACCTCTGGTAGTTCACACCCTGACTTATGGGGGAGGGTGAGAATAGTCAATAGTTTTATTCACTCTTGTGTTTCAAACTCATTGGTCCCTCACTAGGCTATGTCCAGATGACTGACTCATATGCTCTGCCTTTCAGAGCTGGCAAATATTTGAGGCCCAGAGAAAACATTCTCCTCATCCACATGAATAAAAAGACTGTTGGTACTGTTGATTGAACCCAGGGTGCTTAACCACTAAGACACATCCCCAGCCCTTTTTATTTTATTTTATTTTTTTAATTTTGAGACAGGGTCTTACTAAGTTGTTAGGGTCTCACTAAGTTGCTGATGCTGGCCTCAAACTTGTGATCGTCCTGCCTCAGCCTCCCAAGCTGCTGGGATTACAGGCATGCACCACTGCACCCAGCTGGTTTCTTAAACAAACAAAAAAATTTTTACTCCTTGAAATCCCAATTAATTACCCAGCATGGTATTTACATATAGGAAGAATTCAACGGTTAAAATTCCCTCCAGGCAGACTGAATAAAAACATTTGTCTGCTTTAATATATCCTGCCAAAAAAGACATGGGTGGTTTTGAAATCTAAGCTTAAATGCAATCTATGACTCTTTGCCTGTTCTTGTCGTAATGTTATGGCTCTGGAACTTGGGAAAAAAAACAGACAAAGTTACTCTTTTTTTTTTTTTTTTTTTTTTGGTACCAGGGATTGAAATCAGGAGAACTCAACCACTGAGCCACATCCCCAGCCCTATTGGCCCTATTTTGTATTTTATTAGAGACAGGGTCTCACTGAGTTGCTTAGTGCCTCACTTTTACTGAGGCTGGCTTTGAACTCACAATCCTCCTGTCTCAGCCTCCTGAGCCTCTGGGATGATAGGCATGCGCCGCGCACACACCCGGCCAGACAAAGTTACTCTTGACCTCTCTCTGCACCTCTCGCAGTGAAAGTCTCAGAAGACGATGCTTTGCAAGGTATCCAACATGGGGTTCTGAAATTATGGTAATATTAACTTTGAACACTTCTCGCCTACCAGCCCTGTACCCCTGCTCCAATATTGCTTCATCCACTTTCCCTGCAAAATCCTGTCCCAAGTGAATAAACAAGTTCTGAAATTGAAAACAAACACTTCTCTCAGTTCCATGTTCATTCCACTATGGATTTTTCAAATGTTTCATGTGATTACTTGGATGCCTTCAGGCAGCTGTTGGGGACACCATTTGAGCAACCATGACTGATGCAGCTGCATAGACCTGGCCCCATTGAGCTCCTAGCCTTGAGTCCACTTGTGCTCCTGCCTGCCCACCAGCCAGGTGGACTTCAGTTCCTCCAGCTCTGCAGGCCCTCTGCAGCTGGTGAAGATGCTCTTCTTTCCCTGGACCACTCTCCCTACCTCTGTGTCTGGTTGATTCCTGCCCACCCTTCAGATGACTGACTCTGGAGTCACTTGCTTTAAACTTTCCCCAACCATGTGCTCACCAGGTTAACCCGGCACTGGCACTTTTCTTGGGCAGAGTGCTTACAGCAGTTCAATTAAGTACCTGATCAGGAAGGTAGAATACGACCCCATCCTCCCTAGCACCTAAGCCCCATGGTAGGAGGGGTGGTGTCTCTTAGAGACACAGCAACATAGCTGCATTTCTTAGGGACACAGCTCCTGATACGCAGTGGGTGTTCAGGGAGTGCAAGATGAGGGACTTGAGCAGGCTTCTTTGGTGATGGGGAAGATGTTGATCCTAATTTCAAGAATAGAGAACTGTGGGGCTGGGGATGTGGCTCAGCGATAGAGCGCTTGCCTAGCACGTGCGCCGCCCGGGTTCGATCCTCAGCACCATGTAAAAATAAAGGCATTGTATACAACTAAAAACAAATAAATAAATATTTTTTAAAAAGAATAGAGAACTTTGATGTGACTGCCAGCATGTTTGGGACAGTACTAAAGGTCTTTATTTTTCTCAAATGCTACCATTACCCATTTGTAGAGTAGGGTTCTTTTTATTTTCTTTTGCTTTTACCTTGTATTTTACTTTATTGCAGTACTGGGAATCCCAGGGCCTCAAGTATGCTAGGCAAGTGTTCTACCACTGAGTTATACCCCCAGCCCACATGAGCTGCTTGCATCATTATTATAATCATCATCATCATCACTATTATTAGGTACTGGGGGGACTGAACCCAGGGACACTCTACCACTGAGTGACACCCACGGCCCGTTTATTTATTTTTTTAAATATTTTTTTAGTTGTAGGTGGACACAATACCTTTATTGTATTTATGTGGTGCTGAGAATCGAACCAAGAGCCTCACACCTGCGAGACAGTCGCTCCACCGCTGAGCCATAGCCTCAGCCCCCATTTATTTTTTTATTTTGAGACAGAGTCTCACTAAGGTGCTGAAGCTGGCCTCAAACTTGTGATCCTCCTGCAGACTCTCTGGGATCACAGGTGTGCACCACCACATCTGGCTTGTATTTTGTGGGGAGGAGTACTGGGGATTGAACTCAGGAACACTCAACCACTGAGCCACATCCCCAGCGCTATTTTCTATTTTAGTTAGAGACAGGGTCTCACTGAGTTACTTAGTGCCTCACTGTTGCTGAGGCTGGCTTTGAACTCACGATCCTCCAGTCTCAGCCTCCCGAGCCTCTGGGATTACGGGTTTGTACCACCGCACCTGGCCCAGCTTGTATTTTTTATATGCTTTTTAAATACTGTTCTTTTTTTAAAAAAAATATTTATTTATTTGCTTTAGTTGTACACAATGCGTTTGTTTTTACATGGTGCTGAGGATCGAACCTGGGCCGCACATGTGCTAGGTGAGCGCTCTACTGCTGAGCCACAATCCCAGCCCTTAAAAACTGTTCTTTAAGAGGAGAGTCTCCTATTTCAACTTATAGGACCTGAAGGACCCACAAAGTCCTGTTTGATCTAAAAGAAGAACCTACCTGTGTATAAACCTAACCTAGTCTCTCAAGGATGGGAATCCTCTCAGTGCACATTTTCACTTCAATGTTTATTCTCATTTCATTTGTTCTAGGCACTGTGTTGGATGTTGTGATTCTAAGATGACAAAACTCATAAAAAGGACACACTATAACGTGCTGAATCTAAAAAGCATGATGCTAAAGTAAAAGAAGACACACACAAGGGATGATATTAATTTCTGGCACCACTACCACTACTGATTAAATAAGAATTAAAGACTATGCTATCATCATCTGCTTTTGTCACATAAAAAAAATCATGGTGAACAAACTCATTTTTTAAAAGAGATGGCTTTGTCTGTGCCCTTCTACCTCAAAGGGAATCTGTGCCAAAATGGAAGACACTTGAAACTATAAACCAATATGAAATGCAGAACCTCTGTGGAGTCTTGAGTGTTTTGAAGATTGAAAAATCTTGCTCAGCATGGGTGTCCACCAAAAGGCAATCTAAAACCATCTGTGTGTCACAACTGAGACCAATCATGGAGTTTTCCATCTGTTGTAAGGTTAAATGCATTGTCTTGGAAAAAAAAAAAAAAAACACATGAAATGCTTAGGGGAAATTTGCAGACAGAAGACAGACTGGAGGTTGCTAGGGGGAGAGTGAAAGGGGAAACGGGCAGTGACTGAGGAGAGGGCTCCAGGTTTCTTTTTGGGGTGACGAAAATGTTTGGAAACTAGATAGAAGAGGGGGTTGCACAACACTGATGATTACTAAATGCCACTGAATTGTAAGGTTAATTTTTTTTTTTTTTTTTTTTTTTGGTACCAGGGATTGAACCCAGGGGCACTTAACCATTGAGCCATATCTCCAGCCCTTTTTTGTATTTTATTTAGAGACGGGGTCTCCTGGAGTTGCTTAGGGCCTTGCTAAGTTGCTGAAGCTGGCTTTGAACTCATGATTCTCCTGCTTCAGCCTTCTGAGCCATTGGGATTATAGTTGTGCACCACCACGCCCAGCAAGAGAGGTTAATTTTACATTATGTAAATTTCACATCAATAATGTCCCTATTTTTAAAAAAGATGAATAAGGGAAACACAGTAAATGAGTTCACAGATTCTGACTTCTCCTGTCAAAAGGAGGACTCTTGGCAGTTTGGCCAGGACTTGGGGGATGGGGAGCCAAGGCACAAAAAGAGAAACTCAGGGGACACTAAAGACACATTTGGTATACAGACTTGAATTTTTCTGAGTGTAAAATTAAAAAACAAAACAAAACAAACAAAAACCCCCACATCCTGATCCCCAGCAATGCTGAGCAAGGAGGCAAACAGTGTGATTCCATCTTTCTCTCTCTTTATGCACATCCCTACTTTTAATTGCCTGTGAGCTGACTCTTCTCTGTATTGCTATGTTTGACCCTGCTCCCTCTGAGCTATAAAGGAAAAGGCTCCACCTGAGTGAAAGAAGAGAAAGTCATCCCATAAGCCACGTCCAATGAAAACAGAAAGGAGAATTACTTCCTATGGCTGGACTCCAAGGAATAGTTGAGGGCTCCAGGCAGAACTCAAACTGGCTATCATCAAGCCATCTTCCCAGACAAGAATTGGACCCATCTTTTGGCCTTCCCCACACACTTTGAGTATGCATCACTTTGCCAGTGAACACACTGGGCTCAAAGGTGGAGATTTGCAGCCATAATAAGAAGATTGGAAGGATATTCATGAATCTCATGGAGGTTTCGTTCCTCCAGGACTAATTCTGTCTGCAGTCTTCAGACCAGTGATATCTAAAGTGTGTCTACACTGCCTATAAGGTGTTTGAACTCCACTACCTGTTAAAATCATTTTTGCTTATAGTTTTATTTGTGTGTCTGTGGATATACACTTTGGGAGGAAGTGTGTGTGTCAAAATGTATCATATTCAAGATATGCAAAAGTTTGACTTGGGACTTCAAACACATCTCATAATAGACATTCATGAGATATTCATGACAGTATCATTTTTATTTTTGGTACCAGGCATTGAACCCACGGGTGCTTAACCATTGAGCCGCATCCCTAACCCATTTTTTTATTTTGAGATGGGGGTCTCACAAAGTTGCTTAGGGCCTTACTAAATTGCTGAGGCTGGCTTTGAACTCAAGATCCTCCTGCCTCACCTCCAGAGTCGCTGGAATTACAGGCATGTGCCATCATGTCTTGATAGTATCTATCTTTTTTTTTTTTTTTTGTGTGGTATTAGGGATTGAACTCAGGGGCATTCGACCACTGGGCCACATCCTTTTTTGTATTTTATTTAGAGATAGGGTCTCACTGAGTTGCAAAGTGCCTCGCCATTGCTGAGGCTGGCTTTGAACTCACGATCCTCCTGCCTCAGCCTCCCAAGTGCTGGGGTTACAGGCATTTGCCAACACACCTGGCTTTCTTGATAGTATCTTGAGACAAATAAAAGCACCTTGTTTTCAAACACCTTCCTTAACTGAATTAACTGAGCAGCCTTACAGAATAATAGCCTATTGGTCAACTCAATTTAGAATATGATTCTGCTATCTTTTTCTTAATTTTCTCTTATTGGAAAATTTCAAACAAATACAAATACTATCAGCCTTCCATATTTGTAGATTTGGTCAACTGCAGATTGAAAATATTTGAAAAAAATTGTACTTATATTGAACACATACAGACTTTTTTTTATTATTTCTCCCTAAACAACCCAAGGCCTCACACATGTTAGGCAAGCACATTACTGCTGAGCCACAATCCCAGCCCAACAATCATGTTTTATTTGTACTTCCTCTTTGCTTTCCCTCCCTGGGTTGTTTTGAAGCAAATCTCAGCATATCTGTCTTAATTTATCCACGACTATATTTTTCGTAGGAAAATATCCTCCTAATTTACAGTTTCTTCTCCATAAAAATTACCTGTATAAAATGGCCTCTGGAAGTAATTTATTACAGAATATGAAAACTATCAATTTTTTCAAAATTCAAAAATAGTCAAAAGCCCAGTAACACTATAGACTTTCTTGGCATCAACCTGACCCTCCATGTAAACCCTTTACTTCTCTCTTGGGATTTCTACCTTCATCTCGGGTGAGAGTTCAGATGATGAACTTTAGGTTCTAACTTGGAAGTCTATGTTTAGCATGAAAGTGCATAATTTATAATTGCAGTTTGGCAAAATAAAAGGATCATATGAACTGAAGTGTTTAAGGTTAAGGCATAATATACACTCTTGAACTTATGCAAGAATCTACAACCAGAGGAACAGAAAAAATATTTGTTTAGTAACACAGTAAGAAGTTGACTCTGTGATTTCAAATAGTGCAAGCTATCAGAAAGTTCTTAGAAAAAGCAGTGAAGGGTTAGATAAATGCAGGTTATTATTACTCAATGCCAAAATGCCACCGGTGCTATAAATGCCAAAACTAAGAAATTAGAAAGCAGTTCTGAATGACTTGGAATATCATTTTTAAGCCATTAACTTCAAACAACTGCCACTAATCATAATTCCCCCTGATAAAGTTGATTTGACACTAAAATGAAAATTCAAAACCTGACAAGAGAAATGGGGGAAAGGTGCCTTAGCTTTTGTGCTTCCCTTATATTGATGTTCAATCCAGAATCAAAACAATAATCAATGATTATCTTATGGAAAGCACTGTACTGGTGTAAATATGAAACAAGCCATGCCCTTCCCCCACTCTCCAAAGCTTGTAACCTACATGCAAAAAGTATTTAAACAAATAACAGCTCCTTTTGTTACTTTCTTTAAAACTGTGGTAAAATGTAAACCATATTTATTATTTTAATCAATTGTAATTAGACTATTCATCAGTCTTAAATGCATTCACAATGTTGAGTAACCATTGCCACCACCTATACCTAAAATGTTTTCACCATCCCCAACATAAACTCTGTCCTCATTAAATAATAATGCCTCCTCTCCTTCCTTGTGTCCTCTATTCTATTGTATGTCTTTGTGTAGTTGCTGATTCTAGGTAGTTCACATAAGTGGAATGATATAATATTTGTCTATGACTGCCTTATTTTACTTAGCAAAATTAAACAGATATTTCTTAATCAAAGCTGGATGTGCAGCCGGGTGTGGTGGCACACGCCTGTCATCCCAGCACTTGGGAGGCTGAGGCAGGAGGATCGTGGGTTCAAAGCCAGCCTCAGCAATGACAAGGCACTTAGCAACTCAGTGAGACCCTGTCTCTAATAAAATACAAAAAGGGCTGGGGATGTGGCCCAGTGGTCAAGTGCCCCAGAGTTCAATCCCTGGTGCCAAAAAAAAAAAAAGCTGGATGTGATGACAGTCTCAATTTAGTGCAATGAGAACATAAAGAATAGAGGCTTTGTGGCTAGGAAAGATAGTAGAATGAATTGGACATTATTACCCTACGTGCATATATGATTATACAACCAGTGTAACTCTGCACTATGTACAACCAGAAGAATGAGAAGTTATACTCTGTTTACATATGACATGTCAAATGCATTCTATTCTCATGTATAACTAGTTAGAACAAATAAAAAAAAAAGAGTAGAGGCTTGAAGTAGGGGTGGCATATGAGACACTTTCAAGGAGCAAAGGCAGAGGGATAGATAGATGGGATACTTCACAATGATGAGGACATGGTAGGGTGATTAGACATCAAGTCTGAAGAGGACAATGGAGGTTGAACTAAGCAGAATTTAGGATTATTCAAGGAACAATTCCAGAGTCAGAGGGATCTGGGCAAACAAGTGAAAAAAAAAGACTCTTTTTTTTTTTTTATAATCTGGTAATTTTCAGGAAGGTAATGGCAGGTACAATGTACACTCCACAAAAGGGAGGTGCCGGCTCAGCCTTCAGAGGAAAGGTTGTGATAAGCAAGGCCAAGAGCAGGCTAACTGGCCACGAAAGCTGTTCCAACAGATGGGTGGGCACACATGTGGCCAGAGCACAGGGCGCTTTACAAGAAGCTGTATGGAGGTTTTAGGCCTGTTAGCCAGACTCCCAGAGGAAGTGTGAGTAAATGACCTTTGGCTCTGCCCCACAGACTGTCATCAGGAAAGCATTGAGGGAAGGCTGAGCAGGCCCCACAGGCTGGGATGAATGCTCAGCCTGTGCTCGTGCCTTGGGGACTGACCCACACTCAGCACTCATGCTGTCTGCGAACAGCTGGTGGCTGATGACATGCAGCCTAGAAGTGTCTTCTGCATACCTCAGACTGGCTCTTTAAGGCTAGGGGGGGAAAGGCTCCAGAGTGCCCACCATCACTCTCCCTCTCTCAGTCATTCTCTACAAAGCCCATCACCCAGTGGTGGTCTGCCTGTAGTGGTCTGGAAGTCTGGACTTCTGTCTGCTGACCTCGCTGCAGGGGACCCTAATTCTGCAGACTTGCTTTTACATCCTGTAGACCAAACAAAACAAAAACAAATCCCAAACCTGTCTGCTATCACCATTCCAAGTCTGCTGTTAATATTTGTCAATGTACTGGCTGAGCTGATGCCCAAAGGATGCATTGAAAAGTGAGGCAGGATGGAGATATGAGATATATTTTGGGAATATGAGTTTCCAAGAGGCTGGAAGGCTTTCAGATATTATTCCATGTGTATAGGAGGAAGCACTGATCATTTCTGATGAATGACAGCAGAGCACAGGACAGATGGGAGTGGGAAAGAGTAGAGCTACAAGTCAAGGAGCAGGGGATTCTTTCAATCATCCTCCATCAATCCAAGCTTTTTTTTTCTTTTTCTTTTTCTTTTTTCTTTTTTTCTTTCTTTCTTTTTTTTTTTTTTTTTTTTTTTTTTTTTTTTTTTTTTTTTTTTTTTGGTATCCAAGGGCATTCAACCAGTGAGCCACATCCCCAGCCCCTTTTCTTTTTAATTTTTTTATATTTTTATTTTTATTTTTTTATTTTTTGGTTCCAGAGATTGAACTCAGAGGCACTCGACCACTGGGCCACATCCCCAGCCCTTTTTTGAATTTTATTAGAGACAGGGTCTCACTGAGTTGCTAAGTGCCTCGCCATTGCTGAGGCTGGCTTTGAACTCGTGATCCTCCTGCCTCAGCCTCCCAAATGCTGGGATTACAGGCGTGCACCACCACGCCCGGCTTCTTTTTAATTTTTTTAATCTAGAGACAGGGTTTCACTAAGTTGCTTAAGGCTTTGCTAAGTTGCTGAAGCTGGCTTTGAACTCGATATCCTCCTGCCTCAGCCTCTCAAGCTGCCAGTTGTGTGCTACCATGCCCGGCTATCACTCTTTTATCCTTTCTTTCTTCAAGATATTAATTGAACACCTATTAAATGTCAGACACTGGTCTAGGCTCCTTGGGGAACAAAAGAAAATCCTTACCCTATGAATCTTATCTTCTAGTCAGGAGATATGGACAATTAACAACAAATGTAATAAATAAGCCAGTTATAGAGACAAGTAGAACACATTCAAAGAAAAGCAGTAGAAGCTGGAGTGCCACTGGGGAGAGAGGCATTGTATTTGGCCTCATCAAAAAAGTAAAATTTGAGCAAAGGGCTGAAAGAGGTAGTGAATTAGTTACATGGCCATCTAGAGGAAGGGCCATTCCAGGCAAGGGACAAGGCTCATGCCAAGAACCTAAAGTGGGCTGGACATGGTGGTACATGTCTGTGATCCCAGAAACTGGGGAGGCTGAGGCAGGAGGCTCACAAGTTCAAGGCAAGCCTCAGCAACTTAGGAAGACCCTGTTTCAAAATAAGACAAAAGAAACAAAAACCCCTGAAGTGGGAGTCTATCTGGCACATTTAAGGAATAGGGAGAAAGCCAACATGGCAGGGATGAAGCAAACCAGGCAGAAGAGAGGTAGTAGAAGAGGTCCAGAGGTAATGGATGCAAGATCAAGCAGACTTCTAGGTCATTCATAAGGATTTTTTCTCTAAGTCAGGGTTTCTCAAATGGTATTGTTGACATTTATTTATTTATTTATTTGGGTACTAGGGGTTGAACCCAGAGGGAGCTTAACCACTGAGCCACATCCCCAGCCCTTTTTTTAAAATTAGAGACAGGCTCTCACTGAATTTCTTAGGGCCTGGCTAAGTTGCTGAGGCTAGGTTTGAACTCACGATCCTCCTGCCTCAGCCTCCCCAGCAGCTGGGATTACAGGCATGCACCACCACACCTGGCTGTATTGTTGACATTTTTGACTAGATGATTCTTGGTTGTGACGGGAGTTCTGTGCATTGCAGGGTACTTAGGAGCATCCCTACTGGCTAGCATCTACTAGATGCCAGTAGCACCCTACACTAGAGTGTGACAACAAAAAATGACTCCAGCTAGGTGCAGTGGTGCATGCCAGTAATCTCAGCTACTAGGAAGGCTGAAGCAGGAGGATCACAAATTCGAGGCCATCCTTGGAAATTTAGCAAGACCCTATCTCAAAGTTAAAACTAAAAAGGGCTGGGGATGTAACTTAGTGCTAGAGTGCCCCTGGGTTCAATCCCCTGTGCTCGTGGGAAAAGGGTCTCCTGAGAGAGTTTGGTAAGAGAGGTTGCCCCAGGTTGAGAACTACCACTTGAAGTAAAATGGGGAGAATTTGGATTTTTGAACAGAAGAGTAACAATCTGATTTACATTTTTAAAAAGATCACTCAGTATGACCTATTAAAAATCGCCTTGGAGGGACTGGGCGCAGAGCTCAGTGCTAGAGCACTTGCCTAGCATGTGTGAGGTCCTAGGTTTGACCCCAGTATGCAAAACAAAATAAAAGAAAGACATCTCCTTGGGGAGTGAGGTGGGGACTGAAAGGAAAGAAGCAGGAAGACCGTTTAGGATAATACAGACACTTGAACTAAATATGCCATAGTGGAGGTTGTAAGAAGTAGTTAGATTTTGATTATACCTTATAGATATAGTCTATAAGATGTGAAAGAGGGGCTGGGGTTGTGGCTTGTAATTCCTCCAGTTTATGATTGTAATGCTTCTCTCTCCTGCTAAACAGTAAGCACTGAGAAAACAAGTACTGGGGTGGCTTTTGCAGTGTAGCACACCTGCCATTACAAAGGTAATTGATTAGTATTTGTTGGATAAACTAATGTGGGTGAGTGAATATATAGGATGCATACATGGATGGATGGATGGGTGGGTGGATAGGTGGATCAATTAATGGAGAGAAAGATGGATGAACCAATGGATGAATGAATGAATGGGTGGAAGAATGGGTGGTCAGATGGATGGATGGATGAGCAAACGGCTGATGGTGTGTAAAGAAAAGAAGATGAGTAAAAATTTATTACATTATTGAACGTATTTAAATATGCAAATAAGGGGTTGGGGCTGTAGCTCAGTGGTAGAGCACTTGCCTCGCACATGTGAGGCACTGGGTTTGATCCTCAGCACCACATAAAAATAAATAAATGAAATAAAGATATTGTGTCCAGGTATAACTAAAAAAATATTTTTTAAAAAAAGATGTGAAAGAAAGTAGTTAAGGATTATGATGGGATTCTTGACCTAAACAACTGGAAGGATAGAGTTGCCATGAACTGAGATAAGGAAGACTGTGAGCAGAACAGGTTTCCAATGAGAAACCAGAAGGCCAGGTTTGGCCATCCAGAGTTTGAAGTGAAATTCCAATAATCCAAGAGAGAGAATATGAAGCACTGAACTGGGCAGTGGTGGTTGAGATGGGCAAGATACGTTTTTCTCAAGAGAAAGCCAGTTTGATTTAAAAAAGAGGGTTGGGGTTGTAGCTCAGTGGTAGAGCACTTGCCTCGCACATGTGAGGCACTGGGTTTGATCCTCAGCACCACATAAAAATAAATAAATGAAATAAAGATATTGTGTCCAGGTATAACTAAAAAAATATTTTTTAAAAAAAGATGTGAAAGAAAGTAGTTAAGGATTATGATGGGATTCTTGACCTAAACAACTGGAAGGATAGAGTTGCCATGAACTGAGATAAGGAAGACTGTGAGCAGAACAGGTTTCCAATGAGAAACCAGAAGGCCAGGTTTGGCCATCCAGAGTTTGAAGTGAAATTCCAATAATCCAAGAGAGAGAATATGAAGCACTGAACTGGGCAGTGGTGGTTGAGATGGGCAAGATACGTTTTTCTCAAGAGAAAGCCAGTTTGATTTAAAAAAGAAAAAAGTAGGGCTTGGCACCCAACAAAGCAGTGGAAGAAAATCTTGTGATTTTATGACTGAAGCAATGTTGATAGAATAAGGACGAATTCCTAAAGAAAGAGAGAGAAACTAGCATGAGAAACAGGAAAGGAAAAGACAGTAGTTTCACCATTTATGATACTGGATGTAAGATGCCCCATGGACCAGGCAAAAGGAAAGGTCTAGGAGTTGACAATGAATGCAACTCTGAAGCTCAGGAGTGATTACACAGCTATAAAGAAAGAAAAGGAGGGTTGGGGTTGTGGCTCAGCAGTAGAGCACTCGCCTAGCATGTGCGAGGCCCTGGGTTTGATCCTCAGCACCACATAAAAAATAAATAAATAAAATAAACATATTGTGTCCAACTACAACTAAAAAATAAATATATTTTTAAAAAAAGAAAGAAAAGGAATAACTCCTCCCTTCCAGAGTTACAGGTATACTGAGAGAGACAGACAAAAAGGAGCGATTAAGGATGTCAACAGACTAAGAAGGAACAAAGATAGCCAAGAAAGGAACAAGGCATGGGAGGTCAGGGGTGAAGAAGATTCCAGGAAAATCCAAATAAACAGAAACTCAGTTTAGCTAATGCTAGGCTCCAATACCAATGACAATACACAAGGTTTTTAATGTTCAGGTCTAAAACCAATCCCTTCTGTTAAATTAAAAGTAAGAATTTATTGAGAGTCAATTATTTAAAACTTACTCACTGAAGTCATACTGTTCAAGTTTGTGGAATCATAAATAATGTTTAACCACTAGACATAGCACATAACAATGAGCTGCTACCATACATTACCATAGTTCATGAAAAATCTGTGCTTAAGTTTATAATGGGTTCAATAGGCCTCAGAGAAGCCAAGCTTTCTGTACTATTTACCACCTGCTATCACTGATTATTTATTTCTGTCTTTGGATTTGACCAATGTGTTCCTTCTGTAATGTTTTACAGACTTAGAAATATTTGGAAAAATTGGAGATTCTGAAAGTCCTTAAAGAATCATTCATAAATTGTTATTTGTTAAATGACAAGTGGTTTGAACTCTGCCTGATTAAACCACTTTTATCTATGCAAAATGGGCAGCAAAAAAGAGACATGTACTCTGCCTAAAGGTTACAATAACACTGAAAGAAATTACTTGATCCTCATCAGATTGACCCTTTGTTTTCTCACCTCCCAAATTCAAAAGGAAGTAGGCCTTTTGTAATTCCCTGAAATCTAAAATTGAGATTAAATTGCCATGTCTTGACAGAGAAAGCTTAGCTTCCTCCTCTCGCCCACTTCTTTCCTGGGAGCATGATCCCAATCTGAGAGAGTCAAAGGTTTCAAAATACATGTATAATAATTGCTCTCTGGCCAATGAAATGAAATGTGTTTTCCTTTTCCATTAGATTTCCAAAGCCCTCATGTTCACTCATTTACTCAAAATTCACTTAAACTTTATTGTGTTCCAACTGTGAGTGGACACAGCCTCTTGCCTGGCTTCAGGGAGAACAGGACTGAAGTGTGCAGGCACAGAGAACAGGCCTTCCAGTGCATTCCAGTCCAGGTACTTATTAAAAATTATCTGAATAAAGGAGGAAAGTCCTAAGAAAGCTGAAAGGTTTTTCCATTTCCAACAAATCCGCAAATAGTGGCCACTCTGAGGAATGTTGGGGACATCTCAGGGGGCTGGGCCCCTCCTCTCTCACCGGTGAAACAGGGCAGCTTCTCTCCATTTTCCAGCAAACTTTTTAAACAGCAGGACAGAGACCGCCAAGATTATCAGAAAGGAAGAAGCAGCAGAAAGCAATGTGGTTTTCAGTGGCTCGGAGAGAACAAGTTTTATCCAAACTAAGGTGTATTCACTAACTCACCATATTTCTCAAACTTTCCCAGAGAAAATTCACGAGAGGGGAGGGCATTGGCATTAATATTAACGAGTTGCCACCAGCCTCAGCGCCGAAGCATTTAACAACAAATGCAGTAAAAACTCTCATCCACCAACAAGGTTTGCATTTTAGAGGTTCCTCTCCTCCAGCTAAAGGGCAGGGCACACACACACAAAAAAAGTCCAGAAGAAAGAACTGCGGAGTGAAGAAGACTCAGATGTGTCCACTGACACAGCTATGATGCTGATCTCCTGCTCTGGGGGTGGCTGCGATTCTGTTCACAGCTCTTGGCAGAGCGAGGGTGGGGGTGGGGAAGAAATACAATGAAGAGCCAAGTGAGTTCTAGCTTAGGGCGCCTCGGTTTCTGGAACTGCAACCTCAGATTTGTAGCCTTTATCCCCGTCTCCGGCTATTTTATAATAGGCTGTACTTTCTTGAGTTGTTCAGATTCAACCAACTCTGGCAACTTGCCCTCCTTAAGGAATTGCCCTCCGTCCCCCACAAATGCACTTGAACAGGTGTTCACTTATCAAGTGAAAAAAACCCTAAGGGAGGTTCGGCCGTCTAGTGACGTATGGTGAAGGAAGAGGGCTGGGGTGGACAGGACTGTGCCCAGTTAGGCCCTCCTGGTCCGGCGCACCCCGCGGGAACGCAGAAAATACTCCCAGAACCAACAGCTGTCCCAGCTCGGAGACACCTAGCAGCGAGGCGGAGGGTCGTGGGGAGCGTCACGGCTTTCTCTGGGTCTGCCTGTCCTCGCTCTGGCCCCTACTCCACTCGGTCGCCCATCCTTACCTGAAAACGGTTCCTCACAGCACTAACTCTCGGCTCGCTCGCCTCTCAGGACCCAGGACCCACAAACTGGGCTGTCAGAGCCTCGCCCACTTGTAACTTGCCTCGCCCCAGACGCTCGGGCCACGCCCCTTCATCGAGGCCACACCCCCACCAAACTTTAGCGTCCCGCTACTTCCCGAAGTACCGCTCTGGCCACGCCCCACCAGGCCGTGCCAGCTTCTGCCCTCCGTCCGCCCTGGCCACAACCCTCCCACCTCGCCAAAGTCCCTCGGTTCTGAGCCACGAGCCACGCCTCTGAGCTCCTCTCTGACCCCACCCCTACCCCTCCCACAGGACCAACCCCACCTCTTTCCCTCTGTCCACCGCTGGCGGCATTTGTAGGGTGCGTCTCGACTAAAAAGTGACTTTTCTCAGGTTTCTCCCATCTCCAAACACCATGACTTCATGTGCTGGGAACAGATGACTCAATAGGGAAACAAACACTGAACGTGTACTTTCCCTCTAGATTTCATGTCCAAGTTACCCGAGTTAACATCCTTGAACTTACCATAACTTGAACTGTGGATCCGTGTTCCTTCCAACCAATTTTCATATCCTCTAAACCAGAACTGTGGAATCGTGTTCCTTCCAGCTCCTTGACTTTCATCGACCTTAAATGCTAGGAAAATGTATTTTCCTGTGTCTCCTTCTGATGACTTTTCCTAGGCATTCAGTACCTTCTTGCTGTCCAGGGCCTGACTGATGTCAAGAGACATCACCCCACTTAGACGGAAATTCTAGCTGCAGCTCTGTGCTCTGAGATTACCTGGTTATCTTTGCTGCCTCCATGTACAACTCTGGGTCCATGAGAAATAAGTGAAGAAGTTATAACCAGCTTTCTTCCCTTGTACTTAAATCTCTGACTCATTCACTCAAACCACGCTTATGAAGCATATGCTCTCCTGACAAGCAAGACAAGCTTCAGGGACTTTTCAGTCTGAAGTTGCCCCAACTTAAGTTTGGATGTGACAAAAATAATGATGAGGAAAGGGAAGTTGTAGCAAGGAGTTGATAGGTGAAAAGGGACTTGGTAATGACCGGTCTTCTTGATCCCATTGTCAGGAACATTTTTGGTCAGTAAACATACAAAGCAATTGGAGGGGGGCACAGGGGATTGAACAGGGCCACTTAACCACTGAACCACATCCCCAGCCCCCCTTTTTAAAATTTTTATTTTGGGGCAAACTCTCATTAAGTTGCTTAGGGCCTCGCTAAGTTGCTTAGGGCTTCACTAAGTTGCTGAGGCTGGCTTTGAACTTGCAATTCTCCTGCCTCAGCCTGCAGAGTCTCTGGGATTACAGGCATGCTCCACCTGGCCATAGGAAGCAATTTCTATAGTTTAGTACACTGTTTTATACAATAAGTTCTCAATAAATTCATTGAATAGCTTCACTTTTTACAAAAACAGAATTTTCTCTTTGTAAGCTTTGCTACTTACATTTCTTCATATGCCAACAATAAAGATTTTGTGATCACATACTAGTTCATTTTTCTTCTCTTCTCACCCTCCATTCCATTTCTGGCTTGAAGACAGAATATTTGAAGTGTTGCCCTAGAAGGACCACAAGGAAAAGAACAAGTTTCAACAGAACACATTTTTTAAGCTCACCCTGACCTTGAGAACTCTGCCTCATTTATAAAATGTTTCAGCTGTCAGTCATTTTTTGTCAGATAAATGAACTCACAAAAAAAATTGGTCCAAATAAATCCTGTATACATCACTGAGTTGATTTTTTTAAAATATATTTTTAGTTGTAGATGAACACCCAGTATCTTTATTTATATGTGGTGCTGAGGATAGAACCCAGTGCCTCACACATGCAAGGCAAGCGCTCTGCCACTGAGCTACAGCCCCAGCCCCCTGAGTTGATTTTTATATATATAGTTCTACCTCACCTTCTTCCATAAATTACTTGAGGCACCTTAATAAGATACAGACATTACTAGATGAAAGAAATTGTTGACAGAACCAGGGAGAGGAGAGTTTAGTGGAAAGAGAACAATGTGGCTAATAAGATTAATATTTAAGCATGCACTCTATTGGATCCAGAACCGTTGTCAAAGGCAGGACAGAAATTTGAACCTAAGCTTTTTAGCCACAGAAAAGAGGAGACGGCAATCATTTTAAGGGTTACCGGTGTTCATAAGATAAAAATCAACTGGGTTATTTGTTTTTGTTTTATTTTCATAGGTGCACAGTTTTTGTTGAATTTTAGTCCTGAGGGAAATCCCATTTCCTTTTAAAGCTGATGCAGTAAGCTAATTGGAAATTCATTGTTATAAAGAGTTACATCCAGATCCCCTCAATGGAAACTCCGGCACAATGACAAAGCAAAGTGCATTAAATTGATTCTATAAACCATCAAAACTTTTCTGTTCACTTGAATATATAGGCCCTCAGTGGCCTGCTAAATTCAGGATGGCAATTAGATGATGTCTCCCTAGAATAAATATCATATAGTAGAGGGCTCAAGATCTCTTTCTCAATCTGTGCCACCCACACTGGTCCCAGAACATTTTCCTTAGTTACTCCCATTGTTTGGACCACTCTTTGTCCAGATCTTCACATGGCTGGGTTTTTCTCATCATTCCATTCTCAGCTAACTTGTACTTCTTTAGAGACATCTTTCCTGACAACCATATCTGAAGGTTTATCCAGAACCCCTCAACCTGTACTGTGCATAGGGACCACCTGGAGATCACATTATAAAGTAGATCTGACTCAGTCATTCTAGGATACAACCTGAGTTCTGCATTTCAAGCAAGCTCCCATGTTCCATGAAAGAAACTTCTGTTATGAAAATGAGAGCATCTAACAAAAGTGGTGTATAGCCCAATGCCACTTACACTATTTATTTATTTATTTATTTATTTATTTATTTATTTATTTATTTTTGGTACCAGGGATTGAACTCAGGGGCACTCAACCCCTGGGCCACATCCCCAGCCCTTTTTGTATTTTATTAGAGACAGGGTCTCACTGAGTTGCTAGGTGCCTCGCCATTGCTGAGGCTGGCTTTGAACTCGCAATCCTCCTGCCTCAGCCTCCCAAGTGTTGGGATTACAGGCATGTGCCACCGTGCCAGGCTACTTCGCCTCTTTATAAAGACTGGCAGAGAAAGTATGTATGGGCAGGGCTAAACAATTTTGAGCAAATTCTAACAGGTGGCCAAATAAGTGATTAAAGATCAGAAATCCTACCTCCTAATTCCATGCATGGCTGTAAGAATTTGAGCCTAGAAAAACAGGCATTATGTGCCAAGACCATGGAAACATTTCAACATCACACACAAAAAGCAGTGTAAACAATCGAAAATCTAAAAAAAAAAAAAAAAAAAAAAAAAAAAAAAAAAACAGTTGAAAATCTAAGAAATATCAGAAGATTCAGTCCAATCTTGCTTTTACTGTATGTGACTCACTTTATTGGTGTTCATTCACACAATGAGACACACATACAAGCACTTAAGCATCAGAGTTTAGAAAACTATCCTGTTAGGGGGCTGGGGCTATGGATCAGCAGTAGAGTGCTCATCTCGCATGTGTGAGACCCTGGGTTTGAACCTCAGCACCACATAAATAAAAAATAAAGGTATTGTGTCCACCTACAAATAAAAATACAAATTTTAAAAAGAAAACTATCCTGTTAGTTCTCATCTTAGGAATATAATAGTGACAAAATTGTACACACTCAGTTTGTCTGAGTTAATTTTTATTTCCAAGCAGTAGTGATTAACTTTCCATGAAGTAAAAAATAACATTAGCCTGTGGGGGTAAAAAAAATCAAAGTTCACATTGGCTATGCTATTAATTAACCTACAAAATTTTGATGAGCCTTTTGAATATGCTAGTTTCATAAGATTGTCTCACCTCAAAATAGGAATAAAAATATAAGCATGGAGACCAAAAAAATGCCAAAATCCAAGTTTCTTTGTTTATGATAAATTCTGGAAATTGGTTCTCCTTTTTTGCTTAGCTATGAATGAGAAAAAATATAGATGTAATATATATAGATCAAGATGTGTATTTGGAGGATCGCCAATTCATAAACCAGCCTCAGCAATTTACTGAAGCCCTCAGCAACTTAGTGATACCCTGTCTAAAACTATAAAGAGGGCTGGGGATATATTGGCTCAGTGGTTAAGTACCCCTGGGTACAATCCCCAGTACCAAAAAAAAAAACAAAAAATATAGATGTGTAATATAGATCAAGACACTTCATTCCCAATAGTTTTGGGCTTCTTAGGACTCCAGTTTGTGGTTAGGATTAGTTTATTCAATTATATTCAACGAATATTCTTGGACTATGAAAAAAAACAAAAATGAACCAAATATAGTCTCTGCCCTCTGGGAACTCACAATTTTACAGGGCATAAAAATAAATCATGTTGGAAATAGATGCATGTACAAATGTCAACAAAATGCTCTGGGAACACAAGAAGAGAGAATAAAAAGTGGCTTCACAAGTCAATTATAAAACTGTTCATTCAACAAAAGCAAAAGAAAGGTTTCTCAAAGGAGGTGATAGTCAAATTAGACCTGAAACAACAGCTATGATGTTTAAAGGTAAAAAGTAAAAGTTTGCAGGATTTAAGGTAAAGAAATCCTGTGAAAACACATACAAAGGACAAAGATAGGATGGGACCAACTTGCAGATCCAATGGCTCAGAGGTGGATAGGGGAGGCAGCATTAGTGTAGAAGCATCTGAAAAGCCAAGTTGGGACAGGCGAAGTGGCACACACCTGTAATCCCAGTGACTTGGGAGACTAAGGCAGGAGGATCGCCAATTCATAAACCAGCCTCAGCAATTTACTGAAGCCCTCAGCTAAAACTATAAAGAGGGCTGGGGATATATTGGCTCAGTGTTAAGTACCCTGGGTACAATCCCCAGTACCAAAAAAAAACAAAAAACAAAAAAAAAACAAAACTGTAATCCCAGAGGGCTGAGGCAGGGGGATCACCATTCAAAGCCAGCCTCAGCAGTGGCGAGGTTAGCAACTCAGTACCCTGTCTCCCTGGGGATGTGACCCAGTGGTCAGCGCCCCTGAGTTCAATCCTCAGTACCAAAAAAAAAAAAAAAAAAAAAAACAAAAACACCAAATTGGGCCCATATTTAGGGGACAAAGTTTTGGAATTCTCTGACATTGGCTCTAGGGTGCTAAGAAAGACAGCAATGTGGGCTAGGGTTGTGGCTCAGTGGTAGAGCACTTGCTTTGCATGTGTAAGGCACTGGGTTCGATTCTCAGCACCACATATAAATAAATGAATAAAATAAAGGCCTATCAAAAACTTTAAAAAATTAAAAAAAATAAGAAAGATAGCAATGTGAGATTGGCTTTGGCATAAATGCCAAGGAGAAGGACAATGGAAGTTAGAGAGAGCACTCAACGACAGTGAGCCCTTCTAGTCAAGGGCTCTTGGATAGGTGGGACATACTGCTTCAAAAACCCAGGGGAGGGTCACTGTGGCTCTGGCAGCAGGAAGGAAAAGGGAACAGAGAATTTACAAAAAGAATGAATAAAAGGGGAAGGCAAGAGAAGGGGAAATCAGAGTCAGTGTTGATCCAGGACACAAAGAAAAGACCACCAACTCCAATTTTAGATTAAAGCAAGCTTATATTGTATACATATAAAGAGAGCTGGCCAGGGCTGCCCCTCCCAAACACTGGGCTTGGGGTCAGCCCCGCTCTCCGGGAAGACAAGGTTTTTATAGTTCAAAGAGTTACAGAAAATCTTGGGAACTTACAGCTAGCAAGGTCAGACATGTGTAATTCAAAGCAAGTAGCAAACTAATATCTACATAGCATTGCATTCCAAGAAAAAAGGGGAGTAAAAGTCAAACCCCACATCAAAAGTTTATGAGGCACCATTAGTTTGAGAGAGAGAGAGTTGTTATCTGGTCAAGGAAAGCCAGGCCTGAGCGAGCTCAAGGCCTGGGAATGAATGCCAGACAATAAGCTCAAGCCAAATAAGAATCCTAGCATTTCACAGAAAACTGAAGTGGGCTTTTCATAACTTTTTGACAGGATGGCTCCCAGTCTTAAGATGGAATTAGGCTGGTTTATCAGTCAGCTGGCATAAACTTTATGCCACTCTTTCCGGACCTTGGTCATTTCCTTTTGTAAACAGACTAAAGGATATGTGAGATTTCTCGCAGGATTGCTGATTCTGCACCTCTCTGTGGTGTTTCAAATTATGAACAAATGTGAGAAAAGAATGCAAGGGACTTGAGGTAGGTGCCAGGCCATCTGAAAATGAGTTCTTGAACTAACAGATGCCAGAATTAGGAAAAAAAAAAAAAAAAAAAAAAAAAAACCCTCAGGCCTCAGGGACAGAAAAGGACACAAAGAAGGAAAACTTTCTTAGGATAGGATAGGGGTGAAAAGGAGGTGGTGGAAGTGGCTGATTAGATCCACAGGGTCTTAATACAGGGGTCTCTGGAACAAGTTTTGAGTTGGAATAATAGATGAGCAGGCTCAAAGGCCATGAGGCAGAGTTGAGCCTGTGGGCTGCTCCCTCCCACCTTCCTACTCCGGAGTCTTCTGCTGACATCACTGCATTCCCTTCCCTTCTGTTGCTTCTTCTGTATTCCATGAACTGAGCAGGGTTGCTTCCATCTATTCTGTTTCCCTGGACTTGAAACCTCAATGGTCTATTACTGCTTTCTCTTCTTCACACCCCATAGTCACTGGCTAGAAAGTCCTGTGGATTCACCTCCTGAAGGTTTCTCAAGCTTGTCCTCACTACTGCATTTGCTGTGGCCATTACTGATGTATCTCTGTCACCTCCCCGAATCACTGATTATGGCTGGAGCCTCAGCCTTAGGCACTCCCACACCCATGCACTGCACTGGTCCTATAAGCAAATCTCAATGTGCATTTCTTAAAACCTTAGCTGGGCCCAGCGCAGTGGTGCACACCTGGAATCCCAGCAGCTTGGGAGGCCAAGGCAGAAGGATCACGAGTTCAAGGCCATCTTCAGCAACATAGTGAGGCCCTAAGCAACTCAGTGAGACCCTGTCTCTAAATAAAATACAAAAAAGTTCTGTGGATGTGGCTCAGTGGTTAAGTGTCCCTGGGTTCAATTTCCGGTACAAAAAAAAAAAAAACAAAAAACAAAAAACCCTTAGCCAGCCTGTCATTGGTCTCCCAGTGAAGTTCAAACTCCTTAGCAGAGCTTCTCACAATCCCCCATTCCAATCCCATGCTGTGGCCATCTCCAAACAATATACAAATGTTGTGCTTTATGTGTTGATATAGGTTCTTTTTTGGGACGTCTTTCCCCTCTTCTTTCATGTTGGCCTGTCTTGTAAGACCTAGTCTGAGAGTCCCCTCCTCCAGAAATTCTCACCAATGCTTCAAAATCCAATGTAGCCAGTGTTCCTTTGACACTCATCAGAATTTTAAAATAAAAATCAGTATTGTCCTTACTTATTTGTGAGTTTTATAATTAGGCTCCTCAAAGACACTCATCCCAGCTGACTGAAATGGTGCTAACCAGGAAACAGATGCTTAGTGAAGATTTGTCTAAGATCAAATTCAGTTAATTTGTGTAAAGTGCCCAGTAAGTAACAGAATACACCAGATACTTAATCATGAAGGCTCAGCATGAGTCTATTAGTCTTGGAGTGAAACCTAAAATGGTATAAGCTTAAGGATATGGTGAACAAGTCAAGTTTCATTGTGATCGCTTAAATAAGAAGACTGTAGGGGCTGGGGATATAGCTCAATTGGTAGAGTGTTTGCCTCACATGCACAAGGCCCTAGGTTCAATCCCCAGCACCACAAAAAATAAATACACAAAGAAAAGAAGAAGAAGAAGACTGTATATACTGTACTTTGTAACTCTGGGCTCCCCTCCTCCATAAATCAAAGTAGTTCCTGCATTATGAATAGCTTCCTACATGTACTGAAGAGATTGAAATTGAAGCAGCTGGGAAAAAAAGAGAGGAAACAACCCAAAGCAAACTTTTAGTTTCAAAATAGAATATTTTTATCTTTTCCTCTCAAACTGTGAACATGTTATATGTTTATTACTAGTATTGTTATACTTAGCTTTCATTGAACGCCTATTATGTGCCAGGAAAATATATAAGTACATAGCATACAGACCTTATTTGATGCTCACAAAATCTTAAGAGGTAGCATCATTAAACCCATATTACAGGTAAAGTAAAACTAAGCAAGATTTTGCAAGAAGAGCTAGTTCTCACCTCGCTTAGATGAAGCCAAGATGAGCAATCCTGTTCCTAGATGCTACTAACCCTTGAAGTTGCTGTGACAGTTCTTACATGGCCAGTTCATGCCCATACTTAAAATTATGTCACCTAGTCTTTAATAAATTTGCTATTGTTCCAATCTTATTTAAAATAAAAAGTTATTATGAAGACCCCATCTCCTAAGCAAGAATTTTCTTAATCCTGTTGTTAATTATTCTTATTGTCCAAGTAAATCTTTTGGAACCATGTGATACACTGCAAGCCACACAAACTCCATTTTTCCATCAAAAATATTTAATTTCCCATTATTATTATAAACAATCTTTGAGCACTTATCACATGCAAGGACTAAATATTTAGAAGTCAATGCTAAATGGTGAATGGAATGCATGGTGATATGGCAGTGGTCAGGTACATGAGTTAAAGGAGTTTTCAAACAGTCCCATTGTAATAAACTGGAATATGTCAGGGAAAGTGAGGGCTGGCAGGACCTGCCTGGGGACAAAAAGAGGAGAGAGGTAGCTACCTCCTCAAGCAATATTTGTGGGAATCAACCCACTGCTCCCAAGAGAAAAGTACTGCAAACATGTAGACTCATCTAATAAAGGAGCAGTGAAAAACTAGCAGTGAAATGTTTACTTAGGAAAGTGATAGCTGGCTCGGTGGTGCACGCCTGTAATTCCAGCGGCTTGGGAGGCTGATGGGGGAGGATCGCGAGTTCAAAGTCAGCCTCAGCAATGGTGAGGCACTAAGATACTCAGTGAGACCCTGTCTCTAAATAAAATACAAAATAGGGCTGGGGATGTGGCTCAGTGGTCAAGTGCCCCTGAGTTCAAATCCCTAGTACCCACCCCCAAAAGAAAAAAAACAAAAAACAAAGAAAGGGACATTTTGACTGGGCACAGTGGCACACATAGCGAGCGAGGCTCAGAGCAACTTAGTGAGATCCTGTCTCAAAATAAAAAAAAATTTAAAAAGGGCTGGGGATGTAGCTCAGTGGTAAAGCCCCTGAGTTCGAATAGTTAAAGAGGGTAAAATCTAAGTGTAAATTTTATATTAAAAATTGTATCGTAACATATGGATGATAGCTTAAAGATTGTAGAATCATTTTGCTACCTCTTTATTATTCACAAGATATTGGGATAATTATTATAAAACTTTTGAAGTTGTTTATTCTGTACACATCAATATCATTTCGATTAAACTATGACAAGTCACTTTTTAAAAAAAATTTTTTTTTTTAGTTATAGATGGACACAATACCTTTATTTATTTATTTTTATGTGGTGCTGAGGATCGAACCCAGTGCCTCACATGTGCTAGGCAAGTGCTCTGCCACTAAGCCACATCCCCAGCCCCAACAAATAACTTTTGATTTTTAAAAAATCTATAATTTCTAATCTAGAGAGCTGCCAAGTGGTACTAAGTAATTTAGATGCTGACTGGAATGTAGCTCAATGGTAGAGTGCTTGCTCAGCATTTATAAGGCCCTGGGTTCAATCCCTAGTACCGCAAGAAAAAGTTTAGATGCTACTCTTAAAAGTATAAGATTTCCAAACCTATAAAAGGTTTTCATATTCAGTGATTAAAGATTTTATTTGATCTCTTTTAATATGTAACAGCCAGATACATTTCCCAAAATTCCATAAAAATTAATGGAGTAATATCATATTTGGAAAGGTTTTAATGGTTTTCTGTACTAGTTTTAGATGCTATAGGTATAATAAATTCCTGTTTGTGACAATGAAATAGTATAATCGGGGTCAAATTTAAAAGGGACAGCAGTCCTCCCCACCTCTTGCTTTATGGCAGGTAAATGGAGCCTACATATCCTCATGTGCTTTTTTTAAAAAAAATATTTATTTATTTACTTTAGTTGTACACAATGCAATGCATTTATGTTTACGTGGTGCTGAGGATCGAACCCTGGGCCGCGCAAGTGCAAGGCAAGCGCTCTGCCGCTGAGCCACAACCCCAGCCCTCCTCATGTGCTTTTACAACTCTGGGGAATTTAAAATGTACCTTGCATGAATCAAAAGAACAACACACATGTTTTTTTTATTTCATGTGATCTTATATTTTACTTACCCCAAAGCAGTAGATCAATAGTTATGTACCCAGAAACTGCCTTGCAATAGTGTTATGGAGTATAAAAAACAGAGAAATCAATTTCTTTTTCCTGTTTTAGGAGATTGGGTGCCCTTTGGGGTTGCTCATGGCAACAGTAATCTAAACTTTTTATTTCTGCTCTCTAAACTCTGAATGTTTGGAAACAAACAGTAACACATTCACAATGATTGAAACTGCTTTGTCATTATCATAGTTACTAATAAGTTATTAAGCCCTTATGTGTGAACTTGCTGAAATGAGTTTATGAAGCAAGATACACAGACACGAATCCTCCGAAGTTTACTACTTTTCATATATCAAAACAAACACTAGGGGCTGGGGTTGTGCACCTGTGAGGCGCTGGGTTGGATCCTCAGCACCACATAAAAATAAATAAATAAATGTATTGTGTCCAAGTAAAATATTTAAAAACACTAAATTTGTGCAAGGTTTTGAAAAGTGTAAGAAAATTAAGAGTTTGTTGAGAGCTCCCCTATCTAGTTATATTTTCCATCTAATCATTCAGACCAAGCAATGTGTGTGTGTGTGTGTGTGTGTGTGTGTGTGTGTGCGTGCGTGTGCGTGTGTGTATGCATGTGCTGGGGACTGAACTCAGGGTTTCATGAATGCTAAGCATGTGCTCTATCACTGAGCTACACCCCCAGTCCTCCATCAAGCTACTTAACAATGAATTTGTTTTTAGTACCTTCCATGTGACAACTTGTGTCATCTTCATATTTGAAATCAAGTTATCAGCAGCATCTCATATTTGTCATTTGAGCTTTTGTCTTTCTATCCACCTAAAAGGATCTATAAAATTTCTATTTTGAATCATGCCAGTTTGGGCTACCGATTTGACAATTGTTTTTCTTGTTGTTAAATCTAAATATATGAGCACATTGGCACATGGGTAGGAGTTTGCTTTATCCTGATATAAAACATTTATTACTTTAAATTTCCATTTTATACCCTTTGGGTATATCTGCTTTAAAGTAATATGGAAGTCATAGACAATGCTTTTTTTGTAAAAAGAAAAAATTTACTCTAACAGTGCAATATTCATTCATAATTCCTTTAAAAAGAATATTGACAGATGCTTATTTGAAGTTATTTATAAAATATATTTGGAGATTAAAGGGTAAACTCTAAGACTTCCTCTTGTAAATTCTAAGATTAAATTTCATTAAAATACTTGATATTAATAAGAATAGTATTTAAAATGATATATACATGTATTTATAGTTAAGTTTGAAAAGCACTAAAAATTTAGAAAATACTTTTCTAAATAAATATTGGGTTATAGAAAAATAAAACTGCAATTATAAACCATTTTGAAAGTTAATGCTCATGAGATAATTGTAGCTATACTTCTTATGCCATGTGGTCAGAGCAGTACTCAGAGGGAAATTCATAGTCACAGATATTTTCTTTATTAACTTAGACTAAAAATAAATGAGTTTATCAAAGTAAATCAAGGACCTAGGTATTAGACCAGAGATCCCGTGCCTACTAGAAGAAAAAGTAGGCCCAACTATCTATCATGTCAGCTTAGGAACTGACTTCCTCAACAAGACTCCTAAAGTGCCAGAAGTAAAATCAAGAATCAATAAATGGGATGACATGAAACTAAAAAGCTTCTTCACAGCAAAGGAAATGATCAAGAATGGGAACAGAAAGCCTATAGGATGGGAGAAAATGTTTGCCACCTGCACCGCAGATAGAACATTAATCTCCAGGATATACAAAGAACTGAAAAAAATATGAAAAAAAAAACAAATAACCTAATCAATAAATGGGCAAAAGAACTGAACAAGCACTTCACAGAAGAAAAAAATATGAATGGTCAACAAACATATGAAAAAATGTTCAATATCTCTAGCAATTAGAGAAATGCAAGTTAAAACTACACTGAAAGGGCTGGGGATATAGCTCAGTTGGTAGAGTGCTTGCCTCATATGCACAAGGCCCTGGGTTCAATCTCCAGCACCACACACACACAAAAACAAACAAACAAAAAAAAAAAAAAAACTACACCGAGATTTCATCTCACTCCAGTCAGAATGGCAATTATCAAGAATACAAGCAACAATAAATGTTGGAGAGGATGTGGGGGAACAGGTACACTCATACATTGCTGGTGGGACTGAAAATTGGTCCAACAACTCAGGAAAGCAATATGGAGATTCCTCTGAAAACCTGTAATGGAACAACCATTTGACCCAATTAATTCCCACTCCTTAGCATATACCCAAAGGACTTAAAATCAGCATACTATAGTGATACAGCCACTTCAATGTTTATAGCAGCTCAATTCACAATAGCTAAGCTATGGAACCAACCTAGATGCCCTTCAACAGGTGAATGGATAAAGAAAATGTTGTACATATACACAATGGAATATCGCTCAGCCACAGAGAAGAATGAAATTATGGCACTTTCCAGTAAGTGTATGGAACTGGAGACTATCATGCTAAGTGAAATAAGCCAATCCCAAAAGCTGAATATTTTCTCTGATAAGTGGATGCTAGCACACAATGGGGGGGGGGGTGTGGAGGTTGACCAGATTGGAAGGGTGAGGGGAGGAATTGGGAAAGACAGTAGAATAAATCAGACATAGTTTTCCTATCTTCTTACATGAATACACAACCAGTGTTAACTCCACATCATGTAAACCACAAGAACAGGAAGTTATATTCCATGTATGTATGATATGTCAAAATACACTCTACTGTCATGTAAAACTGCAAAGAACAAATAAAAAATTTTAAAAATAAATGAAATTCATTAGTGAACTCAGAATTATAAAAAACAAGTATGACAACAATTAGATAAAGGACTTAATAAATGCAAATAAAAATTCTATGAAAAAATAATAACACAATGTTATTTGTTTAAAAAAGAATTTCATTCTTCCCACTGAAGATCTGCATTTACAAGAAATTGTACTTGAATTGTATTTTAAATAAGATAATTACATTTTGCCAATTTTTTTTATTTTTATATAATTTTATTTTTATAGTTTTGCCAATTTTAAAACAAGAAAAATAACAACAAAAATTCTGACAAGTCTAATGGAAAAATTAACATATATATAATATAAAGAGGACATAGCAATAAATACAGGTATTTTATGGGAAATATTTTTGAATGATCATGAGAATACTGGGAAATCTGAATGAATTAAATTATTTTCTCAGAAATTGTAAAGAGTCTAAGTAGATTTAGAAAGAATTATGAACTATAAAATAACAATAGAAGAAATGAAAAATTTTCAGAGAACTCACCCCAAATATGCTGGGTGCAGATGATTTACCTAAAAGTCTTCATTTCTTATGCTTTTTAAAGTATTTCTAAGGAGAAAATGCTGGAAGTATTCCTGTACCATATTCCAGGTGGTAATATAATAACAGAAAATTTCAAGAATGAGCACATATAAAGAAACCTACATGCCATTCTTCTTATGAAACCAGATCTAACAATCCTGGTGGGGGGGGGGTAGCAAAATAAAACCACTAGTATATTTAAAAAATCTAAATAAAAATTTAAAACTAATCAAATTAAAATTATTTTATCTAAGGATTCAAACAATGTAAAGAAAGTCATTAGTACAATGCACTAAATTCTAAAAACTCAATGGTCATACTAACAGATGCTGAAAAGATAGTTAAATTTCAATTATTGATAAAAAGAATTTTAGTAAATTAGGAGGTAAATGGATATTTTAATCACAAGAGACATCATATTTTTTTAAAATACTTTTTTAGTTGTTGATGGACCTTTATTTTATTTATTTGTATGTGGTGCTGAGAATCAAACCCAGTGCCTCACACATGCTAGGCAAGTGCTCTACCACTGAGCCACAACCCCAGCCCTAGACACATCATAACTTAACGGTGACTCACCAGATTCTGTGGAGAAACATTCCCATTAGGATAGAAGACCCCACCCTGTTCTGTTAGTTCCACTACAATACAATGAAAACACCAAGTATTAGATATTACTGTTGGAAAGTAGGAGAGAAACTTAAAAGTATGTGTAGATGACATGAAATATGGGGTTGCTTTCTGGGAAAATGCAAGAATATGATCACAAATCAAATTGAAAAGTGAACTAAGAACATTGGCAAATAGTGTGCTCATACAAATTTGTGCAAAAAAATTGAGAACAATAAATACTTCAGCAGAAAAAAGGGCAAAGGATAAAATATACAATTTAAAAAGAAGGAAATATACACGGTCATTCAACATATAAAAATGTTCAGCTTTACTATGTAACATAGAATTGCAAAGCTGGGCAGGATTTATACACTTCTGTGCCATTTGTTTTGCCAAAATATGAATTTTGAGGACCAATGACGCATACTGGAGAAGGGACACTTCTATAGTGCAAAAATTATGCACAGTGACATAACCCTTCTGAAAAAAAAAAGACATGTATTAAAACCTTACATTTTTGCATATCCTTGGACCCCCAAGTTAAAATTTATATCAGGATATTAATAGACATGTGAAAAAATGGTTGGGTTGCAGAATATTTATAATAGCACTATTTATTTTAATGAAAAAAACCTAAAATAACAAATCAGATTTTAAAAATTTGAGAGATCTGTTGGATGTGGTGATGCACGTCTGTAATCCCGGCTGCTCAGGAGGCTGAGACAAGGAGAATCATGAATTCAAAGCCAGCCTCATCAATGGTGAGGTGCTTAGCAACTCAGTGAGACCCTGTCTCTAAATAAAATACAAAATAGGGCTGGGGATGTGGCTCGGGGGCCTAGTGACCCTGAGTTCAGTCCCCAGTACCCACCCACCCCCAAATTTGAGAGATCTGTAATGAATGCAATATTAGGCAATCATTAAAAACTATTATGGAAAAATATTTAATGATTTGGAAATCCATCCAAAATACACCATTAAGTTCAAGAAAGAAGACAAAACAGTGTAATAGTATGATCCCAGTTTTGTTTTTTGAGAAGAAATGTATCTATAGCTGGGCATGGTGGTGCCTGCCTATAATCCCAGGAACTAGGGAGACCAAGGCAGGAGAATCACAAGGTCAAAGTCAGTCTTGGCCATTTAGGGAGACTCTGACTCAAAAAAAAAAAAAAAAAAAAAAAAAAAAACGAAGGACTGAGGGTTTAGCTCAGTGGTAAAGTGCTCCTGGGATCAATCTTCAGTATCCCAAAATATAAAAAAGAAGAAATGTATCTGCATTCATACACATATATACAAAGGAAAACACAAGGCTAAAAACATAGGTTCCAATTATTAAGAAAACATTAACCTTGGTTATTGATGCTGGGTTTTCAACTTTCTTCTTTTTGCTTCTCTGTATTTCCTAGAAAGGATTTCTCTTGCTCTTTCAAAACAGATGAGATAACAAACTGAAAAAAAAAATTCAAAGGGAAAGAGATTTTCTTCTCAAATTAATTACACTAAAACTTAGTATTTTGTTGTCTTTGATCCTGGTCATGTACATGACTCAATAAAAGCAAATGAGACATGATACTTTTTATAAGTGTGGCTAAAATATTGCTGAATCACATTTCTGTGTCCCTTATGTGGCTTTGTTCCTTGATGCAAATAAAATACTTTGTTACAATCTCTATTTCTGTATGTATTAACTTTTTCCTCCCCCAGATAACTTCATTCAGTCTGGCATTTTTTTGAGGGTAGGGGTAGTTAAGTGAACTCTTCTAGAAAATTTCCACTGCAGCTCACAGTGAAATCACCAGACTGGCTGTACAGATTTTTTTTTTAACTAGGGATTGAACCCTGGGGCACTTAAACACTGAGCCACATCCACAGACATTTTTATATTTTATTTAGACATAGGGTCTCACTAAGTTGCTTAGGCCTTGCTAAATTGCTGAGGCTGACTTAGAACTCGTGATCTTCCTACCTCAGCCTCCCTATCCCTGTTGTACAGCTTTTCCTGACTTTATCCTTACAGTCAGAGGAGAAGGAGATGAGAAAAAGCTTCCTCAGTTAGATGGAGATAACAGGAATGGGTCGTCTCGGTATGTTAATGCTCAGACCATGTCTGAGGTTTTTATGCAATTTCTGTTTTGACTTATGGGGACCAGAGATGCAGTGTGGCTCAGTGTGGTGGAGCTGGGTTCCAGTGTGGGTCAGTCCAGCTGGTAAACCTGTTCCACTCAAGGCATTGCTGCCAATTTCTTGAACACCACATCCTTGGTTCTCTTACAGGTCAGGTGATTATAACAACTGAGGTGTTGTTTTGAGGCTTAGCAGAATAATCCAGTGAGCGTAGTTCATGGTAGGTAGCTCTCAGTCACTATTGTATGGCTGTACTGACCAATGCAGTCACTAGCCACTGTGGCTAAATTAAATGCTACTACCCAAAACGTTCAGTTTCTTAGCAGCACCAGCCCCATTTTAAGTTCTCTACAGCCACCTATGTTTCAAGGTTACATACTGGGTAGCACAGGCATAGAGCATTTCCATCATCACAGAATGTTCCATTTAGGGCTAGGATGCAGCTCAGTGGTAGAGGTCTTGACTACCATGTGGGAGGCCTGGGTTCCATCTCCAGTACCACAAAAACAAAACAAAGAAGCAGAATGGTCCACTGGGGGACACTGCTCCATATCATTTACTTGGATTTCCAATAATGGCCAGACCCTAGGGCTAAACACAACCATCCCCTTTGTTTGAAGTGGAAGCTGTCCTGGGATCTTAACCTGCCCAGGTGAGAGAACTTGCTATTTCTCTAAATCTGCAGATGGGCTCAGCCTTGAAATTTGGGACTGTGACTGTTTTAAATCATCTAAAATGACTGAGGGTAAACATTCAAGAATACTTGGGGCCTTTTAATTGTAGATTTGTCTTCTATTTGTTCCAGTTGCATTAAGTATTAGGACTTATTTGGCTCTGTTTGGCACATTTTGTTATCATCTGCTCCTTCAAGTGCTCAGTAGCTACCTATGTCAAGTGGTTGCCATAATGAACAGCACAAATCTAGAACATTTCCATCATTGCAGAAAGTTCCATTGGACAGCTCTGTTATATATCATTAACTTTGATTTTCACAACTACCAGACTTTAGGGATGACCAAAACCAAGCCTCTTGTCACAGTAGCTCTGGAAGATAAAGCAGGAGGTAGGGCACAGGCATGTTCATTTAAAATTTAATTTTCTAATAACATTGTTCTTTCTTTATTAATGGGCCTTTCTGCATAGTTATTATCTTAAGCTTGAATAAATTATCCCTAAAGACCACAATCTTATGTTTTATTGAAGTAATAATAGATTAAAATGGAAATTATTAATAAAACAGGTTTGCTTCAAGCATTTAATCTATAGCATACATGAGAAATCTGAACTGATGACATAACTAATATGTGCCATTTGGCCTGTGAAGCCAGCCACATGTGGAATATAAAGATATATCTGATCCAATTTCCTAAGTTTGCTGAGAACTAATTATGTGTCAAGCATATGCACAGCATGTAGCTAAGTTGCTATGAACATGTTTGTACATATATTTTCCATTTCTTGGATATTTATTTGGAGTAGAACTGAGGGTCAGAGTATACATATGTATCATTTCAGCATCTCTTTCCTTATCCCCTCCTGAGTGATACATTTTCTCATCAGTTCATGTACTCAATTCCTCATTTTGAATTCTCTAGTAGAAAAATGTAATGCCCAATGCACAAGCTTTCAATTCTTTCACATTTACCAAAGATAAGTTACTTCCACTGGCAGGATACCAGCCCCAAACTGTGTCTATCCTGTTCTGATCTAAATAGCTTGGACTTGGTTCTGTGACCAGAACTGGACTCCTACCCATCACCAGCCAGTTTAAAGAGGAACCCTTCTGCTTCAAAGAGCAGAAGAGCAGGTCAAATAATTGTCAAGACCTAAAAAGCAATTTAAATTCATTCTCTGGGTAAAATTTGGTTAGCATCTTCATTTTCACTTCCTGTATTCCATTAACAAGCCTTCCCTGTGTGAATAGTCAATGTCTACCCCTCATCAACAATGGCCTTGCTTAATTTTTAAATTTGTAGATTTAAGATCTTTCTATAATTCTGCTCCTTAAACAGGGAAAGAACCCAGGGGAGAGCGATGCTTGAACTTATTTTTCCTTCTATTTATGAAAGTAACTTTGAGGAAAGGGAATGTTCAAATTATTCACTAAAATGAGGATTTGAATTTTATTTGTCTTTTAGAAAATCACCTTTTCCTGTCTGAAGTTATTATGGATAGTACAAAGAATCTGTCTAAAGCTAGCTTTTCCTTCATAGTCAAGGGAGTTGTCTAACTGCAATGTAAATTAGTTTTTAACATCCATCTCTGAGCAAAATAGCCAATATTGACTATGAGACCTACCTTTTGGTTTTCAGTAGCCAGTGAGAAGGCCTATCCTCAGGGACAGTGCTGACTTTAGATTTCCTGTGCCAATGGGTGGGGAGGCTATAAGGAACTTGTAATGTAATGAAATTACATTTTGACAGCATGTTACCCTTTCACCAAAATCTCATGTTTATATTGAGTGGCTATTAGAGAGGTATTGAGGGATGTTATCATGGACTAAACCCACATGGGCTAAAGATCCCCCAAAATATCCTTTGGGACCACCAGTGTCTAACTACTGAAGGAACCTATAATCAAGGAGATAGCTAAAGATTGTGGTTAGCTGAGAGTCATAAAAGATGTTTTAGTTTTTACTTGATAGTAATACATTATTTAAGGAATCTTTGTATGTCTGTAAACACTGCGTGACGCACCTGTAAGCTCGAGCTGTAAGCTCGTGTCCTTGTTAAAGCTATATGTATATAACTGGGTGAGTTTGGTTAGTGTGTGTGGGAAGAAGAAGAAGGTGGTGGTTGGAGTTAGAGCGTTTGGAGTGATTGCTGGAGCCGGAGAGAGAAGAAGAATAAAAGACCTTTTTCATTTTCATCCTGCCTCCGAATTTTCCTGCGGCGTTCGTTGCTCCAAGCGGTTTCCGCTTCAGGCAGCAACAAACTACTTACACCTTTACTTGTGTGAAGTTTCATTAAAAAGCAGCCACAAACTGTATAAGGCACAGTGACATAAATGACAGATGTTGCTAGGCCTATGGTACATGAAATTTCTCAAGCCAAAATTGGAACACGTGCTTGACCACAGTGAGTGTCCTTAGGTGACATGTCATAGTATCTATAGACCGATGGAGAGACTGGTGGTAAATATATGTGAAAAGGGAAGATAACTATTGACTTCCTTGTTCTTGAGATGCAATGGTGTGGACTTATTGATTGGGTGGTCAGGGGATGGCCTCTCTGTGGAGGTGTCATTTAAACTGAGACTGGATTAACAAGAAGAAGCCTGTAAGGGGAAGAGTGCTTGAGGCAGGAGAAATTGGCTGTTGGTGGGTTGCCCTTCCTGGAGGGATGTGCTGATCATGCTGCCAGGCAGGATGAATCCAGTGACAGTGTTGTCAAGGGGATGAATAATGAGGGCTGCTTAACAAGGCAGGGTGTGTTTAAGATGCACTCCTTGTGCTGGGCTGGATTCCACATGCTCTGCTGTAAAGAAGGCTGCACCCCTTATGTGAACAGGTTTCCCCTAAGGGAAGGAGCACCATATATGGCAAGACAGGACTGAAACTGAAAACAGCTTCTCACAGAAGCTGCCTCTCTTGAGCATGGCAGATGGAAGGAAGACATCAATAGCTTGGCAATATGGGCAGAGTGCCATCTGAATTGTAGCTGGATTGTGTCCCCTCCAAGTTCATGTTGAAGTCCTAACTCCCATTTCATGACTGTATTTGAAGATAGGCTATTCAAAGAGGTGATTAGGGTCAAATAAGGTCATTAGAGTGGGTCGTAATCCAATTAGATTGGTGTTCTTAAAGAAAGAGGAGTTTAGGATACAGATGTGCACAAAGTTAAGACCCTAGGAAGACAGGCAGGAGACGTCTATATAACAATGAAGTGATTGGAGAGAGGCCTCAGAAGAGATCAACATTATTGACACTTTGATCTTGAACTTCCAGCTTCCAGGACTGTGAGAAAATGCATTTCTATTGTTTAAGCCACTCAATCTGTAGTATTTGCCACAGTAGCCCCAGGAAACTGACACTATACAAATAAAAATATCCCTTTCAGGGATATTGGCTACATAGATCTTGGATATTGACTATTGTCTTTTTTTTTCATATTCCTTTTTCTATGAATATTGCAGAAAATGTGAAGATACTGAAATGCACAAAGAATTAAACAAAAATAACATGAATTCAAATTGTAAAGATTAACTTATTAAAGATATTCAGGTAATTAACAGAAAGATGAATCCTCTCTCATTTTCTCCCACCTTTGATGCCCTCCTTACTATAGTAACTCGCATCATATTTGATTACAATCAGTGATACAGAGCTCATTCTCTCCTGAGGAAGCCTGTTCATTTTTTTTGAGAGCTACAACTGGTCTATACTTAAGGCATAAGTATATGATTGGCTCAGAAAGAGAATGTGACTTCTGAAGAGAGGTCCTGGCTGCATCCATGCAGAACTTGCTGGAGAGCTGATCTGGTCAGGGCACTGTGAGCAGGTGGGTGGTGGAAGGCAAGCCTGGGATTCCCTAAGAGGATCAGAGGCCAGCGGGTGTGGGCCTGCAGAGAGGGCTGTGAGAGTGCCACTGCCTTCCCCATGGGGCTTAGGGGAGAATGGGCTCCTGTGCAGACACCAGTGCAGCCAGTCAGGGTGTGGACAGCTGGGTCCATGAGGATTAGATGGTGCCATTTCCATAGCAGAGCTATGTGTCTGGGGTGACATCTCTTCTCATGTGCCTGGTACCTCAAGGCAGGTAGAGAACTGATAGAATCAGAGGGTGGAGGTGTCTGTGAGAGGGGGGACCAGCATATTATTTCCTGGTTGGATGCTCCCCAATCAAAGACATTCTCAGGACTCTCTCCAATTGCCACCAGAATAGCAGCAGCTAGGGTTCTAGAGACAGGGTGGCATCTCAAGTCACTGGGTGAGCAGCGGGATAGAAAGTGTCTCAAGCCTCTCAGCTGGAGAAGTCTAAAGGTGCAGAGCTGGATTGAGCCAACTGCAGTTGGGATGAGGGCAGCTCTCTCAACAGTAGGTACCTGAATACATTCCTGGGGCGGCCAAGAGGAGGCTTCCAAGAGGAACTGGATGGAGTCACTGCCTGTTGGGCAGAAAGTCAACTGCAAGGCAAGGCAAGGCAAGGTGGTGGAGTGAGGCCAGAGGTGCACCATTGGAGGCCGAGCCGTGGTTGGATGGGGGGACTGGAAGAAGTCAAAGTGCATCACCCATGTCTGGGGTACCTGCAGTGCAGAAATCCCCAGAGGGCTCCCCAGAGGCCCCATAGGAGCACTGTGAATGGAGAGCATGTGGATGCCTACCACAACCAGGATCACCAACAGCAAGAGGGAGCCACAGAGGGCCCTGGCCAGCGAGAACGCACTTTGCCTTTCTTTTCTTGTCTGTCTGATCCCACCTCTCCTGCCCCCACTTCTCAATGAGACAGAATGAAGCTTGGGGTGGGGAGTGTGTATAGGGCAAAAGTGGATCCTGGAGGGTGAAGGGGTGGAGCCCACACTCAGGGCCCCTGGTTGGGCCAGACCTGCTGGCAGGAGTGCAGTTTTGATTAGGAGAAGGAAGTGACAGGAAGGCTACACCATCTGCTCCAGATGTCATCTGTTGAGAAAGAAAGTGCTAACAGAGGGTCCAAAGGCAGTGGTGTGAGAAACATCTATTTCTTCTTTTATTGCCATCTAGGAAGTCAAATCTGTGGGAGTAAGTAATCTGCAATGAAGGCCTGCTACGTGCTGGGCTGGAGTTTAAAAGGATGGGTGTACCAAGTGTCAGCAAATCATGGCCTAAAGGCCGAATCCAGTCTGATACAACTTAGAAGGTAACATTAATTCTTATATATTTAAGTGGTTTGACAATGAAAGAGAAAAAGACTTATGATACCTGAAAATTATCTGAATTTCCGAATTCAATCTCCACACGTAAAGGTTTTTGGAATACAGCCTCAGGTTTTTGTGTATCCCATCCATGGTGATTTTCCTGCTACAAATGCAGAGCTGAATTGTCCCAACAGATGCCACATGCCTGCAAAGCTGGGCAGCTGGAGCTTCTAGTCCTTTAAGAAAAGTTTATTGACTTCTACAGAAGACCATGGTCTCTGATACTAAAAGAAGTCCATCTAGCTGGGCATATGTCTTAAAGATATTAATTGTAATATATTTTTGTAATGTATTTTTGAAATATTTAACCTGTAATGTTATATACTTTTTTGCTCTTAGAGTGCATTGGACTTTATATTTCATTAAAAGCTAAGCATCTATCAGTTTAACCTTTGAGAGAAATTAAGTAAATATGTCAAATACTTTGAAGCATAAAGGAGAAATGCATGAGTGTGGTAGATTCTTTTTTTTTTTTTTTTTTTTTTTTTTTTTTTTTTTTTTTGGTACCGGGGATTGAACTCAGGGGCACTCAACCACTGGGCCACATCCCCAGCCCTTTTTTGTATTTTATTAGAGACAGGGTCTCACTGAGTTGCTAAGTGCCTCGCCATTGCTGAGGCTGGCTTTGAACTCGAAGTCCTCCTGCCTCAGCCTCCCAAGTGCTGGGATTACAGGTGTGCACCACCGTGCCTGGCTTGAGTGTGGTGTATTCTTAATTTGTATGGAATTCTCATGGTGCTATTGTCTAGTTTTAAAAGCCAGGATAGGTTATGCAATTTTCAGGGCCCTGGACAAAATGAAAACAGAAGACCCCTTCTTCAAAAATGATTAACAATTTCAAGACTGTAATAGCAGGGTATTAAACCAAGGGTAGAGTCCTTTTAGGGTCAGAGTCTTCTGAAAATGCAAAGGTTATATGCCCAAGAAATTAGCCTAAGTCGAAATTACAGAAAGATGGACTAAGTGTAATAGAAATCAGACAATTTACCTGAAATTATTATTATGATTTTTTTTTTTTTGAATCGGGATCCCACTATCTCACTGTGCTGGTCTTGAATTCCTGGGCTCAAGTGATTCTCCTGCCTCAGCCTCCCAAGTTGCTAGGACTACAGGCCTGAACCACTGTTCCTGGCTACAAATCTTGATGTTAAATGGTTTTCTCATTATTTGCTAGTTTTTCTTAAAAGCAGAATGCAAGATGGATGAATAGAAACAGACTTGATACTCCCATTTTTAGAGGTCTTGCTACTTGAATTTTTCTTGGGACTTAGATTAAGGATGACAACCAGGTATTTTCAACTATTTACATTAAGATTTAGACCAGATCTACTAAAATGATTTTGAAGCAGTTTCAAAATATTGGAAGTACTTTCTGCAGACTCTATAATCTATGTTTAAGGTTTACTCTTTCTCAGGCAAACTGGGAGTATTATCTACCTAGTTTACTCATTATTGGCTTTTACATAATTTACCATTAGCAGGAGAATTAGAAGTGTAATTGAGGCCTGGCTTTCTCTTTTTTAAATGGTGTAGGACATATAACGGGTTTCTTCCTCTGCTTAGTTATTCGAGGATGAATCTTGTGATCTAAAAAGGAACAACGTGCTCTTGTTTTCACTGTTAAGTTAAGGGGATTAACAGTCTTGTGCTTGTAAAACAGCAGCCCAGCTCCCATTTAGTCCTTTTGATTTCCAGAAACAAGAGCCTGATTCTTACCACCCCTTGGATACCATTGGCTTTTTCTGGCCCCATTCATGAGAAATGGCAGTTGTGCCAATTCTTAGAGAATTACCTTCAGACCAGGGCTTCTCTCACTTGAGAGGGAGGGAGCATTTCCCCTTTTTTGTAGGGATTTGTTTAAAGAAGCCACTCGTACACATCTTAATATGATTTATTGATAAAAATCATTGGTCAAAGTGATTACTGAAGTGAATTCATCAGACCCATCTATTATTTGGCATTTTGAAAATGTAGATTTTATGTTTAGTTACACTAATGGCATTGTAGTATATTACCTCAAACTCATTTTTCCTGTTATTATAATTATTAGTTCATATCAATTATATAATGGGTTTTATTATGACATTTTCATTACATGCATATAACAGGCTTTGATTGTATCCACCTTCCTATTCCCTCTCTTACTCCCCTCTCCCTGGTTCCCTTCCCCTTCCCTTAATACTCTCCCTTCTACTTTCATGTTGTCCTTTTTTTCCCCTAAATTCCACATGAGAGAAAACATGTGATACACATCTGAGTTTCGCTTAGTTCATTTAACATGATAATCTCCAGTTCCATCCATTTCCCTGCAAATGACATGATTTCATTCTTTTTTATGGCTGAATAATACTCCATTGTCTATATATACCACACTTTCTTTACCAATTCATCCACTTCTGGGCCTCTACACTAATTCCAAAGCTTGGCTATTGTGAACGGTACCTCCATAAACACGGGTGTGCAGGTATCTCTATAGTATGCTGACTGTGATTCCTTTGGATATATACCTAGGAGTGGTATAACTGGATCATATGGTACTCCTATTTTTAGTTTTTTGAGGTACCCCCATAATGATTTTCATAGTGGATCTACTAATTTAAATTCTCACCAATGCTATGTAAGGGTTCATTTTCCCCTGCATCCTCACCAGCATTTGTTATTTCTTATTGTTTTGAAAATAGCCATTTTGACTGGGGTGATATGGAATCTCAGGATAGTTTTTCCTTATTAGTGCATTTAGTCATACATAATAATGGGGCTCATTTTGACATATCCATAAATGTATATGACATAATTTGCTCCATCAATGTGCTTTTGATTTGAGTTTCCCTGATGGAAAAAGATGTTAATATAGTTACTGGCCACTTGTACTTCTTTTGAGAAATAGCTCTGTTTAGCTCATTTGCCCATTTATTGATTGAATTGCTTATTCTTTTGGTGTTAAATATTTTGAGTTATTTATATTATCTAAGCATTAATAGCTGGACAATACTTTCTCCTATTATATAGGTTGTCTCTTTACTCTGTTGATTGTTTCTTTTGCCATGAATAAGCTTTTCTTTTCTTTTTTTTTTTTTTTCTGATGCTGGGGATTGAACCCAGGGCCTTGTGCATGTGATGCAAGCACTCTACCAGCTAAGCTATATCCCCAGCCTTGCCGTGCATAAGCTTTTTAACTTGATGTAACCACATTTGCCAATTCTTGCTATTATTTCCTGAGGTATTGCAATCCCATTCAGGAAATTGTTGCTTATTGCAGCATATTATAGTGTTTCCCTTCTGTTTTTCTTGTAGTAGTTTCAAAGTTTCATGTCTTACATTAAGGTCTTTGATACATGTTGAGTTGATTTTTTTTAACCTGGTGAGATAGGTATCGGGTTTCAGTATTCTAGAAGAGACTGTCCAGTTTTCCCAGCACCATTTGTTGAAGAGCCTGTCTTTTCTGCAATGTATGTTTTTGACTCCTTTGTTGAGAATCAGATAGTTGTAGTTGTGTAGATCTATTCCTGACCCTCTATTCTATTCCATTAGTCTATATGTCTATTTTTATGTCAATACCATGTAGTTTTTGTTATAACAGCTCTATACTGTATTTCGAAATTGGATATTGTGATGTCTTTGGCATTGTTCTTTCAAAACACACATTTAAGACATACTTTACTCAATAAGTACTTGTTGGTCTATTAGTTTTACATTCTGTGCAAATCTTGAAGGACATTCTATGTAGTCACATTTGGAAGAAAGACCATGGAAAAGTCACTAGTTGCACATAATCTTTAATTAGAAGGAAATGGTATCCTTTTATTTCTTAATAAACAACTGAACCTGTGCAATAATACTTCACATTATTTTATTTTTAGCACTGACTTTCTATCCTCACATTTACACTTCCTGTTGGCTATCCTAACCCACAGTATATTCAGGATTCTTTTTTTAGTATTTATTTATTTGTTTTAGTTGTACACAATGCTTTTATTTTTATGTGGTGCTGAGGATGGAACCAGGCCTCGCACATACTAGGCTAGCACTCTGCCGCTGAGCCACTACCCCAGCCCTATTCAGGATTCTTTCACTATAGTTTTTGTGTATTTGGTCTGGCTGGGGAAGTCTCAGAAAGTAATCATTTGCCTTTCTTCCCTCCCTTATTTCTTATTACAATCCCTGCTCAATTTAGTTTTTCACGAGGCCTTACAGGGAAAAAAATGTAGAAAGAGTAGATGTTAATCTCCTTTAATTCATTGTTTTAACTCATTCATTCATTTCTTCACAACCAAGTGAGTCCCACATGGACCACCCTTCAGGCTTAAAGGAGCTCACAGCTCAGGATGGAATCTTTGTTCTCATATCATAGGGCCCAGAGAAGTCTGTTCTGTTTCAGGTGGAAGAACTATTTGATAGTGACCCTGATGACCCTGCAGCTGATAAAATTTAAAATGGTGTTCTTTGCTTGCACACCATGGAGTTCAAATCGGGGAAGGAATTACAGACCCTGCTGAGAAAGACATTGTTTAAGTTACATAAATCCTAGAAGTCTTTTGCCCTCCTTGTGTCTTGGGTCTATTCTCAGATGGGACATAGAATTATGTGTGACCTTTGGGATTTGGGGAATTATAGGCTTCCACCTTGGTTTTTAATGTTCTCATGGGATCAAGACACTGACCTTCATCTTCAATGGTCTCAGCCTCATAAAACTCTTGCACCTGATACTTTGCAAAGGTTCATGGAATTCAAATGCCCATTTAGTAGGAACTTTTCCTAAACATACTGACTTGCATTTAGCTCTTAGTAAATATTGGTGAGTGAATTAATATCACTTAATTTCCTGGCTCTTAAACCAAGGACCTGTGTACTGGGGTGCAGTGGATACAAGAGAACGGTGTCCCTGCTCAACTATTTCTTCCTCTTCCTGCACCTTCATATTGTGGGATGGTGGATATGGCCAGCAGGGGACATAGATGTAGCTCCCCTTTGCCTGCATTTAAAAATGTGGGCTAATTATTTTGACCTTTCTTATAATGTTAGGTTGTTTATATCTTGGCTTTGAAAATATCTTGCTCTTCTCAAAGCACATTTCTATCTGTTATGTCATTTTCAATGATGCTAATTAGAAATTGTAATTTATCCCTGGCTTTGTTTTATGTCATAACTACAGTTCACATTACAGTGCCCAGGCAACTTTATCAATAACTGCTTAGCTCTTGTTAAATTACATCTTTATATCTACTTACACACACACACACACACACACACACACACACACACACACACACACACGCCTTTAATTCGAAATAATTAAAAGAATTTTTTGGTGGTGCTGGGGATGGAACCCAGGACCTTGCACTTGCTAAGCACAATACATCCTCAGGCCCTGAAATAATTTCAGATTGAAAAAAAGGGATACAGAGGTACAGAGTTCCTATGTAACAAGGGTTCTCATCCTGAGATTGTTGTGAGTCTCAGTGCTGCCCCAGGACTTTGGAACTACATGGAAGCATTGCTGGCTTTCAGTAATGGCTGGTTGGGCGGGGTACTGTGAAAGAGAGGTGCTGCTGTCCCATAGTTGCTAGAGACCAGGGAGGCTGCTAAACTTCCTACAAGCAGTGGGCAGTCCCCACAACAATAAGCCAGCTCCAAGGGTCAGTATTACCCATGTTGAAAAGCCCAGTCTGTACCCCTCACCCACCTCTTCCTGAAGCTCTTATCTCACCTAACCACATCAGAGTCATCAAAACTAAGGAAATTAATGCCAGATAAATATTATGTAGACTCAGTACCTTATTTGTATTTCCCCAGAACTTCTGCTCATGTCTTTTTTCATCTTGGGACTTACTTCCCCTTAGTCTCCCCCCACTCTGTGACAATGTCTTAATCTTTTCTTTTTCCCATGACCTTGATGCTTCTAAAGAGGGCTGTTCAGGTATTATGTAAAAGTCCTCAATTGGATATTGTCTGCTGTTTGCTTGTACTTTAGTCAAGACACAGGGATTTTGAAGAAGGAAATGAGAGAGCATACAATGTCAGGTAGATTATGTCAATAGGACATCGCTGTATGTTCACCTTGATCCCTTGGAGCAGGTAGTATCTGCAAGTTTCCCTTTCCAAACCTGTATCAGTTACAAGGGAATCTCTAGACCTCTCGCTCAGGGAAGAGGAATTAGGCCTCACTCTGAAGGGACAAGTGCCAAGGGATTTGTGGACACATGTTACTATACTATTCGAGTTTCATACCACTGGATGATCTTAACTGACAGCTGAAATAGAAGTCTTGTGGAAAGGAGCTTTGAGATTTTTTTTTTTAATTTTTTTATTATTTATTTACTTATTCATCATGCACAAGTATAGTATCTTTTTACATACAACTGCTTGTATACAAAGTATATAAGTACCATTCAGATCTTCAATCATGCATTTAGGATAATGATATCCATCTCATTCAATCACCAATTTTTTTCCAACCCCCCCCTTACTCCCTCCCTCCCCTCCCTTTCCGTTGACCATTCTAGTGTTCCTCTGATCCTATGTACCCCCTTCCAACAACTCTGTGAACCAGCCTCCTTATATCAGAGAAAACATTCGGTACTTGGATTTTTGAGATTGACTAATTTCACTTAGCATTATATTCTCCAACTTCATCCATTTACCTGCAAATGCCATTATTTTATTCTCTCTTATTGCTGAGTAAAATTCCATTTTGTATATATACCATATTTTCTTTATCCACTCATCTACTGAGGGGCATCTAGGTTGGTTCCATAACCTAGCTATTGTGAATTGTGCTGCTATAAACATTGAAGTGGCTGTGTCACTGTAATATGCTGTTGTTAAGTCTTTTGGGAATAGACCCAGGAGTGGGATGGCTGGGTCATAGGGTGGTTCCATTCCCATTTTCCCAAGAAATCTCCATACTGCTTTCCATAGTGGTTGCACCATTTTGCAGTCCCACCAGCAATGTATGAGTGTGCCTTTTTCCCCACATCCTCTCCAACATTTATTGTTGTTTGTGTTCTTGATAGCTGCCATTCTGACTGGAGTGAAATGAAATCTTAGAGTAGTTTTGATTTGCATTTCTCTAATTGCCAGTGATGTTGAGCATTTTTTCATGTATTTGTTGATTAATCGTGTATCTTCTTCTGAGAAGTGTCTTTTCAATTCCTTAGCCCATTTATTGATTGGGTTATTTGCTTTTTTGGTGTTAAGTTTTTTTAGTTCTATATACATTCTAGAAATTAGTGCTCTATCTGATGTGCATGTATTAAATATTTGTTCCCAATTAGTTGGCTCTCTATTCACCTCACTGATTGTTTCTTTTGCTGAGAAGAAGCTTTTCAGTTTAAATCTATCCCATTCATTAATTCTTGGTAATAGTTCTTGTGCTACAGGATTCTTATTAAGGAACTTGGGGCCTAATCCGACATGTTGGAAATTGGAGCTTACTTTTTCTTCTATTAGGTGTATTGTCTCTGGTCTAATTCCTAGGTCCTTGATCCACTTTGAATTGAATTTTGTGCATGGTGAGAGACAAGGGTTTAATTTCATTTTGTTGCATATGGATTTCCAGTTTTCCCAGCACCATTTATTGAAGAGGCTATCCTTTCTCCACTGTACATTTTTGGCACCTTTGTCTAATATAAGATAGCTGAAATTATATGTATTAGTCTCTGTGTCCTCAATTCTGTACCATTGGTCCACCAGTCTGTTTTGGTGCCAATACCATGCTGTTTTTGTTACTATTGCTCTATAGTATAATTTAAAGTCCGGTATGGTGATGCCCCCTGCTTCACTTTTCTTGCTCAGGATTGCTTTGGCTATTCTGGGTCTCTTATTTCTCCAGATGAATTTCATGACTGCTTTTTCTATTTCTTTGAAGAATGACATTGGGATTTTGATTGGAATTGCATTAAATCTGTATAATGTTTTTGGTAGTATGGACATTTTGACAATATTGATTCTACCTATCCAAGAGCAAGGTAGGTCTTTCCATCTTCTGAGTTCTTCTATGATTTCTTTCTTTAGTGTTCTATAATTTTCCTTATAGAGCTCTTTCACCTCTTTCGTTAAGTTGATTCCCAGGTATTTTATTTTTTTTGATGCTATTGTAAATGGGGTAGTTTTCATCATTTCCCTTTCAGAGGCTTTGTCACTGATGTACAAAAATGCCTTTGACTTATGGGTATTGATTTTGTATCCTGCTACTTTGCCAAATTCATTTACTAGTTGTAAAAGTTTTCTGGTAGAGTTTTTTGGGTCTTCTAGGTAAATTATCATGTCATCAGCAAATAGTGCTAATTTGAGCTCTTCTTTTCCTATCTTGATCCCTTTAATTTCTTTCGTCAGTCTAATTGCTCTTGCCAGAGTTTCCAGTACTATGTTAAATAGCAGTGGTGAGAGGGGGCATCCCTGTCTTGTTCCAGTTTTTAGAGGGAATGCTTTCAATTTTTCTCCATTTAAGATAATGTTAGCTCTGGGCCTTGCATAAATAGCTTTTATAATGTTGAGATATGTCCCTGATATTCCTAGTTTTTCCAGTGTTTTGAACATAAAGGGGTGCTGTATTTTGTCAAATGCTTTTTCTGCATCTATTGAGATAATCATATGATTTTTATCTTTAAGTCTATTGATGTGATGTATTATGTTTATTGATTTCCGAATGTTGAACCAGCCTTGCATCCCTGGAATAAACCCCACTTGATCGTGGTGCACTATCTTTTTGATATGTTTTTGTATCCGATTTGCCAGAATTTTGTTGAGGATTTTTGCATCTATGTTCATTAAAGATATTGGCCTAAAGTTTTCTTTTTTGGATGTGTCTTTGCCTGGCTTTGGAATTAATGTAATATTGGCCTCATAGAAAGAGTCTGGAAGAGCTCCCTCTTTTTCTATTTCTTGAAATAGTTTGAAGAGCATTGGTATTAGTTCTTCTTTGAAAGTCTTGTAGAACTCTGCTGTAAACCCATCAGGTCCTGGACTTTTCCTTGTTGGTAGCTTTATGATGACATCTTCTATTTCTTTGCTTGTAATCGATCTGTTTAAATTGTGTATTGCCTCCAGATCCAGTTTAGGCAAATCATATGACTCTAGAAATCTGTCAATGCATTCAGCATTTTCTGTTTTATTAGAGTACAAGTTTTCAAAGTAATTTCTAATTATTTTCTGTATATCTGAGGTGTTTGTTGTGATATTCCCTTTTTCATCACAAATGTTAGTGATTTGAGTTTTTTCTCTTCTTCTTTTCGTTAGCATTGCTAAGGGTCTGTCAATTTTGTTTATTTTTTCAAAGAACCAACTTTTAGTTTTGTCAATTCTTTGAATTGTTTCCTTAGTCTCAATTTCATTAATTTCTGCTCTGATTTTAATTATTTCCTGTCTTCTGCTGCTCTTGGTGTTGATCTGTTCTTCTTTTTCTAGTGCTTGGAGGTGTGATGTTAAGTCGTTTATTTGTTGGTTTTTTTTCCTTTTTTTTTTCCTTTTAAAGAATGAACTCAGTGCAATGATGTGATTTTCCTCTTACTACTCTGCCTTCATAGTGTCCCAGAGATTTCTATACGATGTATCTGTGTTCTCATTTACCTCTAGGAATTTTTTAATCTCCTCTTTGATGTCTTCTTCAACCCCTTGTTCATTCAGTAGCATGTTGCTTAGCTTCCAGTTGTTGGAGTAGTTTTTCTTATTCCTTGTTTTGTCGTTGATTTCCAATTTCATCCCTTTATGGTCTGATAGCATGCAGGGTAGTATTTCTATTTTTTTATATTTGCTGAGATTTGCCTTGTGACATAGTATATGATCTATTTTGGAGAAGGAGCCATGTGCTGCTGAGAAAAAAAGTGTATTCATTTACTGAGGGATGAAATATTCTATATATGTCCGTTAGATCTAAGTTATTAATTGTTTTAAGGAGGCCTAAGATTTCTTTGTTTAGTTTTTGTTTGGATGATCTATCCATTGGTGAGAGAGGTGTGTTGAAATCCCCTAGAATAACTGTGTTGTGGTCAATTTTACTCTTGAACTTGAGAAGTGTTTGTTTGATGAATGTAGGTGCTCCATTATTTGGGGCATATAGATTTATGATTGTTATATCCTCTTGATGAATGGTTCCCTTAAGTAGTAAGAAATATCCATCTTTGTCCCTTTTGATTAACTTTGGCTTGAAGTCTACCTTATTTGAAATGAGAATGGAAACCCCTGCTTGCTTCCGCAGGCCATGTGAGTGATAAGACTTTTCCCAGCCTTTTACCTTCAGTCTATTGATGTCTTTTTCTATGAGGTGTGTTTCTTGGAGACAGCAGATTGTTGGGTCATTTCTTTTAATCCATTCAGATAATCTGTGTCTTTTGAATGGCGAGTTTAGGCCATTAACATTCAGGGTTATTATTGAGATGTGATTTTTATTCCCATCCATTTTTATTTGTATGATGATCTTTAGCTTGATTTGGTTTCTCTTCTGGTTGGTATTTCCCTTAGTTTAATATCTCCCTTTGTTGATTTTCATTGTTATTTTTCTCTTCTTCTTCATGAAAAATTTTGCCCAGGATGTTCAGAAGTGCTGGCTTTCGAGATGTGAAATCTTTTAACTTTTGCTTGTCGTGGAAGGTTTTTATTTCATCTTCAAATCTAAAGCTCAATTTTGCTGGATATAAGATTCTTGGTTGACATCCCTTTTCCTTCAGAGCTTGAAATATGCTATTCCAGGATCTTCTTGCTTTTAAGGTCTGGGTAGAAAAATCTGAACATAGTCTGATTGGTTTCCCCCTATATGTAATCTGCTTCCTTTCTCTTGTGGCTTTTAATATTCTCTCCTTGCTCAGTATATTAGGCATTTTCATTATAATGTGTCTTGGTGTGGATCTGTTGTGATTTTGTATGTTTGGTGTTCGGTAGGCCTCTTGAACTTGGTTTTCCCCTTCATTCCTCAAGTTTGGAAAATTTTCTGTAATTATTTCATTAAATAAATTACTCATTCCTTTGGCTTGAAACTCTGCCCCCTCCTCTACCCCAATCACTCTTATGTTTGGTCTTTTTATGTTGTCCCATAATTCTTGAATGTTCTGTTCTTGGTTTCTTACCATTTTTGCTGTGTAATCTAGATTTTTCTCTAGGATATATATATTTTGTCTTTTTTTTTTTTTTTTTAATATTTATTTATTTCATTGTCTGAGGTTCTTTCTTCCAAGTGATCTACTCTGTTGGTGATACTTTCGATTGAGCTTTTATTTTGATTTATTGCTTCTTTCATTTCTGGAATTTCTGTTTGGTTTCTCTTTAGAGCCTCTATTTCCCTATTGAAGTAATCTTTTACTTCCTGTATTTGTTTATGGAGTTCTTTGTCAAAATGATCTTTCACCTCCTGTATTTGCTCCCTCATCTCATTTTTGAGTTCATTCTTAAGTTCCGCTAACATTTGGAATATGTAATTTCTGAATTCCATCTCTGGCATTGCACCAACTGTGCATGGTATGGAATCTACTGAGGAGGTATATTGATTTGTTTGTGTCACTTTCTTCCCTTGTTTCTTCATATTGCTTGTGCGTCTATTCTACCTGCACTGTGGGACCTTGTCTACTTTGATTTTACCTTAAAACCTTATGTTGCTCCTGTAGTACAATGCTATCAGATCCCCTTATATTTCCTTTACACTTTAAAATCAAACACTTACTATTCAGAGAATCCCAGTTTGATCACAATGTACAGATTTAGTTAACCCAGATGTTGTTTCCAATTTACTCTGTATGCTTCTGATGGGGTTTTAAAGTTTCAAGTAATGGACAGAGAGGTAATATGTTTAGGAAGAAGGAAGTGAGTGTATTGACTTGTTCTTTCTTAGAAAGTATGAAAAGAGAGTTCTATGGAAGTGGTTTAGTATCAGCTGACGAGAGAGGAAAGAGAATGGAGTGAATGAATAGATGGAAAGACTGATTTACATATAAACCTAACTTATGCGGTGGTTGAGAGGAGAAATAAAGAAAGATGGAAAAGAAAAAAAAAAAAAAAGAGAGAAAAAAAAATAACCAAGGAGTAGTAATTAGTGTAAGAGAGAGGAGAGAGAGAATAAGTCTAGAAAATAGAGAATAAACCATATATAACACCACTTTGCTATATATTTCAATTGTACACGTTCTAGAAATCTCAATTTGTGCGTATAACTTGTTTTTGCCTCTGTTGAGAATGCAATGGCAGGGTGTAAATAGGGAAGATGAAGGAAGAAAAAAAATATAAAAGTGAGAAGGAAGAAAAGAAAGAAAAGAGGAGCAGAAGCACACAAACACACTGTCAATCAAAACAAAAACAAAAAACTCCCAAGAAACAACAAAACAAACAAACAAGCAAATAAAAACAAAAACGTTGAACCCAAGAACAAGTCTCAAACAAATGGACCCTTGGAAGCCCTTCTTTTTTCCCTTCCAGTTTAAGCCACCTGACCCAGATCATGTACAGTCAGCAACCCTGTTAGTGGAGTCAAGGCTGCACCTTTGGTCCTTGCAGAGTGGCACAGTGGAATAGTGGAAGGGGCTTATCCTCAGGCTGGGCCCTGCTTACAGCAGCAGGGAGATGCTACTATGGGCCTTGGAAGCCAGGCAAACTGGTGGCGGGTTCTCTCCTTCCAGAGGGCAGGTGCCTACCTCTTGCTCTGGTTGCAGCTGGGCAGGTCGCACTCCCCCAGGGAGTGGAGGAAGCACTTCGCCAGGTCTGGCCCCGCGTGCAGCAGCCGGGAGATGCTGTTCTGGGCCCTGAAGACCAGGCAAGCTGGTGGCTGGGTTTCTCCTTCCAGCAGGCGGGAGTCTACCTCTTGCTCTGGTCGCAAATGGGCAGGTCGCACTCTTCCCGATAATGGAGGAAGCCCTTCCCCAGGTCTGGCCCTGCGTGCAGCAGCAGGGAGCTGCTACTCTGGGCCCAGGCGGCCAGGGACACTGGCGGCTGGGTCACTCCTTCCAGCGGGCAGGAGTCTACCTCTTGCTCTGGTCGCAAATGGGCAGGTCGCACTCTTCCCGATAATGGAGGAAGCCCTTCCCCAGGTCTGGCCCTGCGTGCAGCAGCAGGGAGCTGCTACTCTGGGCCCAGGCGGCCAGGGACACTGGCGGCTGGGTCTCTCCTTCCAGCGGGCGGGTGCCTACCTCTTGTTCTGGTCGCAGCTGGGCAGGTCCCACTCTTCCCGGGAATGAAGGAAGCCCTTCCCCAGGTCTGGCCCTGTGTGCAGCAGCAGGGAGCTGCTACTCTGGGCCCAGGCGGCCAGGGACACTGGCGGCTGGGTCTCTCCTTCCAGCGGGCGGGAGTCTACCTCTTGCTCTGGTCGCAAATGGGCAGGTCGCACTCTTCCCGATAATGGGGGAAGCCCTTCCCCAGGTCTGGCCCTGCGTGCAGCAGCAGGGAGCTGCTACTCTGGGCCCAGGCGGCCAGGGACACTGGCGGCTGGGTCACTCCTTCCAGCGGGCAGGAGTCTACCTCTTGCTCTGGTCGCAAATGGGCAGGTCGCACTCTTCCCGATAATGGAGGAAGCCCTTCCCCAGGTCTGGCCCTGCGTGCAGCAGCAGGGAGCTGCTACTCTGGGCCCAGGGGGCCAGGGACACTGGCGGCTGGGTCTCTCCTTCCAGCGGGCGGGTGCCTACCTCTTGTTCTGGTCGCAGCTGGGCAGGTCCCCGAGCTTTGAGATTAATGTCCACAAAAACTTACATCATAAATCAGGATAGCCTTTCAAAGAACTAAGTGTTTTGTAAACTCTAAAGTTATACCAAGAATAAAATCTCTAAAGGTAAAATAATAAGAAGGAAGTAATATAAAGTCTTTACCTGGGTATGGATGGTATTGACTCCACCCAGGAAATTGTGTGTGTGCATGCACAGGGATAGGGTAGAGTGGGTGTTAGGGATTGGACGTACATCCATGCCTGGAGAGTGCTGTAGCGCTTAGAGGTGAGACCAGAGATAAACAATGTAACCCAAGGCTCTGGGAAGTCCCACCTAAGAGGGGACATCCCCCCCAAGAATGCCAAATTTACCTCAGTTGATGCAATGAGAGTCCAAGCCTCTTCTTTTTTTTTTAAACTCCCAGCCCCATCTCTTTTTTTTTTTAATATTTATTTATTTGCTTTAGTTGTACACAATGCAATGCATTTATGTTTACGTGGTGCTGAGGATCGAACCCGGGCCGCGCACGTGCTAGGCGAGCGCTCTACCACTGAGCCACAACCCCAACCCTCCAAGCCCCTTCTTATATGTCATTTATATGCAACGCCCTGTCAGCCCCACAGATGAGTGAGTGGGAAATTTCAAGCAAAAACTTTGATTTGTGGTTGTACTCCAGCTCCACTGTTTTTCTTTTAGAGTGCTTGCCATCTCTCCTATCCCCACCCCAAAGTGTTTTTATGTATTTACTTGCTTTATCTTCTCCCTCTACACCTTTAGAAAGGAAGCTCCACAGGCAAAGGGACCTTGCTTTGTTCATAGCTGTATTCCCTGGCCCTCCAGTGGAAAAGAACCTGAAATTCATGTTTGAACAATGTATCAAGAGACTTTAGATGGAGAGAACAGCATAGGTGAACTATCCAAATGACTCTGTGCTTAGGTTCTGGGATTCTTTATTATGTCAGAAATACAATTTTGTACTTCTTTTTATATAATTCATATAATGTAACAATATTAATTGTATTAAATTTAATAAATTATATTTATTAATATGATATGTTAAAATATCTTAAACAATGTAATAAATAAGTAATTTCATTCATATTTAATTGATATACTATATAAAAGTAGATATACATGAATATGAATTAAATTACATCATGATTACATTGAATAATAATTACATAACATATAATCTGTGTAAATGTCATTATGATATACATACTAATCTTTTTCATTTGGAAGCATGTTATTGAGATTTAACCTTTTCTTTTTTCTCTTTTAAATGTAGCTCTGGATTGGTGGATTCCAGTGGGGGCAATTTGGTTCTTTGGAAATTGCCTGGAGACACTGTAGATTGCCACAGCTGTGGGTGTGCTACTGGCACCTGTTGGTCAGAGACCAGGGATGCTGCTCAAACCCTCCAGTGCACAGAACAGCCCCAACCACAAACAGAAAACAAAACTATTTTATTTTAATAAAACAAAACTATTATTATTATTACTACTATATACAATAACAATAAACACTTAACTTAGAAAGAAAGCATATGAAAATCTCTAGTAAAACAAAACTATTATTATTACTGCTATATACAATAACAACAAACACATAACTTTGAAAGAAAGCATATGACAATCTCTAGTGAAAAAAACTGCTATCATTACTACTATATAAAATGAGAACAAACACTTAACTTTGAAAGAGCATATGACAATCTCCAGTGAAACAAAACTATTATTATTACTACTATATACAATAACAACAAACATAACTTTGAAAGAAAGCATATGACAATCTCTAGTGAAAAAAACTATTATTATTACTACTATATAAAATGAGAACAAACACTTAACTTTGAAAGAGCATATGACAATCTCCAGTGAAACAAAACTATTATTACTACTATATAAAATAAGAACAGTTAACTTTGAAAGAAAGCATTTGACAATCTCTAGTGAAACAAAACTACTATTACTACTATATAAAACAAGAAGAAACAGTTAACTTTGAAAGAAAGCATATGACAATCTCTAGTGAAACAAAACTAATTATTACTACTCTATAAAATAACAACAAACACTTAACTAAGCAAACTGGGCCCCTGGGGAGAAGGCAGGAGAGGGCTGGCAGGGGAAAGTCCAGGGGTGTGATCTTAACAGTCTCTTTAGAGTGTGGGCTCCTCAGGGTAGGGAGAGGCGGTCTTGGGGTGGCAGGCCTGTCAGGCAGAAGCAGTGCAAAGCCAGCTATTGGCTCAGTGACTCCTGTGGGGTCGAGGGGCCTGTAGGGAAAGGGACTGAGGCTTTGAGTCTCAGAGAGGGTGGCAGGGCTCTGAGTCTTAGCAGCCAAGGAGGTGAGTAGGCTGGGTGTTCTGGGGCTCAGGAGGGCCCTCCTGGTGTGGCCCCTGGGAGGGGGCAGAAGGCCTAGGCTCCTGGGAGAGGGGGCCATCTGCTCCCAGGCCTGTAGCAGAGGCTGTGAGACCATGTCCTGGACTGGCATGGGACCTGCGGGAGGTGGGTCAGTAGGCAGGGGAGGCCCCAGGAAGGCTGGAGGGCAGGCCCCGGCTCCGTGTCCCCCTGGCAGAGGCAGATGCCCTGGAGCGGACGCTTCTGTTCAGCGGCCCGGGCCTGGGCACGAAGGCCGGCTCCACTCCGTTTCTGATGATGGGCCTGAAGGCAGATGGTCTGCGCTGGGGGCTCTGCCGCTGACTCTTGGGCTCGGGGTCCTCGAACCACAGCGGTCCATCAAACTTCCTCTTCCCCTTGTTGCACTGGCTGAGGGCCTTTAGCACTGTCTCCTTGGCGCAGGGGTCTGGGGCCAGCTGGGGCGGTGGGCATCTATAGAGGCTCCCCGGACCCTGGGGGTTCCTCTGGGCGGTGAAAGCGCTGTGGGGCCAACCTGGGTCCGGGGCATAGTGACGCCTGCGCTTCCTGCGTTCATAAAGCGACTCGGTAAGGTTGGGTGTGAGGAGCAGCCAGAGGGGCAGCCTGTGCGGGGCGCACCTGGCGGCCGGGGTGCCCACCGCCCTGCGGCCTCGGGCGCGGTCCCCGCCCTGCAGAACCGTGTGGAGGGCTGCGGAGCCAGCCCAGGGCTGCGGGGGTCCCCGGGCAGGCTGACAGAGCTCGGGGTCCTGGGGCGAGGGGCCAGGCCTGGGCCTCACAGGTCGGCGCTCCTGGGGGACCCTCCTGAGCCTCGAAGCCAGTGCTGGCAGGGCGGCCTTGCATGTTCCCAGGTACCTGTGCAGGCACCTGCTCAGGTAGAGTCCCATGACAGCGGGGGGCGGGGTCAGCGTCTCTGAGTAGGGATCTGGGGCTCAGTGTGGTGGTCGCCAAGGGGACTGGAAGCGAGTGACAGTTGGCATGAAGGGACAGGCCAAGCGCGTGGGGCGCCGTTAGTGGGCATCTGGCACCCACCAGTCTCGCGCCCCACAGACACGAGAACACCACGGGACAGAGTGGCACCCAGGGTTGCCCCATGCTCTCTGGATCTTAAGGAGGAAAGCTCAAGCCTCTCTCCTTCCCATTGCTCCTCTCAACACAGCCCTGGGCAGAGGGGACCTCGCACCTGCCTCGACTCTTCTACCTGACATCGCCAGGGAGAAAATAGAATTTCTCCAGGGCTGTAGTTGTAGCTCAGTGGTGGAGCACTTGCCTCACGTGTGTGACACTCTGGGTTCCATTCTGAGCATCACATAAAAATAAATAAATTAACGTATTGTGTCCAGAGACATACCCACATTAATACTGTTATCTCATACTAGACAAAGTTGCCATAATCATACATTCGAGAAAGCATAGCCTCTTCAACAAATGGAGCTGGGAAAACTGGAAATCCAAATGTAGAAGATTGAAATTGAACCCCTATATCTCATCCTGCACAAAACTCAACTCAAAGTGGATCAAGGAAGTAGGCATTACACCAGAGACCCTGCTCCTACTAGAAGAAAATTTAGGACCAACTCTCCATCATGTCCGCTCAGGAGTGGACTTCCTCCATAAGACTCCTAAAGCACAAGAAGTAAAATCAAGAATCAGTAAATGGGATGGCATCAAACTAAAAAGCTTCACAGCAAAGGAAACAATCAACATGAAGAGAGAGCCTACAGAATGGGAGAAAATCTTTGTTACCTACCCCTCAGAGCATTAATCTCTAGGATATTCAAAGAACTGAAAACACTCAACACCAAGAAAACAAATAACCAAATCAATAAATGGGCAAAGAAACTGAACAGACACTTCACAGAAGAAGAACTATGATCAGTCAACAAATATATGAAAAGATATCCAACATCTCAACAATTAGAGAAATGCAAATTAAAACTGCACTAAGATTCCATCTCATTCCAGTCAGAAGTGGAACTGTCAAGAATACACATAACGCTGGGCACGGTGGCCCACGCCTGTCATCCCAGCACTTGGGAGGCTGAGGCAGGAAGATCACGAGTTCAAAGCCAGCCTCAGCAATGGCAAGGCACTTAGCAACTCAGTAAGACCCTTTCTCTAGGGCTGGGATTGTGGCTCAGCGGTAGAGTGCTCGCCTAGCACATGTGCGGCCCGGGTTCGATCCTCAGCACCACATACAAATAAAACCCATTGTGTGTACAACTAAAGCAAATAAATAAATATTTTTAAAAAGACCCTTTCTCTAAATAGAATACAAAAAAGGGCTGGGGATGAGGCCCAGTGGTCAAGGGCCCATGAGTTCAAGCCCCGGTACTGTCGGGACCTTACACTGTCTGCCAAGGGGATGGAAAAGCTCTGGCTTTCTGGCTGCTTGCCACATTACCACACGTTGTAACAGGACCTAGGCTAAGCAGGGGGTGTGGCTGTGAGAACTGAAACCACCCCAAGGATAGGCCAATGGCTCCGCCATTGGCATCCACCCATGCTCCTTATGGGTCCCTATGATCTTTCTGCTGATTGGCCCATGTCCTCTATAAGACTGTCCAACTTCCTCAATAAACCAAGTTCCAGCATTGACTGACTGGACTCCCCGGTATGTTCCTGTGTCCTTTGAGGGCGGGGGAGGGAATATTGGCGGCCTTCGCTTTCCCAATCTAGTCTCTTCGTAGGAGTAGGCCTCTCTGGCCTCTTTCACTGGACAAAAGAGGTCCATCCTGGGTACAGGGGGGCTAAGACTCCAACCCCTTATAACTTCGCGACACGGTACCACAAAAAAAAAAATACACATAACAGGGCTGGGGTTGTGGCTCAGTGGTAGAGCGCTCACCTAGCACGTGCGTGACGTGGGTTCGATCCTCAGCACCATGTAAAAATAAAAAAGGCATTGTGTACAACTAAAACTAATAAATAAATATTAAAAAAAGAATACACATAACAATAAATATTGGTGAGGATGTGGGGACAAAGTTACACTCATACGTTGCTGATGGGACTGAAAATAGGTGCAACCACTTTGGAAAGCAGTATGGAGATTCCTCAGAAAATCTGGAATAGAACCACCATTTGACCCAGTTGTCCCACTCCTCAGCATATTCCCAAAGGACTTGAAATCAGCATACTATAGTGATGAAGCCACATCAATGTTTATAGCAGCTCAATTCACAATAACCAAGCTATGGAACTAACTTAGGTGCCCTTCAACAGATTAATGGATAAAGAAAATGTGATATATATATATATATATATATATATATATACATATATATATATATACACACACACAATGAAATATTAGTCATAAAGTAGAATGAAATTATGGCATTTGCTGGTAAATGGATGGAACTGGAGAATATTGTGCTAAGTAAAATAAGCCAATCCCAAAGAACCAATGGCCAAATGTGCTCTCTGATATGTGGATGCTAACCCACAACAAGGGAGGGTAGGGAGAGGAAACATAGAAGTTCATTGGAATAGACAAAGGCAAATGAAAGGAAGAGAGGGGAGATGGAAATAAGAAACTAGAAGAATGAAGGGGACATAACTTTCCTATGCACATATGTGAATACACGACCAGTGAAATGCCACAAAATGCTCAGCCATAAGTATGGGATCAAAATTGTAATGGGTTGCACTCCTTGTATGTATAAACATGCTCTACTGTCTTCTATATCTCAGAGCAACAAATAAAAACTTAAGGGCTGGGGATATAGCTCAGTTGGTAGAGTGCTTGCCTTGCATGCACAAGGCGCTGGGTTCAATCCCCAGCACCACAGAAATAAATAAATAAATATTAATTTTTTAAAAAATAATCTCTCCAGACAGCTATTGACAGAAGGGTGCTCTCTTTCAACATTGTAAAAATGAACGTAATACAATGTTATGCTCTTTTAAAGAATAACAAATAAAACTAACTTTATCACTAAACATGATTGATTTGTTTCATTCTTGTGGGATATCACTTTTTGCAATTTAGCTCATAAGGAAATAATGGAAACCATCCAGGATTATGTTTCAGCACTGGCAATGTTGATTTTATATGGACTCTCCTGTAATTTTCAGTCTATACATTCATGTATGGATGGTTTCCTCTATTAATGCTAGTACTATTTCTCTTCTTTCATTTTTTATTGTTTTGGTAATCTTGCAGTACAGTGAGAATCACTTGCCACTAGTAGTTGAAAACTTCTAACTTCAAAAACAAATTGTCAGACTGGAACTGTAGCTCAGTGGTGGAGTACTTGCCTTGCATGTGTGAGGCACAGGATACCATCCTGAGCACCACATAAAAATAAATCAATAAAATGAATTGTGTACATCTACAACTAAAAACTAATATTTTAAAATATTGTCCAAGGGCTGCTGATTGATTATAGTACTTATATTCAGACGTCTGTTAAACAATCTTTTTTGAGAACATTTCCCTCAAAAGCATGTGTGTAACTGGGAAGTCCCAAATGCCAAAATGGAAGGGGGAGGGGCCCAAAAGACAAGCCAAGTAGGCAACAAATTCAATTTAGGGCATTGATTTAGTCCAGATTTAAAGTGGAAGACTGAATGGTGAAGACACTGAATAGACTTAATGAGGAAGTGACAAAGGGTTTGAGTGCAGAGGGGACCAAGGGGACCAAGGTGGGATCAGCCAGTGGGTGCAAGGGAATGAGATCCCTAAACACTCTCCACTCCCTATGAGGTCGTTTTTGGGCCAATTCCTTATTTAAGTAGTGATAGCTATCTATGTGATTTAGAAAAGAGATTCCTATGGTATCATTTTCTTCAAAAGACAGTTTTCTTGACAGAATGACTTCATAGGTATATATCTGTAAAGTTAGTAAATGGCATCAAAGTGCACACACTAATGCTTTTGGGCATTGGCTTCTTATACTGTATTTTTCCAATGTCTCTAGAATTTTCCATATATATATGGAAATGGACTGGACAAATATATATATATATATATATACATATATACATATATATATATATATATATATATATATATATATATATATTTGTAACTGAGGATTGAACCCAAGGGTGATTAACCACTGAGCCATATCCCAGCCCTTTTCATTTTTGGAGACAGGTTTTCACTAAGTGGCTGAGGGCCTCATTAAGCTGCTGAGGATGTCCTTGAACTTGTGAGCCTCCTGCTTCAGACTCTTGAATCTCTGGGATGACAGGTATGCACCACCACACGGGACTCCACATCCTTTTTGTAATATAACCCAGTGGGTGTCATTCTGGCTTGTAGCTGAAGAGCCTTGACAAACCACAGCCTTCTCCTGGTGAACTACATACAGTTGTATGTAAATCCACCCTAAATGTGCCCTCCACTGGTAAACCAGCCTTGATTAGAGACATTCTCCCAGACATTGAAAATTCCTGTCCTTTTTTCTCATGCAACAAGAGATAAAGGTTTTCATAGGCTAGTTGATGATAGAGAATAGTGTCTATCAACTTTGTCAGCCAGGGGTGAGTTTCCAATAGATATTACAGGATGTCCAGAGACATTTTTGGTTGTCAGTATGCAGTTGGGGTGGGGTGGGGAATGGTAAGATTCCTCAGGCATCCAGGGAGGCCTGTGATGCTATTCAACATCCTGCACTGCACAGGAAGGTTCCCACAGCAAAGCATGATTTGGTCCCAAATATCCGTGATGCTGAGGTTAATACCCTTCACCCAGCTTCCCCTAATGGTATCTTATATATCCATGATGCATTCATCAAACTAATACTTAACACGGGGTCAATACCAGTCTTTATTCAGATCTTCTGATTTCTTGCAAGTGTCCGTTTTTGTTCCACATCTGCTTCTCCTTGGTCTCTTCCAGTCAGTTTTTCTGCCTTGGTCATGAAAAGCATCTGAATGTAGAGGACCTCTTGGGGACTGGACAAAGGACATGGTTCATTGTTCTTTAAAGCCAAATAAATCAAGTCTCTTAGGACTTTTCTTGCTCCTTCCCTGTGGAGGTGACTACAGAAGAGAAGACTGCTCTGGGTGTTTTCACAAGGACTTGCAAGGAGCTGGTGTCAGGAACAAAGAGGGGAAAGCAATATTAGTATGTTCCAGAATTCCAAGACCCAAGTGTCATGGCAGCAAAACTAGAAAGCTCAGTGCCCATCAATGCAGTCACATCTGTGCTCTGCAGTGGGACCCAGGGCCAGGGGCTCTCTTAACACAAGCACCATAAATGCTAAGTTTTCTTCCATGGCAGTGTTGAAGAAGAACCTGAACACAGGTCACCAAATTACACCTCCTGGTATAAAGTGCCTATTCATGTCTCCATTCTGAGATTGGAAAATAAACTATATTTCAAGTGACTCAGAAAAAAATATTGGGTCATGCTTAAATGATAGCAAAGTATCTACTAATTACTCTATGTAGCTGCCTGATACTGTTGCTTGCAGCTATGACGCCGCAGGAGAAAACTTGGAGGCAGGATAAAAATGAAAAAAGTCTTTTATTTTTCTTCTTTCTCTGGCTTCAGCAACCTCTTGAACTCTAACCGCTCTGACTCCTTTCAACCAGCAACTTTCTTCTTCTTCCCCCAATACCAACTAACCAACCTCACCTGGTTATATATATTTAGCTTTAACAAGGACAAGTGCTTACAGCTCGAGCTTACAGGTGTGTCACACAGTGTTCACGGGCATACAAAGATTCTTTGAATAATGTATTAATGTCAGGTGGAAACTAGAACATCTTTTATGGCTCTCAGCTAACCGCAATAGCTATCTCCTTGATTAGGGCTCCTTCATTTCCCCCCTTTAGTTTTAAAAGAGGGGATGTTCTAGGACGTCCATGTGCAACCGACATTCTTACCCATCATGGGAATCAAGGCGGCCCTTGACTCCTGGCTTAGTTTGATATGTAGGCCACATTAGACTGTCCTGTGCGACTGTGCCATGTCTTAGGTTGTCCCCCTCTGGGGATCTTACCTGTCATAGGCTAACCAGCCATCCAATCGAGCCCTTCAGGATCGACTGTGTGTTGACTAACAGCCGTCCAATTTTGAGGAGATGCTGCGGCTTTAAGGCAGCAAGCCTATTGCTGACGAGCCAAGTTTCCATGGCGTGTATCAAGTTCTTTAAACAAATCAGCTGCCCTTAGTTTCATCAAGTAACGTACTGAGTTCTCTTAGACAAATAATGGAAAATCAAAATGTCCATAAGTTATAACACATAGATCCAGGAGGCCCCATGCATGCAGAACAGAGGCCACACTGCTGGTGAAGTTGTTTGATGCTTGAGCAGCAGGGATGCTTGCAGCAACCGCAGTCCCTGCAGTTGTAGCAGCAGCCATCTTTTTTATGTCTAAACAATGCCACCGGCAAATCTTCAGGGCCCGCTACCTAAAAACTCAAGCATCCATTATTAAGGGAAAGGCAGTGCTATTCCAGCACTGAGATCAGGTGGTGAGCTATCAGACTCAAAAATAGAATTATTAGAGTAGAAAATTAAAGTTGATCTCTGCTCACACATATATTCAGAATAAATCAAAGAAAAACTGAGGGTATTACTGCATTAAAGATAGATTAAAGAAAAGCTAAAGGCACTTTGGAAAAATAATTTGTTAGCTGGAATCCTCGAGTCTCTGTATATACAGCAATCCTATACCTGTTGAAATAATTCAAATTAATCAGCTATTAAGCAAATATAGTTAATTACAAATAAACAATCCCAATATCAAATACCAAAAATATCAGGTTATACAGTATTAGTCATATTCATAGCTGAAGAGAAGTCCTGGAGATACCTATAATTCAAAATTGATTATCACTTTAATTGATTATCTAATTAGAATAGTCTAAACTTAAATGTTATTTGGATCCATATCTATATATCTATTTTATTATTTTTTATCTATATATATATTTTTATCTATCTATATATATATTTAATCTATTTTTTAATCAATCTATCTATATATATATTTTTTAATCTATCTATTTTTTAATCTATCTATCTATTTATATATATATATTTGTATCTATTTTTTTTTCATAAGCGCTTTGTTATTTGTGGCATCACACTAGATAGATGCACATATAAACATATATTTGTGACATCACATTAACATGAAATTTAGACAAATGCACGGACATAAAGACATATATATAAAAGAAAAAAATACAATTGTGTATACACTAAAGAGAGATCTTCTTGTCCCGGCCAGGAAGAATGAAACTTAAGTTGTGAATATAAAAGAGAATATAAGCTGCTGAAGATTTCACAGAAGACTGACAAGTCAAAATTTTCTAAAGGGAAGTCCGCAGGTGTCTGTAATTTTTGCTTACACCTGCCATTATTAAATGTCTCAAATGCCCTAGATTTTTTTTTTTTTTTTTTGATAATAAAAAAGGTCTTGAAAACTCAACAGGTAAGGTTCTTTGTTATTTTCTAATTCACATTCAGGTTGTCCCTGAAAAGTCACTAATTGACTTTCAGTATCAACTGGAATAGCTTCTTTCGATATTTTGTTTTTAACCATGTCTATTGCCCCATGCCTTGAAATGTCCATTTTTCTTCTTATTTATGCCAGAAAGTAATTTAGAATTCAAGGAATCTGAAAAGTTATTCAGTTCTTCTGTTTTTTGATCAAAGAGATTTACAACTTTATTTAAGGACTCTTTAGAGACACTGATATTTTTCCCACTTGCAGTCTGAAAGGATATATCAAAAATACCACAATCTTTTATATTTTGCTCCATTTTATCTGCAGTTAACTGTTCTTTATTGGAAAACTCAACATGACGTGTTTCTTCAGCTTTCACAACTTCCAAATAAGTTAAATCTGATACACTTTCTTTAAATTGTGTGCTTTCCTCCTTAATAAACTTGCTGAGTAGCTTGAAATCTATATTGTGCTTATCAGTACATGCCAAATCATTTTCATCTTTATGAACAGAAACTATCATTTTTACTTGAATCACTGTGATCAAATTCTTCTAATTTATAAGTATTTCTCTGGTCATTAGCACATTTATTATCATCATTTTCTGTGTTTTTCATGTAATTTTCAGTATTTTCTTCAATCAAACTGTGAGTAGTCATTTCAATATTATTTTGTAATATAAATTGGCATTCATTGTCTTTTTTGTTTATATTTTTATCATCATTATGACTTTCTATCTTATGCATTTTAACTTTCAAAGACATATTTAATGTATTGAGATGTTTAGTTTGTCCATATAAATCGTCACTTAGCCTGGGTAACACCCCAGTCTCATTAAAAACAACCTTTTTCTCATTATTATTCAGAGAATTCTGCATTTCTTCACACTTTGGGACAGTTGTTATCTCACATGCTAATAATTCAAGCCCTTTACAATCCTCTCTCTGTCCTTTTTCTTTTTTAATTTCTTTTTGTTCTTTTTATTGGAGACTGAGCTCCCAGAATCGCTTTTTGATTCCTCTTCACTACTACTTTCATAATTCCTAACCGGCTTAGTGGAGGAGGCCTTACTTTCACCGTTATTTGGCTCCTTCGTATTACTATCACTTTTACCCATATCCTGAATTTCAGCTTCTAAGGAGAGTACATACTCCTCGGCTAATTTCAATAAGTTTCTGATGGCTTTTGCAGCTCTTACTTTTGAATTTACATTACTACTCTTCTTGCTGGTCTCAACTGAGTCAGAGGCTATACTTTCTTGTTCACTTTTCTGACTTTTTGTTATTTTTGCTCCCATTTTTAAAATTTTCTTATTTCTTACCTGCCGGCCAAATTCCCTGTACGGGCCACCACTTTTAGCTGCCTGAAGCTGTTGCTTGCAGCTAGGACGCCATGGGAGAAAACTCGGAGGCAGGATGAAAATGAAACTCTAACTCTTTATGGTGTTTGTGTAGCTAAGGAACAACAAAGGAGAAAATATCAAAAACAATTGGCATCCCATGGTAGAACTAAAATGGAATATGAATTGAAATCAACCACCTGGTGATTATCTCAAATCAAATCACAATCTGAATGTACACTTAGACTGGCAGTTTAGAAGGTTCCAAGCATCACTGAACTCGATTGGACACAAAACAGATGAGCAGCCTGTTTGTAGACATGTGTGCAGTTCACAGGGAAAGGTGCCCCCACCTCTGTTTGTCTTCCCCTTGCCTCATCAGGCCTTGGCCCACAGGGGCTCTGGAAACATGGGAAAGTCTGGCTTTTACTGCAGGTCCCCAAGCCCTCAAGGGGCCTAATAACCATGTTTTCCAGTTCCTGTTTCATGCTTGGACTTGTGGGACCTTGGTGACACTAGGGGGACTGTCTCTCCCAAGGTTGGCTAATTCCTGGAGAGAACAACTGGGAGTGCACCTTTCACATGCACACTTAGCCTCAGAGCCCACAGTCCCAACCATCCCTTTTCAGGTTCTTACACTGGGGTGATTATTTCTCTGTCCCAAGTAGTCAGGTATCAGACAACTAGGGAAGGGCCCTGGGCCCCAGGGGTTGAAATTATTCAAGTGGCCAAATCCTAAACTCAGCTTACCCTGCATTACCTGTTTCTTGCCCCGGAGACCCCAGTAAAGGCTCTTGCCCACCTATTGCCCTTGCCCCTTGTGCTTCTTGACTGACCCTGCTGCTCCTCCATGTGGCCCTGCATGGTGTGCCATGCCTCCTACTGGAGGGATCTTCTTCCTTCATGAAGGTCATTCCCATTCTGCCCATTTTCCATAACTGATTAAACAAATCCTGGGTACCCTTAAAACACTCGGCCTTGGGGCTGGGGTTGAAGCTCAGTGGTAGAGCGCTTGCCTAGCATGTGTGAGGCATTGGATTCAATTCTGAGCACCACATATAAATAAATTAATAAAATAAAGGTTCAGCAACATTTAAAAAAAATAAACTTGGCCTCCAGCATGGACTAAAGCAGGGAGCTCAGAGTTCTCCTTTCCCCAAAACCCAAGTGTGGTCTAGGAATCTGCAATTCAGTTCTCCATTAGCTAGCTGTGTGACCTGGCAGGACAGCATTTAACCTTGTTGAGCTTCACTATCTTCATCTGAAAAATGAAGACAATATTAGTGTCAACAGAAAGCACTTGGGAAGATGCACTAAGCACTTGGCAAATATGGAGTCACACAGCACTCATAAATATTAGCTCCTTTGGTGATCATTTCCCATCCTTGTTTGCTTTTACTGTTTTATTCCATTTAAAATATGCACTTAAGGCATGGCACATTTTAGCCATTATTTACTTAGTTATTTGCTTTTATCCTCTTTTACCAGCGCTTATAAACAGAAATATGATGCAAGACACATAGGTAATTTTACATTTCTAGTAGGCACATTCAAAAAGTAAAAAGAAACGGGTGCAATTCATTTGAAGCATTTTATTTTACCAAATGTACTCAAAATATTATCACTTCAACATGTAATCACTATGAACAGTTATTAATGTGGCAGTTCACATTTTTTCTGTACAAGTCTTGAAAATCTGTTCTATATCTTACACTATAGCACATCTGAATTTGGATGCTACATTTTCATCAGAGATACTTGATCTGACAAAGAGGGGGGGAGGGGGAGGGGCAAGGGGATAGGAATAATAGGAGACTGAGTTATCCATGATTACCCTAAATACATGTATGAAGACACAATTGTTGTAAAAATACTTTATAGAAAACCAGCAACTTGAAAAATTGTGCTCTTTTTATGTAATATGAAATGAAATATACTCTGCAAACATGTATAACGAATTAGAATTAAAAAAGAAATACTTGATCTGTATTTAGATTTCAAAATATTCGCATTTAAAAGCATGTGTACACACACTTAACTGGTTATAAACATTCCTAAAACTTTTCCAATAACTGAGTTGAATATTAGTTCTTCAATTTAAATATGAGTTAAAATGAAATAAAATTAAAGCTTCATCTCAATGACACTAACAATTCAAATGCACAATATAGTAGTCACAGCAGGTTTAGACCATTTAAAATATATTTACAATGTTGTATATCATACATTATTTGTATTACCAATTAACTGATTCCACTGTTCTTAAAGTAAATGACAATATTGCAACATTATCTTTTCACTCTGTGATAAAACTCATCATTTAATATTGGCAAGTGTATTTTTTTAACCTTTAAAACTGACTTGGCCATTTTCTTCCAGTACGACATCTTTGAAGTTTTCAAATTTGACTGCACTCCAACACACTAAGTGCAGCTGAAATGGGATTAAACATGGGTTTAACCCATGACCCTACAGGATCACTCCCAACTAAACCAACAACCTCAGTCAATATATTACATTTAATGATACTTCTTAATCACAAATAAAGTTAGTGAGAAAAGCATAACAATCAGGTCTAAAATGAGATTATGAAAACGGGAAATATAGGCAAGAAAAACAATAATATATGGGGAAAAATAAAATTTGTATAATAAAATGAGTATCAGTGAGGGATCAACATTTATTCATTCCCACCCCCTGATAGGCATGATATACTCATAGCCAAATCCTTTTGCATCCAAAGCAGAGAAGATGCTACAGAGAAATGTATTCTCCCTATAAGAATTAGACAAGAGTTGGAGACAATAAGACATGTTTCTTTTTTAGGGGTGATCACATAAAATATTCTTTTTTGGATATAACAGTTAAAACTAAGTTACAAAGAAAGTTGTGAAAAGAAATTCTACTTCTTTATGCACTCTCTAATCTTCTGTAAATTATTCCTTGTCCATGGGAACTTCCTTTCTGACTTCAGTATCCTGAGCTATCTCAGTGAGACACCTCAAGGTGATGACTAATTTTACCTTCTGTTTTCTTGAAGAGAATTTCACTTGCATGTCCTATTGCATTTATTGTAGAAATGTGTTTTCAACTTTACGCTTTCTCTATTTCTATTGCCACAGCCTTCGTTTAGGCTCTTCCCATCTCTCACTTGGATTAATCTGCCCTTGTATCTCTGCATTGTTGCCTGAGTTAATCTAAAAAAAAAAAAAAAAAAATTAAGTAAATGACTAAGTGAAATTTTGCCACACCACTTTCTTGTTTAAAAATAACTCCTGGCTGATAATCTATCCTTTAAGCTCCAAAGATCACCATTCTTCCTGCCTCTTCCACAATGTAGGTTCTACAAGCCAGCTATGTCACTTTGCCTTTGGGCCATTTCCTGTGCATGCTACTATATCTGGTTCTGCACTTACTTTCCCCAGTCTAGAATGCCCTCTTGGCTAATTCCTATTCATTCTTCCGTACCCAATATAAATATCCCCTTTATAGTGAAATCATCATAGACACCTCTGACTAGTCTATGTCACAAGCCTTCTTCTGTGGTCCTACAGCACTTTGAGAAAACTTTTTCAAATCATACTTTAAAATTCTAATCTTGGTATGAAGTGAATTGCACTCTGCAAGCATGTATAACAAATTAGATTAAAAATAAATTTTAAAAAGTTCTAATTTTGGGTGTGCTCAACTTTGAAGTCAGGGTGATCAGGAATTGTAGTAGTATTCTTGGCACTTTGTATAGTACCTGGCACAACATTGACACTCATTAAGCATTAAATGACCAAATAAAAATGAATGACAAAATGTATAAATGTTATTATGTGCCTAAAATATAAAATTCATTCTTATTGCCTAATTATCCTTTTATTCTGTATTGAAGTCTTATAAATTACAATCTGATTAATCAGTATTGCTATTTAATACAGAAGTTATTTGTAAAGTTGGCAATGGAAAATTAGTACATATTCAACACACACAAGGGAAGTAGATTTCTGGCAATTTATTTCATTTCATGTCCTATCTTCTACACCCATTATATAACCTATACATAGAGATTTATGTGTTTCTTAATAAAAAATATAACCCATACCAGTAGACGGAAATGCGCATTAAATTAGACAAGTGGTAATGAAAGGAAGGGGGACGGGAATAGGAAAGACAGTAGAATGAAATGGACAAAACTTTCCTATGTTCATATATGAATACACAACCAGTGAAACTCTATATTATGAACAACTACAAGAATGGAATCCTAATTATAATAAGTTATGTTCCATGTATGTATAATAAATATGTCAAAATACACTCTACTGTCATGTACATCTAAAAAGAACAAATAAAAAAAAGAAAAAACTCTTCAGGTTATATGTATAAGGTGAATATGAAAAAAAAAAAAAAGAATGTGGCTGGGGGATATATAGCTCAGTGGTAGATAACTTGCCCAGCATGTGTGAAGCCCTAGGCTCAATCCCCAACCCTGCAGGAAAAAAAAAAAAAAGAAGGGAATTTTTACATACCTTCATAACAGTCCATTTATGACCCATCAGTTCTCTAACACGTATGCAAAACAACTGAAAAAAAATCTGAAAGAGACATTTGTACTCCTATGTTCATAGCAGTCAAAATGTGAGGGATAAACAAGATGTGATTTATCCATACAATGGGATGTCATTCAGTCTTAACAAGGAAGGAAATCCTGTTATATGCTACAATGCAGGCCTTTACAAACAACTTCTCTTTTTGGTGACAATTGGGCCTGAACCCAGGACACTCTACCACTGAGCTAGACCCCCAGCCCTTTTTTATTTATTCATTTGGTATTAGGGATTGAACCCAGGGGTACTTTAGCACTAAACTACATTCACAGTCCTTTTTATATTTTGTTTTGAGACAGGATCTTGCTAAGTTGCTTAGGGCTTCACTATGTTGCTCAGGTTGGCCTTGAACTTGTGATCCTCCTTCTTCAGCCTTCTGAGTTGCTGGGGGTTACAGGTGTGCACTGCCCAATCCAGTTTATTATTTTATTTGAGGTGGGATGTCTTGCCATGCGGCTGAAGCTAGCCTCAAAGTTGAGATCCTTTTGTCTCAGCCTCTTGAGTAGTTGGGCTACCATCATGCACACTGCACCTGGATACAAATAATTTCTCCAAAACATTAAATGAAATAAGCTAGTCAAAAAAAGGGGATAAATACTATGATTCTACTCCTAGGGGGTTTCTAGAATAGGAAGACCCACTGTCAGAAAGCAGGGTGGTGGTTGCCAAGGGTTGAGATCAAGGAGAATAGGGACTCATATAATGTGTATAGAATTTCAGTTTTATAAGATAAAATAGACTCCTGGATATAGATGGTAGTAATGGTTGCATAATAATGTGAATGAACTTATTATTACTTACCTATATTCTTAATAATGGTTAAGATGGTAAATGTTATATGATGTGTATTTTATCACAAGTAGAAATAAGATCAATGAGTTCTGTGCCACTGCTAACAGAGGGGTCCACACAGCCATGGAGACAGTTTGATGTGTCTGATGTTGACAGTGACACTCTTCCTTTATCTGCAAATAGGACCACCAGATCTTATTATTAACTGATTTGTCCATAGAATCTTCAAATTCCACAAGGAAAGAGTATCCGCCACTCTAGATAGGGAGGTAGATGGGCAGGTCATAAGAGATGGTGAGCGGTTTTAAGCCAGGATCATAAACACTGTCCTTTCACCAGATGTTGATGGGTGACTGTGGATCACCCCCAGGAAGCAGGTCCACATTCTCCCAGAGTGGATGCACTAGGAGAGAACAGGGTGGGGCCATTAGCAAGAGCAGGAGGCAGTCCCACTTGGGGAGAACCCACAGAGGCCAATGGCAACTGGAAGTCTGTGGAATTAGTGACTCAGAGCCTCAACTGCCTAAAGCAGAGGATAAAGGCAGGCCAGAGAGCACCTGGTATGGGCGCAAGTCTGCCATCTTGAAAAGCCAACATGTCCCAGTCTGCCTACTAATGTCACCTGAACTGAGTGCTGTCAGTCCTGTCACAATAGCAAAATGATTAGTGTCAGCTGCAAATGGAGTTTTCACAAGTTAATTCGTTTGTATCGTTGCTAATGTCTGGAGCTCCCGAGCCCCCAAACTTGCTTTAAACACAAAGTCAAGTCAATTTCACTTCCAATGACAGACTTCATTTTAAACAAAGGAAATGGGGGAAGAATTTTGGAAAGCAAACAATCATCGAGTGCCCTGTCTTCAGCTGTGTGGCTAGTGGTCAACTGCTGACATGCGCAGTGTGCACGCTGAGCTCATCTCTGCTCCAGAAATCAGGCTGCCCTGCAAGATGAGGGGTAAATGTCAACATTGGTCAGGTCACTCAAGTTCCTGACCTGTCACTCATATGTGGACATCATCTATTATGGTGTGTACACATGGTTTGTCCCCCACAGCCACTGATGATGTGACTGATGCTCTTTCCCACAGAATCAAGCCCCAGGGCTTTGCAGCAATAAATATCAACAGACTTCCTGCTAACAGAGAGACCTGTTGAGACACCCCCATGTGATGAATGGAACCCCTGTCTAGTGGTTTGGGGTGGTCCAGTTCCCAGCCTTTTAGAAATAGCATGGATGGGTAGAATCAAATCCAACAGGAAATGTGAATGGACGGAAGTCATTACCAATGGCCCCTGCATCTTGCCCCACCACTAAGAATGAGTAAGGATTTGACTAAGACAGCCATTCTATTATCCAGTCCAATTGCCTCTGTGTGTCAGGGGCATCCTACTTTCATAAAGAACAGAAACATGCCTCTCGTTTACTCTTCTGATAGAAAAGACATTTCTCTTTTTTTTTTTTTTTTTTTTTTTTTGCTAACTGCCCAAAGACAGAAATTCAAAGTTTTGGTTTTCTTATTTTTGGGGGGTGGGATACAAAAGTGCCCCAGCAGCGCAGCAGTGTAGACACCTTGTCACGTTCTCCTGGAAGTCTCTTGACCAGTGGTTCTCAACAGGAGCAGTGATCCTGCCTCCAGAGAACAGTTGGCAATGTCTGGGGACATATTTTGTTGTCACAACTAGAGGGTGATAGTGCCATCTAGTGGGTAAACATTAGAGATGTCCCACAACCATCCAGCACCAAATGCTGAGTGTCAGTCACAGTTGAGAAATCATGGTCTATGGAAACTTAGAATGTTCTTTTTAAAATTCCCTCCTATACCATAGTATTCTTTTTATCCCTGCAGAGATTTTCTCTTGTTCCTTGGAGAAGATGGATTATTTCCCACTTCAGAAACCTAAAATAGAAAATGCATTTAAACTGGCATAATAAACATTATGACCAGAATGCAGTCTCCTTCTAGAAAGTCCTTGAATAGTCTTGATTTTTTTTAAAGATGGTTGGCACAAAGAGATCACACATCTTCTGCTCTGAGATATTGTGGCTAATTCACAAATTCACACTCTTCAGAGCCAATTCGAGGGTTTCCTACAAGAGTGATTCGGTCCCTAAGATGATACCCTTGGTCATCCTTTTTAGCATGAACTTTTATTTCTTTCTTTCCTTGGTCATCTTTAATTGTTGGCCACTTCATTCAGGAAATGGAAAGCATCAACTCTCACACTCACAAGAACTAGCACAAGAAAACTGGGTTCATTCCTTCACTGCCCTTTCATGACCACAATGCCATCAAATATACCCTTTGGTTTCAAGTTCAGGCTCCAGCAGGGTTTCCTTCCCCTGACCACCTCCTCCTTTATTAACCTAGCCCATCAACCACTGGGGTGGGAGGACTTGGTCGTTGTTCCTTATTGAACTCAGCTTTTTGCCAAGAACTTGTTTTTCTAAGGATAAGTTCACATTTTTTGTTCTCCCCGCCCCTCTTTATCCTCCACTTAAAAAGCAGACTGCCGGGCTGGGGTTGTGGCTCAGCGGTAAAGCGCTCGCCTAGCACGTGCGCGGCCCGGGTTCGATCCTCAGCACCACATACAAATAAACACATTGTGTACAACTAAAAGCAAATAAATAAATATTTAAAACAAAACAAAAAAAAAAAAGCAGACTGCCAATTTCCTAGTAGTTGTCTCATATTTTCCCTTAAAATAGGAAGATGATGGTGTTCTAACAGAGGCTTTATTTTCAGGATTTTCTCATATGTAGAAAGGGAAACAGAGATGGTGATTATATAATTAAAGAGGCATCAGTAATCTGTCACTGATGAGCAATAAAACTCCAAACCCATTTAGATTTCATGGCAAGGATGTAGTTAGTTTGACTATATCCCTAGTTCTGGGTTTCATTTATTTTATGCTTCTGCCATGTATTTCATCAGGTCTTCAAATGTGGAAGGTTCATTCTTCTCTTAGCCCCTCAGTTCCTGATCCTTCTGCTTTGGTCCAATCAAACTCCCCTCATTCTACTTATTGCTTGCTCCTATTACTGCCTGGTGACCACCTCCTTTCTCTGCCTATCCTCTTCTGACATGATTCTCACATATTATAATTTTTAAAAATTAAAGCATTGATGTTTTTCTTTGCAACACTCATTACACAGGTTTAGTTATACTATGCATGTGATTAATTATCTGCCTCTCTCTGCTCTGCAAGACAGCTGGTGTTTCATCAATACTCATGGATGGAATGATAAGATGAAGAGCATCACTGGGAAGGTTGGAGTCTCCTTTTTGTTTTATTTCCTCTTACCCAACTGATCACCACATTATTTCTTCTTCTTTTTTTTTTTTTTTTTTTTTTTTTTTTGTGTGTGTGTGTGTGTGTGTGTGTGTGTGGTGCTGGGGATCGAACCCAGGGCCTTGTGCACGTGAGGAAAGCACTCTACCAACTGAGCTATACCACCAGCTCCACTGTATTATTTCTTCTTGAAGAATCTGTCAGGTCATTTCTTCCTTGCTTTGCCCATGACCTCTACCCAAGTTCAGGCCCCTAAACCACAGACTTCATATGAAGCCTCTTGGGGGCTCTCCCTCCTCTCTCACACCTCTGGATTCCTGTGTTCTGACACTAACCAGTTTTCCCAAATCATCAGCTTTGCCATCTTGCATTCATGCTAACAACTGTACCTCAACCTGTAACTTGTGTCCAAGGGCCCAGGTGCTCTTATTCAAGCCTCTCTCACTTAGCATTCCCCCTCCTCCTTCCCAAGCTCTGGGCTTCCCCTCCCTAGTGCTTCCCTTGGTCGGTCCAAAGTAAGAGGTGGTGGAAATGGAAAAATACCTACCAGGCTCTGAAGACTTGGTAAAAAGAATGTAAACTTGCTCGTGAATAATTTCCTATACTGATTACATGTTAAAGAAGGACTATCCTGAATACTGGATTAAATAAAATATATTACCAAAATTCAGTTCATTTTTTCTTTTTCCCTTTTGTGATCCATTAGAAAAAAAAAAAAAAAAACAGAATTACCTCTCTGGCTGGTATTATGTATCTATTAGGATAGTATCACCTTCTGCTCTCATTTGCTATTTATTGTGTCCCTTGCTATGTTCTGCCCTTTTCCAAAGGGATGTACATTTTCTTCATAGAAATGAAAACCATCTTTGTAGGCCCTGCCCTTACGGCAGTAATGGGATACACAAGGACCCTCCATATGACTTTGTTGAGGATGATCACAAAATCACAAATTGTCTTCTTGGAGCACTAACCCTGAAAGAGGCACTTTGAGGCTGATTTCATTTACCACTGGCCATTATCAGCACAGGACACTAAAACCTATACTTCTTGTGATCAGTCCAGGACAATGTGCAGGGAGCTGAAGAAAACCCAAGGCCACTGTGCAATTCCAAGGAGCTCTTAATCAGCTCATTGTTTCTCAAGGTTATTGGAAAGCTAATGAATGACAACAGTTTGGGGCATCCTAGACTCTATGAGAGATCTTCGTGAAGATACTGCAAAGGGTGTCTCTTAATACTACAGCCCTTTAGGTTTGGTGATCTTCAAAATTGGAAAAATAGGAGAACAATTTGGTAACAGTTGTAACATAGATCAGTGCTATTATATACAACTTTCTCTAGAGATGGAAATGTACAAAACTGTAACGGGTAGGCATATGTGGCTATGAAATGTGGATGAATTTGAACTTATATGTAAATAACCATAAGTGGTTTGTGGCTACATTTTAGACAGTGCTATTCAAGTCACGTCATTTAAAAAGATATTTTCTTCTTCTTTTTTAAAAGTAGGGAGATCGTGATCATTAACAACCACTACAGTAATACCAAATTTATACCATTTCTATTCTAGCTGACATTCTTTTACCTCATTAATTTAAGGATGAGCTTTATTAGCTGAGTGTGGGGGCTCACTCCTATAATCACAGAGCTCAGGAGGTAGAAGCAAGAGGACTGCAGGTTCAAAGCCAGCCTCAGCAACTTAGCAAGGGCCTAAGAAACTCAGTGAGGCCCCCAAAAAACTCAGCAAGACCACAACTTAAATTAAAAAATATATATATAAAGGGCTGCACAGGTAGCTCAGTGGTTAAGTGCCCCTAGGTTAAATTCATGGTACACCCCCACCAAAAAAAAAATGAAGATAATCAATTTTAATTTCCTATGGTTAGGATCTCATGTCTAAAATTTTTTTTAGGCAAAAATTAGGCTCACTTTCACTAGATGGCATACTAAGTGAAACTGATTTTATTTCCATCTTGACTAATAGGTGTAGGATTTTTTCATTATTATGTTACAATTCCCCCACATTTAAGACCCTCAATAGTTAACAGTCTGTTAACTGAGATAATGGCAAACAGCAATCTGAGTTGACAACCAAGGATGAACCATAGGAAGCGAAGATACAAGCAGAAGGCACAGGGATGACATGAATTTTGCTTAAGGAATATGTTGCGATCTCCAGATTTCGTTCACTCCTTACACTGCTTCACCTCATCTTAAAATTATTGGCTTTAAGCATCTTAAAAATGGTTGGGTTTAAGCATCTGAAGAAGGCACTGAGGGCAACAATGATGACGATGATGACAATTGTCTTACCAGAAGTGGCAGCCAACACCAAGTCCTCACTGTGACGCAGGCACTAGCAAAGGATTTTGCATGTTATCTTTTCTATGCCTCAATAATCTTTGGTCATTCTTGGTCTCCAGTGTACACCGGGCAGTACAATGGGCTACTAGGCGGCCAAAAACAATAAAGGCTATCTACACAGCTAAGCAGGTGAGGGATCCAGGTATCAAAAGAGGAAATGCTCAGTGACAAAGCAAAGACCATAAAATTCTGGGTGAAACTAGGTCAGGACAGTGCAGTATGCCAACAGCAAAATAAATGGTGACCATGCCATTTGCCTACCAACTTGGAAACAAGAATGTGTCCTATGATGTGGGAAAAGCAACTGAAGTCCCATCTCTTCATGCTACTATCTTTATTTTTTGTCAGCACTAAAAGCAACAAAGTATTCTAAGGACATACACATACTGATATTGGACCTTTAACTTTCAACTTCTCTAAATAAAAAGAAACAGCACAGAAGTAAAGGGGAAAAAATCCCACACTCACAAAACATTAGGAACTAGTTAAGTATGACTAATTTTTTCCATTCTAAGTTTTAGCACAAAGTGCCAGTGTAGGTAGTATGTGGGTACACAAAGCCACTAGAAATTTATAATAATCCTGGCCAGTTCATTTCAATGAGAACACAGTGAGTGTTGGAGAGGAAAAAATACAATAAAAATATATTCCTGGAGCCCTTTCAAGGTAGCAGGTTTAGCCAGATTAGCAATGCTAAGGAATTCCTTTTCTTATGTGCATATCACTTCAAAAGGAGTAATGGCAAAGTGTAAAAAAAGCTGGAAAATCTTGAACCTTGAAGGGCAATACTTGAAAACTATGTTAATTCACTGTGAATAATGGAAAATATACAAAAGAAATATTTAAAAGATAAACTCAGCCAATTCACTAACATAACATATTCTATCATCCCACTGGTTCTCTATTAGGCTTATATTGCCACCCCTTTTGCAGGGGAGATGTGGAAATGTCTTGAGACGTTTTCAAACAAGATCATCTGTGGGAGGATGCTACTGGTAGAGGCCAGGGATGTCATTCAACACCTCTAGCACCTACAGTGCTCGGGAGAGTGCCCAACAACAAGACTGATCCACCTCCTATGTCAGTGTCTTATGGTGGACAATCCCTGCGACAACCTGATGGGGACACTTAACTTATATTTCCAAGGGAAGAACAGGAGGTTTGAGAAGACCATCTGCAGCCTCACTTGATCTCCAGTGTTTATAGCAGAGCACACACTTTCAAGCTGGTCAGCAAGAATTAAGTCTTGCATTTGTAAATCAGGACAGAATATTCTGGAATGTAAAGTTACTGGACTGCTTAGAAATATTAATATGCAACTTCAGGAAAGTTAAGATTCACAGAAATCATCTGCAGTCTGTGGATAAGCCCTTGTAAAAAGACCACTGCTAAAAAGAAACAATAAAAGTATCACGTTCCAAGATGTTTGAAAGCGGACAACCCTCTTGTCTGGTTTCTGCATGAAATCATTTTACCATGCTAAAATTGGTCAAGACACCACTTTCTACACTTATTTTAATGGATCAATATGAAAACTATCACACTCACAGTTCTTTTTTTAATATTTATTTTTTAATTACAGGTGAACACAACATCTTTATTTTATTTTTATGTGGTGTAGAGGATCAAACCCAGTGCCTCACACACGTGAGGTGAGCGCTCTCCCTCTGAGCCACAATCCCAGCCCCATGCTCACAGTTCTTTAGCCATACAATCCCACACTGGACTTCCAGTGACATCATATCTGTAAATGTTCAACCCAACAAGCTTCTTTGCTCTTTAAGGAAGTGAGGCACTCACAGGCTCAGTTCAGGTATAGACTGTAGAGCTTTCATTCAAGGACCTGGGGACCAAAAACCTTTTCTACAGAAAATGACCCTCAGGCTACTCATCACCACTATCTTTAGTGTCAAATTTCTATCAGTTGCCAAATAACTTGTAAGAACTTAAAAACCTAGAGGGTAAAGGAGCAAAAATTGTCAACAAATTGAAAATCATATAGAAACCCTGAAGTAGGACCACAATACTTAGACTAGTAGTTCACACCCTGATGTGGATGCTTATCCTTTAAGAGCAGGGTCTCATCCTACTCCTTATAAGATCTGATGGACCCACAAAGTCCTGCCTGATCCAAAAGAGGAACCTACCCAAAAACGAACCTGACAATGCTCTGGGATGAGAACTCACTCAATACACATTTTCATATCAGCATTTATTGTTATTTCCTTTGTTGAAGGCACCATATTGGGTGCTGAGATGGAAAGATCAACCAGGTTTGATGTCTACCTTCCAGGTGCAACATTTTTCCTTTTAGGAGCCTCCTGAAATGCAGATAGTACAGGAAGGGAACAGCAAAAGTAGTTCATAGCAGTGTTTCTGCCTCCTCAGGTTTTGTCTTCTACTAAAAGAACATGGCCATGCAGGGGAGGGAGCAGGTGGCAAAATACACACAAAGAAAAGTTGAGGGTTACTAACACATTTCATTTAGATTTGAGCTTTCTTTCTTCACATCACCTTCCCCAAAATATAAACATATATTGAAAAAACCCATCACACTCCCCAGTGATATTCAGCAAGGAAACAAACATTATTTCACATTCCCTTTCAATACACAATACTATTAAGTGGCTATAAACTGGCTCTTCTCAGTACTGCTGTCCTTGATCCTATTCCATCCTAGATAGAGGGGAGGAGAAAGCTACTTCTAAGTGTAAGAAGAGAAAATTGTTTGTAAAATGAAGCACAGTATGGTGCTTTGTGTATGCATCACTTTGCTAATGTGTTCTGTGAAGCAGAGAGGCAGGAATGTGTGGCTATCACATTAAAGGCGACTAGAAGGTAAATAGCGAATCCCATGAGACTCCTCACATCCAGGCCCAACTCCCCGAACCTGGGATCTTTAGACTATTATATTAATTTTAATATGGTACCACAGACTGGTTGATTTCAACAACAGAAATTTATCATCTTGCAGTCTGGAGGCTAGAAGTCTGATATACAAGTAAGTCATCAGCCAGGTTGGTTCCTTCTGAGGTTCGGGAAGGATCTGTCCAGGCCTTTCTGTCTGGATGATTTATTTTATGTGTCAACTCGCTAGGCCAGGGAACCCAGATATGTGCTCAAATACCAGTCTAAAGGTCACTGAGAAGATATTTTTCAGATGAGATTAACATTTAAATCATTAGACTCTGAGTAAAGCAGATGACTCTTCATGTGGATGGGTCTCATCCAATAGAGCAAAAGCTTTAAGTGACAAGACTGAGGTTCCTGATGAAGAAATTCTACCTCTAGATTGCTTTTGCAATTGAGCTACAACATCAACTCTTCCCTGGGTTTCCAGGCTGCAGGCCTACACTGCAGGTTTCAGATATGCCTGAGTCCACACTCACATGAGTAAATTCCTTAAAATAAATATCTCTACTCCCTAGTGGTTTTGTTTGTCTGGAGAATCCTACTATACCTCACCTTTGGTAATTCCTTGGCTTGTGGCAGTGTTCACTGCAATCTTCACTGTGTCTGCATCCAAATTTCCCCCTTAATTAGGACACCAGTCTTATTGTACTAGGGACTACCCTAATGACCTCAATCTCCTTCTAAGGTCACATTTTAAAATACCATGGTTTAACAGTGAAATATGATTGGGGGTGCGGTGGCACAATTCAACTCAGACCCAGTAATGACACAGAAAGTATATCTGCATTCCCCAAAAGGTGTTAGCAATTCTCAAAGTTAAAATCACATTTGTTGAGCTTTGTGTGTTTGCATACATACAGTTTTTACAGTGAGTATGTCACAATGGCTGAGATAGAACTCACCTTGTTTAAGCCATGTAAAAGTTCAGTCAGGCTTGTCCATGCAAAAAGAAATCACAATGAATTCTATATATACATAATTATACTGCACTAAGAAAATAACTATAATAGAAGAGAGATCGCTAAAGAAGAGCAAGTGGATCTGGGGAGGAAGGAAGAGAAGGGATGGGAAGGCACTGGGGAATGCTATGGATCAAATTATTATGTGCATGTACAAATATGGTATAATGAATCCCACTATTACATTTAATTACGATGTGCTAATAAAAAAAAAAGTATGGCTTAGCATTTAAAAGATAGACTGTAAATAAACTTTCAATACACTATCATGGCAGTACCTTGAACCACGTAAGACCACCTTTTTTTTGTTGTTGTTCGCTACTGGAGATTGACCCAGGGGTGCTTAACCATTGAGCCATATCCCCAGCACTTCTTAAAATTTTGTGACAGGGTCTCTGAGGACCTCAATAAGTTGCTGAGGCTGGCTGGAACTTGCAATCCTTGTGCCTCAGCCTCGCAAGTTGCTGGGATTACAGGTGTGTGCTGTACCCAGCAAGAACTGGGTTTTTGAGTGTGTTCATTGCCTGAATTCAATGAGCAGATTGAAAAAGCAATAGGCCACAAATCATCTGTTTATAGAATCCAATTGTGCCTTCTACCCCCCTTAATAGGAAAATATCAAATGTATACAAATACTATGGGAATAATGTAATATATTACTTATATATATAAAATGATTTATTTCAAAAGTGATCGACTTTGGCGGATGGGCCTTATGGGAGCTAGCCTTTCTGTGCCACATGCCCTTTGCTATCACTAATTATGCATGCTTTGGATTTTTCTAACACACTCCTTACAAACTGTTTTGCAGATTTAGAAATGTGTGGAAAAAATATTCTAAGTTTTAAAAGCATTCATAAATTGTGTATTAAGTGCCACACAGATTGAACTGTCTGATTAAACCATTTATAATTATGGAAAGGACAGCAAAAGTACTGGAAAATGGTTAGGGTTACATTAAACAATTCCTTGTCATCAAAATGATTTTGGAAGGAAACCAGCCTTTTGCAATTCCCCCAAACCTACCTTAAAAGATTTTGTTCTCATTCAAGAAAGCTTAACTTCTTCCCCTTACCCACTCATCCCTGAGGGCAAGATCCCAATCTAGAGTTGCCAAAGGTTTCAAAATACATTTTCTATACTTGATTTGTGTGCTGCAACTAACTGTCCTGGCACTGCTAATGAAATGGAATGTACTTCCTTCTGTCCATCATTTCCCTAATATTCACTTTCACTCAATTATCTCAGTCTTACTCCATTTCAACTATAAACAATAGCAGGCTTTTGCCTGACTTTGGGGAGAACAGAGAAGGTGTGTACTGGCATGGAGCACTGTACCCTTGTTCCTCTTGACCTTTTGGTGAAATCCAGCACAGGTACTTGGCTCACTGTGAATTCCCATACATGCGGCAACATGACTTCTCTGAGAGGTGGATAAGGTGCTTTGCTCAGCAGAGATTTCTGACTGTTCTCCAAACTCCAGCAATATTTTAAAGAGCAGAGTAGAGATGGGGAAAATGTCTGTAAAGGAAGTAGGGAAAACAGAAAACACCGTGATTTTCAGTGGCTGACACCAAATAAATCCTATCCAAACTAAGGTTTGCAAATCTGTATTAACTTTCCCTATTTCTCAACCTTTTCCAGCAAAAATTAATGGGAGGTAATTGCACTAATATTGACACTAACCAGTTACCAGCGGCCCCAGAGCAGTAGCGCTTAATGCTGAAGGAGAATCCCAGCCACCAATATCTGTATTAATTATTCTCCAGCTCTGGGGTACCACACGAAAGAAAAAGGGCAGAAGGAGGAACTGAAGAGTACAGAAAGCTCAGATTTGTCCACAAGATACAACTGTGCTGTAGGTCCTGTACACTGGCGATAGCTGTGAGTCTGTCCTTTCCCCCTGGCACAGTAGGGGACAAACTCAATAATGCAGATCCAAGAGTCCCAACTCAGTGTGCCTCGGCGTCGGTGTCTGCAACTGCAATTTCTTTATTTGCCAAAGTCTCTAAGACAACTGCTCTACCTTTAACTGAGTGGCTTCGTAAAAGGGGTTCTGGTAACCCTTACAATTGAGAAACTGGGCTAACACGGAAAGGGAGCTATCCCCGCCGCCACCCTACCGCTCCTTTCAGAGAAGCCCCGCCAGGACCTCGGCCAAACAGACAGGACCTACAGCTTCTCCGGCTCGCGGGTCCATTTGTGGAGCGTGGTCATGAGTGTGAAGACATGGTCTAGGCCCTAAACTCTGTCAAACTACGCTCCCGTGTAGCTAAGGCTGCACACCGTACAAGGACACTAAAGGATCCGAAACCTTTTCTCTATCTGTAGGGACCCAAAACTGTAGCGCGCGGCCATTTTGATGACGCTCCTTCACTTCGCCACGCCTCACACGCCGGGAAATCTCATTTGCTACACCAGGCCACGCCCCTGTCCTTCCGGCTTCCGCATCCAAGAACCAGGATGTCCCGCCCCGGCCACGCTCTCCACTCCCGGCTCCGCGCGCCCGTAAGTTTATAGGGGTGAGTACGATTTATAGCAAACGCCGGATTCTCCCCGCGGCCACGCCACTGTTTTGCCTAGGTGCTACTGTCCTTATTACGTGGGAGAGCTGGAAGGCGACGCCCGGACTGTGCCCAAGCTCAAGGCACATATCTGCATCCGCCTACTTCAGGCTCTTCTTTTCGGCCCTGTGCTCGAACCTCCCTCACGATCCACCTCCATTTGTGGCCACGCCCCCACGCTCCCTCTACTCACGTCACTGAGCATAAGGCGTTTTACATCCTCCAGATCACCCGGTACGGCCATCTTACCCACCAGAAGCCCCTCCCTTGTGCCTCTCCCTTCCCCCCACCGGCCAGATTCTCCTTTACGACTCGCTGCGGCGATTCTTACAGCCTCCTTAGGCTCTTCCATTGGGCATTGGGGCCTAGGCTCCTCAGTAGCCAGGCCCCTACCTTCGTCGTTGACCAGGGTAGGGCCCCGGTTTCCTGTCATGTCCCTTCCCTCTTGCTACACTCCTCCGTCTTGGCCAATCCTAGCATTCTTCCCACGCTGCAAGCCACAATTCTGGACCCACAGTAGTCACTCCCATCCCGCCCATGCATATTTGCATGCTTTATGTCCTAGCTTGTCCCAGTGCCCAGGCCACCCACTTTGAGTTCTGTTGTGGCCACACCTCTCCCGCCAAGACTAGGTCCCGCTACAAGAGGGAAGGCAGGTCTCCTTAGAAAATCGTCCAGCCCAAGGTTAGACACCAGTGGCATTTATAGCGTGAAATGAGCCCATGATTCTCTCATCTTTCCTCTAAAAATTGACTTTGTCCACGTTTCTCTCAGCACTTGAAACACCACCTATTAACGAACAGAAACCAGGTGGGAAGCAGAAGTGTTGAACCAGTAGTAGAACCCTGTTCCTTCCGGCTAGGTTTCATGTCCTTTAACCCCACCTGTGGAGCCAGCTGAAAGTGTGTTCTTTCCAACCCTCAGCACACGTGAAATACTAGTCAGATGTGTGCATAAGCACACACTTCCTCTGCTCCTTGTTCCTTCATGGTGATTAGGGCCTGTTGAGACACCACCACACTTAGAATTCTGCTTGCTATCCTCTCAGAGATTACTTTTGTATTTCCTCTGTTTACTATTCTGGGGTCTACAAGAAAAAAGCCAGGAGGTCATTATCTGCTTTACTTATTTATTTATTTTTTCTGTCCAGAAATGTCTAAGTGGGCACTAAAGCAGGAAGGACACTTTCCATTTGCCATTCATGCATTCATTCAAAATGGATTCATCCAGTACTATATTTCAGTGACAGGTAAGATATATACCCCAAGGACCTTACAGCCAAAAGTTCTCCCAACTGGGGTTTGGGTAGGACAAGAAATAAGGAGAAAGTTAAAGATGATGTGATAAGGGGGCTGATTGGTAGAAAAGGATCTGGTAAGTGCTGGTCTATTGATCCAATTAGCAGCAGTATTCTAGGGCAGGAAACAAAGGAAACCACTTTCAAAGTACTTATGACAACCCCTTACACAGCTGCTGACTAAATGGTTACTGAAAATATGCCCATTTTTACTTGTGTAGAGGGCTACACTGTTTCCCTGCATATAATTAGATATATTGTCAGCAGTTAAGATCTTTTTTCCTTTTTGCACAGCCAGCAATTAAGGTTTTATGATCACATATAAAGTATGAGTTCTTTTCTCTCCCCACCTTCCATCTACTTATCCTGTGAAGACAGTAGGGAGGGGTTCACAATGCTGAGCTAAAAGGAGCATAGAGTAAACAACAGTTTTCAACAAAACATTTCTCTCAAGTATACATTGAACTCTCATGTATAGAAAATGTTTCAAATGCCAGTCATTTGTTGCCTGAAAAAATAAACTAACTAACATGAAATGGGACCATGCCCATTTACTGCTTTGATTTGATTTTTTTTTGGGGGGGGGGGGATACTGGGGATTTCAGTCGTGGTCCTTAGCCCACTGAGCCACATCCCCAGCCCAATTTCTTATTTTATTTAGAGACAGGGCCTCACTGAGTTGCTTAGTGCCTCGATTTTGCAGAGGCTGTCTTTGAACTCATCATCCACCTGCCTCATCCTCTCAACTAGCTGAGATTACAGGCCTGTGCACCACGCCTGGCCTGCCTTGATTTTTATAGCATTAGTTATATTCACCTTCTCTACAAATGACTTGAAGCAGCTTCCCAAAATATAAACAACAGTATATAAAAGAAAAAGTTCAAAGAATCATAGGGGAAATTCATTAAGGAAGAACAAAGCTGGATGCAGAAGAGTAGTTGAAGGTGGGCGGTAGGTTTGACTGTAAGCTTCCAAATGGCCATAGAGAAGAGCAATAACAATTATTTGATGGTTGTACAGTGTTCTTAAAAACCAACTGGGATTTTGTTTTTGAGAAACATAGTCTTAAGCTTTTTTGTCCTGGGGGACATTCTAATTCCTCACTACGATCATGCTGTTAGTTAATTGAGAAGTGTGTATCATTTGGAGTTATCAAAGATCCTTTGTATGTTAACTGTTGTCACAATCACAAAACATAGTGCATTAAATCAGTTTTATGAACATGCAAACTCTCCAGTTCAACTAAGTACTGACATCCTCAATGTTCTGGTTTAATGCAAGGTAATATTTAGATCATCTTTCTCTCGGATGGCAAATCAGTTTCCACTCACACGTCAAGTCTTGTCCATTCATACTAGCTGGCTGAATAAATAAGTTGGGAAGTTTTGTGGCTGAGTCCATGCTCAGAAGGACAAAGTCCTGTAATAGATTAATAAGGTCTTTGTGGGCACAGGATGGGTATCTGCAAACAGCATATCTAGCATCTCTGATTTCAGTGATAGGAGTTATGTGTGCACATCTTTTATGTCCACAAAACATTTCTCATTATGAGGCTTTTAATGAAAGTCAGGTCATTTTTGCTTACTAAAACCCTAGATTGGAAACTCAGAGATTAATGCCTATGTCTTTTGTATCAACCAGAATTAGAACAGTTTAAAGTTCTGTTATGAAAATAAGAACAGGTAGCCTAAAACTTACATGGCCTGGTGGCCTTCCTCCACCTCTGTAGAGGTTGGCAAGGGAAGTACCTGTAGACAGTGCTAAATGTGACAGGGTGACCTCCAGCTGACAGCAAAGTGGAATATTAAGGGTTGATAATACTACACCATAGAGCACTTCTGTAATAATTTTAGCCTAGAAAGAAACCATGACTTGCCCAAACCGTGAGAAAACTCAGAACTCTCCATAGACAAAATTATCACAAATTTTGTTAGAGATCTAATTGGCCTTTATTAGTGATTCATGAATCGTGGCAGCATCCATTCTACAAAATACCATGAAAGCTCCCAGTGGACAGTAGCAGAACATTATGTTTTGTGAGACAGAAACAAGGAGACATAAAAGAAAAGAACTTTTTTCAAAGTATTCTGAGCTTCAGTATCCTCATCAGGAAAAAGTGGGTAAGGTGAGTTGTAAGTTTAGAGCCACGTTGAGGGACTGCAATGAGGGGACAAGGTGCACAGGAACAGTGACACAAACAATGCATCTTACATGAGTCAAAAGAATAGCACAAATGTTTTTATTTCATATGATCTCATATTTCATTTATCCCTTATTTTATTTTTTTTTTTTTATTTATTTTTTCATTTATATTATATATATATTATTTATTATTTTTTTATATCATTTTATTATTTATAAAAATCTTTTATATTATATATTTTTATTCTTAATATTTATTAAATATTTATATATTTATTTTTTATTTATTTTTTTTTATTATATTATAATTTTTATATTATAAATATTTTTTAATTTTTTTTTTTTTATTTTTATTTTTTTTTTTTATTTATTTAAATATTTTATACATTTTTTTTTTATTTTTTATTTATAATTTTTTTATTTTCTTATAATTTTTTTTATTATATTTTTTCATTTATTTATAAATAATTTTTTTAATTTTTATTATTATCAATTTTTTTTTATTATATTATTTTTATTATAATATTTTTAATTTATTTTATTTTTTTAATTATTATTTAATTATTTTTTTTTTTTATATTTTTATATATTTTTTTTATTAAATTTTTATTTTTTATAAAAGATTTATTTAGAGCAGTAGAACAATAGATATATACTTAGAAACTGCTTTGCAATAGTGTTGTGGAATATAAAAAACAGAGAAATCAATTTCTTTTTTCTATCTCAGGAGACTGGGTTGCCTTTTGTGTTGTTCATGGCAACAGTAATCTAAACTTTTAATTTCTGCTGTCTAGAACTAGTGAGACCCTGTTTCAAAATTCAGAGGGACTGGAGATGTACCTTAATGGTAGAGCCCCCTGCCTAGCATTCATGGAACACTGAGTTCCATCCCCAGTACTGGAAAAAAAAATTGTATGTGAAAACAGGCACTAAATGTGCGCTTTGTGAAAGAGAAGAAAATTAAGATAGTATGTTGAGAAGCAAGAGTCCTGGTATCTAGCTCTGTTTTCCATCTCTTTTATTGAAATGTCCATTAACAATGAATTTATTTATACTTCCTTTCATGTCACAAGTAACTTGTGCATCTTCATATTTAAAGTTAAATAATTGGCAGCACATATTTGTCATTGGAGCTTTTGTGTTTTCATTCATGTGGCAGGATCTATAAAAGCCTATATTATGAACATTTCCATTTTGTGCTGCAGGGTTTTTTTCATGTTGTTGTTGGGTTTTTTTTTTGTTTTTTTTTTTTTTTTTTTTGTTTGTTTTTTTTTTCCGTTTTGGTACGAAACAGATTTTCAGGTAATTACTATGATATAGAAAAAAAATGGAGATTGTAATTGTAAACTATTTAGAAAATAAGAATGAGATCAGTTTACATCATTGTGCCTTATGTCATGTGACCAGAACAGTAGACCTTTGATAACCTTAGATATTGCAATTATTAACTGGGAAGGAGTAAAAGATAATTGAGCCTAGTAACTCAAGAGTTGGAAAAATAAGAAGTAAAATGACCACAGGAGTAAAAACTTAAGAAATGTACATAAGATGATGAGTCAGAAAAACAGAACAGAATTGAAAACTAGATCCATAATCTTATTCTTTGATTAAACTAGAACATAGATGTATAAACCTCTGGAAAGTTTAATGGAAATGAAAAAAATTAATATACATACTAGAAAATATAAAGCTAACATAGCAATAAATGTAGGTATTTTATGGGAAATATTTCAGGAAGTCCATGAGAATAGTGGATTATCCTAACAAAATGAATATTTTCTTAGAAATTGTAAACAGCTGGGGCTAGGGAATGTAGCACAGTGGTAGAGAATTTGCCTAGCAAGCATGAGGCCTTGGGTTTATCCCTACCCCTTCCGGGAAGAAAACAAAACCAGACCCAAAATCCCTGAAATAAAAGATCATGTAAGAAATGAAAAATTTCTAAGAATTCATCCTCTATAATATGCTTGGTCCAAATTCTTCATTTTCTGCATTGTAAATTGTTTCCTTTTCCCTTTTTTTTTTTTTTTTTTTTTTTTTTTTTTTGGGTACCAGGATTGAACTCAGGGGCACTCAACCACTGGGCCACATCCCCAGCCTTTTTTTGTATTTTTTTTTAGAGACAGGGTCTCACTGAGTTGCCAAGTGCCTCACCATTGCTGACGCTGGCTTTGAACTGGTGATCCTCCTGCCTCAGCCTCCCAAGTGCTGGGATTACAGGCATGCGCCACTGCATTCTAAATATTTCTAAACATGGACAATGTTAGAAATTTTCCTACATCATTTTCAAGGTGATAGTGTAAGGACCTGGAAAGGGGACACTTTACAATCAGCACTTGAACCTACATGATATTCGTCTTACAAAATAGGTTTTTTAAATCTTAAGGGAAATCCAGCAGATAATTCCAGCAGCATGCTAAAAATAAATTTTTAAATCCAGTTTAAGGGTTGAATAAATGTAAAGAAATGTCTCAGTATAATGCACCAAATGGCAAAAAGTTTGATAATAATTATAGATAATAAAAAGCTAATTAATAAATGGAATATCAATAACTGATAAAAAGAATTTTTGATAATTAGAAATAAAAGGTTATGTTTATTACATGATGTGGCTTGTTTTTTTTTTTCCCCCCAGTAATAGGGATGGAACTGAAGACCTCATCCCACCTATGCTAGGCATGCACTCTACAAATAAAATACTTTGTTATGATCTCTATGTGTATTACCTTTTCCTCCCCTAGATAACTTCATCTACTCTGACTTTTTTTTTAGCCAAGGGGATAATTAAGTGACCTGTTGTAGGAAATTTCCACTGCATGTCACAGTGAAATTGCCAGACTGGCTGGGCTGACTTTGGGCAGGCTTTCCCTGTGGTACAGCATTCTCTGACTCTGTCCTTGAAGCCAAAGCAAAAGAGATGAGAAAGAGCTTCTTCGGGTGAATTACACTAACCGAAATGGGTCATCTCCAATACAATTTCAGCCCTACTAGGAAAGGGAAATTACGTGTCTCTAAAATCTGTTCAAGTGCCAGTTTTCATCTTTTCCTCATTGTTGCTTTTAAAATCCCAATTTCCTCTAGGGGCACCTATTCTAATCTTTCCATTCATGATCTTTGAGGAAAGAGGTGGGATCTGGGGACTGAATTCATGAAGAGGCAACTTGGGAGAAGAAAGCTCTGACACGGGCCTGGGTGACTTCTATTGGTGTCAGTAGAATGCCCTAAAGAATTTCCAAAATTCTTTAATTTGTGTGTTATGGATATACGTAATGATGAAACTAACTTTATAGGTATACATAGCATAGTTTACCGAGTTTCTTCCCATAGTTCTCTTTTCCCATCCCTCTTCCCTCCCCATCAGTCCTCTTCCTCTGCTCCACTGATCTCCCTTCTGTTTTCATGAAATTCCTCTCCAGTCCCCCCCCCCCCCTTATTTTGGGCTAGCTTCTGTATGTGAGAGAAAACATTTGACCCTTGCTCTCTGAGTCTGGCTCATTTCACTTTGCGTGATGTTCTCTAGTTCCATCAATTAATCAACAAATGCCACAATTTCATTCTTCATGGTTGAGTAAACCTCCATTGTGTGCTTGTGTGTGTGTGTGTGTGTGTGTGTGTACACCATATTTTCTTACACTCATTATCTTAACGTGCAGAACATCTCTGAGGTTTTCTTGTAATTTCTGTTTTGACTTATGGGGACCAGAGATGCAGTGTGGCTCAGTGTGGTAGAGCTGGGTTCCAGTGTGTGTCAGCCCAGCTGGTAAACCCATTCCACTCAAGGCATTGCTGCCAATTTCGTGAACACGATATCCTTGGTTCTCTCACAGGTCAGGTGATTATAACAACTGAGTTGTTGTTTTGAGGCTTAGCAGAATAATCCAGTGAGCCCAGTTCATGGTAGGTAGCACTCAGTCATTGTTGTATGGCTGTACTTTCCAATGCAGTTACTAGCCACTGTGGCTAAACTAAACTAAATGCTACTACCGAAAAAGTTCAGTTTCTTAGCAGCACTAGCCCCATTTTAAGTGCTCTACAGCCACCTATGTTTCCAGGCTACATACTGGATAGCATAAGCACAGAGCATTTCCATCATCTCAGAATGTTCCATTTATGGCTAAAATACAGCTCAGTGGTAGAATGCTTGGCTAGAATGCTGGAGGCGTGGGTTCCATGCCCAGTATCACAAAAACAAAGACGCAGAATGGTCCACTGGGAGGCACTGCTCCATATCATTTACTTGGATTTCCAGTAGTGCCCAGACACTAGGGCTAAACACAGCCATTTCCTTTGTTTAAAGTGGAAGCTGTCCTGGGATGTTTACCTGCCCAGGTGAGAGTCAGAAGACACTCGGGGAAGTGCATCCTTTGTTCCCCATAGAGGCTGGGGTTGTGGCTCAGCGGTAGAGCGCTCGCCTAGCACGTGTGCAGCTCAGGTATAATCCTCAGCACAACGTAAAAATAAAGGCTTGTGTTCCCCACGGTTAGAAAGGAGTGATATTTGCTTCCCAAATTCAAAAAGCCTATCTATCTGTGAACCAGGTAGTTTAGCCCTGAAAAGGTAGAACGTTTATGCCAAGGAAACCCTCCAGAGAGGACTCCATTCCTTCCACTGTGCACTTAACCAGGCAGTTGCAGAAGGGGTGAGGGGTGGATCCCCATTTTGTCAGCAGAGGAAACATTGTTCTGAGGTAGAGATTGGAAAAAGGAACTACTCTGTTTTTCACACAGATTTTCGTAAATAACTGGCAGGAGATGGCCTGCTTCTATGGCAGTATTAACCCAAGTATATGGGTGTTAGTTATTAAACCTTTTAGATGGTGGCTTACTGGTTTCTCTGATATTCTAATCTGGTCACAGAATGGCTCAAGCAGCTTTCAGTGGTAGGCTTACCTTCTGTTTTCCACTCCAGAAGAATGTTGTGGCTCCTCTTTTTTCTGGTGACTACTATTCATGCTGAACTCTGTCAACCAGGCATGTAGCCTTAAAACTTAAAATTAGCTTAAGAAGTCATTGATTGAAAGAATATTCTTTATTTTTCTAAATCTGCAAGCATATTGTGGCTTAAAAAATGAGCCTGTGACTCTTCTGTGACTTTGAAAGAAAATGTAAACTATCTAAGGTCATTGCCATCCAACTTTCAGGGGTGTTTAGGGATAGTTTCCTTGTAGTTCTGTGTTCTGTTGATTTTAGTTCATTAAATATTAGGACTTCATGGGGCTACGTTTGAGCAGATTTTATTATCATATACTGCTCTTTTTTTCTTTTTGGCAGATGCAGAAAACGCCTTTAAAGTGAGACTTAGTATTAGAACAGCTCTTGGAGATAAAGCAGTAAGTGGAACACCTGTATGTTCATTTTGAATTTTGTTAGCTAAGAACTGTGCTTTCTTTCTCTGATAATGGGCCTCTGTCTGCATAGTAATGTTAATGTATCTTTTCTAAGGACATGCAGTCTGATCTTTTCTAAAAGTAAGGGTAGAGTATAGAGGATAAAAGAAGGGCCGACAGAGGAAACAGCACATGTGAAGGAGCTTGCTAAGCATGAAGGATAGAAGGAAGGCTGAGGTTTGCGAAATTGGGCAGTTAAAAGCAGAATGGCACATCATCATGTTTGTAGTTTCAAAAAGGGACCAGGCCCTGGAGTATGTGGGCTGCAGCATAAAGGAGTTTTGTTTAAATATAAAGGAAGTGCTTGAGAGCCTCAAGTGCTGTTGGGAAGCCAAGCAAGATGAACACTGAAACACGCTCATTGTGTTAAGCAATGTGGAGATCAGTGGTCACTTTAGAGAGCTGCTTTTGTGGATTGACAGAGCCAGAAGGCAGATATTAGAAGGAGTGTTGTAGATGGAGAGATATATAAATGGGTGGTGAACATGTGGAAATAGGAAACAGGAGTATAGACAACTGCTTTGAGAGTCAGTTTGTGAGGGAATAGAGAAAGGAAGGAAAGGAATGGTCTATATATGGCTACTAATATTGCAGCTTCTAACAAAGAAGGAAAAACATCAAACTTGGAATTATAGAATGTCCAAAAAGCCCTAGGTGCTGTGGTACATGATTTATCATGTTCTCCAGTTTTTCTGTGTACAAAGAAGATGGGATGGGGGTGTGGAGAATATGAGAATGAGTGTAGTTTCTAATGGACCATCTTTAACCCCATACCTCTCTTTTCCTTCTCTTTCAGTACATCTGGGATACAAATGAAGAGTATCTCTTCAGAACGATGGTGGCTTTCTCCATGAGAAAGATTCCCAACAGACAAAACTACAGAGTAAGCAAACAGTACAAAATCTTAACTGATTATTTGCAATAGTATGTGAGACAGTGGATTATTTCAACCCTTGATCTTGAAAAATAATTTTTTAGCTAATTGTAAGGGTCCCCCATTTTTATTAAACATTAAAAGAACTTTTGTAATGTACCATAGTTTACAGCTCATATCATGTTTTAATGGTGGTCCTCGTTCAGTGGTCATTATGAAGATAACTAACATTCGAAATTGCAGTTATATGTCCTAAGCTTTCTGTGTTTCCATTGTAGACATATAACTTTTCTTGAAGAGGGGTGGATAGATGGATAAATAGGTAGTAAAAAATTCTATTCTCACCTTGAAATATGTACAGGTTTTTCCCCTAATTGGTATCTATCATTCCATTTTCTTAGTTTTCTTAAAAAGCACACTGTACGACTTTGAATAATTTCACACTTTTTTTTCTGTTTTTCTGGAGGAATCTTCTCTTTAGGGTGTTTTTTTCCTTTACTATTTTTGATGAGGGCTACACTCTGGTATTTCTCTACTTGCTCTCTCGTGCATCCCTTTGAGAGGTGAAATGTTTTATCTCATTGGTAAGCTGGAAAGAGATCCTGGGTATGGGTTCCTTTCTCTTTAGGAGCTAGCTTGCCCTCCTGCCCCCACCAGACATTGTCAGTGTCACTTGCTAGCTGAGTATATAGAACCAGGCTCCACTGGCATGGGGAGACATAAACACCTGCAGGGCTATGTAGCTGAGGAGACTTTAGATTGGTAGGTGTCACATGGAGTGTTAAATAGCTTCCATGTTTCTCCAGTACATGGTAATACTGGCCTCAGCTCAACTCTGAGATAGTATGGATATAGAAACCTTTTCAATGTTTTTATTAATGCATTATAGTTATATATAATATTGGAGTTCATTTGACATGATAATCCCATGTATATATTTTTAATATTTATTTTTTTAGTTATAGGTGGACACATTATTTTTATTTTATGTGGTGCTGAGTATCAAACCCAGTGCCTCATACATGCTCATACATGTGTCTACCTCTGAGCCACAAACCCAGCCGTCATGTACATTTTTAGTGTATATTTTTAACCAAAGTGTTCCACATGAGTCAAAAAATTACAAGGAGATACATAGTAAAACAAAATTTTACCTAGGTAACTTCTGTTCTTGTTTTTGTGGTGCAAAACTGCAGCATTGTTTTCACAACTATTTATTAATTTTTCAGTAAAAAACAAGGTGATCAGGCTGTGGTTGTGGCTCAGTGGTAGAGCACTTTCTAGCATGTGTGAGGCACTGGGTTCGAGTCTCAGCACCACATATAAATAAAACAAAGATCCATCAACTACTTAAAAAAAAAAAAAAAAAAAAAAACAAGGTGATCACTTTACAAGAAATTGAAAAGGAAACAAAGCCACTGATTATGTGGCAGTGCTAACCTGTGTGGTGTCTGTGTGTTCTCTAACACTCCTTCTTGTAAGCAGGTTTTATACATTGCTGTGTTCATGGTGCTGTTGCTTCCTGTAAGTACCTTCATGTTGCCTGGTGCATGGCTATGCAAAATATTCCCTTTCTTAGGAAAAATCAAGTAAATATGTAACATTTCTGATTAATATTGAAGAATTCATCTTTGGAATGTATTTCTTCAGAAGATGAGACATTGTAAGAGTCTTATGAATATCTGATCAGTTTACATGAAATGTGTTTTACTTGGAATTGGACACCTAGAGTAGCTATAAATTTTTGTTGGATTGCCACTTGTAAATATCAAAAGTACAGAACTAGCAAAGGGATGAGAAAAAGTCCTTCTGTAAAGGCTCAGGCAGTGTGAGTGCTGGCAATACCGCTGTCAGAGAAGTGAGTGATGAGCAGTTCTTTTAATGTTTGAGATGTAATTCATGTGCTGGGCTGTATTCTACATGCTCTGCCATAAAGAAACCTGACTTCCGACATGCAAAGACTGTAGGAAAGGGAGCACATAATGCATGATACAGTTGAAACTCACTTTGCAGAGAATGTGTCTTTTTCTTCTATAATAAATGGATGGAAGATACCAGTAGTTTAGTAAATGGATCAGCTTAAAAATCAACTTTTAGAGGTCTTTTGTGGCAAATGTGGGCAGAGTCAATTCTGGAGTATAGCAAATATGTTTTCTAGGATAGCTTTAGGGATTCAAATCTTGGACATTGGCTGCTTATTCATTATTTCTTCTGCCTCTTTGATTATCCATAAATATTGCAAAGTACTGTGAAGATGCTGTGCAGTACAGAGAATAAAACAAATTTCATGAACTGAAAGTAGAGACATTTAGGTAACTAACAGAATGCCGAATCCTCCCTGATTTTTACCCACCTTTGACCCACTCCTTACTACAATAACTCACATCAGGTTTCATTACCATCAGTGACACAGAGCTCATTCTCTCCTGAGGAAGCCTGAAGACTGAAAGAGAAAAGGGTGAGGAAGAAGTGATTGAATAGAAGGAAGGGAGGGGGCATGAGAGTAGGAAAGACAGTAGAATGAATTGGACATACCTTTCTTGTGTTCATAGAGGAATACATGACTAGCATAACTCCACATCATGTATACCCACATGAATGCGTAGTTATACTCCATGTATGTATGTCAAAATACAGTCTATGGTCATGTATAACTAAAAAGAAGTAATAAACATTTTTTGAAAAGAAGGAGTGGTGATTGAATGAAGATTAAAGAATCAGATATGTTAAGCCAGCAGTGGGTGAGTGCCACTGAGTTCAATCCCTGGTAGCGTCCGCCCCCCGCCCCTCCTGCAAAAAAAAAAAGAATAAGATGTGGTAATATTTAGGAGAAAAGGAAGAGGTGTGATTATAAACCATCTTACCCAGAGAAGGTAATTGAGTGATATGCTGTTTGTTACTGATTAGTATAACCTGTTTTTACCTGCTATTCACCTGCTACCAGAAGAGGAGAACTGGAAGAAATAAGTTTTTAAATATGTTTTCTCAGTCCAAAGTGAAACCCAAATCCTGACAATGTTCCCATGATAGTACCAATCCCTCCCCAACCCAAATCCTCCTCTTCCTTCAGCCTTTACTACTTTCTCCCTTTGTGTTTCTGCTTTAGTTGCACTAGCTCCCTTGGTGGCCCTTAAACATTCCAGTCCCTTTTAATTTCAGGATTTTACATTTGCTATATGAAGGAACAGAATGAGTCAAATATACTGTATTAGTTTGCTAGCGCACCACAGACTGAGGGGCTTAAACAACAGAACTTTATTTTCTCTCAGTTCTGGAGATTAGAAGTTAAGGTCAAGGTATTAGCAGGATTTGTTTTTTCTGAGGGTCATATGGAAATGATCCATTCTAGGTGTATCATCTTGGATTCTAGATGTCTGTCTTCCTGTGTTTTCACATATATTCCCTCTGTGTGAGTGTGTGTCCAAATTTCTTCATCTAAGGGCACCAATAACATTGGATTAGGACCTACCCTAACAACCTTATTTTATTTATTTTTTTTGTGGTACTGGGGATTGAATTCAGGGGCACTCGACCACTGGGTCACATCCTCAGCCCTTTTTTTGCATTTTATTTAGAGACAGGGTCTCACTGAGTTGCTAAGTGCCTCGCCATTGCTGAGGCTAGCTTTGAACTCGTGATCCTCCTGCCTCAGCCTCCCAAAGTGCTGGGATTACAGGCATGCGCCACCGCGCCCGGCACAACCTTATTTTAATTACTGATTTATTTATTTATTTTTGTGGTTCTGGGGATTGAACCCAGGGCCTTGTACATGCGAGGCAAGCACTCTACCAACTGAGCTATAACCCCAGCCCCTTACTTTCATCACCTCTCTAAAGACACTCTCTCCAAATATGGTTATATTCTGTGGTACTGGAGTTTAGGACACAGTTTCCAACTAAGAGTATAGGAAAGGGAACAAGGGAAGGAAGGATGGATAGGAAAGGGGAAATAGTGGGGACTGAATTAGAGCAGATTATATTCCATGCTGTTATAATTATGTAAAAATAAATCCTAATATTATATATAACTAAAATGAACTAATTAAAATCTGTATTGATCTCTTTTTTTTTGGTACTGGGGATTGAACTCAGGGGTACTCAACTACTAGGCCACATCCCCAGCACTTTTTTGTATTTTATTGGAGACAGGGTCTCACTGAGTTGCTAAGTGCCTCACCATTGCTGAGTCTGGCTTTGAACTCAAGATCCTCCTGCCTCAACCTCCAAGTCCTAGGATTACAGGTGTGCACCACCATGCCCAGCTTAAAAATCCGTACTGATCTTAATAATGGAAAGTAAACTGGGAGGGAGAGTCAGTTTATGAGGGAATAGAGAAAGGAAGGAAAGGAATGGCCTATATATGGCCAGGATGATTTGTCCAAATGTCTTTTTCACTGACTGGCTACTAGTATTGCAGCTTCTAAGAAAGATAGTACAACAGGAAACATCAAACTTGGAATAATAGAATGTCCAAAGAGCCCTACTCCAATACTATGGTACATGTTCTCCAGTTTTCTGTGTACAAAGAAGATGGGATGGGAGTGTGGAGAATATGAGAATGAGTGTAGCATCTAATGGACCATTCTCAACCCCATACCTCTCTTTTCCTTCTTCTTCAGTACGTCTGCGATATAAATGAAGAGTAACTCTTCAGAGCGATGGTGGCTTTTTCCATGAGAAAAGTTCCCAACAGGCAAATGACAGAGTAAGCCAACAGTACAAAATCTTAACTGATTATTTGCAATATTATTTGAGACTGGATTATTTCAATCCTTGATCTTGAAAAATAATTTTTTAGCTAATTGTTAGGGTACCCCATTTTTATTAAATATTAAAAGAACTTTTGTGATGTGGCTTAGCTCACAGCTTATATCATGTTTCAATGGTGGTCTTTTTTCAGCAGGCAATAGGACAATAACTTAACATCCAAAATTGCAGTTATGTGTCCTAAGCTTTCTGTATTTCCATTGTAGACATATAACTTCTTGAAGAAGGGTGGATGGATGGATAAATAGGTAATAAAGAACTGTATTCTCACCTTGAAATATGTGCAGGTTCTTCCCCAACTTGGAATCTATCATTGCATCTTCTTAGTTTTCTTAAAAAGCACATAGTAGGACTTTGAATAGTTTCACATTTTTTTCTGTTATTCTGGAGGAATCTTCTCTTTACGGTGTTTCCTTCCTTTACTATTTGTGATGAGGGCAACACTTCTGGTATCTCTCTACTCGCTCTCCCATGCCTCCCTTTGAGAGGTGAAATATCTTATTGGTAAGCTGGAAGGAGAACCTGGGTGTGGGTTCCTTTCTTTTTGGGAGCTAGCTTGCCTTCCCACCCCTCCCCCCCAATACATTCTTAGTGTCACTTGCTAACTAAGTACAGAACCAGGCTCCACTGGCATGGGGAGACACACACACCTGTAAGGCTATACTTGTTTACAGCTGAGGAGCATTTAGATTGGTAGGTGTCACATATGGAGTGTTAAGTGTCTTGCATATTCCTCCATTGCATGTTAATACTGGCCTCAGGTCACCTCTGTCTGAGACAGTATGGGTATAGAAGCCTTTTTAATGTTTTTATTAAGGCATTATAGTTATATATAATAATGGAGTTCATTTGACATACTAATCCCATGTATTTTTTTAATATTTATTTTTTAGTTATAGGTGGATATAGGTGGTGCTGAGGATCAAACCCAGTTCCTCATCCTTGCTAGGTGATGGCTCCACCTCTAAGCCACCAACCCAACCATCATGTATATTCTTAGTGTATATTTTTAACCAAAATATTCTCCATGAGTCAAAAAATTACAAGGATTTATATAGTAAAAACGAAATTTTACCCAAGGTAAATTCTGTTCTTGTTTCACAAAAAAACTATTCATGTTTATGGTGTAAAATTGCAGCATTCTTTTCACAACTATTTATACTTTTTCAAGATAAACAAGGTGATGGATCACATTACAAGAAATTGAAAAGGAAACAAAGCCACTGGTTATGTGGCAGTGCTAACCCGTGTGGTGTCTGTGTGTTCTCTACCACTCCTTCTTGTAAGAAGGTTTTGTACATTGCTGTGTTCGTGGCACTATTGCTTCCTGTAAGTACCTTCATGTTACCTGGTGCATGGCTATGCAAAATATTCCCTTTCTTAGGAAAAATCAACTAATGATTTAACATTTCAGATTAATATTGAAGAATTCATCTTTGGAATGTTTTCCTTCAGAAGCTGAGACATTATATGAGTCTATGAATATGTGATCAGTTTGCACAAAATGCGTTTTACTTGGACTTGGACACCTAGGGTAGCTATACTCTTTTGTTGCCAGTTTTAAATATCAAAAGTACAGAATTAGAATAGAGATCAGTAACAGTTCTTCTGTAAAGGCTCAGGCAGTGTGACTGCTGGCATTACTGGTGTCAGAGAAGTGAGTGATGAGCACGATGTATTTCAGATGTAATCCTTGTCCACATCTACATGATCTGCCAAAAAAGATCTACATGATCTTCCAAAAAGAAAGCTGCGTTCTGACATGCGCAGGCGTCTCCTGTGGGAAGAGGGCACATGGTGCAATGTAGGGTTGAAACTCTTTGTAGAGGGTCTGCTTTTTTCTTGTGTGGAGAGTGGATGGAAGACCCCAGTAGTTTAGTAAATGGAACAGTTTAAAAATCATCAACTTGCATAGGTCTTTTGTAGTGAATGTGGTCAGTGTCAATCCTGGAGTATACAAAATAACTTTCTAGGATAGTTTGAGGGATCCAAATCTTGGACATTGCCTACTTATTCATTATTCTGCCTCTCTGATTACCCATAAATATTGCAAGAGAGTGTGAAGATGCTGTGCAGCACAGAGAATAAAACTAATTTCATAAACTGAAAGTAGAAACATTCAAGTAACTAACAGAATGATGAATCTGCTCTCATTTTCACCCACCTTTGACCCCTTCCTTACTACAGTAACTCATATCAGGTGTGATTACGATCAGTGATACAGAGCACATTCTCTCCTGAGGAAGCCTGTTCATATTTGGAAACCTACAATTGGTCTATACTTAAGGCATAAGTGTATGACTGGCTCAGAAAGAGATTGACTTCTGAAGAGAGGTCCTGGCTGCATCCATGCAGAACTTGCTGGAGAGCTGATCTGGTCAGGGCACTGTGAGCAGGTGGGTGGTGGAAGGCAAGCCTGGGATTCCCTAAGAGGATCAGAGGCCAGCGGGTGTGGGCCTGCAGAGAGGGCTGTGAGAGTGCCACTGCCTTCCCCATGGGGCTTAGGGGAGAATGGGCTCCTGTGCAGACACCAGTGCAGCCAGTCAGGGTGTGGACAGCTGGGTCCATGAGGATTAGATGGTGCCATTTCCATAGCAGAGCTATGTGTCTGGGGTGACATCTCTTCTCATGTGCCTGGTACCTCAAGGCAGGTAGAGAACTGATAGAATCAGAGGGTGGAGCCAGGCGTGGTGGCCCACGCCTGTAATCCCAGCACTTTGGGAGGCTGAGGTAGGAGGATCTTGAGTTCAAAGCCAGCCTCAGCAATGGCCAGGCACTTAGCAACTTAGTGAGACCCTGTCTCTAAATAAAATACAAAAAAAAAAAAAGGGCTGGGGATGTGACCCAGTGGTCGAGTGCCCCTGAGTTCAATCCCCAGTACCACCAAAAAAAAAAGAAAAAAAAAAAGAATCAGAGGGTGGAGGTGTCTGTGAGAGGGGGGACTGGCATATTATTTCCTGGTTGGATGCTCCCCAATCAAAGACATTCTCAGGACTCTCTCCTGTTGCCACCAGAATAGCAGCAGCTAGGGTTCTAGAGACAGGGTGGCATCTCAAGTCACTGGGTGAGCAGTGGGACAGAAAGTATCTCAAGCCTCTCAGCTGGAGAAGTCTAAAGGTGCAGGGCTGGCTTGAGCCACCTGCAGTTGGGGTTAGAGAGGGCAGCTCTCTCAACAGTAGGTACCTGAATACATTCCTGGGGCCAAGAGGAGGCTTCCAAGAGGAGCTGGATGAAGTCACTGTCTGTTTGGCAGAAGAAAGTAAACTGCAGGACAAGGCAAGGTGGTGGAGTGAGGCCAGAGGTGCACCATTGGAGGCCAAGCCATGGTTGGATGGGGGGACTGGAAGAAGTCAGAGTGCATCACCCATGTCTGGGGTACCTGCAGTGCAGAGATCCCCAGAGGGCTCCCCAGAGGCCCCATAGGAGCACTCTGATTGGAGAGCATGTGGATGCCTACCACAACCAGGACCACCAAGAGCAAGAGGGAGCCACGGAGGGCCCTGGCCAGCAAGAACGTACTTTGCCTTTTTTTGCTTGTCTGATCCCACTTCTCCTGCCCCCACTTCTAAATGAGCCAGAATGAAGCTGGGTGTGGGGAGTGTGTACAAGGCAGAAGTGGATCCTGGAGGGTAAAGGGCTGGAGCCCACACTCAGGGCCCCTGGTTGGGCCTGACCTGCTGGTGGGAGTCCACCTGCAGGTTGGAGGCAGGACTGCAGTTTTTATTAGAAGGAAGTGACAGGAAGGCTACACCATCTGCTCCGGATGTTATCTGGTGAGAAAGAAACCACTGACAGAGGGGCTAAAGGCAGTGGTTTGAGAAACATCTGTTTCTTCCTTTGTTGCCATCTAGGAAGTCAGGTCTCTGGAATTAAGTATCCTGTACTGAAGGCCTGCTCTGTGCTGAGCAAAGTTTAAAAGGATGGGTGTACCAAGTCCTGTTCTGCACCAGGCATGCACCCAGATAGTGCTCTATCTGACGTGTGCGTAGTAAATATTAATTCCCAATTAGTAGGTTTTCTATTCACCTCACTGATTGTTTGTTTTGCTGAGAAGAAGCTTTTTAGTTTGAATCCATCCCATTCATTAATTCTAGATTTTAATTTTTGTGCAATAGGAGTCTTATTAAGGAATTAGGAGCCTGATCTGATGTGATGGAGGTTTGGGCCTACTTTTTCTTCTAATAGATACATGGTCTCTGGTTTAATTCCTAGGTCCTTGATCCACTTTGAGTTGAGTTTTGTACATGGTGAGAGATAGAGGTTCAGTTTCATTTTGTTGCATATGGATTTCCAGTTATCCCAGCACCATTTGTTGAAGAGGCTATCTTTTCTCCAATGTATGTTTTTGGCACCTTTATCTAATATAAGATAGCTGTAGTTGTGGGCATTAGTCTCTATGTCCTCTATTCTGTACCATTGGTCTACATGTCTATTTTGGTGCCAGTATCATGCTCTTTTTGTTACTATTGCTCTGTAGTTTAGTTTAAGGTCAGGTATTGTGATGCCCTCTGCTTCACTCTTCTTGCTAAGGATTGCTTTAGCTCTTCTGGGTCTCTTGTTTTTCCAGATGAATTTCATGACTGCTTTTTCTATTTTTATAAGGAATGTCATTGGGATTTTGATTGGAATTGCATTGAAACTGATAATGCTTTGGGTAATATAGTCTTTTTGACAATATTGATTCTACCTATCCAAGAACAAGGTAGATCCTTCCATCTTCTAAGGTCTTCCTTAATTTCTTTCTTTAGTGTTCTGTAGTTTTTGTTATAGAGGTCTTTCACGTCTTTTGTTAAGTTGATTCCCAAGTATTTTATTTTTCTTGATGCTATCGTAAATGGGGTAGTTTTCGTCATTTCCCTTTCGGAGGATTTGTCACTGATGTACATAAATGCCTTTGACTTATGGGTGTGATTTTGTATCCTGCTATTTTGCCGAATTCATTTACTAGTTCTAAAAGTTTTCTGGTAGAGTTTTTTTGGGTCTTCTAGGTATAAAATCATATCATCAGCAAATAGTGCTAATTTGAGTTCTTCTTTTCCTATCTGAATCCCTTTAATTTCTTTCATCTGTCCAATTGCTCTGGCCAGAGTTTCAATTACTATATTAAATAACAGTGGTGATAGGGGGCATCCCTGTCTTGTTCCAGTTTTTAGAGGGAATGCTTTCAATTTTTCTCCATTTAAAATGATGCTAGCCTGTGGCTTCGCATAGATAGCTTTTATAATGTTGAGGTACGTTCCTGTTATCCCTAGTTTTTCTAGGGTTTTGAACCTAAAGGGGTGCTGTATTTTGTCAAATGCTTTTTCTGCGTCTATTGAGATGATCATATGGTTCTTCTCTTTAAGTCAATTGATGTGATGTATTACATTTATTGATTTCTGTATGTTGAACCAATCTTGCATCCCTGGGATAAACCCCACTTGATATGTATTTGTATTCAATTTGCCAGGATTTTCTTGGGAATTTTTGCATCTATGTTCATTTAAGATATTGGTCTGAAGTTTTCTTTTCTGGATGTCTTTGCCTGGCTTTGGAATCAATTTAATATTGGACTTACAAAATGAGTCTGGAAGAGCTCCCTCTTTTTCTATTTTCCTGAAATAAATTGAAGAATATTGGTATTAGTTCTTTTTGAAGGTCTTATAGAACTCTGCTATGTAGCCATCGGTCCTATGCTTTTCTTGGTTGGTAGCTTTTTGATGGCGTCTTCTATTTCCTCACTTGAAATTGATCTGCTTAAATTGTGTATAACCTCCAGGTCTAATTTGGGTAATTCATATGACTCTAGAAATTTGTCAATGCCTTCGCTATTTTCTGCTTTATTAGAGTATAGGATTTCAAAATAATTTCTAATTATCTTCTATATTTCTGAGGTATTTGTTGTAATATTTTCTTTTTCATCACAGATGTTAGTAATTTGAGTTTTTTTCTTTCCTTTTTGTTAGCATGGCTAAGGGTCTGTCAATTTTATTTAGTTTTTCAGTGAACCAACTTTTTGTTTTGTCAATTCCTTCAATTGTTTTAGTCTCAATTTCATTAATTTCAGTTCCTATTTTAATTATTTCCTGCCTTTTATTCCTTTTAGTGTTGATCTGTTTGTTCTTCTTTTTCTAGGGCTTTGAGGTGTGATGTTAAGTCATTTATTTGTTGTTTTTTTTCTTGTTTTGAGGAATAAACTTCATGCAATGCCCCAGAGAACCACGATGGCCTTGGCTCCCCCTTGGGTGCAGGAATATCACTAGTAACTCAGCAGTATTTTCACTACTGTACCTCAGTTTATTGACTGACTCTTAATGTCACCTCTCTCTGGTCCGCCATGTTCTCTCCTCTTCTTCTTTCCTTCCTTCCTTCCTTCGTTCCTTCCTTCCTTTCTTTCCTTCAGTTGTACACAATGTGTTTATTTTTATTTGGATGTTCATTTTTATGTGGTGTTTATTTTTATTTGGATTGAACCCGGGCCAAGCACGTGCTAGGCGAGCACTCTACCACTGAGCCACAACCCAGCCCCTCTCTCCTCTGTTTTCAACTATTTTATAACATGATTTGGGCCAGATTTGCTAAAGCAGTTTCACAAGAATTTTTAAATGTTCAAAGTAGTTTCTAAGAAAACTATGGTCTACATTTAAAGTTTATAGTCTATTTCCCAGGTAAACTGAGAAATTTATTTCTCTAGTTTATGCAACATTTGACATTGAGATAATTTATCACTTTTAGCACTAGAGGTAGAAGTGTAACTCAGGCGGGTCTTTCTCTCTCTTGAGTTAAATGGTTTAGGGTATGTAATGGATTTCTTCCTCTGCTTAATTATTCAAGGATAAGTCTTGTGATCTAAAAAGGAACAGCATGCTCTTGTATCCACAGTAAGGTAAGGGGATTAACGGTCTTGTGCTTGTAAAACAGCAGCCCAGCTCCCATTTAGTCCTTCTGATTTTCAGAAACAAGAACCCAATTCTTATCACTCCTTGGATACCATTGGCCTTGTCTGGCCCCATTAATGAGAAACGGCAGTAGAGCCAATCCTTAGAGAATTACCTGCAGACCAAGGCTTCTCTCACTTGAGGACAGGAAGGGAGCATTTTTCCTTCTTTTTAGTGATTTATGTAAAAGAAACTGCATGTGTTTGTGTTAGTATAATTTATTGGTTAAAAAAAAAACATTAGTCAGGGGCTGAGTAGCTCAGAGGTAGAGCATTTGCCTTGCATGTGTGAGGCACTGGGTTCGACCGTCACCACCAATAAAAATAAAGGTATACTATAAAGGTATAACAAATAAATTCATTTTAAAAACTGTTGGTAAAAATGATTATATTAGTGAACTCAATTTCATTAAACTCCATATTTAAACTTTAAAATATAGGATTTGTATTCAGTGGTACTGATGTCATTTCGGTTTATTTAATACATGGAAACATACTTTTCATTTTATGTTTTTGGTGGAGATTGAACCTAGATCTTTGTGCATACTAAGTGGGTGTTCTACCACTGAGCCACATCCCTAGTCCCAAAACACACTTTTGAAAGGTGTTTAATTCAGGCTCTGGATGTAGCTCAGTGGCAGAGCACTTGCTTAGCATGCGTAAGGCACTGGGTTCTATCCTCAGCACCACATAGAAATAACTAAAATGAAAGCATTCTGTCTATCTACAACTACAAAAAAAAAATAAAGGTGTTTAATTGAAGAAGTGTTTGTTGGTTGATTGGTTTTCCTTTCTGTACAAATCTTGAAGAACATTCATTGTGCTCACATTTGTTAGAAATACCATGGAGAAGTCACACGAGATATACATAATCTGTAATTGGAAGGAACTGGTATCATTTTACTCCTTTATAAATTAACTACTGAACTCTCTACAATTATCCTTCATGTTACTTCCTTTTTAGCACCATTCCTGTCCCACATTTACACTTCCTTTTGGATCACCACATCTATAGAATATCCAGGATGCTTCTTTCACTGTAGTTTTTGTGTTAGATTGTATCTGAATTTTTGAGTCTGGGTAAGGGAGTTTTGCCTTAATTTCTCCATTTTTTGTTTTTGGTACCAGGGATTGAACTCAGGGGCACTCGACTACTGAGCCACATCCCCAGCCCTATTATGTATTTTATTTAGAGAGAGGGTCTCACTGAGTTGCTTAATTCCTTGCTTTTGGGTGAAGCAGGTTTTGAACTTGAGATCCTGCTGTCTCAGCCTCTTGACCCACTGTGATCATAGGCGAAGGCCACTGTATACCTTTCTTATTGCATGCCCTATTCAACATATTTTTTCACAAGTTCTTTTAAAATATTTTTTATCATTGTAGATGAACACAATAACTTCACTTTGTTTATTTATTTTTATGTGATGCTGTGCAATGAATCCAGTGGCTTACACATGCTAGGAAGAGCTCTGCCACTGATCCACAACCCCAGCCCTTTCTCAAGGTCTTACAGGGGACATTTCCAGAAATAATGAGATGTTACCCTCATTTCATCCACCCATTCATTTTACAATCACTAAGTCCCACATGGTCCACCCTTCAGGAGCAGAGAAGCTCATAGCACAGGATGCACTTGGACTTTGTCCTCAAGTTTTAGGACCCAGAGAATTCTGTTGTGTTGTAGGTCCATAAACTGTTTATTTGGGAGTCTCCTTGGCTTTCTTCTAGCTCATAGAATTTAAAAGTGTTTTCTTTGCTTGGACACTGTGAAGTTCAAAGCAGGGCAGAGATTATAACCCTCCTGATGAAGACTTTTTCTAGCCATGTGAAATCTAGAAGCCCTTTGCCTTCCTCACATCCTGGGTCGATTCTCAGATAAGGGGTGGAGTTATGTGCAAATTCTGGCATCTTGGGAATGACTGTCTTCCACTTTGGTTTTTAATGTTCTGGTGGGCTCAAGACATTGGCCTTGGTATTCAAGGGTCTAAGCATCCCTCAACTCTTGAACCTGAAACTATAGGAAGGTTCATTCTCTCTAACTATGTTAGCTAATCAAGGTTAGCTCTTAGCAAATATTGGTGAGTGAAAGAAGTATGCTTCATTTACCTTGTGCTCTTAAACCAGGGGCCTGTGTAGAGTAGACACAAAAAAATAGTGCCCCACCCACTCATTTCTTCTTTTTCCTTAGTACCCTGGGAGAATGCTTCCTTGGTTGATAGGGCATTCAATGGCCATAGTAGAAGTATCTCTATATGCTGGGTTTCCCCTCTTGGTGGGTCTCAGTTTCTTATTCTGGGGGAGCCAAGACATCAGTTAGTTTTGCAAAGTATCATCCAAGCAAGTTGGAAGCCTCAGCTTATAAGGGTGTCTCCATTTTCATACACAACCTTTGCTTTCTGTCTGTCTTCAGAGGTGTGCTTTCCCCCTGGCCCCTTTCCCACAACCTTGCAACTTTAGGAAGTGGGCTTATTAATTCCTAGTTCAACTGCTTATGTTAACCAAAATACAAACATGTCTCTTCAGTTTTATTTCTGTGTTTGACATTTGTAGATCACTGGGTTACTTTTTTATTTCGTTTTTTAAAAATATTTATTTATTTGTTTTAGTTGTACACAATGCCTTTTTATTTTTACGTGATGCTGAGGATCAAACCCAGGTCGCGCACATGTTAGGCGAGTGCTCTACCGCTGAGCCACAACCCCAGCCCCACTTTTTTATTTCTTAAGACATTAGAAGAGAGGTGGTGTTGTGGCTCAGTGGTAGAGCACTTGCCTGGTATGTGAGAGGCACTGGGTTCCATCCTCAGCACTAAACAAATATAAATAAAATAAAATGAAGGCATTAAAAAAAAAAACATTAGAAGAATCATACCTTTGGGCAGAACCATTTTATGGGGAGGGTACTTAGTATCTTTCTCTTGAAGAAGATTCCAGATAGCTAAAACGATGCACTTTGTATTAAGTTCATTTTGTGTTACTATAATGAAATACCCAAAGCAGGCTTCTTTTTTAAAGAAAAGCAGTTGATGTTGGCTAATCCTTCTAAGGTGAAAGATTTGACACCTATGTCTGGTGATAGCCTTTTTGCTGACAGTGTCCTGAGGGAGTTGGAGATTGTCTCTGTGTGTGTGTGTGTGTGTGTGTGTGTGTGTGTGTGTGTGTGTGTCTCGCCTCTGGTCTCTCTATCTCTCCTTATAGAGGTGTTAATATTCAATCATGGGAGCTCCACCCTGTTGATTTATATAATCTTAACCACCTCCCAAATGCCCTAACTCTAAACACCATATTTGAGTTAAGTGTCTATCTTCTTAATATCTTAAAATGGGGATTAAACTTCAATGTGAGTTTCAGAGTGGACAAATCATATTGAAACCATAGCAACCTCTTTTCCCAGTGTCAGTCTCGGAGAAAGCATGGGTATGAGGTTTCTTAAGACATTAGGACAGGGGCTGGAGTTGTGACTCAGTGGTAAAAGCTCTTGCCTAGCATGTGTGAAGGCGTGGGTTTGATTCTAAGCCCCACATATAAATAATGAACAAAATAAAGGTCCATCAACATCTAAAAAAGTATTTTAAAAAAAAGACATTAGGACAGCAGGAGGTTTTCTAATAAATATTTCATACATTTGAGTATGTAGCAGAGCTAATTTTTTAAAAAAAAAAACTAGATAGTTATTAAGGCCATCCTTATTCTGATGGATGCCAATATCTTGCATTTGACTAAAGCTCTTTGTTATTTTCAAAGTATGTAATCTATTAATGAAGCTAATAAGAACCTTTTTATTAAAGCATGACGTAGTTTTTTCTTGTGAACCATTTCCTCATGCCCAGGCAACTTTCAAATAACTGCTTTGTTCTAATATTTGTGTTTGTGCATGTCCATCTGTTTTTAATTTGGAAACTTTTAAATTTTACTAAAAGGTCATAAAGATCATACAGATAGATCCTGTGTCCTCTATTTGGGGAGATTTTGTCCCTCACCCACCACTGCTCCCAAGGATATTTGGAAATGTCTGGAGGTATTTTTGGTTTTCACAGTTGAATATGTATTTAGTGTGTATAGAGCTTTGTACCATACAAAACCAGATACAGCTCTTGACAACCAAGAAACATCCACGCTACATTGTTAATTATGTTGGGGTTGAGAAACTCTGCTCTGGACCTCATGCTGTTTCCCCAATAGTATTTTTTTTTTATATTTGTTAAGATTCTCATTCATTAGCTTCAATAATAAAGAGAACAGGCCACACATTGTTGCAGTATTATAGAAATCATTGAGCACTGTTTTTTCAGTCTCATTTCTCTAATCCAAATACCACCTTCCTGACTTTCCACATCTTGACTATACCATACTATTTTATTTTTATTTATTTATTTATTTTTTTGGTACCAGGGTTTGAACTCAGGGGCACTCGACCACTGGGCCACATCCCCAGTCCCCCCCCACACCTTTTTTTTTTTTGTATTTTATTAGAGACAGGGTCTCACTGACTTGCTAAGTGCCTCGCCATTGCTGAGGCTGGCTTTGAACTCGTGATTCTCCTGCCTCAGCCTTCCAAATGCTGGGATTACAGGCGTGCGCCACCATGCCCGGCTACCATACTATTTTTGTTCAGAGAATAAAGTTAAATGAGGAAAATATTATTTTCAATGGTTTCCTTGACATCTTTTTTTTTGTAATAATATCATTTATTTTTTTTATTTTTTTCTTAATTTTTTTTAATTTTTATTTTTATATTTTTTTAAATATTTATTTATTTGCTTTAGTTGTACACAATGTGTTTATTTGTATGTGGTGCTGAGGATCGAACCCGGGCCGCGCACGTGCTAGGCGAGCGCTCTACCGCTAAGCCACAACCCCAGCCCCTATTTTTATTTTTATTCAAAGTTGTTATATATGACAGCAGAATGCATTACAATTCATATTACACTTATAGAACACATTTTTACATATCTCTGGTAAGGACGCTGATTCACGGTGGGGTTGGGACTGGGAGCATAGGAAGATTATAGGAACACTAAAAGGGCCAATGGCGAGGGAGTGGAAGGGAGAGGGCAAAAGGGTAAAAAAAAATAAAAAGATGATGGTAGAATGAGATGAATATCATTACCCTAAGTGCATGTATGAAGACACGAATGGTGTGAATATACTTTGTATACAACCTAATAGTATTTTAAATAACTGGTAGATTGATCAAAAGAGAAATTAATATTCTTTCAATATTATTACTTAACTATGGACACTTTTAGTATTTCTTCATTTTTCTGAGGTCCTTTTCTTTAAATTCCAGAATCTGTTTCTCCTGATTCTGATCCATTCTGTGACAGTTTCTGTTTTCCTTTGCTTTTCATGACCTTGAAACTTATGAAGTTGATTTAGACCCAGCTATCCCATTCCTCGCTTTATACCCAAAGCACTTAAAAACAGCATACTACAGGCACACAGCCACATCAATGTTTGTAGCAGCTCAGTTCACAGTAGCTAAACTGTGGCACCAACCTAGATGCCCTTCAGTAGATGAATGGATAAAGAAACTGTGGTATATATACACAATGGAATATTACTTAGCATTAAAAGAGAATAAGATCATGGCATTTGCAGGTAAATGGATGGAGTTGGAGAATATTATGCTAAGTGAAGTGCCAAAAAAACAAATGCCAAATGTATTCTCTCTATGAGGATGCTGATCCATAATGGCAATTGCAGGGGTGGGGCAGGGAGCATAGGAGGATTGGAGAAACTTTAGATAGGGCAAAGCAGAGAGAGGGAAAGGGAGAGGACAGTGGGGTAGGAAAGATGGTGGACTGAGATGGACATCATTACCCCAAGAACACGTGTAAAGACGCGAATGGTGTGACTCTACTTTGTGTACAAGCAGAGACATGAAAAATTCTGCTCTTTATGTGTACTATGAATTGAAATGCATTCTGCTGTCATATATAAGAAATTAGAATGAATAAATAAGTTTAAAATAAAAAAGTGTTTCTTACTTGTGTATGGTACTGACTCCACCTTTGAGCATATGGACATGGGGTGTGTTGGGGATTATATCCCTTGTTGGAGAGTACTGTGGTATTTAGAGTGTCCAGCTGAGAAGCAACCAGCATGATGCAAGACTCCAGACAGTTGCACCTAACAAGGAGTTTCACAACTAAAATCCCAATAGCACACCCCCACTGGCACACTAAGAGGTTAAGCCCTTCTTAGTACTTCATGAATAATGAAATGACTCGTCTCAAATCTAGCAATTGTTAGGTAGTAAATTTCAAAATGAAAGCTTGATTTTTAGAGTTTTAGTCTAAGAACTTTTTGTGCCTAACAATTACTATCTCACTTGAAAATGGAGGTGTTAATGTTTTCAGCAACAGTTTAAATCTTTTGGAAATCTTTATTACTAAATAGATAAAACATTTTCATTGTGTTTGCTGATGTACTTTATTAATCTATGAGTTGCCACCTAATGGGAACACTGAATAAATTTAAATAACTTGAATTCATGGTGTGGAATGGTATAGTTATGGGGAACGAGGAGAGTATTAGGGGGTCACAGGTGCATTGATGGAATTGTCTGTATCCTTCTACTGCTTTATTTTTTTTATTTTTTATTTTTTATTTTTTTGATACTGGGAATTGAACTCAGGGGCACTTGACCACTGGGCCACTTCCCAACCCTTTTTTGTATTTTATTAGAGACAGGGTCTCACTGAGTTGCTAAGTGCCTTGCCATTGCTGAGGCTGGCTTTGAACTCCCCATCCTCCTGCCTCAGCCTCCCAAGTGCTGGGATTACAAGCGTGCACCACCACACCTGGCTGTTTTATGTTTTTCTTACAGCTCTTGCCCTTCCCCTAAGTGTATGTATTTGTGTACTGGTTGGTCTTCTGGCTCTCCTCCCTTAGAAAGCAAGCTGCACAGGCAAAAGGACTTTGTTTACAGCTGTATTCTGTCTCCCATAGGGCATACCATGAAACTCATGTCTGACTAATATGTAGGTGGAAAGAGCAACACACAGGAATATCCAAATGACCCCATTCCTGGTTTCTGGCCTTCTCTGTTAAACCAGAAACATTATTTTGTATTTGTTTAATTAATGTAAATGGCATGTGCCATACACAATGTTGCTTATCATATCTTTTTCACTTGATGGTGTATTTTGTGATGTGTTCTTTTATGTAAAAATTCTATAGTTATAATTCAGTGCTTTCAACCTGAGGATGATTTTTGTTCTTCAGGAGATATTTGACAGTACCTGGAATTTTTTTTCTTTTTTATGTGTGTGGGGGCATTGGGTACAATATCCTTAACCCTTTTTATTTTCTTTCTTTTGAGATAGGGTCACAGGAAGTTGCTTGGGGCCTTGCTAAGTTGGTGAAGCTGGGCTCAAATTTGAACTTGTAATCCTCCTGCTTTAGCGTTCCAGGACAGTGACATTACAGGTGTGCGCCACCACACTGAGCTCTGGAAGTATTTTTGATTGTCATAACTGGCAGTAGTAACTAATGATATCTAGCCAGTAGAGGCTGGATTTGTGGCTAAATATCCATCCCACAGTACACAGGTTATCCCCACAACTTAGAATTATCTGGCCTAATTGTGCTGAGATTGAGAAACTCTGGTCTACTTCTTTCCTGAAATCTGTGGAATAATGTTCCCTGGATACCATGTACCGTATTTGTATTATCCATTCCCCCATTGATGGCTATTTAGACATTCTGATTCTTTGCTATGATGAAAAGTGCTGCTTTATAAACCTAGCCCATCCCCCACTGGGGTGGGAGGACTTGGTCCTTGTTCCTTATTGAACTCAGCTTTTTGCCAAGGACTTGTTTTTCTAAGGACAAGTTCACATGGTTTGTTCTCCCTTCCCCTCTTTTTCCTCCACTTAAAAAGCAGACTGCAGCCGGGCGTGGTGGCGCACGCCTGTAATCCCAGCATTTGGGAGGCTGAGGCAGGAGGATCGCAAGTTCAAAGCCAGCCTCAGCAATGGCGAGGCACTTAGCAACTCAGTGAGACCCTGTCTCTAATAAAACACAAAAAAGGGCTGGGGATGTGGCCCAGTGGTTGAGTGCCCCCGAGTTCAATCCCCGGTACCACCAAAAAAAATAAAAAAGCAGACTGCGGGGGCTGGGGATATAGCTCAATAGGTAGAGTGCTTGCCTTGCATGCACAAGGCCCTAGGTTCAATCCCCAGCACCACCACCAAAAAAAAAAAAAAATCAAGACTGCCAATTTCCTGGTAGTTGCCTCATATTTTCCTTTAAAATGGAAGGATGATGGTGTGTTCTAACAGAGGCTTTATTTTCAGGATTTTTTCATATGTAGAAAGTAAAACAAAGATGGTGATTATGTAGTTAAAGAGGCATCAGTAATCTGTCATGATGAGCAATAAAACTCCAAACCCATTTAGATTTCATGGTAAGGATGTAGTTAGTTTGATTATGTCCCTAGTTCTGGGTTTCATTTATTTTATGCTTCTGCCATGTATTTCATCAGGTCTTCAAATGTGGCAGGTTTGTTCTTCCGTTAGCCCCTCAGTTCCTGATCCTCCTGCTTTGGTCCAATCAAACTCCCCTCATTCCACTTGTTGCTTGCGCCTATCTGGGGATGGGTGCTTCTATGAGAGAGAAACTAAAAACCATGGGTACTGAATAAATGTTGCAGCATCTGAAACATGTCGATGAATATTATGAAGATAATGGAAGTCAATAGTCTCTCACCAGGATGTGTGAGGGCTGAGAAGCTATCCCCATAATAAGGCCAGAGTGCACAAGGTCTTTATTTGGGAATGTAAATCTTTTTTTTTTTTAATATTTATTTATTGTTTTTAGTTGTACACAATGCATTTATTTTTACATGGTGCTGAGGATCGAACTCCTGCTGCATACGTACTAGGTGAGCGCTGTACTGCTGAGCCACAACCTCAGCCCCGGGAATGTAAATCTTTAACATCCTCAGAGTTCCCAGGAATGTATAAACAACATTTAACTTTTAATGTCACAGAAGTCTGAACCCGTAAGATGTAGTTAAGCTTCTTAATGTCATCTGATCTTGTGAAACCTTTCTTCTGGTATGACCTTTGTGTCTAGTAGAGAGCCCTTTATTTCTGTTACTTCGTGCTAGATAATCATGTTAGCAAATATTAGTCCTACCTGTGTAGGAGGTTAGAAAGATCTATAGGCCTTACACTGACTAAAAACTTCTGACTTGGCAGTTTCACTTGATAGTAATTAGGCATTCCTTCCTAAGAATCTCTCTCTTTTTAAAAATATTTTTTGTTGATAAACCTTTATTTTATTTATTTATATGCAGTGCTGAGAATTGAACTCAGTGCCTCACACATGCCAGGCAAGTGTGCTACCACTGAGCCATAGCCCCAGAAAGAATCTCTCTTTTGTAGCCTCCAGTCTTACTTATTTTGGGAGCTAATACAAGGTTATATCTTGAGTTACATTTAACAATCATTATTATTATTTAATGTTCAGGAGTGGCTGTGTTTTGGTTTTAACTGTTTTTGCTGTGCGTTTAAGATCAAATTGGTCAAAATTGACTTTGTGTCTATCTGCTGTTATGAGTAAGCTGTGTTCCCATGGGAGTCACTCTTGGGGAACTTGAGAGCAGCTTCTTAGTTCTGCTAGTGCCATTTGCGCTGGGATGGGTCCAGGTCTTTCTTGACCATGTAGCTTCCCTTGGAAGCATCATGGATGTCTCCCTTCTCCAATGACCCTTCACTTCATAGCAAGTGCATTGATTGGATTTCTGTTCCTCAGTGGTCTCATTAATCTCCCTGATCAGGAGGTTATGTGGCCCAGAGAAGCAAAGCTCTTTGGAGAAGTTTCCTGTTCCCTGGATTTAGACTGACTCAGAGGGCAAGAGCCAAATATTGGTTTTTCTTCGTGCTTTTAATTTAATTTGTGTTTGTTTTTTTTGTTTTTTTGGGGGTACCGGGGATTGAACTCAGGGGCACTGGACTACTGAGCCACATCCCCAGCCCTTTTTTTGTATTTTATTGGAGATAGGGTCTCACTGAGTTGCTAAGTGCCTCACCATTGCTGAGGCTGGCTTTGAACTCGTGATCCTCTTGCCTCAGCCTCCCAAGTGCTGGGATTACAGGCATGCGCCACCATGCCTGGCTTTTTAATTTAATTTTTAAGTTTTGATCTTAAACATCTAGCAAATCAGTCGTACCAGTCTAAAATTAAGAGTACTTGGCTTTAATGTTAATGTCTGTAACCTTATAGTCATTTACCCTTTTTATTAATTGGGGTCTCTATTATCCTATCTGTCCTGTAGGTGATGGCTTATTATCTTAAATTAACCCAGGCTATGTGTTCTTTTTTTTTTTTTTTTTTTTTGTGGTACTGGGGATTGAACTCAGGGGCACTCGACCACTGGGTCACATCCCCAGCCCTTTTTTGTATTTTATTTAGAGACAGGGTCTCACTGAGTTGCTAAGTGCCTCGCCATGGCTGAGGCTGGCTTTGAACTCGCGATCCTCCTGCCTCAGCCTCCCAAAGTGCTGGGATTACAGGTGTGCGCCACTGCGCACGGCCAGGCTATGTGTTCTTAAAGCAACACTTTTGCAAAACATTAAAAGGCAACACTTAGACAATTTATAAGGAAAATACAAAATAAAATGAGTAAAAACATATTTAATTTGTGTAATAACTATCTTGAATTTTGGCTGAGTTATATGTTATATCCCCAGTTTGAGATCCTAGTAATCTTAACAAAAGTCAATCTTTTAAACATAATGTTAAATGAAGTTTGGCCTACTTTGGAGTCATTGTGGCATGTAGTATGGTGGGAGGCAGAGCCTTATCTTAGGTAAGGTAGGGCTCTTCATAAAATTTATAAATCTTAAGTGTTCTAGTTCTGAAGCTGATCTTTGTTTTTTTTAAATATCATTTTATAAAGTTTACATATATCATTTTTGAGTTCACATGAACATTAGCTAACACAATGAGATATTACATTTAAAACAAGAATTAAAGAAAGTCTGAGAGCTTTTAACCTTTTGTGGGAAAGTAACAAAATGTTTTTGTGTTTTACAATATTAACTTTTACATAGATTAGGCTCTCATTAACTTAAAAATACATTTAATTTGTACCTCACTGTAAAAAGTAACATAAAACTTTATATCTTATTGATAACAGGTCCAGTTGTGGACCATCAAATGACAAAGTTTCAATAAAGTTTGTCACCTTTCTAAGCCCAAAATTACCATATAACTTTAGTTTGGAGAACATCAGCTTGATATAATGTTCTTTTAAAGCTTCTACCTTAAGGAGTTGTATACCTGGAAGATAGGAACATATTTAATATACAAAGAAGAGTAATAGCACCAAAATTACATTGATGTTTTTGTATTAATGAAGTTGAGCTCTTAAAGAAATAACATATTACAATATTTCAAAATAACAGTTGTTTAATCACAGTTGTATAATATTTAATTCCTTCAAGATTATTTGCTCAAAAAAAAAAAAAACCCCACAAAACTTAATAAACACGTTATGGGTAAATTAATCTTTTAAGAAATCTTAGTCTTTTTAACATATAGATTATCGGTAAATTAACATTTGACCTTAGGGAAAAAAACTTGCATATTGTAACCAACTTACACAGACCTTTTTTTATCACTTATTTAAACCTTTTTATTTACTTTATCACATAAAGACTTTTTTTTTTATCTAGAAACACTTTTTCTTCTACTAAATATGGTTTCCATACCTAGAACCTTCTAATTTCTCTTTCCCACCTGTTAACCCTCTTTTCTGTTCACCTTTTGTAACAATCCTTGTAAATTTCTGAATTTAGGCAAATTATTTCATTTTAATAAAAAGAAATACTTTTTTATTTCGCTGGGCTCCATGGTGCACACCTGTAATCCCAGCACTTGGGAGGCTGAGGCAGGAGGATCGCCAGTTCAAAGCCAGCCTCAGCAATGGCAAGGCACTTAGCAACTCAGTGAGACCCTGTCGCTAATAAAATACGAAAAAGGGCTGGGGATATGGCCTAGTGGTCCAGTGCCCCTGAGTTCAATCCCCGGTACCAAAATAAATAAATAAAATCCCATTTTTGTCCTCATTTACGGATTTATGAGAGTATCAACAACGTTACCCAATGGAATTTAAGGAATTAAGAGTACTTGCTGGTATTTAACAGTTAGCATTTTAACTTTATAAATTAATCAGATGTCTAACAAACACTTTTATAAGTAATTTCATGCCAAATCTATTTTTCTTATTTTTACCAATATATCAGATAAGTATATTAAGCAATATTAGCCATTTCTTCTTTGTTGAAGAAAAAATGTCTTAGAAACAATGGATATTAGACATTTTATAAAAATCAACATTTTTATTAATTTCTGACCACCTAGAGAGACTTGTGAGTTGAGTTTAATTTTAAAGACATCTTTTTTTAAATATTTATTTATTTGCTTTAGTTGTACACAATGCGTTTATTTGTATGTGGTGCTAGGGATCGAACCCGGGCTGCACATGTGCTAGGCAAGTGCTCTACCGCTGAGCCACAACCCCAGTCCCCCTTTAAAGACATCTTTACTTTTATCTGCTTACCCAGTTTAAATTGAACCATTTTAAATCATGTGAATTAAAGGTATTTGGATCCATTTTTTTTTTCATTATCATGAGTGCTCATTTTCTTTCTGCCAATCTTGATATCATGTATATGACATATGGACTCACACATATGGACAGGCAACACAATACACAGTGTGCACACATACAAAAGTAAAGGCCTTGTAGCTTTCGCATGTGACTCTCCATTGCAATGTTACAGATGTTTAGAAATTCCATAGTCAAAAAAAAATCAGGACTAATCAGAAAAAAAAATTAACCTAGGACCAAAATCATGAGTTCAAAAAATATACAGAATCTAAGAAAAAAAAAAAAACAAAGTCCTAGAAAAATGACCGGCTGGTAATTAGTAAAGTACCCTACAATTTGTTTTTTGGTTTAGTCTAATTTAAGTTCAGGTAAAAGACATTTTTACTTTTGGGGGGGTTGTGCTGAGCAATCTCCTACTGAGCTTGCTTGCTTCCCCATTTGCGTTTCAAAGTAAATCCTGGCTGGGGTCTGGAAGGAGCTAGGAAAAACTGCAGTTCTGAGCAGAAACTTCATGCCTAAGGAATTTTAAACAAATTTTAGTTGGTAACCAGACAGGTTTAGATGAAAATTATGATATATTAGTTTTTATTGCTTTTGAGAACAAAGCAATGTTAGCCTCCTTAATGAGATAAGCCACTGGCTGTAGAGCAGGTCTATTTCCTTGTGATCATTTCTAGGGTTATTTTTCCTCTTTTAGTGACAAACACGTTAAATCTTTCTTTAAAGCCTGGTCATAACTCACGGGGAGTAAACCTTTTGGTAATAGGCTGTTCAGATATTTCTGAAAGGTCTAAGGAAAGAGGTGGGAACAGAAAAGCTGGTGCTTGTATTCAAGGGAAAATTGATCTCTTGGCTCCCTACGGAGAAGCAGAGGAAGCATACCTGGGACATTTGCGGCTAAGTAAAAGCCAACATCTTTCCAGGTGAGGTCAAACATCTGGCATAAGTTCTGGAATATCTCAATATAAAAATACAGTGAATACATCTGAACACAGGAACAGTAATGGGAGATTTTAAACTGGTTCATGAAGGCTAACTATGCGAACAAAGGGAAATTGGATGTTTCTTCCTAACTATCCCATGGCTTGCTTTTAGTCCTACAACCTGAATTGCTAGTGTTTCTGATCAGAGAAGGAAAGGGATCATACAGGAGGAAATGGATGGGGGAGGAGGGGAAAGGAGATCTCCTGAGAGTCCTGCTATGCTCACACATTACAGGCAGTACCTTTTGCATCTAACTTAGTTTTTGACTGTTAAAACTCCTTATTAATTATTTTATCTCTGACAAATCAACTTTCAACTGCAAGATTGTACTATATTTTAGAAAACCATTTAAAGACCAGATTGTTACAGTAAAACATCACCTTTTCAGACATGTTTACATCTATAGGTGACCCATTTAGCCAAGATCGGTTTCAAGAAACAATCTATAAGATCAGTATATTATTGCTCATGTCTTAAAGGGCCAGAAACAGATACAAACAAAAAACCCAGTGACAAACAGAGAGGATCCCCAAACTATGGTGACAGACAGGAACCTTTAATACAGACAAACCAGATAGGGGAAAATTTCTCCAAGTTCCCAATTCCCACTTAATTGTGATTCCTACTCGAGTGGTGTCACAGAGGTCCCCATGAAGGGACCAGATGCTCTGACAAATGAGAACCAAAAGTGTAAAATCAAGGGTGTCTGTGTGGTTACTTAACTACATCAAAGTAGACAAAGGTGGAGCAATCCCTATAGTGCAGAGAAGGAAGGCGGGAGTTCCCTGAAGCAAAAGGGGCTTCGGCAGCTGCTGGGAGTCCCTCAGTCCCCTCCCCTTACTTATAAGAATAGCTCCTCTGGTTTGGTTGGACCTTAGGCACATTCACAAGTCTCCTAACTTCTCAGTAGTCTGCTCTCAAAAAGTTCACCTTACACCCTCAGCATGGAAGTACAATTGCTTAGAGTGCCAGGCCTGTCCAAGAAAGCAGAGGGGGCGCTGCTCTGGAGTGCCAAAATTTATAATAGAAAGTTCAGTCCCCGTCCCCAAAGCCAATTAATGCCAATTAAATAATGAGGACATGGTTTTGAGAAAAAGGAAAAGCTTCAGTGTCCTCATCAGGAAAAGTGGGTAAGGTGAGTCTTAAGTTCAGAGTCACATTCAGAGTCTGCAATGAGGGGACAAGGTAAGGTGCACAGGAACAATGACACAAACAATGCATGTTACATGAGTCAAACGAATAGCACAAATGTTTTGTTTCATGTGATCTCATATTTTATTTACCCCAGAGCAGTAGATCAATAGTTATGTACCTAGAAACTGCTTTGCAATAGTGTTGTGGAGTATAAAAAACAGAGAAATCAATTTCTTTTTCCTGTCTCAGGAGACTGGGTTGCCTTTTGTTCATGGCAATGGTAATATAAACTTTTAATTTCTGCTGTCTAAAACTTTTAGAATTAAATAGTAACATATTCAGAATGAAACTGCCTCATTTGTCAAGATTGCCATTGTTACTAATAAGTTATTAGGTTCTCATGAGAAATTGGGGAAACAGACTGTTTATGAAGTGAGTCACACAAATATAAATCCTCTGGAATTTACTACTTAAAATTTATGCTTCACTCCAGGTGCTTGCTTGTAATCCCAGTGACTCCAGAGGCTGAGACGGGAGGATCACAAATTCAAGGTCTGCCTGGGCAATTTAGTGAGACCCTGTCTCAAAATTCAAAAGGACTAGAGATGTACCTCAGTGGTAGAGCTTCCTTCCTCCATTCATGAAGCCCTGAGTTCAATCCCCAATACTGGGGAAAAAAAAAATTCTACATCAGAACAGGAACTAAATGTGTGCTTTGTGAAAAGGATGAAAATTAAGATAGTATGTTGAGATGCAAGAGTCCTGGTGTCTAGCTTTGTTTTTCATCTATTTTATTGAATTGTCCATTAACAATAAAATTATTTTTACTTCCTTCCACGTCACGAGTAACTTCTGGCATGTTCCTATTTAAAGTTAAATAATTGGTAGCACATATTTGTCATTTGAGCTTATCTCTTTTCATTCATGTGGCAGGACCTATAAAAGCCTATATTATGAACGGTTCCATTTTGGGCAGCAGGGTTTTTTTGATGTTGTTGTTGGTTTTGTTTTTTTTTTTTCCTTCTTGTATGGAACTCTTTTCTAGGCAATTACTATGATATAGAAAAAAATGGAAATTGTAATTGTAAACTTTTTAGAAAATAAGATGAGATCACTTTTACATAGTTGTGTTTTATGTCATATGGCCAGAACAGTAGACCAAAGAAAATTCATAATCTTAGATATTGCAATTATTAACTGAGAAGGAGTAAAAGATAATTGAGCCTACTAACTCCAGAGTTAGAAAAATAAGAAGTGAAATGACCACAGGAGTAAGAACTTAAAAATGTACATAACATGATGAATCAGAAAAACAGAACAGAATTGAAAACTATATCCATAATCTTGTTCTTTGATTAAACTAGAACATTGATGTATAAACCTCTCGAAAGTTTAATGGAAATGAGAAAAATTAATATACATACTAGAAAATATAGAGATAACATAGCAATAAATGTAGATATTTTATGGGAAATATTTCGGGAAGTCCGTGAGAATACTGGAGTATCTTAACAAAATGAATATTTTCTTAGAAATTGTAAACAGCCGGGGCTAGGGAATGTAGCACAGTGGTAGAATATTTGCCTAGCAAGCATGAGGCCTTGGGTTTAATCCCTAGCCCCTCTGGGAAGAAAACAAAACCAAACCCAAAATCCCTGAAATAATGATCATGTAAGAAATGAAGAATTCTTCTGTAATCCCAGGGCTTGGGAGGCTAAGGCAGGAGGAATGTGAGTTCCAAGCCAGCCTCAGCAATGGTGAGGCACTTAGCAACTCAGTGAGACCCTATCTCTAATAAAATACAAAAAAGGGCTGGGGATGTGGCCCAGTGGTCAAGTGCCCCTGAGTTCAATCCCCAGTACAAAAAAAAAAAAAAAGAAGAATTCTTCCTCTCTAATATGCATGGTCCAAATTCTTCATTCTTATGTATTATAAATATTTCTAAACACGGACAATGTCTAAATCTTTCTACATCATTTTCAAGGTGTTAGTGTAAGGACCTGGAATGGGAACACCTTACAAACAGCACTTGAACCTACATGATAGTCTTCTAACAAAATAGGTTTTTTTTAAATCTTAAGGGAAATCCAGGAAATAAATCCAGCAGCATGCAAAAAATAAATTTTAAAATCCAGTTTAAGGGTTGAATAAATGTAAAGAAATGTATCAATATATTGCACCAAATGGCAAAAACACTATGATAATAATTATAGATAATGAAAAGCTGATTAACAATTGGAATATAAATATCTGATAAAAAGAATTTTTGATAATTAGAAATAAAAGGATACGTTTATTACATGATATGTCTTTTTTTTTTTTCTTCCAGTACTAGGGATGTAACTGAACACCTCATCCCACCCATGCCAGGTAAGCTCTCAACAAATAAAATACTTTGTTATGATCTCTATCTCTATGTGTATTCACTTTTCCTCCCCCAGATAACTTCATCTAGTCTTACTTTTTTTTCAGGACATTTCCACTGCAGGTCACAGTGAAATTGCCAGGCTGGCTAGGCTGACTTTGGGCAGGCTTTCCCTGTAGTACAGCATTTTCTGACTCTGTCCTTGCAGCCGAAGCAAAGGAGATGAGAAAGAGCTTCTTCAGGTGAATTATACTAACAGAAATGGGTCATCTCCAATACAATTTTCACCCCTACCAGGAAAGGGAAACGTGTGTCTCTAAAATGCTGCTCAAGTGCCAATTTTGATCTTTTCCTTATAGTTGCTTTTAAAATCCAAATTTCCTCTTTAACATAGGGGCACCCATTCTAATCTTTCCATTCATGATCTTTGAGGAAAGAGGTGGAATCTGGGTACTGAATTCATGAAGAGGCAACTTGGGAGAGGAAAGCTCTGACATGGGCCTGGGGGACTTCAATCTGTGTCAGTAGAAGGCCCTAAAGAATTTTCACAATTCTTTATTTGTGTGTTATACATATACATAAAGGTGAAGTTAGCTTTATATGTGTAATATAGCATAGTTTGGCCAGTTTCTTCCCTCAGTTCTCTTTTCCCATCCCTCAGTCCTCTTCTCCACTGATCTCCCTTCTGTTTTCATAAAAATTCCCTACCCCCCAGTTCCACCCCATCTTTTGGTCTAGCTTCTGCATATGAGAGAAAACATTTGACCCTTGCTTTCTGAGTGTGGTTCATTTCACTTTGCTTGATGTTGTCTAGTTGCATCAATTTATCAGCAAATGCCATAATTTCATTCTTCATGGTTGAGTAAACCTACACAGTGTGTGTGTGTGTGTGTGTGTGTGAGTGTACACCACATTTTTATTTAATACTCATTATCTTAATGCTCAGACCATCTCTGAGGTTTTGTTGCAATTTCTGTTTTGACTTATGGGGACCAGAGATGCAGTGTGTGGCTCAGTGTGGTGGAGCTGGGTTCCAGTGTGGGTCAGTCGACCTGGTAAAACCATTCCACTCAAGGCATTGCTGCCAGTTTTCTCAAACACCATATCCTTGGTTCTCTCACAGGTCAGGTGATTATAACAATTGAGGTGTATTTTTGAGACTTAGCAGAATAATCCAGTGAGCCTGGTTCATGGTAGGTAGCTCTCAGTCACCATTGTATAGCTATACTGACCAATGCAGTCACTAGCCACTGTGGCTAAACCAACTTAAATGCTACTACACAAAAAGTTCAGTTTCTTAGCAGCACCAGCCCCATTTCCAGTGCTCTACAGCCACCTATGTCTTGAGGCTACATACTGGGTAGCACAGGCACAGAGCATTTCCATCATCTCAGAATGTTCCATTTATGGCTAGGAAGCAGCTCAGTGGTAGAGCGCTTGGCTAGAATGCTGGAGGCCTGTGTTCCATCCCCATTATCACAAAAACAAAAGAAAGAAAGCAGAATGGTCCATTGGACAGCACTGCTCCATATCATTAGCCTGGATTTCCAATAGTGCCCAGACCCTATGGCTAAATAAAACCATCCCCTTTGTTTGAAGTGGAAGCTGTCCTGGGATGTTTACCTGCCCAGGTGAGAGTCAGAAGAGGACACTCAGGGAAGTGCATCCTTTGTTCTCCATAGATAGAAAGGAGTGATATTTGCTTCCCAAATTCAAAGGGCCTATCTGTGAACCAGGTGGTTTAGCCCTGAAAAACTGGGAAGTTCATGCCAAGAAAACCCTCCAGAGAGGACTCCATTCCTTCCACTGTGCACTTAACCAGGCAGCTGCAGAAGGGGTGGGGGGTGGATCCCCATTCTGTCAGCAGAGGAAACATTCTTCTGAGGTAGAGTTTGGAAAAAACAACTAATCTGTTTCTCAAACAGATTTTCAAAAATAACTGACAGGAGATGGCCTGCTCCTATGGCAGTATTAAGCCAAGTATGTAGCTGTTAGTTATTAAACCTTTTAGATGGTGGCTCACTGATTTCTCTGATATTCTAATCTGGTCACAGAATGGCTAAAGCAGCTATAAGTGGAGTGTAGATTTTTTTTTTTTTTTTTTTTTTTTTCCTCAGTTTGCCTTGCGTTTTCCACTCCAGAAGAATGTTGTGGGCTGAGGTTATGGCTCAGTAGCGCACTTGCCTGGCATGTGTGAGGCACTGGGTTCAATTCTTAGCACTACATATGAATAAATAAATAAGGGTCTATCAACAACTTAAAACAAAAAAAGAGGGCTGGGGTTGTGGCTCAGTGGCAGAGCGCTCGCCTCGCACATGCACGGCCCAGGTTCAATCCTCAGCACCATGTAAACATAAATGCATTGCGTTGTGTACAACTAAAGTAAATAAATAATTTTTTTTTTTTTTTAAATGTTGTGGTTCCTCTTTTTTTTGGTGGTGACTGCTATTCATGCTGAACTCTGTCAACCTGGTATGTAGACTTGAAACTTAAAAATAGCTTAATAAGTCATTGACTGAAAGAACTCTTTATTTTTCTAAATCTGCAGGCATATTGTGGCTTAAAAGTTGAGCCTGTGACTGTTTTATGAATTTGAAAGAAAATGTAAACCATCTAAGGTCATTGCCATCCAACTTTCAGGGGTGTTTTGGTGCAGTTTCCTTGTAGTACTGTGATCTGTTGATTTTGGTTCATTAAATATTAGGAGTTAATTGGGCTATGTTTAAGCAGATTTTATTATCATATACTGCTCTTTCTTTTTTCTTTCTGGCAGATGCAGAAAACGCTTTAAAGTGAGACTTAGTATCAGAACAGCTCTTGGAGATAAAGCAGTAAGTGAAATGCCTGCATGTTCTTTTTGAATGTTGTCAGCTACAAAACTGTGCTTTCTTTCTCTAATAATGGGCCTCTGTCTGCATAGTAATGTTAATGTATTATTTCATGAAGTCTGATCTTGTCTGAAAGTAAAGGTAGAGTATACTAAAATAGAAATTGTTTACAATGCATGTGCCTGAAGTTCTCTTTCTGTAGTGTATGCTGGAAGTCAAGTGAAGTTTTACATGGCACCAAAAACAATTTAGAGAACTTGAACCTCTCAATGCAGCATCATGGAGCTAAGGAGACTGAGGGTCTGGGAGAAGTACCAAAGTGACACTATGTCATGTATTATGAAACCAAAGTTTAGAAATACTCACAGGGGCTCTGTGTATATAGAAACAGTAGAGTACTTGAATCAATAAAGGACGTATTGTTGAATTCTAGTGTCAGCTTCCCAATGTGATGTGCAAAATTCTACCCCCCCCCCCCCGTCCCAAGTGACATTAAGAGGCCTTGGGCTAGAACCCCAAATCAGTGTGCTGAAAGAATTTAGAGGTACCCTATTGCAGGCCAATCCACCAACATATTATTATTCACTTGGTGAGTAATAATTGTTAATAGCAGTCAGAATTGACTGAGAACTTAATTTGCTTTTTAGCAGGGACCCTTCTAAACGCTTGACTCCTATCAGCTCATGTAGCCATTAAGGACAACCATTTGAGGAAGGTAGTGTAGGTACTCTTATTCCCATTGGATAGGTGAGAAAACTGAGATGCAAGGAAATGAAGTGACCCTTTCAGGATCTTAAGCCATCAAGCAATAGAGGTAAGATCTGAATTCATGTATACTGACAGCAGAATCCACTCTCTAACCTGTCTCCTAACCCAGTGTATAGGTTTTCTCATCCTATGATCCTTAGAGTGGGTGCCATGCTGGATGGTGAAGGTGCATTGACCCTAAAATCAGACTTGTTCCTGCCCTATGGAGATTATGGTAGTGGGAACATTAGTCATCCATTAAAGATGTAGTCAAACAAATGCGAATGTGCATTCTTGACAATATTACAAGCTTTGGCTTCATCAGGATCCTTAGTATCTGGCACTTCTGTAAGGTCTAAACTAAGAGTCGAAGTAAACTATGTATAAAAGAAGGGGCGACAGAGGGAATAGCACATGTGAAGGAGCTTGCTAAGCATGAAGGATAGAAGGAAGGCTGAGGTGTGTGGAATTGAGGCAGCGAAAAGCAGAATGTCATGTCATCATGTTTGTAGTTTCAGAAAAGGACCAGGCCCAGGAGTGTGTGGGCTGCTTCATGAAGGATTTCTGTTTGAACATGAAGGAAGTGCTTGAGAGCCTCAAGTGCTGTTAGGAAGCCAAGCAAGATGAACGCTGAAACACGCTAGTTGTGTTAAGCAATGTGGAGGTCAGTGGTCACTTTAGAGAGCTGCTTTTGTGGATTGACAGAGCCAGAAGGCAGATATTAGAGGGAGTGTTGTAGATGGAGTGAAATATAAATAGGTGGTGAACATGTGGAAACAGGAGTATAGACAACTACTTTGAGTATTTTAACTGTGACGGGTAGGAGAGAGACGCTACATCAATGAAAGGAAGAGTGAACAAAGTGATTTATTTTTACTGTTGTCGCAACTGGAAAAAGTTTGAGAAGTTGACAGGCTCCAGGTAGATTTGAATACACAGAAGAGAGAGGAGTAACTGATATTGTTTATATCCTCAGAAGGGCCCAGGGAAGGCATTCCTAATAGAGGTAGAGGGGGTAGCCATTGATAGGAGAGGAACCACATGTCTGGTCCTTCAAGGGAGAAGATGGCCAGATGTGTGTCTATGGAGGAAGTTTTGTATCTTGGTGTCAGGAAGATGAGGAAGTTCAAGTTGATGACTGAAGATGTATCTGTAAATTATAAAGCAACAGTGTCTAGTGAAAGTGAGGTCTGAAGGAAAGCATTATAAGTTAGGGGACCTGTAGGAGGTTTAAGTAGTCATGTGAGCCATGAGAGAGAGAAAACCTAAGGGGTTCCCAGGCAATTTGGCAGTAGGTCATTATAAATTTAGAGTTAAGCCAACAGGCCCTGTTTTGTGACTTTCTCCAATTATGTTGTATTACCTAAAATTTGGGGTTAGCCAGGGTTTGGGGGTCCAGAGATGTATGCAGAAAGCAAGGTGAGCTCTGGGACATTAGGGCCATGGCATAAATGTTATTGAAATGAGGAACTAAGGAGTCTGAACTGATGGATCTCATATGCACCCTTTGATCTGTGGACTCACATATGGTTTTTAAAGATGTTTTCAGTTCCACACTTTTTGAGCACCTGTTATGCATCATGTATATGTGCATCAGGTGCTTAAGCTGCTGTGAACATTTTTGTACATATCTTTTCCATGTGCTTTCTTTTTTGGGGACTATTTACCCAGGATGGAATTTTGGGGTCAGAAATTATTCCTGTGTTTAAGTTTTGGCACCTCTTTCATTATCCTCTCTTAAGTTGTCCATTTTCTTCTTATGTGTTACATGTGCTTGATTCCTTTTCTGCCTGGAGACTCAGTGAAGCATTTTGAATACCTTTGTGGAAATATGCTACCTCCAGTGTACTAGCTTTCACTCCTTCCACCCTTACTCAGATTAAGTTGGTTCCACTGCAGGATATCCACCTGGATGTGGATCTGGTCAGTCTAGTTCTGTTCCAAGTAATTTGGGGCTTTGCTCTGTGACCCAAATGGGACTCCTACTAAGGCAAATCATGCTCTTGTTTTTAAGGGGAACCAATGACAGGACTGGAGATCAGATCAAATCATCTCCAAGATCTGAAAAGCAATTTAAATTCATGCTCTGGCATCTGCATTGTTATTTGCTATAGTGGGATTATCATTCTCATCTATAGCTGAATAGATTTATTCCCCATCTCCCCATTCTAAAATCAAGCCATCCTTATGTGGAATAGTACTTGTTGTCTTTTTTTTTTTTTTTTTTTTAGCAATCCCATAAGGAAGCATTTGAGGTTTCACATGAACTCATACAAATAAAATTTGTATAAACACAAGTCCACATTGAGTCATGACACAGACAGCAAAGGACATAGTAAACACAAAGAAAACTCATCGGCAGCTACGAGAAAGTCTGTTACAAAATTGTCATTTTAGGTCAACAGATAACCAGTCTTCAATGTTGTCCTGCAAGATGGTTTCTTAGCATCTCAGAACAGTGTTTTCTGGTGTATTCCTTACACTCTGCCTCCAACGTGCATCCGCCAGGGATAGACGCAATCAGGGTGACACATTGCATGCAATGAAGTTGCCACTGTTTTCTCCAATGTTCTCCTTTAGTATGGCTGGAAATTATTTTGGAGATTGCCACCCCCTCAAGATGCCTTGCCCTAAGTGTTTTGTTGACCACTCTAGTTTACATATCCCTGTCCATATCCATAGTTACCATAGTTATACCCAGTATAATCATATCCTCCATAACCACTTTAATTCTGATCACTACCATAGGCACTATTGTAATTTCCACATCCTTGATCATAATAGTTATTAAATCCTTAGTTCCAGTTTTGGCCCTGACCTCAGCCATGACCCCTTGTACCACCTCATCTATCAGCTGCAGCACCTCTTCCTCCTTTTTGTTGTTGCTGTTGTGGCCTGTATACCTCTTTGGTCTGTGCAACTTTGATTTCATATTTTCCAGAACCAATTTGATGATATCTGCTTTCTAACAATTTCTTTACTGGTTCTTCATCTATCTACTTATCTATCTATTATATATATATATATATATATATATAATAAAACAAAATTCTTTTTTTTTATTTGTTTTTGTATCCATGTGAAGGTCAATATTTTCAATCTTTCCAAAGGCTCCAAATATTCTTAATATGTTCTTCAGAAGTATCTGGGCTAATTCCACCCACCAAAACCTTTTTAGGGGGTTCTTTCCCATTTAAAGTTTTGGCCCTTTGGGGGTCTATCAATTTGTCGTTCAGTTTGTGTTCTTTCAGTTCCAAAACCTTATCAACACTAGCAGCATCTTTGACAAGGACAAATCAAATCCTCTTTATCTTCAAGTGACTGGATCTGCTTTAATTGTACAGTCTACAACTTCACCAGATCGAGACAAGTATTCAGTTATGTCTTTCATGCTCATGTACCAGCTCAAGCCTCCAATAAACATTTTACCATCATCCTGCTGATTCTTGCTTACGTTGATCATGGTTCCCTGTGAGAATTCCTCTGTTAATGTACTCATTCATGTCCTCCATAGTGGCGGAGCTTTCAGCATGGGGGTGCTTACACACCATCCTGGTCTTGGCAACAGCAGCAGCAGTGGAACATTCTATGGAGCTAAAATTGTATGCTGTTTTTAACTGGACTAGTTTCTTTTTTATGTTTTTTTTTTTTTTTCTGAGTTATTCTGAGTAAAACTGATTTTGGAAACAAATATATTATTAAAAACTAGGGGCTATACCATGAACCATTTAACTATTTTTAAACTGTAGTAGTGTAATACAAAATGAAAAATTCAATTTAAATGATTGAAGGAAATTTCAAATAGTATCTAAATTTGATTAAAATGCAACATTCAACACTTGTACATGAAAAAAGATATTGAGTTGTTCTTTGTTGATAGCATCTTATTACAGAGTTATATAAGACTGAAAGAGAAAAGGGTGAAGAAGTGATTGAATAGAAGGAAGGGAGGGGGCATGAGACTAGGAAAGACAGTAGAATGAATTGGACACAACTTTCCTGTGTTCACAGAAGAATACAGGACCAGCATAACTCCACATCATGTATACCCACAAGAGCGTGTAGTTGTACTCTATGTATATATGTCAAAATAAATACATTCTACTGTCATGTGTAACTGAAAAGAAGTAACAAAAAATTTTTGAAAAGAAGGAGTGGTGATTGAAGGAAGTTTAAAGAATAAGATATGGTAGTATTTAGGAGAAAAGGAAGAGGTGAGACTATGAACCATCTTACCCAGAGAAGGTAATTGAGTGATATGCTGTTTGTTACTGATTAGTATAACCTGTTTTTACCTACTATGCACCCTCTACCAGAAGAGGAGAACTGGAAGAAATAAGTTTTTAAATATGTTTTCTCAGCCCAAAGTGAAACCCAAATCCTGACAACATTCCCAACCAACCCCTCCCCAACCCAAATCCTCTCCTTCCCTCAGCCTTTACTACTTTCTCCCTTTGTGTTTCTGCTTTAGTTGCACTAGCTCCCTTGGTGGTCCTTAAACATGCCAGTCCCCTTTTACCTCAGGTTTTTACATTTGCTATATGAAGGAACAGAATGAGTCAAATATACTGTATTAGTTTGCTAGAGCTGCTATAACAAAGTACCACAGACAAAGGGGCTTAAACAACAGAACTTCATTTTCTCTCAGTTCTGGAAATTAGAAGTTAAGATCAAGGTGTTAGCAGGATTGGTTTTTTCTGAGGGTCCTGTGGAAATGATCCATTCTAGGCGTATCGTCTTAGATTCTAGATGTCCGTCTTCCTGTGTTGTCACATGTCTTTCCTCTGTGTGTGTGTCCATATTTCTTCATCTAAGGGCACTAATAACATTGGATTAGTACAACAGGAAACACATCAAACTTGGAATATTAGAATGTCCAAAAAGCCCTACTCCAGGTACTATGGTATGTGATTTATCATGTTCTCTAGTTTTCTGTTTCCAAAAAGATGGGATGGGAGTGTGTAGAATATGATAATGAGCATTAGCATCTAATGGACCATCTTTAACCCCATAGCGCTCTTTTCCTTCTTTTTCAGTACGTCTGGGATGCAAATGAAGAGTATCTCTTCAGAGCGATGGTAGCTTTCTCCGTGAGAAAAGTTCCCAACACATAAACGACAGAGTAAGCAAACAATACAAAAATCTTTTTTTTTTTTTTTGGTACTGGGAAATGAACTCAAGGGTGCTTGACCACTGGGCTACATCCCCAGCCCTTTTTTTGTATTTTATTAGAGACAGGGTCTCACTGAGTTGCTAAGTGCCTCACCATTGCTGAGGCTGGCTTTGATCTTGCGAACCTCCTGCCTCAGCCTCCCAAGTGCTGGGTTTATAGGCATGTGCCACCGCGCCCGGCTACAAAATGTTAAGTGATTATTTGCAATATTATGTGAGAGAGAGGATTATTTCAATCCTTGACGTTGAAAAATAATTTCTTAGCTAATTGTAAGGGTCCCCCATTTTTATCAAACATTAAAAGAACTTTTGTAATGTAGTTTCGTTTACAGCTTGTATCATGTTTCAAGAGTGCTCCTCATTCAGCAGACAATAGGACGATAACTAACTTCCAAATGTCCTAAGTTTTCTGTGTTTCCATTGTAGACATATAACTTCTTGAAGAAGGGTGGATATATGGATAAATAGGTAGTAATGAATTATATTCTCACCTTGAAATATGTGCAGGTTTTTCTCCTAATTGGTATCTATCATTCCATCTTCTTAGTTTTCTTAAAAAGCACATAGTACGACATTGAATAGTTTCATAATTTTTTTCTGTTGTTCTGGAGGAATCTTCTCCTTATGGTGTTTCCTTCCTTTGCTGTTTGTGATGAGGGTAACACTCCTGGTATCTCTCTACTTGCTCTCTCATGCCTCCCTTTGAGAGGTGAAATGTTTTATCTGATTGGTAAGGTGGAAGGAGAACCTGGGCGTGGGTTCTTTTCTCTTTGGAAGCTAGCTTGTCCTCCTGCTCTCCCACCAGACATTGTCAGTGTCACTTGCTAGCTAAGTATAGAACCAGGCTCCACTGGCATTGGGAGAAATACACACCTGTAAGGCTATACTCGTTTATATCTGAGGAGCATTTAGATTGGTAGGTGTCACATATGGAGTGATAAATGTCTTGCATGTTCCTCCAGTACATGGTAATACCAGCCTCAGCTCAGCTCTGTCTGAGACAGTATGGGTATAGAAAGCTTTTTAATGTTTTTATTAATGCATTATAGTTATACATAATATTGGAGTTCATTTAACATAATAATCTCATTTATATATTTTTTAATATTTATTTTTTAGTTATATGTGAACACATTATCTTGTGTGTGTGTGTGTGTGTGTGTGTGTGTGTGTGTGTGTGGTGCTGGGGATTGAACCCAGGGCCTTGTGCATACAAGGCAAGTACTCTACCAACTAAGCTATATCTCCAGCCCACATTATCTTTATTTTTATTTTATGTGATGCTGAGGATCAAACTCATTGCCTCTTCCATGCTAAGTGAGCTCTCTACCTATAAGCCACAAACCCAGCCCTATGTATATTTTTAGTGTATGTTTTTAACCAAAATACTCTACGAGTCCAAAAATTACAAGGAGACATATAATAAAACAAAATTTTACTTTAGGTAAATTCTGTTCTTGTTTCACAAAAAAACTATTCACTTTTATGGTGTAAAACTGCAGCATTCTTTTTACAACTATTTATAACTTTTTCAGTAAAAACAGGGTGATTACATTACAAGAAATTAAAAAGGAAACAAAAACATTGGATATGTGGCAGTGCTAACCCGTGTGGTGTCTGTGTGTTCTCTACCACTCCTTCTTGTAAGCAGGTTTTATACATTGCTGTGTTCATGGCACAATTGCTCCTGTAAGTACCTTCATGTTGCCTGGTGCATGGCTATGCAAAATATGCCCTTTCTTAGGAAAAATCAAGTAAATATGTAACATTTCAGATTAACATTGAAGAATTTGTCTTTGGAATGTTTTCCTTCAGAAGCTGAGACATTATAGGAGTCTATAAATAAATATCTGATCAGTTTGTACGAAATGCGTTTTACTTGGACTTGGACACCTAAGGTATCTATATACTTGTTGTGTTGCCAGTTGTAAATATCAAAAGTACAGAACAAGAACAGGGATCAGTAAAAGTCCTTCTGTAAAGGCTCAGGCAGTGTGAGTGCTGGCAATACTGGTGTCAGAGAAGTGAGTGAGGAGCAGGATGTGTTTGAGATGTAATCCACGTGCTGGGCTGTATTCTACATGCTCTGCCATAAAGAAACCTGCCTTCCATCATGCAAAGGCTTCTCCTGTGGGAAAGGGGGCACATAATGCATGGTACAGTTGAAACTCACTTTGCAGATTCTGCCTTTTTCTCATGTAATAAGTGGATGGAAGACACCAGTAGTTTAGTAAATGGATATGCTCAAAAGTCAACTTTTAGAGGTCTTTTGTGACCAATGTAGGTAGAATCAATTCTGGAGTATAGCAAATATGTTTTCTAGGATATCTTCAGGGATTTAAATCTTGGACATTGGCTGCTTATTCATTATTTCTTCTGTTGCTCTGATTATCCATAAATATTGCAAAGGACTGTGAAGATGCTGTGCAGTATAGAGAATTAAAACAAATTTCATGAACTGAAAGTAGAGACATTCAGGTAACTAACAGAATGCCGAATCCTCCCTGATTTTTACCCACCTTTGACCCACTCCTTACTACAATAACTCACATCAGATTTCATTACCATCAGTGATACAGAGCTCATTCTCTCCTGAGGAGGCCTGTTCATTTTTTGAAAGCTATAATTGGTCTATATTTAATGCATAAGTATATGATTGGCTCAGAAAGAGAATGTGACTTCTGAAGAGAGGTCCTGGCTGCATCTATGCAGAACTTGCTGGAGAGCTGATCCGGTCAGGGCACTGTGAGCAGGTGGGTGGTGGAAGGCAAGCCTGGGATTCCCTAAGAGGATCAGAGGCCAGCGGGTGTGGGCCTGCAGAGAGGGCTGTGAGAGTGCCACTGCCTTCCCCATGGGGCTTAGGGGAGAATGGGCTCCTGTGCAGACACCAGTGCAGCCAGTCAGGGTGTGGACAGCTGGGTCCATGAGGATTAGATGGTGCCATTTCCATAGCAGAGCTATGTGTCTGGGGTGACATCTCTTCTCATGTGCCTGGTACCTCAAGGCAGGTAGAGAACTGATAGAATCAGAGGGTGGAGGTGTCTGTGAGAGGGGGGACCGGCATATTATTTCCTGGTTGGATGCTCCCCAATCAAAGACATTCTCAGGACTCTCTCCAATTGCCACCAGAATAGCAGCAGCTAGGGTTCTAGAGACAGGGTGGCATCTCAAGTCACTGGGTGAGCAGCGGGATAGAAAGTATCTCAAGCCTCTCAGCTGGAGAAGTCTAAAGGTGCAGAGCTGGATTGAGCCAACTGCAGTTGGGATGAGGGCAGCTCTCTCAACAGTAGGTACCTGAATACATTCCTGGGGCGATGAGGAAGCTTCCAAGAGGAACTGGATGGAGTCACTGCCTGTTGGGCAGAAAGTCAACTACAAGGCAAGGCAAGGCAAGGGGCAAGGTGGTGGAGTGAGGCCAGAGGTGCACCATTGGAAGCTGAGCCATGTTTGGATGGGGGGACTGGAAGAAGTCAGAGTGCATCACCCATGTCTAGGGTGCCTGCCTTGCAGAGATCCCCAGAGGGCTCCCCAGAAGCTCCCCGAGAGGCCCCATAGGAGCACTGTGAATGGAGAGCATGTGGATGCCTACCACGACCAAGGACAACCAACCGCAAGAGGGAGCCACAGAGGGCCCTGGCCAGCAAGAACACACTTTACCTTTCTTTTCTTGTCTGTCTGATCACACTTCTCCTGCCCCCACTTCTCAATGAGACAGAATGAAGCTTGGGGTGGGGAGTGTGTATAGGGCAAAAGTGGATCCTGGAGGGTGAAGGGGTGGAGCCCACACTCAGGGCCCCTGGTTGGGCCAGACCTGCTGGCAGGAGTGCAGTTTTGATTAGGAGAAGGAAGTGACAGGAAGGCTACACCATCTGCTCCAAATGTCATCTGTTGAGAGAAAGTGCTAACAGAGGAACCAAAGGCAGTGGTGTGAGAAACATGTATTTCTTCCTTCATTGCCATCTAGGAAGTCAGATCTGTGGGAGTAAGTGTCCTGCACTGAAGGCCTGCTATGTGCTGGGTAGGAGTTTAAAAGGATGGGTGTACCAGGTCCTGTTCTGCCTCAGTCATGCACCCAAGAACCTGGCTGTGATAGAGACAGGAAGATAGATTAAATATGAAAGAAGCCAGGCAATTCCTTCAACCATTATTATTTACAGTTCATAACAAATGGATTTCTTGACATTTCCTGGGTTTTTCTAGAAGCAGATTGGAAGATGGATGAAATAAATGAATTTAAGAGTAATGTCTAGGGCTGGGGATGTGGCTCAGCAATAGAGCACCCGCTTAGCACATGACAGCCCGAGTTCGATCCTCACCACCACATAAAAATAAAGGCATTGTGTACAACTAAAACAAATAAATAAGTATTTTTTAAAAAGACTAATGTCTGGTTTCATTAGTTTAGGTGGAGTTTTCCTTGGGAGTTAGATTGATGACAGCAACCAATATTTTCAACTATTAATGTCATGATTTAGGACAGATTTACTAAAGCAGTTTCACAGGAATTTTTAAATGTTCAAAGTATTTTCTAAGAAAACTATGGTCTACATTTAAAGTTTATAGTCTGTTTCCCAGGTAATCCGAGAAAAATATTTCTCTAGTTTATGCAACATTTGACATTGAGATAATTTATCACTTTTACTACTAGAGTTAGAAGTATAACTCAGGCCGGTCTTTTTCTCTCTGAGTTAAATGGTTTAGGGTATGTAATGGATTTCTTCCTCTGCTTAATTATTCAAGGTTAAGTATTGGATCTAAAAAGGAACAACATTCTCTTGTATCCACACTAAGGTAAGGGGATTAACAGTCTTGTGCTTGTAAAACAGCAGCCCAGCTCCATTTAGTCCTTCTGATTTTTAGAAACAAGAACCTGATTCTTACCACTCTTTGGGTACCGTTGGCCTTGTCTGGCCCCATTGATGAGAAACAGCAGTAGAGCCAAATCTTAGAGAACGACCTTCAGACCAGGGCTTCTCTCACTTGAGGACAGGGAAGGATCATTTTTCCTTCTTTTTAGAGATTTATGTAAAAGAAGATGCATGTGTTTGTGTTAGTATAATTTATTGGTTAAAAAACACCCAGGGGCTGAGATAGTTCAGTGGTGAGCGTTTGCCTTGCACATGTGAGGCACTGGGTTTGAACTTCACCACCAATAAAAATAAATATATAAAATAAAGGTATAAAAAATAAATTCATTTAAAAAATCTGTTGGTCAAAATGATCATATTAGTGAGCTCTATTTCATCAAACTATATTTAAAAACTTGAAAGTGTAGGATTTGTATTCAATGGTGCTAGTGGCATTTCAGTTTATTTAATACATGAAAACATACTTTTCATTTTTATGTTTTTGATGGAGATTGAACTCAGGTCTTTGGGTATACTAAGTGGGTGCTCTACCACTGAGCCGCATCCCTAGTGCCTAAACATACTTTTAAAAGGTGTTGAATTTGGGCTGGAGCTGTAGCTCAGTGGCAGAGCACTTGCCTAGCATGTGTGTTCAATTCTCCGCACTGCATAAAAATAAAATAAAGGCATTCTGTCTATCTACAGCTTAAAAAAAAAAGGTGTTTAATTCAAGAAGTGTTTGTTGGTTGGTTGGTTTTCCTTTCTGTAGAAATCTTAAGGACTTTCATTTTAGTCATTTGTTAGAAAGACCATGAAGAAGTCACACAAGATGTATATAATCTATAATTGGAAGGAACTGTTATCATTTTACTCCTTAATTAACTACTGAACTCTCTACAATTATCCTTTATGTTACTTCCTTTTTAGCAACATTCCTTTCCCATCTTTACACTTCCTTTTCCATCAACACATCTGTAACATATCCAGGATGCTTCTTTCAGTTTAGTTTTTGTGTTACATTTTGTCTGAATTTTTGAGTCTGGGTAGGAGAGTATTGCCTTCATTTCTTCTCCTTGTCCTCCTCCTTGTCCTCCTCTTCTTCCTCCTCCTCCTTCTCCTCCTCCTCCTCCTTTTTTTTTTTTTTTTAATTGCTTCCAGGCATTTAACTTAGAAGCACCAGGCCACTGAACCTCATCCCCACCCCTATTTTGTATTTTATTTAGAGACAGGGTCTCACTGAGTTCCTCACTTTGGGGTGAGGCTGGTTTTGAGCTTGCGGTCCTCCTATCTCAGCCTTCCGGGCTGTTGGGATCACAGGTATGTGCCACAGCACATGGTTTACCTTTGTTATTGCAGCCCCTGTTCATTATATTTTTTCACAAGGTTTTTTTTTTTTTTTTTTTTTTTTTTTTTGTATTTTTTATAATTGTAGATGGACACAATAACTTTATTTTGTTTGTTTATTTTTATGTGGTGCTAATTATCGAATCCAGTGCCTCACACGTGCTAGGCATGCACTCTGCCACTGATCCACAACCCCCACCCTTTCTCAAGGATTTACAGGGGAAATTTCCAGAAATAATGAGATGTTATCCTCATTTCATCCACCCATTCATTTTACAATCACTAAGTTCCACTCCCACCCTTCAGGAGTAGAGGAGCTCATAGCACAGGACGCACTTAGACTTGGTCCTCATGATCCAGGACCCAGAGAATTCTGTTGTGTTGCAGGTCCACAAACTGTTTATTTGGGAGTCTCCGTGGCTATCTTCTAGCTCATACAATTTAAAAGTGTTTTTTTTTTTTTTTTTTGCTTGGACACTGAAGTTCAAAGCAGGGCAGAGATTATAACGCTCCTGCAAAGACTTTTCAAGCCACATGAAATCTAGAAGCCCTTTGCCTTCCTCACATCCTGGGTCCATTCTCAGATAAGGGATGGAGTTATGAACAAATTCTGGCATTTTGGGAGTTACTTGGTTTCCACTTTGGTTTTTATTGTTCTGGTGGGCTCAAGACATTGGCCTTGGTATTCAAGGGTCTAAGCATCCCTCAACTTTTGTACCTGAAACTACAGGAAGGTTCATTCTCTCTAACTATGTTAGCTAGTCAAGGTTAGCTCTTAGCAAATATTGGTGAGTGAAAGAAGTATGCTTCGTTTACCTTGTGCTCTTAAACCAGGGGCCTGTGTAGAGTAGTCACAAGAAAATAGTGCCCCACCCACTCATTTCTTCCTTTTCCTTAGTACCCTGGGAGAATGCTTCCTTGGTTGATAGGGCATTCAATGGCTATAGTAGAAGTATCTCCATATGCTGGGTTTCCCCTCTTGGTGGGTCTCAGTTTCTTATTCTGGGGGAGCCAAGACATTAGATAGTTTTGCAAAGTATCATCCAAGCAAGTTGGAAGCCCCGGCTCTTAAGGGTGTCTCCATTTTCATACACAACCTTTGCTTTCTGTCTGTCTTCAGAGTTGTGCTTTCCCCTGTCCCCTTCCCACAACCGTACAACTTTAGGAAGTAGGCTTATTAATTCCTAGTTCAACTGCATTATGTTTAACCAAAATACAAACATGTCTCTTTATTTCTGTGTTTGATATTTGTGATCACTGGCTTTCTGTTTATTAAGACATTAAAAGAATCATACCTTTGGGCAGAACCATTTTATAGTGAGAGTACTTAGTATCATTCTGTGAAGAAGATTTCAAGTGGCTAAAACTATGTACTTTGTATTAGTCTGTTTTGTGTTACTATAATGAAATACCCAAGGCAGGCTGCTTTTTTAAAGAAAATAATTTTATTTTGGCTAATAGTTGTGAAGGTGTTAGGTCGTGAACCCATGTCTAGTGATAGCCTTCTTGCTGACAGTTTATTGAGGGTGATGGAGATTGTACTTGTGTGTGTGTGTGTGTGTGTGTGTGTGTGTGTGTTGCCTCTAGGCTCTCTACCTCTCCTTTTAGAGGCATCAGTATTCAATCATGGGGCCTCCACCATGATGATTTATATAATCTTAACCGCCTCCCACGTGCCCCAACTCTAAACACCATATTTGGGTTAAGTGTGCATCCTCTTAATATCTTAAAATGCGGATTAAATGTCAATGTGAGTTTCAGAGTGGACAAACAATATTGATAACCATAGCAACCTCTTTTCCTAATGTCAGTCTTGGAGGAAGGATAGGTGTGTTTTTTTTTTTTTTTTTTTAAGACACAAGGACAGTAAGAGGCATTCTAATAAATATTTCACATATTCCAGTATATAGCAGAAGTAATTTTTTTAAAAAAACTAGATAGTTATTAAGGCCATTCTTATTCTGTGGGTGCCAATATCTTGCATTTGAACAAACTCTTTGTTAGTTTCAAAGTAGTATGTTCTCTATTAATGAAGCTAGTAAGAACTTTTTTTATTAAGGCATGACCTAGTTTTTTCTTGTAAACCGTTTCCTTGTACCCAGGCAACTTTATTTATTTGTTTGTTTGTTTGTTTATTCTTTTGAGGGGGGGCAGTGCTGGATTTTGAACCCAGGGCCTTATGCATAGAGGCAAGCACTCTACTAACTGAGCTATATCCCCAGCTCCCAGGCAACATTTAAATAACTGCTTTTTTCTAATATTTATGTTTGTGCATGTCCGTGTGTATTTAATTTGGAAGCTTTTAGATTTTACTAAAAGTCACAAAGATCTTACAGATAGATCCTGTTTTCTCCATTTGGGGAGATTTTGTCCTCCACCCACCTCTGCTCCCAAGGATATTTGGAAATTTCTAGAGATGTTTTTGGTTTTTACAATTGAATGTGTACTTAGTGTGTATACTGCTTTGTACCATATAAAACCAGAGACAGCCCCCAACAACCAAGAAGCCTTCAAGCCACATTGTTAATAGTGTTGTGGTTGAGAAACCCTTCTCTGGACCTCACTCTATTTCCCTAAATAGTATTTTAAATAACTGTGGAAGACTGATCAAAAGAGAAATTAATATTCCTTCAATATTATTACTCAACTATGGACACTTAGTATTTCTCTATTTTTCTCAGGTCCTTTTTTTGTTTTATTCAAGAATCTCTTTCTTCTGATTCTGTCCACTCTGTGACAGTTTCTGTTTTCCTTTGCTTTTCATGACCTTGAAACTTTTGAAGTTGATGAAGACCCAGCTATCCCACTCCTCTGTTTATACCCAAAGCACTTAAAAGCAGCATACTGTAGTAACACAGCCACATCAATGTCTATAGCAGCTCAATTCACAATAGCTAAACTGTGGAACCAACCTAGATGCCCTTCAGTAGATGAATGGATAAAGAAATTATGGTATATATACACAATGGAATATTATTCAGCATTAAAAGAGAATAAAATTATGGCATTTGCAGGTAAATGGTTGGAGTTGGAGAATGTTAGACTAACTGAAGTTAGCCAATCCCCAAAATCAAATGCTGAATGTTTTCTCTGATATGAGGATGGTAATCCATAATGGGGATGGGGGGAACATGGAACTAATGGAGGAACTTTAGATAGGACAAAGGGGAAGGAGGGGAGGGGAGGGAAGAGTGGAGTAGGAAAGATGGTGGAATGAGATAGACATCATTACCCCAAGAACACTTGTTAAGACGTGAATGGTGTGACTCTGCTTTGTGTACAAGCAGAGACATGAAAATTTGTGCTTTTTTTGTGTACTATGAATTGAAATGCATTTTGCTGTCATATCTAACAAATTAAAATGAATAAATAAAATTTTAAAAAAGATTTTTTTAAAAAGTGTTTCTTATTTGGGTATGGTACTGACTCCACCCATTGAGCATATGGACATGGGGTGTGGTGGGGATTATATCCCTTGTTGGAGAGTACTGTAGTATTTAGAGAGTCTGGGTGAGAAGCAACCAGCATGATGCAAAACTCCAGACAGTTGCCCCTAACAAGGAGTTTCACAACTAAAATCCCAATAGCACACCCCCACTGGCACACTAAGAGATTAAGCCCTTCTTAGTACTTCATGAATTATGAAATGACTCGTCTCAAATCTAGTGATTGTTAGGTAGTAAATTTCAAAATGAAAGCTTGATTTTTAGAGTTTTAGTCTAGAAACTTTTTGTGCTTAACAATTACTATCTCACTTGAAAATGGAGGGTTTAATGTTTTCAGCAACGATTTAAATCTTTTGGAAATCTTTATTACTAAATACATAAAATATTTTCATTGTGTTTGCTGAGGCACTATGTTAATCTATGAATTGCCACCTAATGGGAACACTGAATAAATTTAAGTAACTTGAATTTATGGTGTGGGATGGTATTGTTATGGGGACAGTGGAGAGTATTGGGCGGTCACAGATGCATTGATGGAATTGTCTGTATCCTTATACTGCTTTATTTATTTATTTATTTTTATAGCACTTGCCCTTCTCCTAAGTGTATGCATTTGTTTACTGGTTGGTCTTCTGGCTCTCCTCCCTTAGAAAGCAAGCAGCACAGGAAAAGGGACTTTGTTTACAGCTGTACTCTATCTCCGATAGTGAATACCATGAAACTCATGTTTGAATGCTATCTGGAAGGAAAGAGCAACACAGACAAGTATCGAAATGACTCCATTCCTGGTTTCTGGCCTTCTTTATTAATCGAGAAACATTATTTTGTATTTGTTTTTTGTTTTTTTGTTTTTTTGTTTTTTGTGGTACTAGGGATTGAACTCAGGGGCACTTGACCACTGGGCCACATCCCCAGCCCTTTTTTGTATTTTATTTTAGAGACAGGGTCTCACTAAGTTGCTAAGTGCCTCGCCATTGCTGAGGCTGGCTTTGAACTCGCGATTCTCCTGTCTCAGCCTCCCAAAGTGCTGGGATTACAGGCGTGCGCCACCGCGCCCGGCTTGTATTTGTTTAATTAATGTAAATGGCATGTGCCACACACAATGTTGCTTTTTGTATCTTTCTCACTAGATGGTGTATTTTGAGATTTTTTTTTTTTTTTTTTTTGTAAAAATTATGTAGTTCTAATTCAGTGCTTCCAACCTGAGTATGATTTTGTTCTTCAGGAGATATTTGACAGTACCTGGAAATTTTTTTTTCTTTCTTTCTTTCTTGTTTTTTGGGGAGGAGGGGTATAAGATCCTTAGCCCTTTTTATTGTTTTTCTTTTGAGACAGGGTCACACAAAGTTGCTTAGGGCCTTGCTAAGTTGGTGAGGTTGGCCTCAAACTTGAACTGCAATCCTCTTGCCTTAGCCTTTTAGGACAGTAAGAGTACAGGTGTGCACCACCACACCGAGCTCTGGAAGTATTTTTGATTGTCATAACTGACAGTAGTACTACTGATATCTTGCAAGTACAGGCTGAATTTGGTGCTCAACATCCCACAGTACAAAGGTTATCCCCACAACTTAGATTTATCTGTCCTAATTGTGCTGAGCTTGAGAAACTCTGGTCTACTTCTTTCCTGAGATCTGTGAAATAATGTTCCCTTGATACCATATACCATATTTATATTATCCATTCCCCTATTGATGGCTATTTAGACATTCTGATTCTTTGCTATGATGAAAAGTGCTGCAAAGAACATTCTCTTTTGGGTCCGCAAGAGTTTCTGGTAGCTGTACTCTCTACTCTAGAAAACACTTCCAAATGCCACTCCACAGGGGCTGGAACCATGGCTCCCACAGTACCACCTGAGATTCCAGTTCCATGCATCTCTACCAGTATTTGGTATTATTTGTCTTTTAAATTTTAACCAGTTTGAAAAATTTTAAATAGCTCTTTTACAAAGCAATTTTGCATTTCCTACAAATGTAAGGCTAGATAACAGGAATTATTCATTGCCCAACTATTCTACAAAAAATTGATGAAAATATTGGTTCCCACAACAGATCCCCCAACGGTGGAAATAATTTTTTGTCAAGCATGCACCACTTTGTTTGGTTCATCTGTGTATCTCTGATACATATTATAGAATCACACTTTTTTCAAAGAATAAGCTTGACTATTTCTTGTCAGTAGGGGTCAGTGAAGCTCAGTGGTTCTCGAACACTGGGATTATTATCATTATTACTATTATTGTTATCACTGTTAATTTTAAACCTCTCTTTCCTTCACTCTAGTAATTATTTGGCACTACCTGGAGACACTGTAGATTGGCACAGCTGTGGGTGTGCTAATGGCACGTATTGGTCAGAGGCCAGGGATGCTGCTCAAACCCTCCAGTGCACAGACCAGCCCCAACCACCAAGAATGGTCTGACCCAAAATGTCAACAGTACCAAGTTGGAGAAACCATGCTGTGGAGTCTCTGAAAGCAAGCATATGTCAATCTCCAGTGAAACAAAACTATTATTTTTACTACTATATGAACTAAGAACAAGCATTTAACTAAGCAAACTGGGCCCATGGGTAGAAGGCTGCCTTCCTTCCTAGTGAGCCTCCTCCCAGGGAGAAGGCAGGAGAGGGCTGGCAGGGGAAAGTCCAGAGTTGTGATCTGAACAGTCTCTTTAGAGTATGGGCTTCTCAGGGTAGGAGAGGAGGTCTGGGGGTGACAGCCCTGTCAGGCAGAAGCAGTGCGAAGTGAGCTGTTGGCTCAGTGACTCCTGTGGGGCAGAGGGGCCTGTAGCATGAAAGGAATACAGGGTGAAGGAGCCCTAATTAGGAAGGGCTGTTGCAGCTAGCTGGAAGCCATAAGTTCCACCTGATATGTATGTGACGCACCTGTAGGCACCCGCAAAGCTGAAGGTATATAACCGGGTGAAAGCGGTCCTAGTTAGGAGAACGGAGAATTCATTCACTCAGTCGTGCAGTAGCTCGGTCGGTCAGAAGAAGAGTTCGGGTCGGAGAAAAGAATCAGAGCGGCCAGAACGTAGGCAGAGCGGTTACAGAAGAGAAACCAGATAGAAGAAGTAATGGCTGGTCAGAGTTAGGCCGAGGCTCCCGAGGGCTGGTCAGAGTTAGGCCGAGGCTCCCGAGGAAGACAGAAGACAGAAGAAAGAACAAGGAAGAAAGAAGAGAGAAGAAAGAAGCTCTAATCTTTCTCTAAGCTAAGACTCTAAGCTAAGAAGACAAGAAGAAAAGCTCGCTTTAATCTTTCTCTCTAAAAATCTTTCTTTCCCTCTCTAAGCTCTAAGAAAGTAGAAGTAAAAGTAGTAAAAGCTTTACTCTGCCTCCGAGAGTTTTCCTCCCGGTTTTCGGTACCAGGTAGCTTACAACAGGGTACATTGGCTACAAGAAAACAGTGTCCCTGCTCAACCGTTTCTTCCTCTTCTGGCACCTTAACATTGTGGGATGGTGGATATGGCCTGCAGGGGACATAGATGAAGCTCCCCCTTGCCTGTATTTAAAAATTGGGCTAATTATTTTGACATTTTTCATAAGATCAAGGTGTTTATATCTTGGTATTGAATACCTCTTGCTCTTTTCAAAGCACATTTCTGTTATGTCATTTTCAATTATGCTACTTAGAAATTGTGATTTATTCATGGCTTTGTGTCATAACTGTAGTTCACTTTACAGTGGCCAGGCAATTTTATCAATAACTACTTAGCTCTTGTTAAAATACATTTGTATATCTACTTATGCACACACGTGTTTTAATTTGAAATAATTAAAAAAAAATTTTTTGGTGGTGCTGGGGATGGAACCTAGTACCTTGCACTCGCTATGCACGTGATCTACCACTGAGCTACATCTTCAGCCCATGAAATAATTTTACATTACAGAAAGTTGCAGATACAGAATTCCTGTGTAACAAGGGTTCTCATCCTGAGATCATTGTGAGTCTCAGTGCTGCCCCAAGACTTTGGAACTACATGGAAGCATTGCTGGCTTTCAGTAATGGCTGGTTGGACGGGGTACTGTGAAAGAGAGGTGCTGCTGTCCCATAGTTGCTAGAGACCAGGGAGGCTGCTAAACTTCCTACAAGCAGTGGGCAGTCCCCAAAGCAATAAGCCAGCTCCAAGGGTCATTAATACCCGTGTTGAAAAGCATGCTCTCTACCCCTCACCCACCTCTTCCCAAGTCTCTTATCTCACCTAACCACAGCAGAGTCATCAAAACTAAGGAAATTAATGCCAGATAAATATTAAGTAGACTGAGTACTTTATTTGCATTTCCCCAGAATTTCTGCTTATATCCTTTTTCATCTTGGGATTTACTTCCTCTTAGTCTCCCCCGACTCTGAGACAATGTCTTAGTCTTTCCTTGTTTCTCATGACCTTGATGCTTCTAAATAGGGCTGTTCAGGTATTATGTAAAAGTCCTCAATTGGATATTGTCTGCTGTTTCCTCATGCTTTAGCCAAGACATAGGGATTTTTAAAAAAAATATTTATTTATTTGTTTTAGTTGTACACAATGCCTTTATTCTTATGTGGTGCTGAGGACCAAACCCAGGTCACGCACATGGTAGGTGAGCGCTCTACCGCTGAGACACAACCCCAGCCCCAAGACATAGGGATTTTGAAGAAGGAAATAAGAGCATACAATGTCAGGTCAATCATATCCACAGGACATCACTGTATGTTCACCTTGATCCCTTGGAGCAGGTGGCATCTGCAAGTTTCCCTTTCCAAACCTGTATCAGTTAGAAGGAAATCTCTAGGCCTCTCACTCAGGGAAGAGGACTTAGGCCTCACCTGAAGGGACAAGTGCCAAGGGATTTGTGGACACCTGTTACAGTACTACGAGAGTTTAATACCACTGGATGATCTTAACTGACAGCTGAAATAGAAAGAGCCTTGTGGTTAATGTCCAGAAAATCTTACATCATAAAATCAGAACAGCATTTCAAAGAATTAACTGTTTTGTAAACTCTAAAGCTATACAAAGAATAAAACCTCTAAAGGTAAAATCATAAGAAGGAAGTAATATGAAGTCTTAACTCCACCCAGGAAATTGTGTGTGTGCATGCACAGGGATACGGTAGAGTGGGTGTTAGGGTTTGGACCTACATCCATGACTGGAGAGTGCTGTAGCACTTAGAGGTTAGCCCAGAGATAAATAATGTAGCCCAATGTGTAGGACAGTCCCACCTAGGAGGAGACATCCCGCCCAAAATGTCAAAAATTATCTCATTTGATATGATTAGAGTCCAAGCCCCGTCTTTTTTTTTTTTTTTTTTTTTTTTTTTTGGGTACTGGGGAATTGAACTCAGGGGCACTCGACCACTAGGCTACTTCCCCAGCCTTTTTTGTATTTTATTAGACACAGGGTCTCACTGAGTTGTTAAGTACCTCGCCATTGTTGAGGCTGACTTTGAACTCACAATCCTCCTGCCTCAGCCTCCCAAGTGCTGGGATTACAGGGGTGTGCCACCACGCCCGGGTTTTTTTGTTTTGTTTTGTTTTTTTGGTACCGAGGATTGAACTCAGGGGCACTTGACCTCTGGGCCACATCCCCAGCCCTTTTTTGTATTTTATTAGAGACAGGGTTTCACTGAGTTGCTAAGTGCCTTGTCATTGCTGTGGCTGGCTTTGAACTCGCGATTCTCCTGCCTCAGCCTCCCAAGTGCTGGGATTACAGGTGTGCGCCACTGCGCCCGGCTCGCCCGGGTTTTTTTTTTGTTGTTGTTGTTAATATTTTTTAGTTGGGCACAATACCTTTATTTTATTTATTTTTATGTGGTGCTAAGGATCCAAACCAGGGCCTCAAGTTTGCTAAGCACGTGCTCTCCCCTGGAACCACAATCCCAGCCTCCAAGCCCCTTCTTATTAGTCATTTATATGCAACGCCCTGTCATCCCCACAGATGAAAGAGTAGAAAATTTCAAGCAAAAACTTTGATTTGTGGTTGTACTCCAGCCCTGCTGTTTTTCTTTTAGAGTGCTCGCCATCTCTCCTATCCTCACCCCAAAGTGTTTTTATGTATGTACTTGCTTTATCTTCTCCCTCTACACCTTTAGAAAGGAAGCTCCACAGGCCAGGAACCTTGCTTTGTTCATAGCTGTATTTCTTGGCCCTCCAGTGGAAAAGAACCTGAAATTCATATTTGAACAATTTATCAAGAGACATGTAAATGGAGAGAACAGCATAGATGAACTATCCAGTTGACCCTGTGCCTAGTTTGTGGCCTTCTTTATTATATCAGAAATACAATTTTATATTTCTTTTTATATTATTCATGCAATGCAATATTATTAATTCTTTAAATTTAGTAATGTACTACACTATATCTATTAATATATTTTAAAATTTTTTAGCCAGACTAATAAGTAATTAATTTAATTCATATTTAATTGATATACCTATACTATATAAAAGTAGATATATAAGCCAGGCGTGGTGGCGCACATCTGTAATCCCAGCACTTTGGGAGGCTGAGGCAGGAGGTCACGAGTTCAAAGCCAGCCTCAGCAATGGCGAGGCAGTTAGCAACTCCGTGAGACCGTGTCTCTTAATAAAATACAAAAAAGGGCTGGGGATGTGGCCCAGTGGTCGAGTGCCCCTGAGTTCAATCCTGGTACCACACAAAAAAAAAAAAAAAAAAAAAAAAGTAGATATATATACATGAATATGAATTAAATTACATTGTGATTACATTGAATAATAATTGTGTAACATAATCTGTGTAAATGTCATTATGATATATATACTAATCTTTTTCATTTAGAAGCATGTTATTGAGATTTATCCTTTTCTTTTTTCTCTTTTTTAAATGTAGCTCTGCATTGGTGGATTCCAGTGGGGGCGATTTGGTTCTTTGGAAATTGCCTGGAGACACTGTAGATTGCCACAGCTGTGGGTGTGCTACTGGCACCTGTTGGTCAGAGACCAGGGATGCTGCTCAAACCCTCCAATGCACAGAACAGCCCCAACCACAAACAGAAAAACAAAACTATTTTATTTTAGTAAAGCAAAACTATTATTATTATTACTAGTATATAAAATAAGAACAGTTAACTTTGAAAGAAAGCATATGACAATCTAGTGAAACAAAACTACTATTACTAATATACAAAATAGAACAATTAACTTTGAAAGAAAGCAAATGACAATCTCTAGTGAAATAAAACTACTATTACTACTATATAAAATAAGAACAAACAGTTAACTGAAAGAAAGCAAATGACAATTTCTAGGGAAACAAAACTACTATTACTACTATATAAAATAAGAACAAACATTTCACTTTGAAAAAAAGCATATTACAATTTAGTGAAACAAAACTACTACTATTATACAAAATAAGAACAATTAACTTTGAAAGAAAGCATATGACAATCTCTAGTGAAACAAAACTACTGTTACTACTATATAAAATAAGAACAGTTAACTTTGAAAGAAAGAATATGACAATCTAGTGAAAAAAACTATTATTATTACTACTATATAATAAAATAAGAACAAACACTTAACTTTGAAAGTGCATATGGCAATCTCTAGTGAAACAAAACTACTATTACTACTATACAAAATAAGAACAAACAGGTAACTTTGAAAAAAGGCATATGACAATCTCTAGTGAAAGAAAACTAATTATTACTACTCTAAAAAATAACAACAAACACTTAACTAAGCCAACTGCCCCTGGGGAGAAGGCCGTTTTCTTGGTGGGCCTCCTCCCAGGGAGAAGGCAGGAGAGGCTGGCAGGGGAAAGTCCAGGGGTGTGATCTTAACAGTCTCTTTAGAGTGTGGGCTCCTCAGGGTAGGGAGAGGCGGTCTTGGGTGGCAGGCCTGTCAGGCAGAAGCAGTACAAAGCCAGCTATTGGCTCAGTGACTCCTGTGGGGTCGAGGGGCCTGTAGGGAAAGGGACTGAGGCTTTGAGTCTCAGAGAGGGTGGCAGGGCTCTGAGTCTTAGCAGCCAAGGAGGTGAGTAGGCTGGGTGTGCTGGGGCTCAGGAGGGCCCTCCTGGTGTGGCCCCTGGGAGGGGGCAGAAGGCCTAGGCTCCTGGGAGAGGGGGCCATCTGCTCCCAGGCCTGTGGCAGAGGCTGCGAGACCTTGTCCTGGGGGGGCATGGGACCTGCGGGAGGTGGGTCAGTAGGCAGGGGAGGCCCCAGGAAGGCTGGAGGGCAGGCCCCGGCTCCGTGTCCCCCTGGCAGAGGCAGATGCCCTGGAGCGGACGCTTCTGTTCAGCGGCCCGGGCCTGGGCACGAAGGCCGGCTCCACTCCGTTTCTGATGATGGGCCTGAAGGCAGATGGTCTGCGCTGGGGGCTCTGCCGCTGACTCTTGGGCTCGGGGTCCTCGAACCACAGCGGTCCATCAAACTTCCTCTTCCCCTTGTTGCACTGGCTGAGGGTCTTTAGCACTGTCTCCTTGGCGCAGGGGTCTGGGGCCAGCTGGGGCGGTGGGCATCTATAGAGGCTCCCCGGACCCTGGGGGTTCCTCTGGGCGGTGAAAGGGCTGTGGGGCCAACCTGGGTCCGGGGCATAGTGACGCCTGCGCTTCCTGCGTCGTTCGTAGAGCGACTCGGTAAGGTTGGGTGTGAGGAGCAGCCAGAGGGGCAGCCTGTGCGGATTGCACCTGGCAGCCGGGGGGTGCCCACCGCCCTGCGGCCTCTGGTGCGGTCCCCGCCCTGCAGAACCGTGTGGAGGGCTTGGGAGCGATCCCAGAGCTGCGGGTGTCCGCGGGCAGGCTTACAGAGCCCGGGGTCATGGGGACAGGGGCCAGGCCTGGGCCTCGGAGACAGTGCTAGTAGGGCGGCCTTGCATGTGCCCAGGTACCTGTGCAGGCACCTGCTCAGGTAGAGTCCCATGACAGTGGTGGGCGGGGTCAGCGTCTCAGAGTAGGGATCTGGGTCTCAGTGTGGTGGTAGCCAAGGGACAGGAAGCAAATGACAGTTGGTATGAAGGGACAGGGCCAAGCGCGTGGGGCGCCCTTTGTGGGCATCTGTCACCCGCCAGGCTCGCGCCCCAGGGACACGGGGACACCACGGGGCAGAGTGGCCCCCAGGGTTGCCCCATGCTCTCTGGATCTTAAGGAAGAAAGCTCAAGCCTCTCTCCTTCCCATTGCTCCTCTCAACACAGCCCTGGGCAGAGGGGACCTTGCACCTGCCTCTACTCTTCTACCTGACATCGCCAGGGAGAAAATAGAATTTCTCCAGGACTGTAGTTGTAGCTCAGGTGGTGGAGCACTTGCCTCACATGTGTGACACTCTGGGTTCCATTCTGAGCATCACATAAAAATAAAATAAAGGTATCGAGTCCATGTACAAGTAAAAAAATATATTTTTAATTGTCCAAGGGCTGCTTACATTCAGACGTCTGTTAAACAGTCTTTTTTGAGAACATTTCCCTCAAAAGCGTGTGTTATGGAGTCTCTGTGGAAGGAACTGCTGAGCTAGAGCCAGCTGGAGAAAATAATGCTAAGTGAAGTTAGCCAATCCCAAAAAACTAAAGGTCAAATGATCTCTTTGTTATGAAGATACTGACTTATGAAGGCAAGGGAGGGGGGATGAGAGGAATGAAGAAACTAAATAGAACAAAGATGGGGGGAGGGGCAAGAGAATAGGAATAATGGCAGAATGAGTTAGATAGACATCATTACCCTAAGTACATGTATGAAGACACAATTGTTGTGAAAATACTTTATGTAAAAGCAGCAACTTGAAAAATTGTGTGCTTTACATATAATATGAAATGAATTGCACTCTGCAAGCATGTATAACAAATTAGAATAAAAATAATTTTTTTTTAAAAAGCATGTATGTGAATGGGATGTCCCAAGTGCTAAAATGGAAGGGTGAGGGCCCAAAGGACAACCAAGTGGGCAACAAATTCAACTTAGCACATTGATTTAATCTACATATGAAGTGGAAGACAGATTGGGGAAGACTCTGAATAGACATAATGAGGAAGTACCAAAAGGTTTTGAGTGAGGAGGGGACCAAGGGGACTTAGGGTGGGATCAGCCAGTGGGTGCAAGGGAATGAAATCCCTAAAACACTTCACTCCCTATGAGGCCATTTTTGGGCCAATGTCTTATTTAAGAAGTGATAGCAGCACCGGGCACGGTGGCGCACGCCTGTAATCCCAGCACTTTGGGAGGCTGAGGCAGGAGGATCCGAGTTCAAAGCCAGCCTCAGCAATGGCGAGGCACTTAGCAACTCAGTGAGACCCTGTCTCTAAATAAAATTCAAAAAAGGGTTGGGGATGTGGCCCAGTGGTCGAGTGCCCCTGAGTTCAATCCCAAGTACCAAAAAAAAAAAAAAAAAGAAGTGATAGCTATCTATGTGATTTAGAAAAGAGATTCCTATGGTATCATTTTCTTCTAAAGACAGTTTTTCTGAGCCGGGCGCAATGGCGCACTCCTGTAATCCCAGCACTTTGGGAGGCTGAGGCAGGAGGATCACGAGTTCAAAGCCAGCCTCAGCAGCCTGGTACCACAAAAAAAAGACAGTTTTTCTGAGCTGGGAATATAGCTCATTTGGTAGAGTGCTTGCCTTGCATACATAAGGCCCTGGGTTCAATCCTCAGCACCACCAAAAAAAAACCAGTTTTCCTGACAGAATGACTTCATAGGTATATATCTGTTAAGATAGTAAATGACATCAAAGTGGACACTGTATCTTTCCAATGTCTCTAGAATTTTCAACATCTCTTTTTTTTTTTTTTTTTTTTTTTGAACTGAGGATTGAACCCTGGGGTGCTTAACCACTGAGCCACATCCCCAGCCCTTTTTATTTTTTGAGACTGGTTTTCACTAAGTTGCTGAGGGCCTCATTAAGCTGCTGAGGATGTCCTTGAATTTGTGAGCCTCCTGTGTTATACTCTTGAATCTCTGGGATTAGAGGTGTGCTATACCACAGGGGACTCCACATCCTTTTTGTAATATAACCCAATGGGTGTCATTCTGGCTTGAAGCTAAAGGGCCTTGACAAACCACAGCCTTCTCCTGGTGAACTACATACAGTTGTATGTGAATCCACCCTAAATGTGCCCTCCACTGGTAAACCAGTGTTGAGTAGAGACATTCTCACAGACATTGAAAACTCTGTCCCTTCTTCTCAGGCAACAAGAGATAAAGGATTTCATAGGCTAGTTGATGATAGCGAATAGTGTCTATCAGCTTTGTCAGACAGGGGTGAGTTTCCAATAGATATTACAGGATGTCCAGAGACATTTTTGGTTATCAGTATGCAGTGGGGGTGGGGTGGGGGATGGTAAGGTTCCTTAGGCATCCAGGGAGTCCTGTGATGCTATTCAACATCCTGCACTGCACAGGATGGTTCCCACAGCAAAGAATGATTTGGTCCCAAATATCAGTGATGCTGAGGTTAATACCCTTCACCCAGCTTCCCTAATGGGATCTTATATGCCCATGATGCATTCATCAAACTAATAATTAACACGGGGTCAATACCAGGCTTTATTCAGATCTTCTGATCTCTTGCTAGTGTCCGTTTTTGTTCCACATCTGCTTCTCCTTGTTCTCCTCTCAGTTATTCTGCCTTGGTCATGAAAATCATCTTGGGACTGAATGAAGGACCTGGGTCATTGTTCTTTACAGCCAGACAAATCAAGTCTGTATGGGACTTTTCTTGCTTCTTCCCTGTGGAGGTGACTATAGAAAAGAAGACTTCTTTGGCTGTTTTCACAAGGACTAGCAAGGAGCTGGCATTAGGAACAAAGGAGGGAAAGTAGTATTTGTGTGTTCCTTAGTTCTGAGACCCAAGTGTCATGGCAGCAAAACTAGAAAGCTCTGTGGTCATCTGTCACATCTTCCTTGGGACGAGAAAGCAAGGCATCTCTCCCTCTTCCAGGAACGATGTTAGACAAAAATGGCACCGCGATGGTTAATTCTATCTCCCTATTCTCACTGTGTTTCTGTGTGACCACTAGGGGCTCATAAGTTAGCTATTAAACATAAATCTGATCACACAAATTTACATTGTGAAGTCTGAGTCAGGAGCTCTATAGCAAATTCATTAGTACATGAGAAAAACAGGTTTATAATTACACATTAGGCTTATAAGTAATGATTAAACTTGTGGCTCTTGCTGTGCCCCATAGTTCAGACTTTTCTAAGTTATAGTTATAAGGCTTTCTTGTGATTGATAAGGATTCTTTTATCTTAGGTAAGTTTAGGATATTAGTTTAAGATATACTGATATAAGTTTTCCATGGTAGAGACCCCTTAAGTCTAACACTTGATCAAAGGAAAAATACCTGTTAGCTTAACTTCTGAATAATAGCTATACTTCCTTCTTTCTAGTTCAAAACAAAGTTATTATAGGAAACAATAGTAAGTTGAGTTAAGGTTTAGCTATGATGTATTGGAGCAATCTAGCTGTGAGAAATCATGAGTGGACTTACGGGGTTACGGGAATAGGTTTAGGTAAAAGCATGTTTTGTATTACTATACGATTGTTCTTGACATTTAAGATTGATCAATATATGCTTTTTTTACGTCTTTAGATAAGTTTAATCAGTAATATGTACTTAGAACAATATCCTGTTTCCCCCAGAATGTATAACCCTGAAATTCCTTAATGTAACTTGTTTCCTTCATAATGTATAACTCTGAAATTCTTTAATGTAACCTCAAAAGCTGTAATGCAAAAGACTGTGCTGTCTGGGCTATAAAAATTCGGGTAAAAGAAGTAAAGTCAGAGTTAGCCTCCAGACTTGTGTGCTGCGTGGTCTATCTCTCACCTTTTCGCGGACGTCTTCTCCCCCCCAACTGGAGCTGGTCTCCGGCAGTCATCAATGCAGTCATGTCTGTGCCCTGCAGTGGGACCCAGGGCCAGGGGCTCTCAACACAAGCATCATAAATGCCAACCTCCCTTCCATGGCAGTGTTAAAAGAGAACCTGAACACAGGTCACTGAATTACACCTCCTGGTATAAAGTGCCTATTCATGTCTCTACTCTGAGATTGGAAAATAAACTATATTTCAAGTAACTCAGAAAAAAATATTGAGTCATGCTTAAATGATAGCAAAGTATCTACTAATTACTCTAACTCTTTATGGTGTTTGTGTAGCTAAGGAACAACAAAGGAGAAAATATCAAAAACAATTGGCATCCCATGGTAGAACTAAAATGGAACGTGAATTGAAATCAACCACCTGGTGATTATCTCAAATCAAATCACAATCTGAATGTACACTTAGACTGGCAATTTAGAAGGTTACATGCATCACTGAACTCGATTAGACACAAAACAGATGAGCAGCCTGTTTGTAGACATGTGTGCAGTTTACAGGGAAAGGTGCCCCCACCTCTGTTTGTCTTCCCCTTGCCTCACCAGGCCTTGGCCCTCAAGGGGCCTAATAACCATGTTTTCCAGTTCCTGTTTCATGCTTGGACTTGTGGGACCTTGGTGACACTAGGGGGACTGTCTCTCCCAAGGTTGGCTAATTCCTGGAGAGAACAACTGGGAGTGTACCTTTCACATGCACACTTAGCCCCAGAGCCCACAGTCCCAACCATCCCTTTTCAGTTTCTTACACTGGGGTGATTATTTCTCTGTCCCAAGTAGTCAGGTATCAGACAACTAGGGAAGGGCCCTGGGCCCCAGGGGTTGAAATTGAAGTGGCCAAATCCTAAACTCAGCTTACCCTGCATTACCTGTTTCTTGCCCCGGAGACCCCAGTAAAGGCTCTTGCCCACCTATTGCCCTTGCCCCTGTGCTTCTTGACTGACCCTGCTGCTCCTCCATGTGGCCCTTCATGGTGTGCCATGCCTCCTACTGGAGGGATCTTCTTCCTTCATGAAGGTCATTCCCATTCTGCCCATTTTCCATAACTGATTAAACAAATCCTGGGTACCCTTAAAATACTCGGCCTTGGGGCTGGGGTTGAAGCTCAGTGGTAGAGCGCTTGCCTAGCATGTGTGAGGCATTGGATTCAATTCTGAGCACCACATATAAATAAATTAATAAAATAAAGGTTCAGCAACATTTAAAAAAAATAAAATAAACTTGGCCTCCAGCGTGGACTAAAGCAGGGAGCTCAGAGTTCTCCTTTCCCCAAAACCCAAGTGTGGTCTAGGAATCTGCAATTCAGTTCTCCATTAGCTAGCTGTGTGACCTGGCAGGACAGCATTTAACCTTGTTGAGCTTCACTATCTTCATCTGAAAAATGAAGACAATATTAGTGTCAACAGAAAGCACTTGGGAAGATGCACTAAGCACTTGGCTAATATAGAGTCACACAGCACTCATAAATATTAGTTCCTTTGGTGATCATTTCCCATCATTGTTTGCTTTTATCGTTTTATTCCGTTTAACATATACTCTTAAAGCATGGCACATTTTTAGCCATTATTTACTTAGTCATTTGCTTTTATCCTCTTTTACCAGTGCTTATAAACAGAAACATGATGCAAGACACAGATAATTTTACATTTCTAATAGGCTCATTCAAAAAGCAAAAAGAAATGGGTGCAATTCATTTGAATAAAGTATTTTATTTTACCAAATATACTCAAAATATTATCACTTCAACATGTAATCACTATGAACAATTATTAATGTGGCAGTTTGCATGTTTTCTGTGCATGTCTTGAAAATGTTATATATCTCTTACAGTATACCACATCGCAATTTGGATGCTACTTTTTTTTTATCAGAAATACTTGAGCTGGGGCTAGGGCTGTAGCTCAGTGGTTGAGTGCTTGCCTCACATGCGTGAGGCACTGCGTTTGATCCTAAGCATCACATTAAAAAAGAAATAAAATTAAACAAAGATGTTGTGTCTATCTACAACTAAAAAAAATGTTTAAAAAATACTTGATCTCTATTTAAATTTCAAAATATTCATATCTAAAAACATGGATACACACACTGGAACTGGCTGCAAACATTCCTAAAACTTTTCCAGTAACTAAGTTGAATATCAGTTCTTCGACTGAAATGTAAATGAATTAAAATTAAAACTTCATCTCCTCGGGGGCTGGGGTTGTGGCTCAGCAGTAAAGCGCTCACCTAGCACATGCGCGGCCCGGGTTCGATCCTCAGCACCATGTAGAAATAAAGGCATTGTATACACCTAAAGGAAATAAATATTAAAAAAAACAAAAACAAAACAATAACAAAAAAACCACTTCATCTCCTCAATCACAGTAACCACATTTCAAATGCCCAACATAATAGTCACAGCAGTTTTAGCCCATTTAAAATATATTTATAATGTTGTATATCATGCATTATGTATATTACCAGTTAAATGATTCCACTGTTCTTAAAGTTAATGACAATATTGCAACATTATCTGTTTATTCTATACTATAGCTCTTCATTTAAAGTGAGTTTTTTTTTTTAAACCTTTAAAAATGGGTTGTCCATTTTCTTCCAGTACTGCATCTTCACAGCTTTCAAATTTGACTGCACTCCAACACACCAAGTGCAACTGACACAGGGTTAAAAGTGGGTTTTAACACATGACCCTACAAGATCACTAGCAAATACTAACAACCTCAGTCAATATACTTCACTGAATGGTATTTCTTAATCCCAAATAAAGCTAAGGAGTAAAGTATGACAACCAAGTATAAAATGAGATTATGAGGGACTGGGGTTGTGGCTCAGCAGTAGAACGCTCGCCTAGCACGTGCGCAGCCCAGGTTCGATCCTTAGCACCACGTAAAAACAAAGGCATTGTGTACCACTAAAACAAATATTTAAATTTTTTTAAAAATGAGATTATGAAAACAGGGAAAATTTAGGCAAGAACAATAATGCATATTTTGGGGAAAAAATAAAATTCACATAATAAAATGAGTATCAGTGAGGGATCAACATTTGTTCATTCCCACCCCCTGGTGGGCATGATATACTAAGAGCCCAAATCCATTTGCTTCTACAACAGAGAAGATGCTTCAGAGAAATGTATTTTCCCTACAAGTATTTGAGAGGAGTTCAAGACATGAAAATGTGTTTCTTTTTTAGGGATGATCACATAAAATATTCTTTTTTGGAGGTAACAGTTAAAACTAAATTGAAATAAAAGTTGTAAGAAGAAATTGTATTTCCTATGCACTCTCTAATCCTCTGTAAATTATTCCTTGTCCATAACTTGTGAACTTCCTTTCTGGTCTCACTATCCTGAGCTATCTCAGACACCTCAAGGTCATGACAAATTTACCTTCTGTTTTCTTGAAGAGAATCCGACTTCCAAGTCCTAATGCATTTATTGTAAAAAACTTTTTCTAAAGGAAATAAATATTAAAAAACAAAAACAAAACAATAACAAAAAACCACTTCATCTCCTCAATCACAGTAACCACATTTCAAATGCCCAACATAATAGTCACAGCAGTTTTAGCCCATTTAAAATATATTTATAATGTTGTATATCATGCATTATGTATATTACCAGTTAAATGATTCCACTGTTCTTAAAGTTAATGACAATATTGCAACATTATCTGTTTATTCTATACTATAGCTCTTCATTTAAAGTGAGTTTTTTTTTTTTAAACCTTTAAAAATGGGTTGTCCATTTTCTTCCAGTACTGCATCTTCACAGCTTTCAAATTTGACTGCACTCCAACACACCAAGTGCAACTGACACAGGGTTAAAAGTGGGTTTAACACATGACCCTACAAGATCACTAGCAAATACTAACAACCTCAGTCAATATACTTCACTGAATGGTATTTCTTAATCCCAAATAAAGCTAAGGAGTAAAGTATGACAACCAAGTATAAAATGAGATTATGAGGGACTGGGGTTGTGGCTCAGCAGTAGAACGCTCGCCTAGCACGTGCGCAGCCCAGGTTCGATCCTTAGCACCACGTAAAAACAAAGGCATTGTGTACCACTAAAACAAATATTTAAATTTTTTTAAAAATGAGATTATGAAAACAGGGAAAATTTAGGCAAGAACAATAATGCATATTTTGGGGAAAAATAAAATTCACATAATAAAATGAGTATCAGTGAGGGATCAACATTTGTTCATTCCCACCCCCTGGTGGGCATGATATACTAAGAGCCCAAATCCATTTGCTTCTACAACAGAGAAGATGCTTCAGAGAAATGTATTTTCCCTACAAGTATTTGAGAGGAGTTCAAGACATGAAAATGTGTTTCTTTTTTAGGGATGATCACATAAAATATTCTTTTTTGGAGGTAACAGTTAAAACTAAATTGAAATAAAAGTTGTAAGAAGAAATTGTATTTCCTATGCACTCTCTAATCCTCTGTAAATTATTCCTTGTCCATAACTTGTGAACTTCCTTTCTGGTCTCACTATCCTGAGCTATCTCAGACACCTCAAGGTCATGACAAATTTACCTTCTGTTTTCTTGAAGAGAATCCGACTTCCAAGTCCTAATGCATTTATTGTAAAACTTTTTCTATTTCTATTGCCACAGCCATCATTTAGGCTCTTACCATCTCTCACTTGGATTAATTTACACTGCGTCTCTACAGTTGCCTTAGTTAATCTAAAAAAACAAAGTAAATGCCAGGTATAGTGGCACGTGCCTGTAATCCAAGCAGCTTGAGAAGCTGAGGCAGGAGGATGGGAAGTTCAAAGCCAGCCTCAGAAACTTTAGCAAGGCTGTAAGGAACTCAACGACACACTTTTGCAAAATTAAATATAAAAAGGGCTCGGGATGTGGCTCACGTATTAAGTGCCATTGGGTTCAATCCCTGATTCCCCCCTACTCCGACCCACCGAAAAAGAATGACCATTATTAAATTTATTCCCTATGGTTAGAATCTCATGTCTACATTTTTTTTTTCTTTTTTGTTACTGGGGATTGAACTTGGGGGCACTCGACCACATCCCCAGCCCTTTTTTGTATTTTATTAGAGACAGGGTCTCACTGAGTTGCTAAGTGCCTCGCCATTGCTGAGGTTGGCTTTGAACTCACGATCCTTCAGCCTCAGCCTCCCAAGTGCTGCGATTACAGGTGTGCGCCACAGCGCCCGGCTTTTTTTTTTTCTTTTCTTTTTTTAAGGAAACAATTAGGCTCAATTTCACTATATGGCTTTATTCATTTTTGCAGAGTTTTTTGTTTGTTTGTTTGTTAATATTTATTTATTTGCTTTAGTTGTACACAATGCATTTATTTTTATGTGGTGCTGAGGATTGAACCTGGGCCACACAAGTTCTAGGCGAACGCTCTACCGCTGAGCCAGAATCCCAGCCCCACTTTTGCTGAGTTTTGTGTTTGTGTTTGCATACATACAGTTTTTATAGTGAGTACATCAAAATGGCTGAGATAGAACTCACCTTGTTTAAGCCATGTAAAAGTTCAGTCAGGCTTGTCCATGCAAAAACAAATCAAATTTATATATATATACATATATAATTATACTGCACTAAAAAAAGTAAGCATAATAAAAGGGAGAAGAGCAAGTGGATTTGGGGAAGAAAGATGAGAGGGGATGGGAAAGTACTGATGAATGTGATGGATCAAATTATTATGTGCATATATAAACATAGTATAATGAATCCCAGTATTATGTGTAATTACAATGCACCAATAAATAAAGTTTTGGGGCTGGGATATAGCTCAGTTGGTATAGTGAGTGCCTCACATGAACAAGGCCCTGGATTCTATCCCCAGCACCACATACACACACAAAAAAGTATGGCTTAGGATTTAATAAATAGACTGTATGTAAACCTTCAGTATATTATCATGGTAATAACTTAAACCAGATAATAGCACCTTTTTTTTTTTTTTTTTTTTTTTTTGTATTGGAGATTGAACCCAGGAGTGCTTAATACATCTCCAGTGCTTTTTAAATTTTGAGACAGGGTCTCTAAGGGCCTCAATAAATTGCTTAGTGTCTAACTAAGTTGCTGAGGCTGGCTTGAACTTGCAATCCTCCTGCCTAGTCCTCCCATATCACTGGGATTACAGGTGTGTGCCACTGTGCCCGGGAAGAACTGGGTTTTTTAATGTGCTCATCATCTGAATTCATTAAGCAGATTTAAAAAGCAATAGGCCACAAAATATCTGAATATAGAATCTGATTGTGCCTTTTCCCCACTTTTTATGAATGTCAAATGTATATAAATCCAGTGGGAATAATATAATAAATTACTTATGTATCCAATGCTCTTTTTCTTTTTTTTTTTTTTTAATATTTTTTTTAGTTGTAGGAAGACACAATACCTTTATTTTATTTATGTGGTGCTGAGGATCAAACCCAGGGCCTCACACCATGTGAGAAGAGCGCTCTACCACTGAGCCATAGCCCCAGCCCCCCAATGCTCTATATCAAAAATGATCGACTTTGGCTGGATGAGCCTTATGGGAGCTAGCCTTTCTGTGCTACATGTCCTTTGCTACCACTGATTATGCATGCCTTGGATTTAGAAACATGTGAAAAAAAATATTCTAAGTTTTTAAAAACATTCATAAATTGTGTGTTGATTAAGTGCCACACAGACTGAACTGTCTGATTATACCATTTATACTTATGCAAGGAAAAAAAATACTGGTTTTAATGGTTATAATTACATCAAAAAATTCATTGTCATCAAATTGACCCATTAATTTCGCACCTCCTGATTTTGGAAGGAAGCCATCCTTTTTGCAATTCCCCCAAACCTACCTTAGAGATTTTAATGTCATTCAAGAAAGCTTAACTTCTTCCTCTTGCCCACTTCTTACCTGAGGGCAAGACTGAAGGGCAAAGTATCACACCGGGGACAGCCGTGCAGCCAAAAGATTTATTTAACAGCCTTCGTAGCCGGTAGTGAAAACCGGAGAAGAGGTGCTCTGGTCGAAGGTCGAAGAGGTGGGAGAGGGGAGTCAGGGAGAAGGGAGTGTGCAAGCTCTGGTGGAAGAAGGGAGTCAGGGAGAGGGGAGTGTGCAAGCTCTGGACAGAAGGTGGGTGCCTGGTCGCACCGCCTCTCTGGAGCTGTCGGCTAAAGCAGCTGCTGTCTGGCTGGAGGCTGGAGCTGTCAGCTGGGAGCGGCCGTCGGGCTGAAGGTGGTCGGTCTGGAGCTGTTGGCTGGAGCAGCTGCCGTCGGCTGGAGGCGATGGGTCTGGAGCTGTTGGCTGGGGCAGCTGCCATCGGCTGGAGGCGATGGGTCTGGAGCTGCCGGCTGGGGCAGCTGCCATCGAGCTGGAGGCGATGGGTCTGGAGCTGCCGGCTGGGGCAGCTGCCGTCGGGCTGGAGGTGATGGGTCTGGAGCTGCCGGCTGGGGCAGCTGCCGTAGGCTGGAGGCGATGGGTCTGGAGCTGCCGGCTGGGGCAGCTGCCGTCGAGCTGGAGGCGATGGGTCTGGAGCTGTTGCAGTGGCTTCCTCCTCTCTGCAGCGATGAGCCGATGTATCTGTCTTCCTCCTCTCAGCAGCGACGATCCGATGTTGTGTCCGTGTGTGTCTCTCTCTGGCTGTCTGAGTCTCTCAGACAGGGCCTTATATAGGGATTTCTGGTGGGGGGTGCACTAGAGCAACCCCAACACCATTGGCTAGAACAGGATGCCCTTTAAGCCTATTGGCTCTTGCCTGGGGAAAAGAAGCATTCTGCCTGGGGAAGGAACATCCTGTCTGGAACATCTTGAAACAAGGTTGCTTCTCTTAGGGTGTGGAAAACTCTGAGGGCGGGGGAGGGTAACATATCTATCAAAGACCAATCTGGAGTTGCCAAAGGTTTCATGCAGGAGCCCTGTTTGGGGAGATAGCTAAGATATGCCACGTACTCTTACAAGAAACTACAATGTATCTATACAATAGCGATAACCCTGTCCTTTCTCTCTCTGGTCTCATCCCATGCGCCCGAGCAGGAATGGTGCTTGCTCGATCTGCCGAGTCACTCCTCAAATCTCTCGAGATCTTGGGCCAAGTCCCGTGAGACTACGGAAGGCGACAATGCCCAAAAATGTCAATCTGCTGAGTCATTGCTCAAATCTCTCGAGATCCTGGGCCAAGTCCCGTGAGACTACGGAAGGCGACAATGCCCAAAAATGTCTATGGCCCATAGTCAACCGCAATCTTAGCTATCTCCCCAAACAGGGCTCCTGCATTTTCAAAATACATTTCTTATACTTGATTTGTGTGTTGAAAGTAATTGTTCTAGCATCGCTATGCAATGCAATGCACTTCCTCTCTTCATCATTTCCCTAATATTCATTTTCACTTACAATTTATTCACTGAATTCCAACTGTAAACAGCAGTAGCCTTTTGCCTGAATTCAGGGAAAATAGAGGTGTATATAGGCACAGAGAACTGTACCCTTGTTGCTTTTGGCTTTTTGGTGAAATCCAGACCTATGAATTCCCATACATGCTGCAACATGACTTATCTGAGAGATGGATAAGGCTGCTCTTCTCAGCAGAGATTTCTGACGTCCAAATTTCAGCAAGATTCTAAAGAGCAGAGAGGAATGGGCAGAATACCTGTAAAGGAATCAGAAAAAGCAGAGAATGATGATTGTCAGTGCCTGACACCAAAAAAATTCTATCCAAAGTAAGGTTTACAAATCTTTATTAACTTCACCTATTTCTCAAGATTTTCCAGCAAAAATAAATGAGAGATAATACACTAATTCTTATATTAACGAATCACCAGCAGCCTCAGAGCAGTAGCACTTAACGCTGAAGGAGAATCCCAGCCACCAATATTTGTATTTTGGAGATTATTCTCCAGCTCTGGGGTACCACACGAAAGCAAAAGGGCAGAAGGAGGAACTGAGGAGTGCAGAAAGCTCATATTTGTCCACAAGACACAACTTTGCTGTTGGTCCTCTACACTGGCGATAGTTGTGAGTCTGTCCTTTGTCCCTGGCACAGTGGGGGACAATCTCAATAATGCAGATTGAAGAGAGTGCCAACTCTGTGTGCCTCGGTTTCTGGAACTGCAATTTCTTTACCTGCCAAAGTCTCTGAAACAATTGCTGTACCTTTAAATGAGCGGCTTCGTAAAAGGGTGTCTGGTGACCCTTACAATGGACAAACTGAGCTAATAGGGAAAGGGAGCTATCCCCGCCGCCACCCTCCCGCCAATTCTTCAGAAAAGCCCCGCCAAGAACCAGGCCATACACGCAGGGCCAACATGTTCTTTGGCTCCGGGCCCATCCATGAAGTGTGATCATGAGTTTGGAGACACCGTATAGTCCCTATGATCTCTGGCATCCCATTACCTCCACCCACCATAGCTCACGCTACATACTGTCGCACGATCCTAAACGATCCGAAACCTGGTCCTTCGCTTTAGGGGTCCGCGGCTCATGGGCGCCGCCATCTTACCTACGCTCTTTCGCACCTCGCCACGCCCCTCACGCCGGGAAACGTCATTCGCCAAACCACGCCCCCGTCTTTCCGGCCACCGCCTCTATGACACGAAAGTACCGCCCGCCCACGCTTTTCGCCCCAGACTCCTCTCCCGGTTAGCGTAGACGGGTCAGTACAGTCTTTAACAACCAACCGGGTTCTCGCCGCGGCCACGCCACTGTCTTCCCTGGGTGCACTGTCTTTATTACGTACGAGAGCAGGAAGGCCACGCCCGGACTGTGCCCAAGCTCAGGGCACATATCTGCATCCGCGTACTGCAGGCCACTCTTTCCGGCCCTGTACCCGAACCTCCCTCACGCTAGTACGCGGTCCACCTCCATCCGTGGCCACGCCCCCACACTCCGTTCCCTCTCGTCACTGAGCCTAAGGCGTTTTACATCCTCGAGATCACCCGGTACGTCCATCTTACCCACCAGAAGCCCCTCCCTTGTCCCCCTCCCTTCCCCCCCCCCCCCCCCACAGGCCAGATTCTCCTTCAGGTCTCTCCGCGGGGATTCGCCCAGGCTTCCTTCGTCGTTGACCAGGCTAGGGCCCCGGTTTCCTGTCATATCCCTTCCCTCTTGCTACACTCCTCCGTCTTGGCCAATCCCAGCATTCTTCCCACGCTGCAAGCCACAATCCCGGACCCACGGTAGTCACTCCCATCCACGCATGCGTATTTGCATGCTTTACGTCCTCGCACGTCCCCACTTTCAGTTTGGTTGTGGCCACACCTCTCCCGCCTGGACTAGGTCCCGCTACAAGAGGAAAGGCAGGTCTCCTTAGAAAATTGTCCAGGTTAGACACTAGTGGCATTTATAGCGTGAAATGAGCCCGCGATTTTCTTATCTTTCCTCTAAAAATTGACTTTGTTCACGTTTCTTTCAGCACTTGAAACTCCACCTATTAACGAACAGAAACCAGGTATGAAGCAGAACTGTTAAACCAGTAGTAAAGCCCGATTCCTTCCAGCTAGGTTTTATGTCCTTTAACCCCACCTGGGGAGCCAGCTGAAACTGTGTTCTTCCCACCCCTCAGCACGCTTGAAATACTAGGCAGATGTGTGCATAAGCACACACTCCCTTTGCTACTTCCTTCATGGTGTTTAGGGCCTGTTGAGAAACCACCACACTTAGAATTCTGCTTGCTATCCTCTCAGAGATTACTCTTGTATTTCCTCTGTTTACTATTCTGGGGTGTACAAGAAAAAAGCCAGGAGGTCATCAGCTTTAATTTTTTTTTTTTCTGTCCCAAAATCTCTGAATGAGCACTCCAGCAGGAAGGACACTTTCTATTCACCATGCATTCGTTCAAACGGATTCATCTAGTACTATGTTCCAGTGACACGTAAGATATACTCCAAGGAGCTTACAGCTGAAAGTTCCCCCAACTTGGGTTTGGATAGGGCAAGAAATAAGGAGAAAGTTAAAAGAAGATGTGGTAAGGGGGTTGATTGGCAGAAAAGGATCTGGTAAGTGCTGGTCTGTTGATCCAATTAACAGCAGCATTTTGGGGCAGAAAACAAAGGAAACCAGTTTTAAAATACTTATGACAACCCCTTACACAACTTCTCAATAAATCCTCACTGAAAGTATGCCCTTTTTAACTTATGTAGAGGGCTACAGTTTTTTCCCTCTGTGGTAGTAAGATTGTCTACATATAATTCAACATATGCCAGCAGTCAAGGTCTTGTTTCCTTTTTTGACATCCAACAGGCAAGATTTTATGATCACATATGAAGTATGAGTTCCTTTCTCTCTACCTTCCATCCTCTTCTGCTGTGAAGATAGTAGGGAGGGGGATTCACAATGCTGAGCTAAAAGGAGCACAGAGTAAACAACAGTTTTCAACAGAATATTTTTCTTATTTATACCTTGACCCTGAGAAATCCCATTCATAGAAAATGTTTCAAATGCCAGTCATTTATTGCCTGAAAAAATAAACTCAAATGAAATAGGACCAAGTATACCCTGTTACTGCCTTGATTTTTATAGCATTAGTTATATTCACCTTGTGCTACAAATGATTTGAAGCAACTTACCAAAATATAAACAACATTGTATAAAGAAATAGTTCAAAGAATGAAAGGGTCAATTCATTGAGGAAGAATAAATAAAGCAGTCAATTATACACTTTCGGATCCAGAAGAGTAGATGAAGGTGGAGAATAGTTTTGACTATAAGCTTCCAAATGGCCATAGAAAAGAGCAGATAACAATTATTTGATGGTTTTACCGTGTTCATAAAAAAACAATCAGGATTTTATTTTGACAGATTTTTTTTTTTTTTTTTTTTTTTTTTTTTTTTTTTTTTTTTTTTTTTTTTTTTTTTTGGTACTGGGGATTGAACTCAGCGGCACTAGACCACTGGGCCACATCCCCAGCCCTTTTTTGTATTTTATTAGAGACAGGGTCTCACTGAGTTGCTAAGTGCCTCGCCATTGCTGAGGCTGGCTTTGAACTCGCGATCCTCCTGCCTCAGCCTCCCAAAGTGCTGGGATTACAGGCGTGCGCCACCGCGCCCGGCTTGACAAACAGTTTTTCTTAAGCTTTTTCATCCTGAGGGACATTCTAATTCCTCACTACAATCATGCTGTTAGTTAAGTGAGAAGGGTGTATCATATGGAGTTACCCAAAGATCCTCTATATGTAAACTCTTGTTATGATCACAAAACATAGTGCATTAAATTAATTTTATGAACATGCATACTTTCCAGTTCAGCTAAGTACTCAGATCCTCAATGTTCTGGTTTAATTCAGGGTAATATTTAGATCATTTTTCCGTCAGATGGCAAATCACGTTTCCACTCACATGTCAAGTCTTGTCCATTCATATTAGCTGGCTCAATAAGTGAGTTGGGAAGTTTTGTGGCTGAGTCCATGCTCGGAAGGACAAAGTCCTGTAATAGATTAATAAGGTCTTTGTGGGCACAGGATGGGTGTCTGCAAACAGCAGCATATCTTGCATCTCTGATTTCAGGAATAGGAGTTTTGTTACACATCTTTTATGCAGTCCACAATTCTCATTATGAGGCTTTTAATGAAAATCAGGTCATTTTTGCTTACTAAAACCCTGCAGTGAGCCGGGCACGATGGCGCATGCCTGTAATCCCAGCACTTGGGAGGCTGAGGCAGGAGGATCACGAGTTCAAAACCAGCCTCAGCAATGGTGAGGCACTTGTCAACTCAGTGAGACCCTGTCTCTAATAAAATACAAAAAAGGGCTGGGGATGTGGCCCAGGGGTCGAGTGCCCCTGAGTTCAATCCCTAGTACCAAAAAAAAAAAAAAAAAAAAAAAAACCCTGCAGTGGAATCTCTGAGAGATTAATTCCTATGTCCTTTGTATCAACCAGAATTAGAGCAGTTTGAAATTCTGTTATGAAAATAAGAACATACAGCCTAAATGTTACATGGCCTGGCGGCCTTCCTCCACCTCTGTAGAGGTTGGCAAGGGAAGTACCTGTAGACAGTACTAAATGACAGGGTGACCTCCAGCTGGCAACAAAGTAGAATATTAAGGATGGATAATACTACACCATAGAGCACTTCTGTAATAATTTTAGCCTAGAAAGAAACCATGACTTGCCCAAACCATGAGAAAACTCAGAACTCTCCATAGACAAAACTATCACAAATTTTGTTAGAGATCTAATTGGCCTTTATTAGTGATTCATGAATCGTGGCAGCATCCATTCTACAAAATACCATGAAAGCTCCATTGGGCAGTAGCAGAACAGTACGTTTTGTAAGACAGAAACTAGGAAACATAACAAAAGAAGAAATACTGATTGGTTAATATTAAATTCCTTTGGGTTACTTTTTATAAAGGTTAAAGCAGAAGAACTTCCTTCTCTACGTATGTTGACCTAAGTAGACTGGGATTTCCTGTTTTCAAGAAAAACTGATCTATTTTGGCAATGTATCTCCCTCCTCGAAGTCTCAGTTTGATCATGCGGCATTTAATGTGACTGACTCCATTTTAGTTTGCTGTGGGTTGTTGGGACTAGTGCAGGAGCTGAGTCAAAACAATAGCATCACATAATTTTTGTATAACGTACCTGAACAACAGTGGAAACAGAAACATAGGAAGAAATGTCCGTTAAATTTTGCTTTTACTACATGAGATTCATTATAAAGTATTGGTCTCTGTGTCAAGATGAGTTACATAGACACTCACATATTTTGTTTAAAAAACTGTACTTTAAATTACTACTGTAGGTATATGAAGTTTGCAGAATTATGTTCACCTAGTTTGTCTGAATTAATTTTTATTTGCAGGCAGTAGTGATTAACTTCCTCTGACAAACAAAAATGTTAACCTGTGGAAAATAAGACAAAGTTCATAATGGTTATGGCTATTGATTAACCTACAAAATTTGATGAGCTTTTCAAATATCCTAGCTGATTTTCTCCTCTTAAAAATGGCTTGAAGCCAGGTGCAGTAGCGCACGCCTGTAATCCCAGCACTTGGGAGGCTGAGGCAGGAGGATCATGAGTTCAAAGCCAGCCTAAGCAACTCAGTGAGACCCTGTCTCTAATAAAATACAAAAAAAGGGCTGGCGATGTGGCCCAGTGGTCGAGTGCCCCTGAGTTCAATCCCTGGTACCAAAAAAAAAAAAAAATGGCTTGAGTTAGGGGGATAGAGATGAAAATATTCCAAAGCCCAGGACTCCTTGTTTATCAAGGATACTAGAAAACTGTTTTTCTCTGGCTAGGAATGAAAAAATAAAAGGCCAATGTATTTCATGGTACTGTATTTTACTCCCATAGACTCAAGCTTATTAGAATTCCACTTATGGTTCACATTAGTCAATTCAGTTTTTTTAATCTATGAAACATTCATGGGCTATGAGAAATGCAAAACTGAACTAAATATCTCTGCCATCTAGAAACTTAAATTTTTGTAGGATACAAAATAAATCACATTGGCAATAGATGCATATACAAATGTGAACAAAATGCTCTGGGAACTTAGAGGGAAGAATAAAAATTTTGTGGACTGGACAAGTCAGTTATAAAACTGCACAAGAAAGGCAAAAGAAAGTTTCTCAAAGGAGATGATAATAAGATAGTCTTGGAATAATAGCTAGTATGCTTAAAGGTAAATGAAACTCACAGGATTCAAATTGAGGAAATCAATCCTGTGAAACAAACACAAGCAAAGACAGAAGTAGAACATGGTCAACCTGAAGTGACTAGCTGGGAGGGAGCATAAATGTTCATGCACCTGAAAAGTCAAGTTGGTTCAGAACTTGAGAGCATGGAATTTGGATTCTCTTATATTGACACTGGAGTGCTAATTAAGATTTTATTGTGGAAATGGTAGCAGTGTAAATGACCAGGAGAAGGACAATGGAAGGTAGGAAGGTAGGAAAGTCTTCCATGACAGTGGGTTTCCAATGTGCTGGCACTTACTCATCATGGGCTATTGAACTGGCAGCTCATATGTGTCCAGAGCTCCAATAACGAGGAAATTATTCTTTCTTGTTAGCCTTCTTAATAAACAGGTATTGAGATCCTTCTTAATTACATCATATATAACAAATAATGTTGCATTCTTATAATATGCTTAATTTAACACACACACACACACACACAAATTTCTTTTATATTCTGTCCTTCCTGTGTTATTTCCATTAACCCAATTATAACAAGAAAAAAAAAGTTAGCAGATACAGGCTTAAATGATGTTTCTGAAGTTAATTTAGCAGCATCCCTGGTCTCCATTAATCTGATGCCTGTTGCTTCTCTCTTCAGTGCTATTTGTGATGGTCAGAAATGTCTCTGGACATTGCCAGTGCCTTTCAGAGGACAAAATCACACTGACTGAAAAATCCTATGTTAATATAGAATATTTTCACACAATAGACCAAAATATCTTGTTTACATTTGTACATACATCTAATGTCAGCATAATTTAATTATTTCTCCTACAAAATTGGAATTTCCTAGATGGCAGAGACTATATTTGGTTCATTTGTGCATTTCTGATAGCCCATGCATCTTACTACTAATTGGAGATCTAAAGAGCATAAAATCATTCCTGTTTGTCATGATGAAACACAGTAATTCAGGTCAAATTTAAAAGGGACATTGGCCCTCCCTACCTCTTGTTTTATTACAGGTAAATGGAGCCTACATATCCCCACGTGCTTTTAACTCTGGTGAACTTTAAAAGGCGTCTTACATGAGTCAAAAGAATAGTACAAATGTTTTTGTTTCATGTGATCTCATATTTTATTTACCCCAGAGCAGTAGATCAATAGTTATGTACCTAGAAGCTGCTTTGCAATAGTGTTGTAGAGTATAAAAAATAGAGAAATCAATTTGTTTTTCCTGTCCAGGAGACTGGGTTGCCTTTTGTGTTGTTCATGGCAACAGTAATCTAAACTTTTAATTTTTATTGTCTAGAACATTTAGAAGTAAATAGTAACATTCAGAATGAAACTGCCTCATTTGTCAAGATTGCCATGGTTACTAATAGGCTCTCATGTGAAATTGCTGAAACAAACAGTTTATGAAGTGAGTTACACAAATATAAATCCTCTGGAAATTTACTACTTAAAATTTGTGCTTCACTCCAGGTGCATGCTTGTAATCCCAGCAACTCTGGAAGCTGGATATGAGGATGATAAGTTCAAGGTCAGCCTGGGCAATTTAGTGAGACCCTGTCTCAAAATTCAAAAGGACTGGGGCTGGGGTTGTAGCTCAGTGGTAGAGCGCTTGTCTAGCACATGTGAGGCCCAGGGTGAGATCTTCAGCACCACATAAAGATAAATAAAATAAAGGTATTGTATCCATCTACAAGTACAAAGAATATATATATATATATATATATATATATATATATATTTTTTATTTTTTTTTTTTTTTTTTTTTTTTTTTTTTTTTTGTGGTACTGGGGATTGAACTCAGGGGCACTCGACCACTGGGCCACATCCCCAGCCCTTTTTTTTTTTTTTGTATTTTATTAAAGACAGGGTCTCACTGAGTTACTAAGTGCCTCACCATTGCTGAGGCTGGCTTTGAACTCGCAATCCTCCTGCCTCAGCCTCCCAAAGTGCTGGGATTACAGGCATGCGCCACCACGCCCAGCTACAAAGAATATTTTTTAAAAAATCAAATGGAGGGGCTGGGGTTGTGGCTCAGCGGCAGAGCGCTCGCCTCGCACGTGCGCAGCCCGGGTTCGATCCTCAGCACCACGTAAACATAAATGCATTGCATTGTTAAAACTAAAGTAAATAAATAAATATGAAAAAAAAAAAAAAAATCAAATGGACTGGGGATGTACCTCAATGGTAGAGCCCCCTGCCTAGCATTCATGAGGCCCTGAGTTCAATCACCAGTACTGAAAAAAAACAAATTGTACATCAAAACAGACACTAAATGTGTGTTTTGTGAAAAGAAAGAAAATTAAGATAGTATGTTGAGAAGCAAGAGTCTTGGTAAATAGCTCTTTTTTCCATCTATTTCATTGAAATCTCCATCAAGTTACTTAACAATGAATTTATTTTTACTTCCTTCCATGTCACAAGTAACTTGTGGCATCTTCATATTTAAAGTTAAGTAATTGGCAGCACATATTTGTCATTTGAGCTTTTGTCTTTTCATTCATGTGGTAGGACCTATAAAAGCCTATATTATGAATGGGATGCAGGAATTTTTGTTGTTGCTAGGTTTTTCCCCCAGTAGGATACACTTTTCTAGGCAATTACTGAGATACAGGAAAAAAATGGAAATTGTAATTATAAACTATTTAGAAAATAAGAATGAGATCACTTTACATCATTGTGCCTTATGTCATATGGCCAGAACAGTAGACCAAAGAAATTTATAATCTTATATATTGCAATTATTAACTGTTAAAGAGTAAATAATAAATGAGCCTACTAACTCAAGAGTTAGAAAAATAAGAAATGAAATGACCACAGGAGTAAGACTTAAGAAATGTGTATAAGATGATGAATTAGAAAACAGAACAGAGTTGAAAATTAGATCCTTGATCTTGTTCTTTGATTAAACTACAACATAGATAAACCTCTGGCAAGTTTAATGGAAAATGATAAAAATTAATATATACAAAGAGAACATAGCAACAAATGTAGGCGTTTTATAGGAAATATATCAGGAAGTCCATGAGAATACTGGAATATCTTAACAAAATGAATATTTTCTTAGAAATTATAAACAGCCAGGACTTAGAGGTAGAGTAATTGTCTAGCAAGCATGAAGCCTTCGGTTTAATCCCTAGCTCCTCCAGGAAGAAAACAAAACAAACCTGAAATAGATGATCATGTAAGAACTCTTCCTCTATAACATGCATGGTCCAAATTCTTCTTATGCATTGTAAATATTTCTAAACATGGACAAAGTTAGAAATCTTTCTACATCATTTTCAAGGTGATAGGGTAAGGATCTGGAAAAGGGAACACTTCAAGAATCAGCACTTGAAAGTACATGATATTCTTCTAAGAAAATAAATTTTTAAAAAAAATTTTTTTGGTGGTTCTGGAATTTGAACCCAGGTCCTTGTGCGTGTGAGGTAAGCACTCTACCAACTGAGTTATATCCCCAGCCCAAGGTTTTAAATTGTAAGGGAAAATCCAACAATTAATTTGAGCAACATGCTAAATATAAATTTTAAAATCTAGTTTAAGGGTTGAATAAATGTAAAGAAATGTATCAATATAATGTACCAAATGGCAAAAACACTATGATAATAATTATAGATAATGAAAAGCTAACTGATTAATGGAATATAAATAACTGATAAAAAGAACTTTTGATAATTAGAAATAAAAGGATATCCTTATTACATGATATGTCTTGTTTTTTTCTTTTCTTTTTATTTTTTTTCTGGTACTTGGGATGGAACTCAAGACCTCACCCCACCCATGCTAGGCAAGCACTCTACAAATAAAATACTTTCTTATAATCTCTATCTCTATGTGTATTGACTTTTCCTCCCCCAGATAACTTCATCTAGTCTGACTTTTTTTTTTTTCCAGAGAATAGTTAAGTGAGCTCTTCTAGGAAATTTCCACTGCAGGTCACGTGAAATTGCCAAACTGGCTGCGCTGACTCTGGGCAGCCTGTCTCTGTGGTACAGCATTTTCTGACTCTGTCCTTGCAGCCAAAGCAAAGGAGATGAGAAAGAGCTTCTTCAGGTGAATTACACTAACAGAAATAGGTCATCTCCCATAAAATTTCACCCTTATTAGGAAAGGGAAAATACGTGTCTCTAAAATGCTGCAGAAGTGCCATTTTGGTATTTTCCTCATTGTTGCTTTTAAAATCCCAATTTCCTCTTTAACATAGGGGCACCCAATCTAATCTTTCCATTCATGATTTTTGAGGAAAGAGGAGGAATCTGGGGACTGAATTCACAAAGAGGCAACTTGGGAAAGGAAAGCTCTGACATGGGTCTGGGGGACTTCTATTGGTGTCAGTAGGATGCCCTAACGAATTTCCAAAATTCTTTAATTAGTGTGTTATAGATATATATAAAGGTGAAATTAACTTTAAATATGTAGATAGCATAGTTTGGCCAGTTTCTTCCCACAGTTCTCTTTTCCCATCCCTCCTCCCTCCCCCTCAGTCCTCTTCTTTGCTCCATTGATCTCCCTTCTGTTTTTATAGAATTCCCCCCACATTCCCCCCCAATATTTTGGTCTAGCTTCTGAATATGAGAGAAAACATTTGATCCTTGCTTACTGAGTCTGGTTTATTTCACTTAGCATGATGTTCTTTAGTTCTATCCATTTACCAGCAAATGCCAGAATTTCATTCTTCATGGTCGAGTAAACCTCCATTGTGTGTGTGTGTGTGTGTGTGTGTGTGTGTGTGTGTGTGTATACCACATTTTCTTTTACTCATTATCTTTTTTTAATATTTATTTATTTGTTTTAGTTGTACACAATGCCTTTATTTTTATGTGGTGTGGAGGATTGAACCTGGGCCTTGCATGTGCCAGGCGAGCACTCTACCGCTGAGCCACATCCCCGGCCCATATACTCATATCTTAATGTGCAGAACATCTCTGAGATTTTGTTACAATTTCTGTTTTGACTTATGGGGACCAGAGATGCAGTGTGGCTCAGTGTGGTGGAGCTGGGTTCCCAGTGTAGGTCAGCCCAGCTGGTAAACCCGTTCCACTCAAGGCATTGTTGCCACTTTCTTGAACACCACATCCTTGGTTCTCTCACAGGTCAGGTAATTATAACAACTGAGGTGTATTTTTGAGGCTCAGCAGAATAATCCAGTGAGCCCAGTTCATGGTAGGTAGCTCTCAAACACTGTTGTATGGCTGTACTGACCAATGCAGTTACTAGTCACTGTGGCTAAACCAACTTAAATGCTACTACACAAAAAGTTCAGTTTCTCAGCTAGACCAGCCCCATTTCGAGTGCTCTACAGCCACCTATGTTTAAATGCTACATACTGGGTAGCACAGGCACAGAGCACTTCCATCATGACAGAATGTTCCATTTAGGGCTAGGATGCACCTCAGTGATAGAGCTCTTGACTACCATGTGGGAGGTCTGCGTTCCATCCCCAGTACCACGAAAACAAAACAAAGAAGCAGAATGGTCCACTGGGCATCACTGCTCCATATCATTAACCTGAATTTTCAATAATGGCCAGACCCTAGGGCTAAACACAACCATCCCCTTTGTTTGAAGCGGAAGCTGTCCTGGGATGTTTACCTGCCCAGGTGAGAGTCAGAAGAGGACACTCAGGGAAGTGCATCCTTTGTTCTCCATAGATAGAAAGGAGTGATATTTGCTTCCCAAATTCAAAGGGCCTATCTGTGAACCAGGTGGTTTAGCCCTGAAAAGGTGGGAAGTTCATGCCAAGGAAACCCTCCAGAGAGGACTCCATTCCTTCCACTGTGCACTTAACCAGGCAGCTGCAGAAGGGGTGGGGGGGCGGATCCCCATTCTGTCAGCAGAGGAAACATTCTTCTGAGGTAGAGTTTGGAAAAAGCAACTAATCTGTTTTTCAAACAGATTTTTGTAAATAACTGACAGGAGATGGCCTGCTCCTATGGCAGTTTTAACTCAAGTGTATGGGTGTTAATTATTAAACCTTTTAGATGGTGGCTCACTGATTTCTCTGATATTCTAATCCGGTCACAGAATGGCTAAGGCAGCTTTAAGTAGAGGGTGGATTTTTTTTTTTCTCAGTTTGCCTTGTGTTTTCCACTCCAGAAGAATGTTGTGGCTCCTCTTTTTTCTGGTGACTGCTATTCATGCTGAACTCTGTCAACCAGGTATGTAGCCTTGAAACTTACAAATAGCATAACAAGTCATTGACTGAAAGAACTTTTTATTTTTCTAAATCTGCAGGCATATTGTGGCTTGAAAGTTGAGCCTGTGACTGTTTTATGAATTTGAAAGAAAATGTAAACCATCTAAGGTCATTGCCATCCAACTTTCAGGGGTGTTTTGGTGCAGTTTCCTTGTAGTACTGTGATCTGTTGATTTTAGTTCATTAAATATTAGGAGTTAATTGGGCTATGTTTGAGCAGATTTTATTATCATATACTGCTCTTTCTTTTTTCTTTCTGGCAGATGCAGAAAACGCCTTTAAAGTGAGACTTAGTATCAGAACAGCTCTTGGAGATAAAGCAGTAAGTGGAATGCCTGCATGTTCATCTTGAATTTTGTCAGCTAAGAACTGTGTTTTCTTTCTCTGATAATGGGCCACCATTTGCATAGTAATGTTAATATATCATTTCTAAAGACTCGATGTCTGATGTATCCTAAAAGTATAGGTAGAGTTTAGTAAAATAGAAATTGTTTACAATGGGCTTGCCTGAAGTTCTTTTTCTGTAGTGCATGCTGGAAGACATGTGTAGTTTTGTATGGCACCAAACAATTTAGAGAACTTGAAACTCTCAATCCAGCATCATGGAGCTAAGGAGACTGAGGGTCTGGGTTGGATCTGTCCCTCATTGTTGTGGTCATTTGAATTTTGTCTGCTTGTTTTCTAGTCATGGAAAAGAAGGGATGGTACTATATACATAAAGTCTTTCATAGCACAAGAATTCCAATTCTAATATAAAGTTTAAATTCTTTAGAAGTACCAAAGTGGCAATATGTCATGTATACTTATGAAACCAAACTTTAGAAATACTCACAGGGCCTCTGTGCATATAGAAAGAGTAAAGAGTACTTGAAATAATAAGACAGGTATTGTCAAATTCTAGTGTCAACTTCTCAGTGTGATGTGCAAATTTATCCTCCCTGCCAGGTGACGTTAAGAGGCCTCAGGGTAGAACCCCAAATCAGTGTGCTAAAAGAATTTAGAGGTATTGTATTTCAGGCCACGCCACCAACATATTATTATTCACTTGTTCAGTAATAATTGTTAATAACAGAATTGACTGAGAACTTAATTTACTTTTTAGCAGGGACCCTTCTAAACACTTGACTCCTATCAGCTCATGTAGCCATTAAGGACAACCATTTGAGGAAGGTAGTGTAGGTACTCTTATTCCCATTGGATAGGTGAGAAAACTGAGATGCAAGGAAATGAAGTGACCCTTTCAGGATCTTAAGCCAGCAAGTGATAGAGGTAAGATCTGAATTCAGGAAATGAAGTGACCCTTTCAGGATCTTAAGCCAGCAAGTGATAGAGGTAAGATCTGAATTCAGGCCTACTGACTGCAGAATCCACTCTCTAACCTGTCCCCTAACCTAGTATATAGGTTTTCTCATCCTAACATCCTTAGAGTGGGTGCCATGCTGGATGGTGGAGGTGCATTGACCCTAAAATCAGACTTGTCACTGCCCTATGGGGATTATGGTAGTGGGAACATTAGTCATCCATTAAAGTTGTAGTCAAGCAAATGCGAATGTGCAATCCTGACAATATTACAAGCTTTCGCCTCATTAGGATCCCTAGTATCCAGCACTTCTATAAGGCCTAAACTGTTTCTCGAAGTGAACTGTGGATAAAAGAAGGGCCAACATAGGGAATAGCACATGTGAAGGAGCTTGCTAAGCATGAAGGATAGAAGGAAGGCTGAGGTGTGTGGAATCGGGGCAGTGAAAAGCAGAATGTCACGTCATCACATTTGTAGTTTCAGAAAGGGACCAGGCCCGGGAGTATGTGGGCTGCTGCATGAAGGAGTTTTGTTTGAACATGAAGGAAGTGCTTGAGAGCCTCAAGTGCTGTTGGGAAGCCAAGCAAGAAAGAAGACAGAAAACAAGCTTCTTGTGTTAAGCAATGTGGAGGTCAGTGGTCACTTTTTTAGAGAGCTGCTTTTGTGGATTGACAGAGCCAGAAGGCAGATATTAGAGGGAGTGTTGTAGAAGGAGTGAAATATAAATGGGTGGTGACCATGTGGAAACAGGAGTATAGACAACTACTTTGAGCATTTTAACTGTGACGGGTAGGAGAGAGACTCTACATCAATGAAAGGAAGAGTGAACAAAGTGATTTATTTTTACTGTTGTCGCAACTGGAAAAAGTTTGAGAAATTGACAGGCTCCAGGTAGATTTGAATACACAGAAGAGAGAGGAGTAACTGATATTGTTTATATCCTCAGAAGGGCCCAGGGAAGGCATTCCTAATAGAGGTAGAGGGGGTAGCCATTGATAGGAGAGGAACCACATGTCTGGTCCTTCAAGGGAGAAGATGGCCAGATGTGTGTCTATGGAGGAAGTTTTGTATCTTGGTGTCAGGAAGATGAGGAAGTTCAAGTTGATGACTGAAGATGTATCTGTAAATTATAAAGCAACAGTGTCTAGTGAAAGTGAGGTCTGAAGGAAAGCATTATAAGTTAGGGGACCTGTAGGAGGTTTAAGTAGTCATGTGAGCCATGAGAGAGAGAAAACCTAAGGGGTTCCCAGGCAATTTGGCAGTAGGTCATTATGAATTTAGAGTTAAGCCAACAGGCCCTGTTTTGTGACTTCCTTCAATTATGTTGCATTACTCACCTAAAATTTGGGGTTAGCTAGGGTTTGGGGGTCCTGAGATGTATGCAGAGCAAGGTAAGCTCTGGGACATTAGGGCCGTGGCATAAATGTTATTGAAATGAGGAACCAAGGAGTCTGAACTGATGGATCTCATATGCACCCTGTGATCTGTGGACTCACATGTGGTATGTTAAGATGTTTTCAGTTTCACACACTTTTTGAGCACCTGTTATGCATCATGTATATGTGCAACAGGTGCTTAAGCTGCTGTGAACATTTTTGTACATAGTTTTTCCACGTGATTTCTTTTTTCGGGACTATTTACCCAGGATGGAATTTGGGGTCAGAAATTATTCCTGTGTTTAAGTTTTGGCACCTCTTTACTTATCTTCTCTTAAGTTGTCCATTTTCTTCTTATGTACTATATGTGCTTTTCTACCTGGAGACTCAGCGAAGCATTTTGAATGCCTTTGTGGAAATATGCTACCTCCAGTGCACTAGCTTTCAATTCTTCCACCCTTACTCAAGATAAGTTGGTTCCACTGGCAGGATATGCACCTTAATGTAGATCTGGGCAATCCTGTTCTGATCCAGATAGTTTGGGGCTTTGCTCTGTGACCCAAACAGGACTTCTACTGAGACAAATCATGCTCTTGTTTTTAAGGGGAACCAATGAAAGGACTGGAGATCAGGTCAAATGATCTCCAAGGTCTGAAAAGCAATTTAAATTCATGCTCTGGCAAGTTCTTAGTTTTCATCTTCATTGTTATTTGCTATGCTAGGATTATCATTCTCATCTATAGTTGAACAGGCTTATTCCCCATGTTCCTATTCTGACAATACATCCCTGATTGAATAGTGTTTGTGTGCTGTTTATAACTGAACTAGTTTCTTCTTTATGTTTTGTTCTTATTAGATTGTACTGTAGTTATTCTGAGTAAAACTGATTTTGGAAACAAATACATTATTAAAAACTAGGGGCTATGCCATGAACCATTTAACTATTTTTAAACTTTTATAGTATAATACAAAATGAAAAGTTCAATTTAAATAATTGAAGGAACATTTCAAATAGTATCTAAATTTGATTAAAATGTAACATTCAACAACACTTATAAATGAGAAAAGATATTGAGTTATTCTTTCTTGATGGCAAGACTGAAAGAGAAAAGGGTGAAGAAAATGATTGAATGAGGGAGGAGGGGGGTATGGGACTAGGAAAGACAGTGGAATGAATTGGACATAACTTTCCTATGTTCATATATGAATACACAACCAGTGTAACTCCACATCGTAGAACCACAAGAATGGGAAGTTGTAATCCATGTATTTATGATATGTCAAAATACACTCTACTGTCATATATATATATATATATATATATATATACACATATATATATAAAGAAATAAAATTTTTAAAAAGAAGAGGAAGTGATTGAAGTAACTTTAAAGAATATGATGGGGGCTGGGGTCGTGGCTCAGTGGTAGAGTGCTTGGTACCATGCGTGAGGCACTGGGTTCAATCCCAAGGACCACATTAAAAAAACTAAATAAACAAAATAAAGGTATTTTGAACATCTACATCTAAAAATATTAAAAATAAAAATATGATATAGTAGTATTGGGGGGGGGGAGGAAGAGGTGAGATTATAAACCATCTTACCCAGAGAAGGTAATTGAGTAATATGCTATTTGTTATTGTCTAGTATAACCTGTTTTCACCTACTATCCACCCTCTACCAGAAGAGGAGAACTGGAAGTAATAAAATTTTTAAATATGTTTTCTGAGCCCAGAGTGAAACCCAAATCCTCACACTGTCCCATAATATACCAACCCCTCCCCAACCCAAATCCTCCCCTTCTCTCAGCCTTTACTCCTTTCTCCCTTCATGTTTCTGCTTTAGTTGCACTAGCTCCCTTGGTGGCCCTTAAACATGCCAGTCCCCTTTTACCTCAGGTTTTTACATTTGCTATATGAAGGAACAGAATGAGTCAAATATACTGTATTAGTTTGCTAGGGCTGCTATAACAAAGTACCACAGACTGAGGGGCTTAAACAACAGAACTTTATTTTTTCTCAGTTCTGGAGATTACAAGATAAGATCTAGGTGATAGCAGGATTGGTTTATTCTGAGGGTCGTGTGGAAATGATCCATTCTAGGTGTATCATCTTGGATTCTAGATGTCTGTCTTCCTGTGTTTTCACATGTCTTCCCTCTATATGAGTCTGTGTCCAAATTTCTTCTTCTATGGGCACCAATTATATTGGATTAGGGCCCACCCTAACAACCTTATTTTAATTACTGATTTATTTATTTATTTTTGTGGTGCTGGGGATTGAACCCAGGGCCTTGTGCATGTGAGGCAAGCAATCTACCAACTGAGCTACATCCCCAGCCCCTTAACTTTATCACCTCTCTAAACACACTCTCTCCAAATATGGTTACATTCTATTGTACTGGAGTTTAGGACACAGTTTCCAAATAAGAAAATAAAAGAAACCTGTGTTGATACTTAGAGTAGAGGAAAGAGAACAGGGGAAACAAGGAGGGGTAGGAAAAGAGAAGTACTGGGGACTAAATTAGAGCAGGTTATATTCCATGCTGTTAAAATTATGTTAAAATGAATCCTAATATTATGTATAACTAATACAAACTAATAAAAGGTTGTACTGATCTTAATAATGGAAAGGCAACTGGGAGGAAGAGTCAGTTTATGAGGGAATAGAGAAAGGAAGTAAAGGAATGGTCTATATATGGCCAGGATGATTTGTCCTAATGCCTTATTGACTGGCTACTAATATTGCAGCTTCTAAGAAAGATAGTACAACAGGAAACATGTCAAAGTTGGAATTATAGAATTCCAAAAAGCCCTACTCCAGAAGCTGTGGTACATGATTTACCATGTTCTCCAGTTTTCTGTGTACAATGAAGATGAGATGGGAGTGTGGAGAATATGAGAATGAGTGTAGCATCTAATGGACCATCTTTAACCCCATACCTTTCTTTTCCTTCTCTTTCAGTACACCTGGGATACAAATGAAGAGTATCTCTTCAGAGCGATGGTGGCTTTCTCCATGAGGAAAGTTCCCAACAGAGAAACAACAGAGTAAGCAAACAGTACAAAATCTTAACTGATTATTTGAAATAGTATGTGAGGCAGTGGATTATTTCTTTTTTTTAAAAAATGTTTATTTATTTGCTTTAGTTGTACACAATGTGCTTATTTCTACGTGGTGCTGAGGATCGAACCCAGGCCGTGCACATGCTAGGCGAGCGCTCTACCACTGAGCCACAACCCCAGCCCCAACAATGGATTATTTCAATCCTTGATCTTGAAAATATTTTTTTAGCCAATTGTAAGGGTTCCCCATTTTTATTAACCATTAAAAGAACTTTTGTAATGTAGCTTAGCTTACAGCTTATATCATGTTTCAATGGTGCTCCTCGTTCAGCAGGTAATATGAAGATAAGTAGCTTCCAAAATTACAGTTATATGTCCTAAGCTTCCTCTGTTTCCATTGTAGACGTATAACTTTTCTTGAAGGGTGGATAGATGGATAAATAGACAGGTAATAAAGAATTCTATTCTCACCTTGAAAATAACAGAAATATGTACATGTTCTTCCACTAATTGGTATCTATCGTAGTAATTTGTTAGTTTTCTTAAAAAGCACATAGTATGACTTTGAATAGTTTCACTTTTTTTTTTCTGTTGTTCTGGAGGAATCTTCTCTTTATGGTGTTTCCTTCCTTTGCTATTTGTGATGAGGGTAAAACTCATGGTATCTCTACTCGCTCTCTAGTGCCTCCCTTTGAGAGGTGAAATGTCTTATCTGATAGGTAAGCTGGAAGGAGAACCTGGGTGTGGGTTCCTTTCTCTTTGGGAGCTAGCTTGCCCTCCTGCCCCCACCAGACATTTCCAGTGTCACTTGCTAGCTAAGTACAGAACCAGGCTCCACTGGCATGGGGAGACATACACACCTGTAAGGCTATACTCATTTACAGCTGAGGAGCATTTAGATTGGTAGGTGTCACATATGGAGTGTTAAATGTCTTGTGTATTCCTCCAGTACATGGTAATACCAGCCTCAGCTCAGCTCTATCTGAGACAGTATGGGTAAATTTGTTTCAATTCATGATGTCTTTAAGATTCAGAAGAAAATTTTCCTGCTGATCAAAGTCATATCCTCCAACTTATTCTTTTGTTCTGGTCTCTTATCTGCTTTATTGTTTTTTTTTTTTTTTCAGATAGGCTTATTCTATAGTCTGAATTCTAATGATTCAGAACCTGTTGAAAAGGATTACTATTAATTGGCTTCCCTCAAACTCATGGTATTTGATGCATGGCTATGAATATAAAGTATAAAACAGAAGAATAGAATTTGAGGAAACAAAGTAAACACATTAAATACATATTTGTACATGGGCATGCATGTGCATAATGTATATATGTATGTGTATATATACTGCAGCTTGCTAAATTCTTGGATTATAGGCATGTGGAGGCATGTGGCATGGTGTTCAGCTACCTACCTACCTGTCTATATATTTTCTTTTAATTCTCAGATATTTATGTACTTAGCAGAACTTCAAAATACATGAGACAAAACTGGCCAAATTAAAGGAAGTTTGCAATCATAGTTGAGGATTTGAATATTCCTTTCTCAAAAATCACTAAAACAAATAGATAAATGCAAGGTTATAGAAGGTTTTTTTAATGATTTTATTAGTGTATTATAGTTACATATAATATTGGAATTCATTTGACATAATAATCCCATGTGCATTTTTAGTGTATATTTTTGACCAAAATATTCCACATGAGTCAAAAAATTATAAGGACACATATATAGTAAAACGAAATTTTACTCTAGGTAAATTATGTTCTTGTTTTAGAAAAAAAAGTATTTACTTTTTTTTTTTTTTTTTTAATATTTATTTATTTGCTTTAGTTGTACACAATGCAATGTATTTATGTTTACGTGGTGCTGAGGATCGAACCCGGGCCGCACACGTGCAAGGCGAGCGCTCTGCCGCTGAGCCACAACCCCAGCCCAAAGTATTTACTTTTATGGTATAAAACTGTAGCATTCTTTTCACAAGTATTTATAACTTTTTCAGTAAAACCAAGGTGATCACATTACAAGAAATTGAAAAGGAAACAAAAACACTGGTTATGTGGCAGTGCTAACCCGTGTGGTGTCTGTGTGTTCTCTACCACTCCTTCTTGTAAGCAGGTTTTATACATTGCTGTGTTCATGGCACTATTGCTCCTGTAAGTACCTTCATGTTGCCTGGTGCATGGCTATGCAAAATATGCCCTTTCTTAGAAAAAATCAAGTAAATATGTAGCATTTCAGACTAATATTGAAGGATTCATCTTTGGAATGTTTTCCTTCAGAAGCTGAGACATTATAGGAGTCTATAAATAAATATCTGATCAATTTGTACAAAATGCGTTTTACTTGGACTTGGACACCTAAGGTATCTATACACTTGTTGTGTTGCCAGTTGTAAATATCAAAAGTACAGAACTAGAACAGGGATCAGTAAAAGTCCTTCTGTAAAGGCTCAGGCAGTGTGAGTGCTGGCAATACTGGTGTCAGAGAAGTGAGTGAGGAGCAGGATGTGTTTTGAGATGTAATCCACGTGCTGGGCTATAGTCTACATAATCTGCCAAAAAGAAAGCTGTGTTCCAATATGCGCAGGCGTCTCCTGTGGGAAAGGGGGGCACACAGTGCAATGTAGGATTGAAACTCACTTTGCAAAGAGTCTGCCTTTTTCTTCTTTAGTGAATTGATGGAAGACACCAGTAGTTTAGTAAATGGATCAGTTTAAAAATCATCAATTTGGGGCTGGGATTGTGGCTCAGCGGTAGAGCGCTCGCCTAGCATGTGCGCGGCCCGGGTTCGATTCTCAGCACCACGTAAAACTAAAAACACATTGTATACAACTAAAGCAAATAAATAAATATTTTTAAAAAATCATCAATTTTTAGAGGTCTTTTGTGGCCAATGCAGGCAGAGTCAATTCTGGAGTATAGCAAATATACTTTCTAAGATAGCTTCAGGGATTCAAATCTTGGACATTGGCTACTTATTCATTATTTCTTCTGCCTCTCTGAGTATCCATAAATATTGCAAAAGACTGTGCAGGACGGAGAATAAAACTAATTTCATGAATGAAAATAGAGACATTCAAGTAACTAACAGAATAATAAATCCTCTCTCATTTTCACCCACCTTTGACCCACTGCTTACTACAATAACTCACATCAGATTTCATTACCATCAGTGATACAGAGCTCATTCTCTCCTGAGGAAGCCTGTTCATTTTTTGAGAGCTACAACTGGTCTATAATTAAGGCATAAGTATATGATTGGCTCAGAAAGAGATTGACTTCTGAAGAGAGGTCCTGGCTGCATCCATGCAGAACTTGCTGGAGAGCTGATCTGGTCAGGGCACTGTGAACAGGTGGGTGGTAGAAGGCAAGCCTGGGATTCCCTAAGAGGATCAGAGGCCAGCGGGTGTGGGCCTGCAGAGAGGGCTGTGAGAGTGCCACTGCCTTCCCCATGGGGCTTAGGGGAGAATGGGCTCCTGTGCAGACACCAGTGCAGCCAGTCAGGGTGTGGACAGCTGGGTCCATGAGGATTAGATGGTGCCATTTCCATAGCAGAGCTATGTGTCTGGGGTGACATCTCTTCTCATGTGCCTGGTACCTCAAGGCAGGTAGAGAACTGATAGAATCAGAGGGTGGAGCCGGGCGTGGTGGCCCACGCCTGTAATCCCAGCACTTTGGGAGGCTGAGGTAGGAGGATCTTGAGTTCAAAACCAGCCTCAGCAATGGCCAGGCACTTAGCAACTTAGTGAGATCCTGTCTCTAAATAAAATACAAAAAAAGAGCTGGGGATATGACCCAGTGGTCGAGTGCCCCTGAGTTCAATCCCCAGTACCACCAAAAAAAAAAAAGAAAGAAAGAAAGAAAAGAATCAGAGGGTGGAGGTGTCTGTGAGAGGGGGGACTGGCATATTATTTCCTGGTTTGATGCTCCCCAATCAAAGACATTCTCAGGACTCTCTCCTGTTGCCACCAGAATAGCAGCAGCTAGGGTTCTAGAGACAGGGTGACATCTCAAGTCACTAGGTGTGCAGTGGGACAGAAAGTGTCTCAAGCCTCTCAGCTGGAGAAGTCTAAAGGTGCAGGGCTGGCTTGAGCCACTTGCAGTTGGGGTGAGAGAGGGCAGCTCTCTCAACAGTAGGTACCTGAATACATTCCTGGGGCCAAGAGGAGGCTTCCAAGAGGAGCTGGATGGAGTCACTGCCTGTTGGGCAGAAGAAAGTGAACTGCAGGGCAAGGCAAGGTGGTGGAGTGAGGCCAGAGGTGCACCATTTGAGGACGAGCCATTTTTGGATGGGGGCGACTGGAAGAAGTCAGAGTGCATCACCCATGTCTAGGGTACCTGCAGTGCAGAGATCCCCAGAGGGCTCCCCAGAGGCCCCATAGGAGCACTCTGATTGGAGAGTGTGTGGATGCCTACCATGACCAAGACCACCAACAGCAAGAGGGAGCCACAGAGGGCCCTGGCCAGCGAGAATGCACTTTACCTTTCTTTGCTTGTCTGTCTGATCCCACCTCTCCTGCCCCCACTTCTAAATGAGCCATTTTGAAGCTGTGGGTAGGGAGTGTTCATAGGGCAAAAGTGGATCCTAGAGGGTGAAGGGCTGGAGCCCACACCCAGGGCCCCTGATTGGGCCAGACCTGCTGGAAGGAGAGCACCTGCAGGTTCGAGGCAGGACAGTAGTTTTTGATTAGAAGGAAGTGACAGGAGGGCTATACCATCTGCTCCAGATGTCATCTGGTGAGAAAGAAAGCGCTGACAGAGGGGCCAAAGGCAGCAGTGTGAGAAACATCTATTTCTTCCTTTGTTGCCATCTAGGAAGTCAGATCTGTGGAATTAAGTAACCTGCACTGAAGGCCTGCTATATGCTGGGCTGTTTAAAAGGATGGGTGTATCAGGTCCTTTTCTGCCTCAGTCATGCACCCAAGAACCTGGCTGTGGTAGGGATAGGAAGATAGATTGAATATGAAAGAAACCAGGCAATTCCTTCAACCATTATTATTTACAGTTCTTAACAAATGGATTTCTTTATATTTGATGGGTTTTTTCTAGAAGCAGATTGGAAGATGGATGAAAAAATGAAATTGAGAGTAATGTCTGAGCCTGGCACAGTGGTGCATGCCTGTAATCCCAGCACTTGGGAGGCTGAGGCAGGAGAATCACGAGTTCAAAGCCAGCCTCAGCAATGGCAAGGCACTTAGCAGCTCAGTGAGACCCTGTCTCTAATAAAATACAAAAAAGTGCTGGGGAGTGCCAGTGGTCCAGTGCCCCTGAGTTCAATCCCTGGTACCAAAAAATAAAAAAAAATAAGAGTAATATCTGGTTTCATTAGATTGGTTTGAGTTTTCCTTGGGAGTTAGATTGATGATGACAACCAGTATTTTCAACTATTTATGACATGATTTAGGCCAGATTCACAAAAACAGTTTCACAAGAATTTTTAACTGTTCTAAGTAGTTTCTAAGAAAACTATGGTCTGCATTTAAAGTTTATAGTCTATTCTCAGGTAATCCGAGAAATTTATTTTTCTAGTTTATGCAACATTTGACATTGAGATAATTTATCACTTTTAGCACTAGAGGTAGAAGTGTAACTCAGGCCGGTCTTTTTCTCTCTGAGTTAAATGGTTTAGGGTATGTAATGGATTTCTTCCTCTGCTTAATTATTCAGGGATAAGTCTTGTGATCTAAAAAGGAACAACATGCTCTTGTATCCACAGTAAGGTAAGGGGATTAACAGTCTTGTGCTTGTAAAAGAGCAGCCCAGCTCCCATTTAGTCCTTCTGATTTCCAGAAACAAGAACCTGATTCTTACCGCTCCTTGGATACTGTTGGCTTTGTCTGGCCCCATTGATGAGAAACAGCAGTAGAGCCAAATCTGAGAGAATTACCTTCAGATCAGGGCTTCTCCCACTTCAGGGGAGGAAGTAAGCATTTTTCCTTCTTTTTAGGGATTTACTAAAGAAACCACTTGTGTATGTGTTAGTATAATGTATTCATTAAAAAAAAATCATTGGTCAGGGGCTGAAGTAGCTCAGTGGTAGAGCGTTTGCCTTGCACGTGTGAGGCACTGGGTTCGAACCTCACCACCAATAAAAATAAATATTTAAAATAAAGAATAAAAAATAAATTCATTAAAAATCTGTTAATTAAAATGATTACATTAATGAACTCAATTCCATTAAACTCCATATTTAAAAACCCGAAAATGTAGGATTTGTATTCAGTGGTGCTAGTGGCATTTCAGTTTATTTAATACATGAAAGCATGCTTTTCATTTTATGTTTTTGGTGGAGATTGAACCCAGATCTTTTTGCATACTAAGTGGGTGCTCTACCACTGAGCCACATCCCTAGTCCCAAAACACATTTTGAAAGGTGTTTAATTTGGGCTGGGGCTGTAGCTCAGTGGCAGAGCTTTTGCCTAGTATGAGTGAGAGTGAGGCAATGAGTTCAGTCCTCAGTACTGCATAAAAATAAATAAAGGCATTTTGTTCATCTAAAACTTTAATTCAATCCTCAGTACTGCATATAAATAAATAAAATAAAGGCATTTTGTTCATCTACAACTTTAATTCAAGAAGTGTTTATTGATTGATTGGTTTTCCTTTCTGTACATATCTTGAAGGACATTCATTGTACTCACATTTGTTAGAAAGACCATGGAGAAGTCACACAAGATGTACATAATCTATAATTGGAAGGAACTGGTATCATTTTACTCCTTAATGAATTAACTACTGAACTCTCTACAATTATCCTTCATGTTACTTCCTTTTTAGCACCATTCCTGTCCCACATTTACACTTCCTTTTGGATCACCACATCTATAGTATATCCAGGATGCTTCTTTCAGTTTAGTTTTTGTGTTACATTTTGTCTGAATTTTTGAGTCTGGGTAGGGGAGTATTGCCTTTATTTGTCGCCCCCACCTTTTTTTTTTTTTTTTTTTTTTTTTTTTTGGTACCAGGGATTGAACTCAGGGGCACTCGACTACTGAGCCACATCCCCAGCCCTATTTTGTATTTTATTTAGAGACAGGGTCTCACTGAGTTGCTTAGTGCCTTGCTTTTGGGTGAGGCTGGTTTTGAACTTGCGATCCTTCTGTCTCAGGCTCCTGAGCCACTGGGATCACAGGCGTGCACCACTGAGCCCAGCCTGCCTTTCTTATTGCAGCCCCTGTTCAACATATGTTTTCACAAGGTCTTTTAAAATATTTTTTATAGTTGTAGATGGACACAATAACTTTGTTTTGTTTAATTATTTTTATGTGGTGCTAATTATTGAATCCAGTGCCTCACATGTGCTAGGCATGCACTCTGCCACTGATCCACAACCCCAAGCCTTTCTCAAGGATTTACAGGGGAAATTTCCAGAAATAATGAGATGTTATCCTCATTTCATCCACCCATTCATTTTACAATCTCTAAGTTCCACTCCCACCCTTCAGGAGTAGAGGAGCTCATAGCACAGGATGCACGTAGACTTGGTCCTCATGATCCAGGACCCAGAGAATTCTGTTGTGTTGCAGGTCCACAAACTGTTTATTTGGGAGTCTCCTTGGCTATCTTCTAGCTCATACAATTTAAAAGTTTTTTTTTTTTTTTTTTTTTTTTTTTTTTTTTTTTTGCTTGGACACTGTGAAGTTCAAAGCAGGGCAGAGATTATAATGCTCCTGACAAAGACTTTTCAAGCCACATGAAATCTAGAAGCCCTTTGCATTCCTCACATCCTGGGTCCATTCTCAGATAAGGGATGGAGTTATGTGCAAATTCTGGCATTTTGGGGAGTTACTGGTTTCCACTTTGGTTTTTTTTTTTTGGTACCAGGGATTGAACTCAGGGGCACTCGACCACTGGGCCACATCCCCAGCCCTTTTTTGTATTTTATTTAGAGACAGGGTCTCACTAAGTTGCTAAGTGCCTCGCCATTGCTGAGGCTGGCTTTGAACTCGCGATCCTCCTGCCTCAGCCTCCCAAAGTGCTGGGATTACAGGCGTGCGCCACCGCGCCCGGCTCCACTTTGGTTTTTAATGTTCTGGTGGGCTCAAGACATTGGCCTTGATATTCAGTGGTCTAAGCATCCCTCAACTCTTGCACCTGAAACTATGGGAAGGTTCACTCTCTAACTATGTTAGCTAATCAAGGTTAGCTCTTAGTAAATATTGGTGAGTGAAAGAAGTAGTACGCTTCGTTTACCTTATGCTCTTAAACCAGGGGCCTGTGTAGAGTAGACACAAGGAAACAGTACCCCACCCACTCATTTCTTCCTTTTCCTTAGTATCCTGAGAGAATGCTTCCATGGTTGATAGGGCGTTCAATGGCCATAGTAGAAGTATCTCCATATGCTGGGTTTCCCCTCTTGGTGGGTCTCAGTTTCTTATTCTGGGGGAGCCAAGACATCAGTTTAGTTTTGCAAAGTATCATCCAAGCAAGTTGGAAGCCCCAGCTCATAAGGGTGTCTCCATTTTCATACACAACCTTTGCTTTCTGTCTTCAGAGTTGTGCTTTCCCCTGGCCCCTTCCCACAACCGTACAACTTTAGGAAGTAGGCTTATTAATTCCTAGTTCAACTGCATTATATATAACCAAAATACAAACACGTCTCTTCAATTTTATTTCTGTGGTTGACATTTGTCGATCCCTGGATTATTTTTTCATTTATTAAGACATTAAAAGAATCATACCTTTGGGCAGAACCATTTTATAGGGAAGATACTTAGTATCCTTCTGTTGAAGAAGACTCCAAAAGACTAAAACTATGCACTTTGTATTAGTCTGTTTTGTGTTACTATAATGAAATACCCAAGGCAGGCTACTTTTTTTTTTTTTTTTTTGGTACCAGGGATTGAACTCAGGGCCACTCGACCACTGGGCCCCATCCCCAGCCCTTTTTTTTGTATTTTTTATTAGAGACAGGGTCTCACTGAGTTGCTTAGTGCCTCACCATTGCTGAGGCTGGCTTTGAACTCGCGATCCTCCTGCCTCAGCCTCCCAAGTGCTGGGATTACAGGCATGCGCCACCACGCCCGGCTCAGGCTACTTTTTTAAAGAAAATAATTTTATTTTGGCTAATAGTTCTGAAGGTGTAAGGTTGGATACCTATGTCTTGCTGGCAGTGTCCTGAGGTAGATACGACACCACATGGCAAGAGATAGGGATTGTGTGTGTGTGTGTGTGTGTGTGTGTGTGTGTGTGTGTGTGTGTTTCCTATGGTCTCTCTACCTTTCCTTATAGAGGCATCAGTATTCAATCATGGGGAATCCCTCCCTGATGATTTATATAATCTTAACCACCTCCCACATGCCCCACCTCTAAACACCATAGTTAGGTTAAGTGTCCATCTGCTCAATATCTTAAAATGGGGATTAAAACTTCAATGTGAGTTTCAGAGTGGACAAAGCATATTGATACCATAGCAACCTATTTTCCTAATGCCAATCTTGGAGAAATGATAGGTATGGTGTTTCTTAAGACATTATGACAGTAGGAGGCATTCTAATAAATATTTCTTATATCTGAGTATATAGCAGAGTTAGATTATTAAAAAAAACTACATAGTTATTAAGGCCATTCTTATTCTGATGGGTGCCAATATCTTGCATTTGAATAAAGCTCTTTGTTATTTTCAAAGTATGTATGTTATCTATTAATCAAGCTAGTAAGAACTTTTTTTTTTTTTTATTTAAAGCATGGCCTAGTTTTTTTCTTGTTAACAATTTTATTGTACTCAGGCAACTTTTAAATAGCCTCTTTGTTCTTATACTTTTGTTTGTGCATGCACATGTTCTCCATTTGGGGAGATTTTGTCCCCTGCCCACCACTGCTCCCAAAGATATTTGGAAATGTCTGGAGATATTTTTGGTTTTCACAATTGAATGTGTAAATAGTGTTTTCTGCTGCTCTGTACCATATAAAACTTGAGAAACCACTGACAAAGATTTCTCAACCCCAGCACTATTAACAATGCATCCAGACCACATTGTTAGTAGTGTTGGGGTTGAGAAACCATGCTCTGGACCGCACCCTGTTTCCCTAATAGTAGTTTAAATAACTTTGGTAGATTGAACAAAAGATAATTTAATATTCATTCAATATTATTACTCAACTAGGGATACTTTTAGTGTTTCTCCATTTTTCTACTAAGGTCCTTTTTTCTATTCCAGAATCTGCTTCTCCTGATTCTGGCCTACTCTGTGACAGATTCCGTTTTCCTTTCCTTTTCATGACCTTGCAACTTTTGAGGTTGATGTAGAAGTGTTTCCTACTTGGGTATGGTACTGACCCCATCCATTGAGCATATGGACATGGGCTGTGTTGGGCATTATATCTATGTCTGGAGAGTATTTAGAGGGTAGCATTTAGAGGGGTGGGGATGAGAAATGACCAGCATGATGCAAGACTTGGGACAGTTCCACCTAACAAGGAGTTTCACAACCAAAATCCCAATAGCACGCCCCCACTGGCACACTAAGAGATTAAGCCCTTCTTAGTACTTCATGAATAATGAAATTATTTGTCCCAAATCTAGTGATTATTAGGTAGTAAATTTCAAAATGAAAGCTTTATTTTTAGAGTTTTAGTCTAGGACTTTTGTACCTAACAATTACTATCTCACTTGAAAATGGAGGGTTTAATGTTTTCAGCAACAATTTAAATCTTTTGGAAATCTTTATTACTAAATAGATAAAACTTTTTCATTGTGTTTGCTGAAGTACTTTATTAATTTGTGAGTTTCCATCCAATGGGAACACTGAATAAATTTAAATAACCTAAATTTATGGTGTGGGAGGGTGTAGTAATGGGGACAGAGGAGAGTATTTGGGGTCACAGGTGCATTGATGGAATTGTCTGTATCCTTCTATTGCTTTATTTTTTTTTAATAGCACTTGCCCTTCCCTACGTGTATGCATTTGTTTACTGGTTGATCTTTTGGCTCTCCCCTCTTAGAAAGCAAGCTGCACAGGAAAAGGGACTTTGTTTACAGCTTTATTGTCTCTCCAATATGGAATACCATGAAACTCATGTTTGAATAATATGTAGATGGAAAGAGCAACACAGACAAGTATTTTTGATTGTCATAACTGGCAATAGTATTACTGATATCTAGTCAGTAGAGGCTGGATTTGTTGCTAAACATCCCAGAGTGCACAGATTATCCCCACAACTTAGATTTATCTGGCCTCATTGTGCTGAGCATAAGAAACTCTTGTCTACTTCTTTCTTGTGATCTGTGGAATAATGTTCCCTAGATCCATATGCCATATTTACATTATCCATCCCCCTATTGATGGCTATTTAGTCATTCTGATTCTTTGCTATGATGAAAAGTGCTACAGAGAACATTCTCATTAGTGTCTTCAAGAGTTTCTGGTAGCTGTACTCTCTACTCTAGAAAACACTTCCAAATGCCACTCCAGAGGGGCTGGAAACAATGGCTCCCGGAACACCACCTGAGATTCCAATTCCATGCATCTCTACCAGTACTTATTGTTATTTGTATTTTAAATTCTAACCAATTTGAAAAAATTTAAAGTAGCCCATTTTAAAAAACAATTTTGCATTTCCTGAAAATTATTCATAGCCCAAGTATTCTACAAAAACTTGATGAAAATATTTGTTCCCACGCCTAAACCACCAAAGGTTGAATAATTTTTTGTCAAGCACCCACCACTTTGTTTTGTTCATCTGTGTACCTTTGATACATATTATAGAATCACACTTTTTCAGAGAGTAAGCTTAACTATTTCTTGCCAGTAGAGGTCAGTGAAGCTCAATGATTCTCCACCAGTGTGATTTATTTATTTTAACCTCCCTATCCTTAACCCTAGTAATTATTTGGCACTGCCTGAAGACACTGTAGATTGGCACAGCCGTGGGTGTTTTACTGGTACCTATTGGTCAGAGGCCAGGGATGCTGCTCAAACCCTCCAGTGCATAGGACAGCCCCAACCACCAAGAATGGTCTGGCCCAAAATGTCAACAGTACCAAGTTGGAAAAACCATGCTGTGGAGTCTTTGAAAGAAAGCATATGACCATCTCTAGTGAAACAAAAACTATTATTATTACTACTATATAAAATAAGAACAAACACTTAACTTTGGAAAAGCATATGACAATCTCTAGTGAAACAAAACTAATTATTACTACTCTATAAAATAACAACAAACACTTAAGTAAGCAAACTGGGCCCATGGGGAGAAAGCTGCCTTCCTGGTGGGCCTCCTCCCAGAGAGAAGGCAGGAAAGGGCTGGCAGGGAAAAGTCCAGGGGTGTGATCTGAACAGTCTCTTCAGAGTGTGGGCTTCTCAGGGTAGGGAGAGGTGGTCTTGGGGTGGCAGGCCAGCTATTGGCTCAGTGACTCCTGTGGGGTAGAGGGGCCTATAGGATAAAAGGACTGTGGCTTTGAGTCTCAGAGAGGGTGGCAGGGCTCTGAGTCTTAGCAGCCAAGGAGGTGAGCAGGCTGGGTGTGCTGGGGCTCAGGAGGGCCCTCCTGGTGTGGCGCCTAGGAGGGGGCAGAAGGCCTAGGCTCCTGGGAGAGTGGGGCATCTGCTCCCAGGCCTGTAGCAGAGGCTGCGAGACCATGTCCTGGGCTGGCATGGGACCTGCGGGAGGTGGGGCAGTAGGCAGGGAAGGCCCCAGGAAGGCTGGAGGGCAGGCCCCGGCTCTGTCTCCCCTCACAGAGGCAGATGCCCTGGAGCGGAAGCTTCTGTTCAGCGGCCGGGCCAGGGCATGAAGGCCGGCTCCACTCTGTTTCTGATGATGGGCCTGAAGGCAGATGGTCTGCGCTGGGGGCTCTGCTGCTTCCTCTTGGGCTCAGGGTCCTCGAACCACAGTGGTCCATCAAACTTCCTTTTCCCTTTGTTGCACTGGCTGAGGGCCTTTAGCACTTCTCCTTGGTGCAGGGGTCTGGGGCCGGCTGGGGCGGTGGGCACCTATAGAGGCTCCCTGGACCCTGGGGGTTCCTTTGGGCTTTGAAAGGGCTGTGGGGCCAACCTGGGTCCATGGTGTTTTGAAGCCTGTGCTTCTTGCATTCATAGCAGGCCTCAGTAAGTTGAGGTGTGAGGAGCAACCAGAGGGGCAGCCTGTGCGGATTGCACCTGGCAGCCGGGGTACCCACCGCCCTGCGGCCTCTGTCGCGGTCCGTCGCGGTCCCCGCCATGCAGAACCGTGTGGAGGGCTTGGGAGTGATCCCAGGGCTCCGGGTGTCCCAGGGCAGGCTTACAGAGCCCAGGGTCGTGGGGCCAGGGGCCAGGCCTGGGCCTCAGAGGTCGGTGCTCCTGTCGGATTCTCCTGGGCCTCAGAGACAGTGCTGGTAGGGCGGCCTTGCGTGTGCCCAGGTACCTGTGCAGGCACCTGCTCAGGTAGAGTTCCATGATAGCAGTGGGGGCAGGATCAGTGTCTTTGAGTAGGGATCTGGTTCTCAGTGTGTGGGGTCGCAAAGGAACAGGAAGCGAGTGACAGTTGGTATAAAGGGACAGGCCAAGCACGTAGGGCGCCGTTTGTGGGGATCTGGCACCCGCCAGGCTCACACCCCCCAGACAGGAGGACACCATGGGCAGAGTGGCACCCAGGGTTGCCCCATGCTCTCTGGATTGTAAGGAGGAAAGTTCAAGCCTCTCTCCTTCCCATTGCTGCTCTCAACACAGCCCTGGGCAGAGGGACCATGCACCTGCGTCTATTCTTCTACCTGAAATCACCAGGGAGAAAATACAAGAATTTCTCCAGATAGCTATTGACAGAAGGGTACTCTTTCAACATTGTAAAAATGACTGTAATAAAATGGGATGCTCTTTTAAAAGAATAAATATATCTAATTTTTTTCAGTTAAGGTGATTGATTTGTGTTTGATTTGTATGCAGTGGATATGAATGCCATTTTTTCTCACTTTGTTCTTTAGAAAATACCCAAAGCCATCCAGTATTTATGATTTAGCACTGTTGACTTTATATGGACTCTCCTTTTGTTTTGAGGCTCATGTATCCTCATATAGATAGTCTCTTCTCTAAACACCAATGTCATTTCTCTGTTTTCAATTTTATGGGTAATTCATGTGTATAGAATAGAGTGAGTCACTTTGCCATTTTGTAGTTGAAAAGCATGTAACTACAAATCACAGTGTTCAAAGGCTGCTGGTGAATTGGTTATACCACTTAAGTTTGGAGGTCTGTTCTAGGCAATATAAAAGCAACTGTTCTTGAGAACCTTTTCTCAAAAGTACATGAGGAAGAGGCACCTCTTGGGATGTTCCCAATGCTGTGGTGGTAGTGAGGCATGGACGGAAGTTGAGGCAGACAGTGCAAGTACTGAATCAAGAACAGACAACAGATTCTGATGGAACCTGAGAGGAGGAAGGTAGAATGGGCAGGGAAACAATAAACTTGATGAGGATACACCAGAGGCTTCTGTGGTTTAGAGAGAGACCCAGTATTGAGGAAGCAGAGAAGCTTCCAGCTGCTAGATGATAGAGAACAACATACTTACTGTTATCCACTGTCTAATTCCTTTTTAATTTTTGTGCCAGGTGTGGTGGCACACGCCTGTAATCCCAGCACTTGGGAGGCTGAGGCAGGAGGATCACAAGTTCAAAGCCAGCCTCAGCAATGGCAAGGCACTTAGCAACTCAATGAGACCCTGTCTCTAATAAAATACAAAAAAGGGCTGGGGATGTTGCCCAGTGGTCAAGGGCCCCTGAGTTCAATCCCTGGTACAAAAAATAATAATAATAATAAAATAAAAAAAAATAAAGGCTTTGTGTACAACTAAAACAAATAAATAAATATTTTTTAAAAAATGATCCCTGGCTGGGGTTGTGGCTCAGCGGCAGAGCGCTCGCCTAGCACGTGTGCCGCCCGGGTTCGATCCTCAGCACCATGTAAAAACGAGGGCATTGTATACAACTAAACCAAATAAATAAATATTTTTTAAAAAATGATCCCTGAGTGGGGCTGTGGTTGTGGCTCAGTGGTAGAGCATTCACCTAGTGTGTACGAGGCCCTGGGTTCAATCCTCAGCACCACATAAAAATAAATAAATAAAATAAAGGTATTGTGTCCAACTACAACTAAAAAAAAAAAAAAAAAAAACCTAAGTATTTTTTTTAAAAAGAAATGATCCCTGAGTATGTGATTTAAAAGAATGAGAATTTCCTATATAATTTTTTCTTACTAAGTCATTCCTTCAAATGGTAGAAATGACTTGTCAAACATAGCTAAGGTGAGTCATAAAATGGTAATTGCATCAGAGGGAACAGTGTAATGCTATTTGGGATGATATTCTTATGATGTATTTTTTTCTTTCTTGTCTGCAGAATTTCCCATGTCCTACTTTGCAATGTAACCCAAAGGGTGTCATTCTGGTTTGTGGTTACGGACCCTTCAAAAAATCATACTCTTCCTGCTGTTGAAATACAGTCCGCCATCAGGTAACCACCCCTAAATATACTTGCTTTTGGTCAGTTAACTTGCTGATTTCATAGCTGTGGAAGAGTTCTCACTCTGCTCCACATTTGATTTATTGATTATGATATCAAAGATTTCATTTTTTAAATTTCTATTAGAGATTAGTGGTAGATCATTGGCTCTCATCCAGGAGCAATTTTATCTTTGACAAGACCTTTGACAATGTGTGGACACATTTTTCTTGTCGCAACTTGAAGGGGGAGGTATGCCACCAACATCAAGTAGGCAGAAGCTAGGGATGTTGCTGAACATCTTATGGTGTACAGTGCAGCACCCCACACAAAGAGTTATTTGACCCCAAAGTCAATCATGCTGGAGTTAAGAAACCTGGGTTAAACCATTAGCTAAGAATGCATGCTATTGTCTTCTTTTGGCAAGAACCCTTGTGTAGCACTATTCTTTAATGATTCATCACATTACAGGCTGTCAGGAGCCAGAATGCCTAGGTTTTTAATTTTTGGCATTGCCTTTTGATAACTATTTGAAAACAGACAAGTTACTTACCCTCTTCTGGCCTTCCTCTCATCATCTGTAAAATGTAATTATGGTACCCCTTTCTCAGAGCTACTGAGGTTAAATGGGTTAAATGAGTTAATACATGTAAGGAGTTTTAAGGGACAAATCATACCATTGAGTTTTATTTTAAAACCAAGAAAAATATTGTCATTTCTTGAGTCTCTGAAGACTTATCTTTTTCGGTCTTTACCTTTAAAAGATAATTTAACAATAAAGATAAAATCATGACTCATACAAATTAAAAATGAATACTATCAAAGAGATTTTGTTATCTCATTAATTAATGAGGAAACCAGTAAGATGTTGAAACTATTTAACTATTTCACTTTTTTTTTGTATCAGGAATTAAGCCCAGGGTACTTAACCACTGAGCCATATCCCAGCCCTTTTTATTTTTTATTTTGAGATAGGGTCTTGCTAAGTTGCTTGGGGCCTTAGTAAGTTGCTTGCGGCCTCACTAAGTTGCTGAGGCTGGCTTTGAACTCAAGATCCTCCTGCCTCAGCCTCCTGAGCTGCTGGGATAACAGATATGTACACTGTGCCCAGCTCATTGAAACTATTTCAAGGGGGATTTCAAAGAACCATACATATATATGAATGAAGAATGATGAAATACATTTACAGATAGATGCATCAGTCATTCTATCAGGCAGTGATGAATCATGTTCCAGCAGACACAGTTCATTTGATTTTCTGTGGACAAGAATCATTTGCATTATGTTAGTTTTCTAGAACTTATAGTTTTGAAAAATAGCTCAAAAACAATATGATGTGAAAATTGCCCAAAAAGTTACACTAAGAAGGAAAATTGGGGGCTGTGGTTGTGGCTCAGTGGTAGAGCGCTCGCTTAGCATGTGGGAGGCCTTGGGTTTGATCCTCGGCACCACATAAAAAATAAATACAGAAAATAAAGGCATTGTATCCAACCACAACTAAAAAATATAAATATTAAAAAAGAAGAAAATTTGGTAAAAAAAAAAAAAAAAAAAAGTCCAGTAATCTTTTTTGCCCATATCAAGGGGTCAATTTTTCCTGATAGTTGCATCCCTCTCCTCCTTGGGATCATAACAAACATTCAAAAGGGAAACTAATTTTTCACTTTCAAGAAGTAGAAGAATGTAATTTTATTTTATTTCAATTAATGCACACTCTGTATGTGTCAGAACATCAAATGCCACATGTGATTGATGTTGGGCAAAGGTATGTTTGAAAAATGAGTTCTGGAAATAAATTATTTTCTCAAAAGAAAAGAACAAAACAAAGTAACCATCCCCACAAAAGTTTTACAAATTGCTGAAGTGCATATTATTCTCTCTACCAAGGAGAAATTCCTAGTGAAAGAACTCATTTGCTATCTATAAAATATCAACAATTAAGATAGTGAGTATTTAATCAAATGCTAAAGATTTTTGTAAATACATATCTATTTTTATTGCTGAAGCAAAGGCACTGAGGATCTATAGCAACAGGAAATGTTTGAATCTGTTCTAATAAGGGTCTTTGAACTAAATTATTTTTTGCATTTTTGCCACTAAGAATATAATTAAGACCCACCACTTAGGGAGTAGTAACTGGCAATATCAAATTTCATGTTAAAAAAGGTTTTGTTCAAGTCTTGTGATCTGGGAGGGCTTCAGGGAAATGACAGCACTGTAGTTAAACTAGCCTCCAGTTGATATGAGGAGGAAGACTGAGTGCTTGAGGTAAAGGTAGAGGAAGTAGATAAATGTTCTCAACTAAATGTCTGTTTCAAAGGTCTTAGCAAGAGAAGCTATTTAGGAGATAGGGATAGTCAATATAATGAGAATTTATGTTAGGAATGAGTAGGGCATGCCAGACTTGGATAAAAATAAAAGAAACAGTGTCAAGAAGGAAGAATGGAGTGGGGGGGGAGGAGAAAGGAGATGGTACCTAGAGAGCAGGAACACATAGAAATTTCAGGGCCGAAAAATCTATGTGGCTGAGCAAAATAGTTCTACCTCATATTTGCATAAAATTTTCTGGTTCATAATTCATGTCTTATGCACCTGTGGCATTTAATTTTAATACCAATAATTTTTTAACATAGGCTCATTATCCTTGTTTTAGAAATGAAAACACTGGGGATCAAGGAGATTTATTGATTTGCTAAAGCTTTTTAGTATTTTGGTCAGCTTTTTCGTTGCTCTGACAAAAAGGCCTGACAAGAACAATTTTAGAGGAGAAAAAGTTTATTTGGAGGCTCAAGGTTTTAGAGGTCTCAGTCCGTAGACAGCTGGCTCCATTCCTTGGGGCTGGAGGTGAGTCTTAACATCATGGTGGAAGAGTATGGCAGAGGGAAGCAGCTCATATGATAATCAGGAAGCAGAGAGAAACTCTACTTGTGAGATATAAAATATATACTCCAAAGGCACATCCCCAATGCCCATCTTCTCCAGCCACACCCTACCTGCCTTCAGTTACCTCTCAGTTAATCCCTCTTAGGGGATGAATTCACTGATTGGGTGCAGGCTCTCATAACCCAATCATTTCACCTATGAATATTCTTGCATAGTCTCACACATGAGCTTTGGGGGGATACCTGATATCTAAATCATAACACTATGCTAGAAAGAAAAAGAGTGAGGACTTGACCTAGGCATGCTCTATCATACCTACAGTGATTTTAAATCTATACTTTTCACACCTATGGAATGATGTAAGGAAAGGGGCAACCATTCTAAAGGTGTGTGCTGTTGCTCTTCTGTGAGGATCTGGCCAAATTCATTTCTGGTCCTAGTTGAAAGATATGCATGGTGACTGATGCCAGTTGGGGATTCCTGTAGCGGAGGAGATTTAATCTGTATCTGAGCCAGAATTTTCATTCAGCCTGAGAGGTGATAGAATACATTTCCAGCGTGGAGTCCAGCAAAGGGTTGACCAACCAGGTGAATAGAATCAGTGTGCAGAGAAACTTTTCATTATTCTCTGAGTTATATCTTAGTAGTGGTGTTCATTATTTTGTGGAAAGGTTTGTGGTCCCAAATTATCAATATTTAATTATGAAAAGGAAAAGATTCCATGGTTTGATAAAAATATTTAAATTATCCCTTGCTATAGATCACCTGACTGCCTTGGTATAGGGTGTGTGTGTGTGTGTGTGTGTGTGTGTGTGTGTGTTGCTGGGGATTGAACCTAGGGCCTCACACATACTAAGTGGTACTCAACCACTGATCAACACCCTAGCTGTGAGCATAGATTTTTTTTCTTCTTAGATTTTTTATTTGCTTAAGAAGGTTTCTCTGATGGGCTGGTGCTGGTCTTGGCATTTCTCAATTCATTACTTAGTATCAGGCTCTAGACCTGGGCTGTCCAGTACTGGAACTGCCAGCCAGGTATACCTATCAAACACTTGAACTGTAGCTAGTCCAAAATGAGGAGCATGCTAAGTGTAAAATACACACCGAATTTCTAAGACAGTACAGAACAAAATATGAAACAACTCAATATTGATTATATTGAAATTGTATTATTGAAATTATATTTCCTTGGATATATTAGACAAAAATACATTATTAAAATTAAATGTACCTGTTTCATTTTACTTTTTTTGGTGCAGCGACTAGGAAACTTTAAGTCCATAAGGTTCATATTATGTTTTTATTCCAGGCTGCTCTAAGGGTAGATGAAGTCTATTTGTATAGTGTGAATTCAGTAAAGGCCATACCATATATTCAAGGAAATGCCTCACCTAGTTTGTAAATTCCAGTTAGAAATTCACTTATTTGTTTTCAGTTAAATAAGTCTTTGCTACCAATGCCTTTCTAACTGCTGTCACCGCCAAAAATACAGGGAAATAAAGGGAAAAATAACATATTTACCTATAGATTTTTCTAGATTTTTGGTTTCCTGAACCACCATTGCCTTTAGTCATATGGAACTGCTTGCAGTTTACTGAAGAAGTCATACTTTACCATCATTCCATTCCTGTGATCACTGTGTACTTTGGTCTAAAGAATTCCTGCTTGTCCCTCAAAGCACAGCTTACTCACTTAGAACATACTTGGTCCTCTCCTGTGTCCCCACTGTGCCCATATTTGCCTGTTTCACAGAACATTTTGCACTGCTCTAATGGCGTGGATATATTAATTTGCTACCCTTCAAGAGTGTAAGCTCCTGAGCATTTTTATTTCATATTGTATCTCCAGCACCTACACAGTTATCTGATACTTTGTAAGTTTTTGGCAAATGTTTATTGAGTTAATGGGAAAGAAATCAAGTTGATGGATCTGAAGACACTCTTGGTTCATGTTTCCTTTTCTGTTCCTGGTTTTCTTTTCTTCATGTTCTTCTCACCTTTTACATACAGTTTTAGCTCATGGGGCTGTTGGTATTTGTGTAAGCCACCTTAAATAGAGTTATGTTATTGTAATCTAGAAGCTGTTTCTCAGGAAATAAAACATGGTTGGCAGACTGGTTTAAAGCTCAGGACTTTTAGTTACTTCTAGGACATTCACAATAATGCAGGTAAGCAGTGTAATAGATGGGCCTCTCTGACAACCAGTACTGCAAATTACTAAATGAAACCGAAGCATGATTGCCCTTAGTCAACCTGAAGTCTCCTGCTAGGAGGATGCTTTGTTTATAAAGATATTCATAATCATGGAGAGACTATATTTTGTTTCTAGTGGTTTTTATTGTCTTATTTTTTGCTTGTTTTTGATTATGATTGAATTTTAGAATGAATAGGAACCGGATCAACAATGTCTTCTTTTTGAATGACCAAACTCTGGAATTTTTAAAAATTCCTTCTACTTTTGCACCACCCATGGACCCACCTGTTCCCATCTGGATTATTATTTTTGGTGTGATATTTTGTATCGTCATAGTTGCAATTACACTACTGGTTTTATCGGGGATCCGGCAACGAAGAAGGTAAGCTATTTAATGGGAATGATTTAAGAAGTATTTGCTTATTTTCTCATGACTTAGAAAAATAATATTTTCCTACGGCTGAGGGTAATACCTTAAAGTTGAAAAATTAATGATTTTCAAAATATCACTTATTCTTTCATCTTTTTGGTTAAGAGTTCCATGTCCCTTGCTTAATGAAACTCCTTCCATTACTATCTTTCTTTCTATTCTATACCATATGAGTATTTCTTATCTGTGTTGTGATTTCCTAAGATGGATACATGGAATGAAGCAGAGTTTTCAAGTAGATGGAGTTAATCTTTGGTAGTCATCCACATCCAAATCCCAATAATTCCACAATTCTTTGAATGTCTCCCTACCTTGGCTTGACTCTTGTGGGCCCAGGGCCTATAGGCCACCCTCTGATATATAGAACTGTGTTTCTTATGGTCTTTGAATCAACTCCCTACATCAGAATCACCCAGAACACTTGTTTGAAATGTAGGTTCCTTGGCCCTATCTCAGACGCACTAAATTAGAATCTCTGAAGGGGAATCATTTCAATGAATATGTAAGTTATTCTAATTAGTTTTGTTTGAGAGCTTTCAATTTAACAACCTATATATAGGGTCCCACTTCTTGAGTTCATTTCCCTGAATTTTGGGGTACTTGCAAACCTTGATGTCTAAATTACTGATTTTGCTTCAAGAGGGAATTTTATTCCAGCAGGGGAGGTACTGAGGCAGTAGAAAGGAGAGTAGGCAGGATTTTCCAGCATGATGAAAGGAGAAAATTCTTTTGTTTATAACTACCTCTAATCCAGGGGGAAAGATGAGAGATTCCTCGCTTCTTCACTGAACACTTTAATGCTTCTAAACCTTCCTTTCTGATACTAAGGAAGAGGAATTCTGGTAAGTGGGGCATCACAGGAACATGGCTTTCAAAAGGGAACATGAGGGATGTGTTGGGCAAACATTTTGACTAGATGCTTCTCCAAACGTTTACTACTTTCCATATGTTTTATCCTGGTTACTAACAGAGAGTAAGCATTTTCAATCTTACATATTGTAATTTTTCACAAACAATAAGTGAAATATTATGGAATAAGTGTGGTATTTGTCTATACCTCAAATGAAACACAAATATTAGAATCAAGTTGTACTTGCTTGCTTTTCTTAATGATTTTGACATGACATGTAATGCAAAAAAGACTTGGTACAAGGTGTTTATTTTGTTTTTGTTTTTAGAATACTAAGTAACATTTTTGATAATGTTTGAAAACCTATGTTTAATATTTTTGAAGTTTACATTAATTCTCCTTGGTTCCCGATTTTCTCACTAGCACCTCCTATAAGGTAGGAGTTAGAAGAATGGATTCTGGAGATAGACTGCTTACATTCAAAGTATTTGTCTCTTAGATTCTGCCCTTGCATATAATCCATTAACTGTACAATATCAGGAAACACAAACAACGAGTCAGGGAAACTGAATTTGAGAGAATGTGGTTTGTGGTGCTAGAACCAATCTGGTTAAATTTATCTTTACTGTCTGTGCATAGATAACTTTTGTAGAACAACAGCAAGGGGTACTGAAAATAATTAACTTGATAGGATAAAAGAATTAATACAGCAAAGTGCTTAAAGTGGTACCTGGTGCACAGTGGGTGCTCAATAAGTGTTAGCTATTACTATTATTTTATCATCTTGCCATTTTCTGGTCATTCAGCTAGTTTGTGATGGGATCAGTTATTTTTTTTAATATTTATCTGTTTGCTTTAGTTGTACACAATGCATTTATTTTTACGTGGTGCCGAGGATCGAACCCAGGCCGCGCACTTGCTAGGCAGAGTGCTCTACTGCTGAGCCACAATCCCAGCCCCTCAGTTATCTTATTCTGAGCAGATTCTGCAGTAATATGATAATTGGGTATGTAGAATCATAATTTGTTGCCTGGAAGAAGTGAGGCTGTTGTTACAATCTTGCCTTCATAAATTCATTTCATGTTCAAACTAGGAAAACAGATGGATAAATCTCTGTGTAAACCTGGAGAACATCAATAATTAGCAACTATAGTCAGGGCAATTATGACAACCTCCTGGAGATAAATTGTTTGTTGTGTTTTAGGTTTGATACAATCTGTGGTAGATTTCCTTTGAGCAAAATATTGCTTAGGAGATGAGGAGAAGGTACAATTTGAAGTGGAGATAGCCCTGATAGTTGTGATTAAAAACCCATTTTAGGGCTGGGGATGTGACTCAGTGGTTAAGTCCCCCTGGGATCAATCCCTGGTACCAAAAAAAATTTTTTTTAGATCATAGAATAGATAGGAGTTGTCCTTATAGCCCTTAGTCTTGGAGAAAGACATCTAAAGAAATATTTAACAATCCAATCTATACATTAGAAAATAGTGAACATAGTTTGTATGGTCCAAATCTTAAACTTAGAAGACCTGGAGGGACCTCAGGATTATCTAAGTCACTGTTCTACTTCTATGGAGAAGTGTACCAGAGTCATCTAAGATGTATGCATATTTAAACTTACCATTGAGGAAATGCCTCAAGCAAAGCTATAACAGTTCTGTTGGTTTCATCAGTAACAGCATTATATTGATTATTCAGAGCAACTGGGTAGAAAGTTTGGACTGCAGTCCAAATTAGGTAAACTCAAATACTAGCTATGTCATTTACATGTATGATCTTGATAAGGTTGCTTGATTTCTGTAAGTCTCTGTTTTTCCATCTGTAATAGGGAGATAATATCTCACAGGGCTTTCATAAGGGTTGAATGACATAAATTTGTATAAAGTACCCAGGATATAGTAGCAATTATTAAATAATTAAATAGTTAAATAAGTAGCAATTATTATTATTATTCAAGATCATCTTAACCCAGTGCTGTGATTAAAGGGTTCTAGGACAAGGATTTTTTTCCCACCTAGATATTGCCATCATACTGTAGAAAATTCTCCAGTTCACTGAAACATTGCCTACAATTTTATTAGTTAGCAAACAAGCATTTTATTTTACTAAAGTATAGTTGACAAATAAAGTCATATATTTATGGTGTACAGGATAATGTTTTGGTGTGTATGTGCATTATGAAATGGTTAAATCAAGCTAATTAATGTATCCATCACCTCACATACTTATCATTTTTTGTGGTGAGAACTTTTAATATCTACTGTCTTGGCAATTTTGTCAAGTATATAATAGATTACTGTTAACTATAGTCACCATGCTATATAATAGATCTCCCAGACTTATTCATTTTATCTCTCTGAAACTTTATACCCTTTGACTAACATCTCCCCATTCCCCCATCCCTAACCCTCCAGCCCCTGGCAGCTATCATTCTACTCTCTGCATCTATTAGTTGGACTTTTGTTAGATTCCACATGTATGTGAGATTATGTGGAATTTGTCTTTCTGTGCCTGGCTTATTTCACTTAGTATAACATCCTCTAAGTTCATACACACTGCAAAGGACACAGTTTTCTTTTGTACAGGCTGAAAAGTACTCTATTGTATGTATGCGTGTGTGTGTGTGTGTGTGTGTGTGTGTGTGTGTGTGTGTATCACATTGTCTTTATCCATTTTCACCCATTGATTGCATATTTTGGCTATTGTGAATAATGCTGCAATGGGAGTGTGGACATTCCTTCAGCATACTGATTTCATTTCCTCAGAATATATACCCAATATATATTCATGGATCATATAGTAGTTCTATTTTTAATTTTTTGAGAAAGACCCATACTTTTCTCCATAATGACTGTACTAATTTACATTCCCACCAACAATGTACAGTGATCCCTTTTTTCCATATCTTGGCCAATGCTTGCTATCTTTCCTCTTTTTGGTAAATAGCCACTGTAATGTGTGAGATGATATCTCATTGTCATTTTATATTTGCATTGCTCTAATAATTAGTGATGTTGAGCATTTGGTGGGGGTGGGGGTACTAGGATTGAACCCATAGGCACTTTACCACTGAAGATTTCTCCAGACCTTTTAATTTTTTATTTAGAGACAGGGTCTTACTAAGTTGCTTAGGACCTCACTAAATTGTTGAGGCTGGCCTTGAACTTGTAATCCTCCTGCCTCAGCCTCTGTAGTTGCTGGGATTGCAAGCATGTGCCACCACACCTGGCTGAATATTTTTTTTTTTTCACATAACTGTTGGCCTTTGTATGTGTTCTTTTGGAAATCATCTATTCAGTTCTTTTTCCCATTTTAAATTAGGTTATTTGTTTTCTTGCTGTTGAGTTTAGTTGCTTATATATTTTGGATATTATCCCTCTAAGATATATACAGTTTGCAAATATTTTCTTCTAGTCCACGGGTTGTTTCTTCACTCTATTGATTGTTTTCTTTGCTGTGAAAAAGGTTTGTAGTTTGATACCATCTCATTTGTCTATTTTTGCTTTTGTTACCTGTATTTTTGGGGTCATATTAAAAAATTAATTGCCAGATCATTGTACCATAGAGATTTCTCCTATGTTTTCTTCTAATAGTTTTATAGTTTCAGCACTTACATTTAATTAAGTCTTTAACCCATTTTGAGATGATTTTTGTGTTTGGTGTGCAATTGTAGCCCAATTTAATTCTTTTGCATTTGAATAGCCAATTTTCCCAACACTGTTTATTCAAGACCCTGTTCTTTCCCCATTGTGTGTCCTTGGCACCTTTGTTGAACATCAGTTGACCATAATTTTGTGGTTTTATTCCTGTGCTTGGTAGTCTGTTCCATTGGTTTATATGTCTGTTTTGATGCCAGTACGTACCACAAAAAATAAATACATGTCTAAAAATGCAAATGATCCCGTGAGGTATACTGGTCACGAGAGTAGTGATGAACTGGTTAACAAGCTCTCTCAAGAATCTATGCTTATTTGTAGCATTTTCCAATTTCCTATCAAGGCTGAAGAATTCTGAATATTTGGCAGGAAGCCTTTGCTGTCCAGCACAACATTACAATTGTCACCTCTTTTGAAACAATGTGGGGAAGTTGCTTCTCTAGTAACATCTAGTTGAAAATAGCAGTTTGTAGAAAAAGATATTTTTTCTTTTTACTCATGGACAACAATTAGGGAGCTGTATAGGTGGGAAAGCAGCCAGTATCAACTGCATAAACTTCACAATGGTGTCTCGCTTAGCCCCGAAGTAGATATCTTAGTTGTCTGATCAGCTTTATAATGATAGTCATAGTGTTGGTGGTGATGGTGATGAAGATGACTGTGATGATGGTTGACAGAGTTGATGATGAGATATTATTTTTTTTTTTTTTTTTTTTTTTTTTTGGTACTGGGGATTGAACTCAGGGGCACTTGACCACTGGGCCACATCCCCAGCCCTTTTTTGTATTTTATTTAGAGACAGGGTCTCACTGAGTTGCTAAGTGCCTCGCCATTGCTGATGGCTGGCTTTGAACTCGCGATCCTCCTGCCTCAGCCTCCCAAAGTGCTGGGATTACAGGCGTGTGCGCCACCGCGCCCGGCTTGGATATTATGTTTTAATAAGAGCATTTGACCAAGACTCTTGGTTTTGGGTTCCAGTCTCAGGCACTGGCATTTATTAGCTGAGTGACATTGAACAGATCACATATTGAAAATGTTAATAATAATATTTTCTCAGATTGTTAAATAATGATGAAAGGACAAAATCAGAGAATACTTATAAATTCCTTATATACTGGAAAGTGCTATATCAATGTAAGTTACTAGTATAACCATAAAAAACAGTTACATGAAGTGATAATTTAACTCGCTACTTTGTGGTATGTCACAGAATCATAAACATAACACACTTTCAGACTTACATGTACATAGGGGAGTTGATTTACAAATCCAGTATATAAATAGACTATTTTTAAAAATATTTATTTATTTGCTTTAGTTGTATACAGTGTGTTTTTTTATTTTTACGTGGTGCTGAGGATCACATGCTAGGCGAGCGCTCTACCGCTGAACCACAACCCCAGCCCCTATAAATAGACTATTTTAATATAAATAACGTTACACCTTAGCTGGATTTAATGTTATAACTGGATATTAGGAAGAGACCTTGCCAATTATCTAAATCCAGCCCTCTGGAAACCTAATCCCAGAGAGTTAAAAAAATATATATGTATATATTTTTTGGTAGAGTGCTTGCCTCGCATGCACAAGGCCCTGGGTTCAATCCCTAGCACCATCAAAAAAATTTTTTTTAGTTTTTTATTGATCATCCATTCTGTGATATGAGCTATAGTATATATCATGAAAGAAACAAACATAGATAACATGGATGGTTCTTGCCTACAGGGAGATTATAATCTTGTAGTTGGTATCAAAGCCAGGTCAAGGACTTAGGACATAGAACCCTAGCTAATACTCACAGCTGAACAAAGTCATTAGTAAATTTGCTTGGTTTGTTTCTAGTTTTAAATCTCTTCCTGTAATATCAGCAGTAAATAGAAGTGCATGTGGATTTCCACAAATCTTACTTTTCACTCAGAGAGATGGGGCAACATTTTCATATAGTCATATTTTCATATAGTCAACATTTCATATAGTCAACATTTTCATATAGTCATATTTTCATATAGTCAACATTTCATATAGTCAACATTTTCATATAGCGGAACTTCATGTTCTTGTGAAGTTATAATTAAGCCAGGCACGGTGGCGCACGCCTGTAATCCCAGCACTTGGGAGGCTGAGGCAGGAAGATCGTGAGTTCAAAGCCAGCCTCAGCAATGGCGAGGTACTTAGCAACTCAGTGAGACCCTGTCTCTAAATAAAATACAAAAAAGGGCTGGGGATGTGGCCCAGTGGTTGAGTGCCCCTGAGTTCAATCCCTGGTACAAAAAAAAAAAAAAAAAAAAAGTTATAATTAAATGAATAAATCATATTTTAAAAGAAGTGTAAATAAAATGAGAAATGTCAGAGGGTTAGGGTTAGGGTTAGGGTTCAGGTTAGAGCTAATTGTTTTCCTTTGCTGTGTTTAAATATACACAACTAGTAGGAAACCAATGTAAATGTGTTTTTAGGGGAACCTGGGAAGACAAAAATAGAGTTCTATATCAGCTCTTTTCAGTATTCTTGATCCATTTTAAAAGACAAATTGCAGTACATATTCGAAATTCAGTTTCTCCATCAAGAAAGCAGGGATAATAATAAAATCTTCATAATGTTGCTGTGAGATTTAAATGAAATGATATATACAAAGCACCTACCTAGTCTGATTTCTGCCACATAATAGATACTTCTTATTATCATTATTGCTATTACGTGGCAGATGTAAAAGAACTTGCCTACAGTCACATAGTTAGAATGTTGTGGTACCAGAATTTAAAACCATGTAGGCTTGATCCCCAAAGCCTGTCAATCTTATTGGGCTGCAATGCCCACTCAAATCATTCTAGTAACACTGATATTTCCTCCAAGAATCATCAAAACTGATTATGAGGACAGTCCCAATTCCCCAATAATTCTGCCCTATATGAAATTTTTCAGACATATTTGTCTGTTCTATATTGTTTTTCTGGTTATTCTTGGGCCTTAGCTCTTCAGCCATGTTTTATTTGAAGTGAGACAGAAATACCTTTTCTGCTTTTGGTCATCACTACTTTATTTCAGAACAGAGCACCTGTTCTTCAAACCAACCCCCCCAACCAGAGCCCCAAGGGCTACCTGATCACTTCTTTTGTCTCCTCGTTTGATTCTTTTCTTTCTGGATTTATGAGAGACATCCACTCTTAAGGCTGCTAGGAGGTAGTTTAGTCATGGTTTTTTTCATTCTCTTCCTGAGCCACCTGACATTGCAGGAACAGCGAAAGTCATTAACAGTCAATTTTTTTTTTTTTTTTTTTTTTGCAGGAAAAAGAACTCATTTTTTTTTTTTTTTTTTTAGCAGAACATCAAATCAGAATGATCCAGAAAGACAGTTAAGTTTTATTATTCTTAGTATCACTGCACAGGCAGTGAATCAGTTTATTACAGTGCACACTATGAAATGTGACAAAGTGCTATATTACTGTTAGATAACCTTTGAGCTGCTTATCATGCCTACCAGCTAGCAAGTTACTGACATTGCAGTTTGTGAAGCCCAGTAATGCTAAGACTCTGAACAACTGAATCTAAGGTCGCAAAAAAACAAAAGTACTTAATTTGCCACTGACACAGCTCAATTGGACAAATTTCCTCACCAATTTCCCTCGGAAGCTTTTTCTTGGGAAATTATCCTTCTTTTAAGAAAGAGAAATGTGTCCTCATCTCTTTGCTTCTTCCTTTTCTTTCTTTTCCTATTCACTGTGATGCCTGATGGATTATTTTCCCTTCCTGGCTGGGGAGGAGAAGGCAATATTCCTTACATTGATCTGCACATGTTCAGCTCTCTACCATTTGTCTTCTAATTCCATAAAAACATCTTTTATTTTAAAAACTGGGAAATAGACACTGGGTGTTCGTCATTCCTAAGACTACCACTGCATTGCCACTTACTTCAGAATGCTACATCCACTAAGATTTTTGTAATACGGGTTTCAGAATAGAAAATTCAAGGTAATATTTGACTATTTAAAATGCATCGTTATAGAAGATTATTATTCACTCCAACTGCAATCAGGAGTGATTTGGAGACACATTCTGTGAACTAGGCATTTTTCATGACAATTTACAAATATACATCTCATACTAGCATTTAATTCCTCTAAAAATCACTCTTTTATAAAGCATTAAAAATGAGGAGAAGGAGGATGAGTGAATTTGAAGTCTTTTTTCCTTTCATTAAGTTCTTTCCTTTCGGAGACCTGTGTCTCATTCACAGGTAGGCATTCAAAACATAGTTAAGCAATGTTGGATATTATAAATGGAAGTGATGTGACTGATGGCTGTATGTCAATGTCAATTGCTTTCACTTTCTGGGGGATCTGGAAAGAGCTAATACTCCTGTCCACAGGAGGAGGGGCTAAATGTTCTAGTCTTTCAGTGGGTGGTTTAACTTGGCTGGAGGACCCTCTCATCATATTGAAATCTAGCGTACCCCAACCTGTGGTGATCATTGATTGCTGGTGTTTAGAATGGCTAGTGAAGTGTCTTCATCTGGAATATGGGAAAACATAGCAGCCTATTTATTCCTAGGTCTCTGGGACTACAACTTCCAACTTCTAACCAGCATTACCCAAAGGTTTTACAAATTAATGTTTAATATCCAATGATTCCAATTTAGTGATTGCCTATAGTGTCACTTGGTAGCATTTGATGGTGGAATATATAATAGCAAAATACTTTCAAATGATGACATTGGAATGCTACTTTCCTTTATGAACTTCAACTATTTGAAATAATTTAGTAAATTGTCAGTGAATTCTGGTAAAAATCCACACTAATTCCTAAGCTAAGGTAGGAAAATGAATATTTTTGTCCACCCATTAAAAATATGATACAAGAAATTCCATATGCCCTTCCTTCCTCCTTTTCTTTCCTTCCCTTCCTCTCTCCCTTCCTCCCTTTTTATTTATTTTGTGTGTGTGTGTGTGTGTGTGTGTGTGTGTGTGTGTGTGTGTTAGATCCTATTCAAGATCTACCTTGGACTAATGTTTGAGTAACTTTGCCTGAAGCATTAGTCCATTCATCATCCATCCATCCATTTGTCTGACCACTCATTCATCTATCATCTATCCATCCATATGGCCATCTATCCACTAATTTGTTATACAGCCAACCAGCTATTGATCTACATCCATTGATCCAGCTATTCACTGAGTTGAGTTCTTACATTGGGCTGAGTCCAGATCAATTGCTTTAAATTTGGATTAGGACAGAGTCAGGTATGGTGGCGCATGCCTCTAATAATACTAGTGACTTGGGAGACTCATACAGATGGATCACAAGTTCAAGACCAGCTTCACCAATTTAGCGAGGCCCTAAGCAATTTAGTGAGACACCATCTCAAAACAACAACAAAAATAAAATAAACAAAAATTAAAAAATAAAAGGACTGAGGTGTAGCTCAGTGGTAAAGAGGCCCTGGTTTCAAGCCCCAGGACCCCCACCCCCAAATTGAGAATGGGTGGTACAAGAATACAGAAAAAAACATATATCTGGAATCATCTTAGTGTATCATATCTGGAAGCACTTGTTAGTTTGTCTAATTGTTGGTGGAGTTCATCAGATTTCCTCTTTGGCAAATAGAAGTGTCTTTTTATAATTAGTACATTACTTGTGTGGAGGTAATATTTTGAGACCATGCAAACATCCTGTTCCCCAACTGTTCTTACTCAATGGATTAGTATCTGTTGATGAGCTCCATTGGAATCAATTATTACTGCAGTTGTGGTTTTCTATTCCTATTACCCTTTCTTTTTTTTTTTTTTTAACAGATACAATGGTTTCTATACCTTTATTTTATTTATTTAATTATTTTTATGTGGTGCCGAGGATCAAACCCAGTGCCTCCCATATGCTAGGCAAGCATTCTACCACTGAGCCACAACCCCAGTTCCTCCTATTACCCTTTCTATATTATTTGGCATTCTTCTGTAAAGAAGAGCTTTCTCTTTTCTGTCCTTTTCTCCACTATTTTCATTTTGGTGGTAATGGGGATTAAACCAGGGCCTAGCAAATGCTAGGCAAGTACTCTACTATTGAGCTATACTCTAAGCCCTTCTTTTTTTTTTAATATTTCTTTATTTGCTTTAGTTGTACACAATGTGTTTTATTTTTACGTGGTGCTGAGGATCGAACCCGGGCTGCGCATGTGCTAGGCGAGCGCTCTACCACTGAGCCACAACCCCAGCCCTCTAAGCCCTTCTTTTAAATTTTATTTCGAGATGGAGGTCTCACTAAATTGCCCAGGTTGGCCTTGAACTTGGGATCCTTCTGCTTCAGCCTCCTGAGTCACTGGGATTACAGGCTTAAACTCCTCCACTATATTCTTTAAAGCAAATTAGAGCCAGGTGCAGTGGTGCACGCCTATAATCCCAGCTACTTGGGAGGCTGAGGCAGGAGGATCAGGGGTTCAAATCCAGCCTCAGCAACTTAGTGAGGCCCTAAGCAACACAGTGAGACCCTGTCTCTAATAAAATACAAAAATGGGGGCTGGGGTTGTGGCTCAGCGGTGGAGAGCTTGCCTTGCGCGTGCACGGCCCGGGTTCGATCCTCAGCACCACGTACAGATGGACACATTGTGTACGACTAAGGCAAGTGGATAAATATTTTTAAAAAATACAAAAATGGGGCTGGGGATGTGGTTCAGTGGCTAAGTACCCCTGGGTTCAATTCCCAGTACCAAAAAAAAAAAAAAAAAAAAAAGCCAATTAAAATGGTCTCTCACTGTAATCACTATAGGAATGTCCAACATTCTAGCTGGGGAATCCCTTCAGATCTGCCTCTTTGGAGGTCCACAGATTACTGGTACAAGAGAACCTTTGGCAAGTCTGAGAATCTCATGCATAACATCATGCCTCCAGGGTGCCACCATGGGGTAGTGTCCCAACATCTGACCTGTGATAAGCCCTCAGAAAAAACCCTCTCCCTCTGGTTGCCTACAGGAACCATCCTCTCATTTTTCCCTTGCCCCATAATATCAAGAATAATTGGCTCAGTTTATTAGTCTTTCATAAGAGACAGGAAAAACTTTTGATTTTAAGGCCATAGCTTTCCATACTCCAAGGAAACATGAAGGATGTGGTTATCACTTAGGTTGGGGTAGCAGGGTCTACAAAGACTCAGAGTATGAGAAACTAAAAAGTTTATCCTGTCATATAGAAGTTTTTGGAATGATTTGGACTTTCAGCTGTGAGTTATAATGTAATTAGGAGAATGTTCTGGGTTCCAAAAAAACCTGACTTAGCCGGGCGCGGTGGCGCACGCCTGTAATCCTAGCACTTTGGGAGGCTGAAGCAGGAGGATCGCGAGTTCAAAGCCAGCCTCAGCAATGGTGAGGCACTTAGCAACTCAGTGAAACCCTGTCTCTAAATAAAATACAAAAAAGGGCTGGGGATGTGGCCCAGTGGTCGAGTGCCCCTGAGTTCAATCCCCGGTACCACAAAAAAAAAAAAAAAAAAAAAAAAAAAAAAAAAACCTGACTTACAAATTAATACAACTATTTTGTAATGAGTAGAGACAACCAGTGATATGTGCAATTTACAACAATTACTTACTTTCTACAAAATAATGTGAATTTTATTTCTGATATCACATTTCAGTTTGATTTTCAGTCAACATTTGCAAACCATTAATTTGTCAAATCCTATGAGAAGAGTTCATTGATTTTTTTAATTCAATTTTTATTAAGTTCTCCTAGAGGTCAATTTTTCAACTTGCCAATGTACCATACATTTTCCTCACATTTCTTCATGCAGTTTGTGTGAATATACATGTGTATATATATGTGCATGCACATATATTTATTCATATATGTGTGTAAATATATATTCATTTATATATATATTTGTATACATTTATTTTAGTTTTCTAAATAAGACTACTTGTTCCTATAAATATATGTATATATTATCCATGCAGAATTCTTATCTAGATAGTATCTTTTCACCTCACCAGCTCTTTATGGTCTTCAAAATTTATTTGAAAATATATAATATTGATCAATTTCATCATTTTAAGGTTCCTATGCCCCATTCTCTCCTCCATGTTTGTACCAAAGACCATACTCAGGCATATTTTCTCCTTCTAGATCCCACTGATTCTTTTTATATGCTTTTAGGAAGAACAAAGGACCATCTGAAGTGGATGATGCAGAAGATAAATGTGAAAACACGATCACAATTGAAAATGGCATCCCCTGCGATAACCTGGACTCGAAAGGAGGGCACATTAACGATGTTTTTGTGACAGAGGATGAACGGCTCACCCCTCTTTGAAGGGCTGCTGTTCTGCTTCCTCAAGAAACTTAACACTTGTTTCTTGTGACTGCTAAGCATCTTAAAATACAAAGTGCAGATTATATATTTTATTTTGCCATTCTTCTTTTGTAAGAAATTTTGAATGTATTTGAAAGTGATATGTAATCAATTTTACCCATGAAGACTGCTGAAATCATAAGGTGGCAACTACTCAAAATATTCTAAAATATTTTCCTGACAACACAGTGTGTAGGTATAGTCATGTGGTATTGTAGTTATTGATTTAAGAATTTCTAGAAGTAAAGTCAGAAATGTGTGTGTGTGTGTGTGTGTGTGTGTGTGTGTGTGTGTATTTCACACTTTGAAGACCTGAGGAAAAATAGTTTTACAGTGGATAATACCTGCAACATGGTATATCAATCACTGAAAATGGATCCTTTTAAAATATTGTTTATATCACTCTGTATATGACTAAGCAAAAGTACAAAGCAATTATTATAAACAGAATGGATAAAATGGAAATATTGATTCGCAGGATAGAACTTTTCCTGTTATATCAACAGGATATATTGCTTATTAGTTTCTGAATATCAGTCTCTAATAGAATAGTTCTATTTGTTGACTATTTCTACAATATGTAAAAGTCCAATCTATGCTAATTTAATAAAGCACTAATCACCTCTTTAGGTTTGTGTGACTGATTGTAGTCTGTGATTTATTTTCACACTGTGGATTATAGTCTTATTTTTTATTATGTTTAATCTGATCTTCAACCTTAGAAATGAGTTACTTTTGTTCTCCTTATCCTTATTTGATAACACCTTTAGTTTTAAAACTTTATTTTGTATTTAAATTTACTTTTTAATTAATACATAAACACATAAAATTGTACATATTTGTGGGGTACCATGTGATGTTTCCATATATGTATACATTGCATAATGTTTAAATCAGGCCAAAATAGGTATCTCTTCAAACACTTATGATTCTTTATGGTGAAAACATTGAAAGTGTTTTCTCTTAGATTTTTGAAAAATACATTATAATTATCTATAATCACTCTACTGTGCAATAGCACACCAGAACTTCTTACTCCTATACAACTATAACTTAGTATGCCCCTTGACCAACCTCTCCTCATCCCTCCTTTCCCATACTCAGCCTCTGGTAACCATCGTTCTATGCTCTACTTCCTGGAGATCAGCTTTTTAGATTCCACATATGAGTGAGATCATGTGGAACTTATCTTTCTGTGTCTGGCTTATTTCACTTCATAGATAATCTCCAGTTTCATTCATGATGTCACAAATGACAGGAATCCATTCTTTTTAAGGCTGAGTATTATTCTATTTGTGTGTGTATATATATATACACATATGTATATATATATATATACACATACACACACACACACACACTAATTTCTTTATTCATTCATCAGTTGATGGACACTTAAGTTGTTTCCCTTTCTTGACTATTGTGAATAGTGCTGCAATGAACATGGGAGTGCAAATGTGTCTTCAACATACTGATTTCATTTCCTTGGAATATAGACTTGATTCTGTTTCTGGATGGGCCCACAAATCATTCTAAATTCTAATAATAATGATTATGGAAATAAAATTTGCTATGTATTCTGCCACTGTCACCCATAGTCAAGACTATAGCAAGTCCCTGTATCTTACCTCTCTGCCTCCAGTGTTGCTCCTTGGATATGGACTTGAAGATGAGTAGGTTTATTGGGGAGTTCTCTCAGGAGATACATCTGTAGGAAGTGAGGAAGGCATCTCTGGTGTTCACACCTTCATATAATCCCCTCCCCTGAGTGCGTATCAAACCTATGACTTGCTTCTAATGAACGGAATACAGCAAAAGTGATGAGATGTTACGCTTGTGTTTGTTGCCCTCTGAAAGGTCACAGTAAATAAACAGAAAAACAGTATATCTAAGGTATTAAAATTTCATAGGAGAGTTGTTAGGGAAAAGGTCTAAATAGGTCTCAATTATGAAAAAGCTTGAGAAACACTTATACCAGGTATGTTTCTTGTTTTGAAGGCATGGGATAAATCCATTTTAATCACTAGATCATTTCTTCACTGTTTATTCTGGTGGGGAGGGTTTTTTTTCTGCTGGGAAATGTCTGCTCCACTAAACATCCTTGTTGGGGAAGATTGTTATGCTAGCAGAGATGTGCTATAACCTCTACAGTCAATAAACAGCAAAGTAGAGCTTATGTCTCCTGCCTACTGCCTTTAACAAACACTCTGAGTAATTAGAGAGTAGTCAATCATCAACCACACTTCTCATTTTTAATTTAATGATCATGTAATGTGCCATGATGGAACACATTAGGAGGTGATATGTACTGGAAGCAAACTGTTGTAAAGCAAGTGGAAATACAGCTGTCATTTCACTCTCCAAATCCGTAGCAAAATCTGTTTGATGAAAGTAGAAATACAGAGTATCTGAAAACCAAGTCAGTACAGAATGAATTAGCTGGGATGGTGATACCTGGACTTGTTTCATAGAAGAAATGTAAATGGCAATAACTTGTTTTTCTTTCTGTGTAGTTTCATCATCTGTGTTTTCCACAAAAACTAACCAATATAAAACATCATATGGGCTTGGGAAGTATCTCAGTGGTAGAGTGCTTGCTAGCATGTGTGAGGCCCTGGGTTCCATTCCCAACACTACAAAAATGATCAAATTTCAAATGTGAATATCATCATGTGAAATGTGCACATTTATCATCATTCCTGGATAAGGAACAATAGGAGAAAATACAGGTTTAGAACCAAAAAGAAACTCAAAAGTTTCAAAAATTCCCAGATTTTGTTTCAAATTTATGAGGCCCCTTAACATAATATTTTCTCATTTTACATTTCATAAATTCACAAATCTCATTATTTCATTTACACAAGCAAATACATAAAGGTCTTTTTTCCTTCTTACTTTCCTTCCCTTTTTCTTCCTTCTTCCCTTCCTTTATTGAATTCCCAACACTCTATTCAAGATATCATGCTAAATTCAGGAAATATAAACAAGGTCTGAAAACTGTTAAAGGATATTGATTCTGGTTAATTAAAAATAAGTCTATAAGCCAGGCTTGGTGGTACACACCTATAGTCCCAGCTACTTGGGAGACTGAGGCAGGAGGATCACTTGAGCCCATGAATTTGAGACCAACCTGGACAACATAGTGAGATCCCGTTTAAAAAAAAAAAAAGGTCTGTATTTGATTTCACTACCATCCACTTGCTGCTCAACTCTTTACGCTCTAACTTCCATTCCACACTGTGAGGACATTTCTCCCTCAAAGGTCATTGTGAATTGTGGTTATCAAGGTCACAGCTTCTTGATCCTCATCCTGCTAAATGTCTTTGAAACATTTTACAGTGTAGGGAATTTGTCATCCTCTTGACACATTCTGCCTTGTTGGATTCTTTAATATGGCATTATCCTTTTACTCCTCCAACTTTCTATGACCATTCTGAAAGAAGTCAGAGAAAAAGTTGAAAGAAACAGGTGAAAATTATTTGAGTAACATTGTGTAAAGTATAGTTGAGTTCTCAGTAGTGAAAGAAAAAAGAGAATTGCATCTTGTGCATAATGAAAGCAGTAGAAAGAATACTTAAGGTTAATGTTCTCTCTGTTGGCCGCCAATAGCTTGTTTGCTATCCAGAGAAGCTTTGGAGTAAGAAAAAGTGTGCAAGTAATCATTGCATATTAAAGGATGGTTGCTTCACATAGTGGTGGATAGTACCAGTGCCAGAGAAATACATAATCACAGTCCTTTATCTGCAACTAAAAAATCCCAAAAAAAACCCCTCAAAACTATTTGCTAGCCGGGCGCGGTGGCGCACGCCTGTAATCCCAGTACTTGGGAGGCTGAGGCAGGAGGATCGCGAGTTCAAAGCCAGCCTCAGCAACGGTGAGGCACTTAGCAACTCAGTGAGACCCTGTCTCTAATAAAATACAAAAAAGGGCTGGGGATGTGGCCCAGTGGTCGAGTGCCCCTGATTCAATCCCTGGTACCAAAAAAAAAAAAAAAAAAAAAAAAAAAAAAACTATTTGGCTGCAACACCTAACCTGAATAGATATAATGCTATGGTTTTCACTGATTACACTTTATGATCTTTATTTATTGTACATAATGAAACCATCACATTAATGAACACAAAAATATTCAAATATTTAGTGATAGGATGCCTCTCTAGATCCCACTGGAAGCAAATCAATCTATAATGTATGTACAGCATTACCTGCACTGCCTAAATTCTATCACCACTATTGACTAACTGGGTGGCTCTAGGCAAGCAGGGTTTTGTGAAAGTAGAGAGGAAGCAATCAGTGAAAACACTTGTCCCAAATTTGATATGAACAGACTAGCTTTACAAAGGACCTAAGACTTGCTGTATATGCCCAATGGGTTATCACTAGAATGAAATAATAAAAAAGAGCAAAATTAGTAACAAAATGTGTGCTGTAAGTGAAATTTTATTTATTTATTTATTTATTTTTAAATATTTTTTAGTTGTTGATGGACCTTTATTTTATTCATTTATTTATATATGGTGCCTAAAATTGAACTCAGTGCCTCACACATGTGAGACAAACACTCTACCACTGAGCCACAACTCCATCCCGAAATTTTATTTACTAAAATAGATATTGAAAAGAGTTCATCTAAATGGAATATTTTACGGAATACATATCCACATGTATGATGGCTGGATCTCAGAAATAAGATAACCCATCATCTGGAAAGACCCAACCACATTAACCTGGTAGGGAAATAGTGGAACATGGAGAAAGTATCTATTTGAATTAGCAACACAAAGAAATGAAACCCAAACACTACAAAACTCTGTTCATATAGTTGCAAAGAAAAAACTGGAGAGAGTGAGTGACACAGAGAGAGAGAGAGAGAGAGAGAGAAAGAAATTATTCCAGTATTAACTTTAATCAGGTAATGAGGATCATGATTTAAAATGATTACTATTTTGTTTTTACTCTGATAGTTGTTGAACAACTTGGCATTTATTTAAAAATTGGCTTCCCAACCAATTCAGTTTGAGAATATTATATGAGGGATGGACAAAGTGTTTCATTAAATTAAGTAGTTAATATGGTAAGATGTTGCATTTGGTCAAACGCTAATGACAATGACACTTAGTGTCTCTTATATTGGGTATTGATGTCTCTGACTTGTCTGCCAACTATGTAGGGCTGAGTCATCATCTGTCCTCTTTCTTCATTGCTTGCAGTTCTCACAAGCAAGGGCTCAAAGTTCCCTGAGAAGAAAGAGCCATAAGCTAGCAGGGAAACACTTCATTCATATGATAAACATTTTAACTTTCATTTGGGATACTTCTAGATGATCTAACTTGCTCTTTTAAGAACTAAAGAAAACTTCAACCAATGAATATATGTGAGATTAAAATCTGCTGACTCAAAAGTGGCATAAGTTTGTTAGTGTTAGTATCTTTGCCGATGTTCCAAGGGTGATTGAGACTTGTATTGAATTCTCATTACATATTATGTTTGCTTGCTAGATTATCATCTATACAGCTATAATGGAGGAATACAAAGTTTATGTCAGTAGTATAATGACTGCAGAAAGTAGAGCTTTGACAAGCACATTCCAAAGGATCAGCAAATAAAATGCCACTTATGAAACCCTCTTGAGAATTATATCAGAGTTTTTTTGGGGGCTAAGGAATTGAAGATGTTGTGAAGGGCTAGAAATCTGTATACTTGGCAGTTTTCTCAGTTTCAAAGTTCTTTCTTTTTCTGTGTTGAGAATCCAAATAGATACTCATCTATGTATTCCCTTCTACCATCTCTCTGACTGATCTCTGTATCTTTCCAGATTGCCAGGTTGTCTTCTAAGATTAATCATTGTGTATAAGAATATTTACCCATATATTAAAATATTTTCCCTAAATAAATCATTTTTCATTACTTTGTGGATTCAAGTTAAGCAGTTTCACTATCATTTTTTATAAATAATATAAAGACTTGATCCATAGATTTTTTTTAATATATATATTTTAGTTGTACATGGACACAATACTTTTATTTTATTTTTGTGTGGTACTGAGGATCGAACCCAGTTCCTCATACATACTAGGCGAGCACTCTACCACTGAGCCACAACCCCAGCCTCATAGATCTTATTTAATCATTTTTGCTGTTTTTTTTTAATTAATTTCATTCAATTCACACAATAGCCTTTGGGTAGATAAGGTGAGTATTACTAATTCTACCTAATAAAAGAATGGAACTTAAGTTGTTGATTGCAATTTCTTGGCCAAAATCATTTGAAAGTGTTCATAGCTTGTATTGGAGACTTCACAGGGACTGCTTTATTTTTGTTTCTGTTTTAATTATTATTCAACCTTTAGCTTATTCCCATTTAAAGAATACTTTATCATCAACTCCTCTTTCCAGAGTAACTTGAACATATCATCTTTGCTATGCCAGGTGTATACTCCATGGAGGACAAGAACAGATTGGGATGTCTAAACCCATGACTGAATATTTCGCAGGTGATTGCCAGGATGATTCTTGGTGCAAACCAAACACAGAACACATGGGCAGTGGCATAGAGAGGAATTGTAATTTTAGGCAGTTTGAATGTATTTCACAACTGAAACATTTAAAAATAAGGGTTTTTTTTTTTTTTTTTTTTTGCTTTAGAATTGATATTAACACTGTAAATAAGCATTTGTTGGTAATTCCCGTTCAATAATCTCACTGAAGTAATTTGCTCTTTATACTTTTCTTGTGAGTAATGCAGGGCACATTTCAGAGGCTTCTGGTAAAACTACATCCAGAACTTCGAGTCTCCTCATCTTTCTGGAACTGAGACAGGTCAAGGGGGAAGAAACCCCTGATATATCCTGTTAAAACAAAAAATTAAATTATATCATTCCTTTACTCAAACTTCTTCATGCTTTACTATTTCTCCCAGAGTAGAAGTGAATGACAATGGTGACAAGGCTCCACACGGTTTACTTGCGGTCCCTGTAAAATGCCCCTATATACTTATTTTTATTATAAAAATGGTCATTCAGAAAGAAAAATTCGAGCAATGGTATAATGAACACTCATTATATTGACCACCTTGATCTAATCATTCATAACTGACCTAATAAAAGGCTCAGAGAAATGGAGTCCTGGGAGGGTTGGGAGTGAAAGGAGAGAGGACCCCTTCCCCATGGGTCCATTAGAGATGTAATTGGAATGGTCTTGGCTGTACTCCCTAGAGAACTGGAGGTTCTTACAGAGGGAGTGGGAGTGGTGTGGGGAAGAGGGGAAGAGGCCACAGCTGGTCTGCAGTCAGGGATCATTCCCAGAATAACATTTGACTGTAGCCCTAGCCATACATATCCTCCCCCATGGTCAGGGCTATATCAAACCTTTGTTGCCAAGGAAAAAATCCTATGGAACCCCTCAGACATGCACATTATACAGACCCCTTCATTAGTTTAATTCGGTGTTTAGAACTGTTAAGCAATTCTCCCTTAGGACTTAACATGAGCTTGTACTGTCTGCTCTGTCCATTTCCTCTTGTTTCTTTCTGGCTGTAGATAGAGCGGTCTGGGTAATATCTTCTATGTATTGACGTCAGCAAAATTTGAGGCAAAAGGACTCTGTCACATTCATTTATTATTAAAAATCATAATTATTTTCTTCCTCAACAATCATACTAGTTTTTCTGAACATTTACCACATTCCATGGAAAGAGCCCAGGGATTGCACTAGAAAACACACTGATAGGTTAAACCCCAGTTCTCTTACTTGGTGACACAAAATAGTTATCAATCTTGCTGAGCATTTGACAAATCAAGTGTGGCCAGGCGTGGTGGCACGTGCCTGTAATCCCAGCACTTGGGAGACTGAGGCAGGAGGATCACGAGTTCAAAGCCAGCCTCAGCAATGGTGAGGCACTTAGCAACTCAGTGAGACCCTGTCTCTAAATAAAATACAGAAAAGGGCTAGGGATGTGGCCCAGTGGTCAAGTAACCCTGAGTTCAATCCCCAGTACCAAAAGAGAGAGAGAGAGAGAGAGAGAGAGAGAGAGAGAGAGAAGAATCATTTTCCTAAATGCATGATTGAAGACCTGAATTGTACAAATATACTTTGTATACAAATAGTTGTATGTGAAAAGATGCTAAATACATGCACTATGAGTTGTACATATTAAAAATTATTAAAAAAAATAAAATAAAAAAATAAAAAAGTGCATTGTGTACAACTAAAGCAAATAAATAAATATTTTTAAAAAAATTAAAAAATAATAAAAAAAAGAAATTCCAAACCACAAATGTGGTTGTGAGTACTCAGGGAGTTAACATAGTAAACACTTTTAAGTGATAGTTCTCCTTCCTGTGTTGTTCTGATCTGGGCCAATTATCTGTTTTATTTTGTTTTTCCTGCTTCTACTTGTTACTTGTTATATACACACATATACATCTAAACATAATTAGGTACTTTGTGCTTGAATCCTTCGTTAGGTTTGCTTCTGGGAGTAGGTGATTTACTATTATTCTTGACCTTGATTAATATATGGGGAAGTGGGGCTAGGGATGTACCTCAGTTGGTAGAGTGCTTGCTTCGCATGCATAAGGCCCTGAGTTCAATCTCCAGCACCCCCCGCCACACACACACACACAAACACACACACAAAAAGATATGGGGAAGTGACATTATTCACACGTTAGTTCTTGAGAGCAATGTAGTCATAGCATTAGGTAGGTCAGAGTTCCTCAACATTGGGATTTGACATTTGAGGCCAAATAATTTTGGGGGGAAAGGGGTACCAGGGATTGAACTCAGGGGTACTCAACCACTGAGACACATCCCCAGCCCTATTTTGTGTTTTATTTAGAATAGCACCTCATTTTTTGTTGAGGCTGGCTTTTGTTTTTGTTTTGTTTACTTTTTTTTTGGTAGTCGTGTATAGACAGCATGCCTTTATTTTATTTGTTTATTCTTAATTTGGTGCCTCATATATGCTAGGCAAGCACTCTGCCACTGAGCTACAGCTCCAGTCCCTGAGACTGGCTTTGAACTCGAGATCCTCCTGTCTCAGCCTCCGGAGATGCTGGGATTCCAAGCTTGCACCACCCGGCCCAGTGAGGCCAAATAAATGTTGGTTGTAAGGAGCTATCGTGTGCCTTGCACAATGTTTAGCAGCATACCTGGGCTCTACCAACTAGATGCAGTAGCACTCTCCTCTAGTTGTTTATAGACACGTAGGCTAATGCCATAACTTGGCTAGGAAGATTTATGGGAAGGGATAGTTCCTGTTTTTCTATGTTATTTCTGGATGTGATGCCTGAAATTGATGCAGCCATCTTGTGACAATGAAAGGAACTTTCATCAGAGCAGAAGTCAACAAGCTGAGGGTGGCACAGTAGAAAGGTGGAAGGAAACAGTATATTTGACATCACAAAGCCACTAAATGAAACCTTGATTTAAAATACCATGATCTTTTATTTATGTGAATTAATAGGTTTTCCTTATTGTTTAAGCCAGTTGAGTGTTTTCTTACTTGCAGCTCTAAAGCATCCTAACCAGATCAATAATTCGGAAAGAACTTGGTGAGGTTACTTAAATATTATCAGTTATCAAGCGTCATTTTGTAAGTTCATGATTCTATGGGTTGACAATTTTGTCTGGGATCACCTGAGAAGTTCTACAAGTCCTATGATTTTTACTCATGTATCTAGTCAGTGTCCAGAGAGGCTGGGGCTGGCTGGCCTAAGATGGCCTCACTTCGGTTGTCTCATCTCTGTTCCAGTGACCTGCTGTGTCACACTGAAGGAGTTTAGCTCAGGCTTGTTCAGTTGGTAGCTAGGAGAGATAGAGAGAATGAATATAAATGGACTTTTTGAGGCCTAGATTTACAACTGACACACCATCACTTTTGCCGCATTATATTGGCTAAAGCAGATTTGAGAGAGGGAAAATAGACTACGCCTCTTTTTTGGGGGGAGGGGTACTAGGGATTGAACTCAGGGGCACTCAACCACTGAGCCACATCCCCAACCCTATTTTGTATTTTATTTAGAGACAGGGTCCACTGAGTTGCTTAGACACCTTGCTATTGCTGAGGCTGGCTTTGAACTTGTGAGCCTCCTGCCTCCCGAGCCACTGGGATTACAGGCATGCACCACTGCACGTGACAGACTACATTTCTTGATGGGAAAGACTACTAAGTCATGGCATAAAAGGTGTGGGTGGAGGCAGGAGTGAAGAAATAGTTTTGCAATCTAATACAGATACTTTATAATAAATATTTATAAAGCCCTCTCTCTAATTAGTTGAGCGTCATGAAAAAATTGGGGTAAAATATGGGCACCTCCACTTGTTAATTGAACTTGAGCTCTTTAGTTAACCTTTTAAATCCTTCATTTATACTCCTATTAAATGGAAATTATAATAGTTCCTTATTCATAGGGTGACTGTGAGAATCCAAGAAGATAAATAATGCTTGTAAAGTGCTTCACAGAGTACCTGGTATTTAAATGTTAACCATCATTTGTAACTTACAAAGAAAGGCCTGTACTCTTTAGTTAATGCCCTAGAATTCTCACTCTCATTCCCTCTCTCTTCCCTTCTTTGCTAAAAAAACAAAAACAAAAACAAAAAAACCCTAAGTAGTTTCTTATCCATTCTGTGACTGGTTCCACCCATAAGTCATTACTATACTAATTGGCAGCTGGTTCACAGATTCTCCATACAAGTCAGAGGTTCTGTGACCCCAGCGGAGCTCTCCAGGGTGCTGGATTGCCGATGCCTAATGCTCTCTGATGGGTAAATTGGGGCCTAACCTAATGAATTGCCTTGTCCTGGGCCTTGTTACCTCTGGATTTTGATTACCAGCAGCTTTTGCCTTAGAAGAGTACCAGGAATGAAATCTGAAATGAGTAATAGATGTAGAGTTTTTTCCCTCCATCACTGTTTCCCATTTTTCCAAGAAGAATATTATTTAGGCATAAATTCAGATTAACAAAAGTGTCTCCAGAATGCCCCATGCTCCCAAACATCATGAATCATTTAGAAACACCTTATGGATATAATCCCTTAATTTTAAGTTCATATTGAATTTGTGTAGAACTGGGTTTATGGATTTATTGAACAAATAATACAGAGAGGATTCTGTGTCATTTCCCAAAGGTGATCAGAGCTGCCCAGTGACCTGTAATTTATTCCTGCTTATCAGCTGTTTTTAGGGAGATTTCAGTGTTAATAAATGAGAAGGGGAAAAAAAAAAAACTTTGGAGAATGACTTCTAAATCCAGTGAAAAGCCTGAGCAGAAGAAGACATTCACTCATATTTTCAAATTTCAAGTTACTTAATTACTTCATCCTTGTAGATGTTTGGAGGACTTGTTTGTTTTTCAACATTTGTTGAAACACTGAGAATCACTGAGATATAAAAATGACATTTTGTACCATGGTGGCATTATTCAAATTCCAAGGCAATAGGGCCCTAATTCCTTTCTGAATGGAACCCAAGTTAATATTATTAGGATCTACCATCTTCTGACTGTCCCCAGGAAAAAAATAGAATGCTGCCCTAGAACTTATTTTGTGTAATTTCTGGGCAATGAACATATTTCTTAGCCAAAGAAGATTCCTGATGAGATTTTAAGATAAATTGCCATATCTCATATTAGGAGGGTCTTTGATCATAATGAATAGTAAGGCTCTTGCCCAACTTACCTTATAGATTTTTTTTTATTCATCATGACATTACACTTCCTGTGTTATTTTTCTAATTTTTTTGTAGTTGTAAATGGACAGCGTGCCTTTATTTTATTTGTTTATCTTTATGTTGTGCCAAGGATCAAACCCAGTGCCTTACACATGCTAGACAAGTGCTCTGCCACTGAGCCCCAGCCCCAGCTTCACTTCCTGTATTATTAAAAGCCAAAAAACTTTAATTTTAAATATGGTAGACTGAGGTCCCAGATAAGTTTTTATAATTCCAACTGCACAGTATTAATGTGGGCATGAGATTGAGATCCTTACCTGATAAATTTTTATTATCAGACTGGTCTTCCCCTCCTTGAAGTTCAGATATTAGACACCTGAAGTTTTACAAAGTGATTTATCGATTTATCTGGTACCTCTCTTTATGATTTTGGGAAATGAGGTGATTCTATAATCTCGTATGCTTTCCTTCACATCTCTCCAATTTGCTTTGGTTCTGAAGAGAGAGAACAAAGGGTTCTGCAATCAAATAAACATTAGCATTCTTGGTCATGGTACCAGTCTTACAGGATAATCTAGAAGAAAACTTCAGAGCCCCAGTTACACTCTCCTTCTCTGGTACTATAGACCTGACCAGCAGGTTTCATTCTGAGCCTTACCCTGGTTCTTCTAGTTTTCCAGCGGTCTGATGTCATCAAGGAAAATAACATCCACAGTCTTGAAGCTTATTATACATCCATCACTACTGATGTTAATAAATTCTTATCTGGGACGTTGTGTGTCAGAGAGGGGCACAAACGGAAAAGAGAATTCTATACATTGTAGAGTCATTATCATATCTTCTAGCTGTGTCATTCTGTCTTTGCAATACCATTTCCTACCCATCCCTCCTTTCTCTGAACTTTAAGAATATTATTTTTGTGATATACTAAACTATGACATGCAAGTATCATAACTGTATTTTGGGGTTCTCACCATATTAATCAAATCTTCTATTTGGAATTGCTCACGCAACCATCAGTTATGGATCAAATATGTTACATATAAAGCTGGGGTGACAGGATTATCCCTTGTAGCACAGAAATGGAGTCTTAAAGGATCAGAATTCTGGGTCACACCTTCCAGAGAATCCCAAAGGTCTTGTGATTCATAAGGTTACCTTATGTTTCTATAATTGATATTAACTAATTTATTCTGAAATAAGCACACCCATTCCAGTACCAGATGTACTGCTGACAGGTGTGGCACTTCTGAGACGTGTAGGTCATAATGATCTCATTTTAGTTCTCCTGATACATTGTCACTGTAGGAATGAGTACATCCAACGTGGTTGCTAGTGCAGCTTTCCAGTTTAGCCAGATTCTGGCCTCTTCATATTCTATGGTTACTTGCCCATCTCATCTTTGCTTAAGTTAGTGATTGGTCATGAGGACCACATTTAAGAAATAGCAGCTCCTTAAGCAATGGTATGGACTCATTTTTATTGAGACATAATATTTGTACATATTTATGGGGTATATTATAGTACCAAATACATATATATGTGCAAGTGTGTGTGTGTGTATATACATATACACACAAATGTGTGATAATCAAATCAGGGTAATAAGCATTTCCATCTCTTAAAAAATTAATCTCTTTTGTGTTGAGAATTTCATATTCTTCTTTTCTAGTCAATTTGAAATATATAATAGCCTTCTGTGCTTAAGAAGAACCAGAAGTAATTCCTTCACTCTGTTTTGGTACCCTTTATTGAATTCTTTTGGTCCCCCCCAATCCCATTCATCACAGTCTTTAATGACTACTATTCTGTTCTTCTATAGGATTGACCTGCTTGCTAGTTTCCATAAATGAGTGAGAACATGTGATCTTTGTCTTTCTGTGTCTGGCTTATTTCACTTAACATAATGACCTCCATAGTATGGACTATTGGTGCTATTCTGATCTTAATGGAAAAGAGTTAATGGAACAATACCCAGAAGGAAACAGTTCTACTAATTTCCAAGGATGGTCCTAGTAATACTGATAAATACTATAATCCCCTAATTTTATTAAACTCTATGTTTGCTTTTTGCCAATCTGTCAACTCAGAATTTCTTCCATATTATGATTCTATTTTTTGAATGGGTCAAGGTGCAGTGCTCAAAATATCTGATCATCTTATTACTATTGATCTCTCTCCATCCCCACATACACATATATTGGCACTGTTTAGACAACTTCCACCCTTTATTGTCCAACATGGTATAATTACATTCTACTAATTTATTTATTTATATTTTTGGTAGTGGGGATTGAACTCAGGGGCACATGACTACTGGGCCACATCCCCAGCCCTTTTTTGTATTTTTATTAGAGACAGGGTCTGAGTTGCTAAATGCCTCACCATTGCTGAGGCTGGCTCTGAACTCGTGATCCTCCTGTCTCAACCTCCCAAGTGCTGGGATTACAGGCGTGTGCCACTGCGCCAGGCCCTAATTTATTTCTATTTGTCTGCTTTCCTCACTAGAATATCACCTCCAAAAAGTCAGAGATTTTTCTCTGTTTTGCTCATTGCCATATCCCCAGCTGCTTAGAAAAGTGGCTGGCACACAATAAATATTAATTGAATGAAGACATTGTGCATGAATTCAGTACTAAGGGGGGGAAAGAAGATTGGTCTGTTGTTTACTCTGTATGTGGCATAGTTCATTTTTTAAAACAATATTTTTAGTTGTGGATGGACACAATACCTTTATTTTATTATTTATTTTTATGTGGTGCTGAGGATTGAACCCAGTGCCTCACATGTGCTAGGCAAGTGCTCTACCACTGAGCAACAACCCCAGCCTGCATAATTCATTTTTTAAAAATATTTTTAGTTGTAGATGGACACAATATCTTAATTTATTTATTTTTATGTGGTGCTGAGGATACAACCAGTGTCTCACATGTGCTAGGCGAGCACTCTATCACTAAGCTACAACCCCAATCCCCTCATAATTCATTTTTAATGCAGCATATTTTATTCTTATTGGTCACTGCACAGAATCAATGAATAGATTAGTATCAACTGAAAAAAGAAGGTTAAGAATTTTTCTATACAAGGTGAGATTTGGAAGCTATGATTCAAATTAACATGGTAGAAGATGTGGCAGAAAAATAGCATGATTACTATAAACCAGACATTGGGCTAAATGCTTTAAATGTGTTAAGTCTCTCAAGCCACCAAATGATCCTGTCAAGAAAGATATTATTGCCGGGCATGGTGGTGCATGCCTGTAATCCCAATGGCTTGGGAGGCTGAGGCAAGATAAGCCTGCTACACCTCAAGATGACAACAACTGTTGAGCATTTTCTGTTGTATCAGAAAGCATGACTCTTCTACTTACTTCATAAACTGAGGTAGAAGCCAATAAGAACAAAGGCTTATTCTAAGATATATAGAGCCAATTAGAAAGTATTGCAAAGTGTACAATTCTTCAGTCACCTTCAAATTCTAGGCGAGAGATAGGATCTTTTCATAGAAAACTTTAAAATGAGTCTTCTAATGCTTTGAATTCCCACTAATATTGCAGCCTTGATCCAAACTGGGTCTAATTCACTTAACTTTGACTACTTTTCATGCTTGCTGCCTGAACCTACAACTTCCGTCAACTCAATCACTGTGCTTCTGAGACACTTCTACTTTGCTATAAACTAGCAAAAGTATGTGATACTCTGGCCAACCTTTTTTTTTTTTTTTTTTTTTTTTTTTTTTTTTTTTTTTTTTTGATACAAGGGGCTTGAACCCAGGGACATTTATTTAACCACTGAGCTACATCCTCAACACTTTTTATTTCTATTTTATTTTTTTTTTTTTACATTTTGAGGTAATGTCCCTCTAAGTTGCTTAGGGCCTCACTAAATTGCTGAGGCTGGCTTTGAATTTGCAATCTTCCTGCCTCAGCCTCCTGAGCTTCTGGGGTCATAGGCATGCACCACCACACCCATCTCTGGCCAACTTCTTAAAACTCCATGTATCATTTCCCTGTTCATTGTACAGATGACTTTTCTAGGATAGTTTGTTTCAATAACTTTTTTAAATTTATATATCTCATTTCTCTCTTCATATCTGAACTAAGTAACAATTTTCAGCACACTGTGAATCCTGGAGAGATAAGATTTGAACTAACCATGTTTAGCTAACAATTTTCAAATTTTATCTCCAATCCTTACCTCTCTGCCAAACTCCAGATATCTAATTGCCTTCCTAACATCTTCACTTGACTTTCTAACAAATATCGCAAACTCTACTGAACTCCTACTCTTCTTTCCACAGCTATTTTACCATTTAAATTGATGTCAACTTCATTCCTTCTAGTTGTTCAATCCAAAAATGCTGCAGTGATCCTTCATTCTCACTTTCTTTTATAGCCCGCTTCCAAGTCACCAGAAAATCCGGTTAGTATTGTATTCAAAATCCAACCACTGGGGGAGATTCAAGATGGCGAGCTAGAGGAAGGCTGCATTCCTACTTGCTTGGTGGCTTGGGATTCAAGCAGCGGGAATATTGCTTCTCAACGAGGTGGGTGAAAGAGGGATTTCACTAAAATCCAATATTAGACAGTGAGTGTCTTAGAGACTCAGAATTTGGGTACTTTAAACAAAAAAGAAAGAGTACATTGGAGCCTAGCGGGTTGTGGCAGCAACAGCAGTAGCGGCGCTGGTTGGCCACAGGGGAAGGGACAGATTTGGTACAGAAAAACTTGAGATCAGAAAAGCAGCCTGAACTTAGCTGATCCAGAGGCTGCACTGTGCACTGGTGTTTGAAAAGCGCCCTGTGTTTCCCAACTGGCGTGGAGAGCTGAGGTGGAGTCATCTCCAGGTGGCCACGCTGCTGAAACTGCTGCTAGAGTTCAGAGATCACAGCAAACACTGCCACCCTGTCTCGGTGATCGCCTGCTGTGTGGCTTAGGGTGTACCTAGCAGAACGGAACGAAACAGGCACAGAGAAGATTTTACACAGGAGGATTCAAGTTGGAAAAGCAAAAGGGAGCTCAACTCTCTGCTCCTTTGAGTCTGGTGCTGAGGAGCAGCTGAAGCAGGGTGGGAATCTGGGCAGGCGAGTGACAATACTCTGAGGGGCTAAACCCAGGAAGGCTGTGTTCGTGGGCTGCAGAGTGTATGGAGGATTGGCTTTCCTATTCCATGAATAGAATTCTTAGGAGGCTCCTGAGATCCAGATTCCCCACGGAGAGAGCCCAGGCCCTAGAGGTGTGTTGATTGATTTAATCTCTCTAGAGCAGACCCACCCAAACCCCCCGAGGCCTGATTTGACCTGAACACCAGCTGCCAGAACTACTCTCCTTATAGAACTCTGAAACACCAATCTGGTCTCTGCAAAGACTCCAATTGTCAGTACTTCCCATTCCATCCTGTCTCATACTGGTGAGAAGAGGTGCTGAGACTTACTTCAACCATCTTCAGTCTTAGGCCACTCCAACTGGCAGCTGGGAGAGCAACACAAAATGAGGAAGGGGTTAACAACCCCCAGCCCCCGCTCTCATTCTCAGTACAGAGCTCTAGAAGAAATGGAAAGAGCTGGGTGTGGTGGCTCACACCTGTAATCCCAGAGACTTGGGTAGCTGAGGCTGGAGGATTGCAAGTTCAAGGCCAGTCTCAGGAACTTAGTGAGACCCTATCTTAAAATAAAAAATAAAAAGGACTGGGCAATGGCTCAGTGGTTAAGCACCCCTGAGTTCAATCCCCAGTACATTGTAGGGAGAAAAAAGGAAGAAATGAAAAGAAGGACAGTTGGGCATAGACAGTGACTGTCCATTCTCATTGACTATTTTGACCATTTAATTAAGAATCTTTTTCTGTGTGTGTGTGTGTGTGTGCGTGCACGCATGTGCGCACTCTCGCGTGTGTGTGTGTGTGTGCACACTTGCTATGCTGATTGGTTCATGGACATATATGCATATACATATTTGTGTTTTTTTAATCAGTTTTAGCCTTTTGAAAATATAAAAATATAGTTAATTTTCCTTGCCTTTTGAAGGTTAGGGTTTTTGGTTTGTATGTTTTGGTTTTGTTTGTATTGTTTTTGTTTATTTCTCTCATTTCTTTTTCTCTTTTATTCTCCTGCTAGCAGCCAAATCCCTTTGTTCTCTATTTCTCTCTCCCTTTGTTTCTTCTCCTTCCTTATAACCATCATCTGCTACATCTCTTCTGCATTCTCTCTGGTCACTTTTTGAAGTTGTAAAATCTTTTCTACCTTCCTATCACATTTTCTTTTCTTTTAATTAATTGTATTTTTACCATCTTTTAGAACTAACTGGTTTCTATAACTCCTGCTCCCACCAATTATTTTTTTATATTTATTTATTTACTTTAGTTGTACACAATGCAATGTGTTTATGTTTACGTGGTGCTGAGGATCGAACCCGGGCCGCCACAACCCCAGCCCCCCCACCAATTATTACTGCTGTGGATGACATAGTTGACACCTATTGTTTGCTTCAAGGCCAGACTTAGTTTATGTTTGCTTATTGTTTTTGCTGGTGGCAATTGCTGACCCCACCATTTCTGGGTTTGTGTGTGTGTGTGTGTGTGTGTGTGTGTGTGTGTGTGTGGTAATTAATATTGTAGATGTCACAGTAGGGACTAGGTATTTGTTTTAATGCTGTCCATTATTTGCATTGGTTGATGCTATTATTTGTTTCCCTCTATTCTGTGAGGTGCTGGGACATATAGGGACACTACAAGTTCAAAGGATAGAAACTTTGTTGCTGAGCTAAACTCAACCAAAAGAGCATACCTTGCCTCACATGCAAATTAATGACACTCAATCTTCAGCTACACTTCAACACAAAAAATAGAAGAGACAAAAACCCAAACTAGAGGGCTGGGGTTGTGGCTCAGAGGTAGAGCACTTGCCTAGCATGCATGAGGCACTGGGTTCGATCCTCAGCACCACATAAAAATAAAATAAAGTTATTGTGTCCATCTGCAACTAAAAAATAATGTTAAAAAAAATAACCAATCTAGAGATCATTAGAGAAAAGGGATCAAGGTAGGGAGAGAGAAAGAGTGCTAAAGAGTGATATTGGCCAAATTATAATGTTATATTATGTGCATATATGAATATATAACAACAAATCCCATCATTATGTACAACTATAATGCACCAATAAATGTGAGGAAAAAAACAAATGACTAGACCCCAAGTAGAAACAACTAGGTATGGGCCACAAGTTTCCTCCTATGGATATCCACTGCTATAGCAAAAACCGAATTAACACAAAAGCAGTGGATACCAAACCTACAAGGGGCTCTCAATCTAGATTGCTCTAGGAAACTTTGACAATTGAAGACTGCCCTAGAAAGGCCCACAAATAAGAGTGAAAGAGAGATCCTTCCCAACAGATGTATAAAACCCAACAGAGAAATACAGGAAATATGAAAAAACAAGCCAACATGATGCTACCTAAAGTTCATAATCCACCAGCAACTGACCCCAAAGATATTGAAATGAATGTTATATCAAATAAAGAATTCAAAAGAATCATTATGAAAATGATCAATGAATTCTAAGAGAACACTAAAAAACAACTGAATGAATTAAGGAAGTCAGTATAGGATATGAATGAGAAAATCAACAAGGAGATAGAAATGTTGAGAAAGAACCAAACAAAAATCTTGAAAATGAAAGACACAATAAATCAAATAAAATGTTCAGTTGGATGGATATCATTATCCTAAATGCATGATTGAAGATTTGAATAGCACAAATATACTTTGTATACAAACAGTGTTATGTAAAAAGATGCTCTATATGTGTATTATGAATTGTAATGCATACTATTACTATAAATACAACAACTTTGAATTAAAAAAAACAAACAAAAAACACAGAAAGTCTAACAGAGCCAATCATGCTGAGGATAGAATCACAGAGCTAGAAGACTAAATAGCCAACCTTGAACATTCAGACAACATTAAAGAAAAGAAATTAACTAACCATGATCAGAATATACAAGAACTTTGGGACAACATTAAGAAAATAAGTTTAAGAATTATTGGACTTGAGGAGGGTTGTGAGATGCAGGCTAATGGAATGGATAACCTCTTCAGGCAAATAATAACAGAAAAAATTTCCAAACCTTCAGAATGAGATGGACATGCAGATACGGCAGACACTCAGAACTTCAAATGGACGAGATCAAAAAAATAACCTTTCACCGGGCATGGTGGTACATACCTGTAATACCAGTGGCTTGAGAGGCTGACATAGAAGGATTGCAAGTTCAAAGCCAGCCTCGGCAACTTAGCAAGACCCTAAGCAACTCAGCGAGATCCTGTCTCTAAATAAAATACAAAAAAAAAAAAAAAAAGGGCTAGGAATGTAGCTCAGTAGTTAGGTGCCCCTGGGTTTAATCCCCAGTACCCCCCCCCCACACACACACACCAAAAAAAATCTCTTCATGACACATTATAATTAAAATGCCCAACATACAAAACAAGGACAGAATTTTAAAACCCTCAAGAGAAAAATGTAAGGTCATATTTAAAGGAAAGCCAATGGGAATCACTTCTGCTTTCTTAGCACAAACGCTAAAAGCCAGGAGGGCTTGGAATGATGTATTCCAAGTTCTGAAAAAAAATAATTCTCAACCAAGATTGCTATATCCTGCAAAGCTATTTTTCAAAATCAAAAAGATTCATGACTACTAAACTAACACTATAGAATTTATTTAAAGAAATACTCCACAAAGAAGAAATAAAAAAGAAAACTCAGAGCTCACAAATGAACAAATCTCATTTGAAGAGGAGATAAGCAAATGAGAAAAAGGACCAAATTAAACATTATAAATAAATCAAAATGGCAGAAATTAATAAACATCTCTCTATAATAACATTGAGTATAAGTGGTCTCTACTCTCCAATTAAAAGACATAGGCTGGCAAAATGGATTAAAAAACTGGACCCAACTTTATGCTGTTTGCAAGAGACACACCTTACGTGCAAAGACCAGTCAGAGACTGAAAGTGAAAGGATGGAAATTATGCAAATGGAGCCAAAAAAAAAAAAAAAAGCAAGAGTAGCTACTCTGGTATCTGTCAAAGCAGACTTCAGAACAAAATTAATCAGAAGAGACAAAGAAGGGCAGAAACTATGCAATTCTTAGAAGAAAACGTAGGGTCAACACTCCAGCATATAGGCACAGGCAACAACTTTCTCAATAGGACCCCTAAAGCTCAGGAATAATGCTAAAAGTTAATAAATGCAGTGTCATCAAATTAAAACCTTCTTCACAGCAAAGGAAACAATTAGGAATGTTAAGAGAACCTACAGAGTGGGGGAAAAATCTCTGCTAGCTATTCTTCTGACAGAGGATTAATATCTAGAATATATAAAGAACTCAAAAACTTTACACCAAAAAAATCAGATTACTCAATAAATGGGCAAGTGATACTTCCCAAAAGAAGAAATACAAATGGCCAACAAATATACAATAAAATATTCAACATCATTAGAGGTTAGGAAAGTGCAAATCAAGACTACACTGAGATTTCATCCCACACCATTCAAGAATGGCAGTCATCAAAAATACAAATAATAATAAATGTTGGAGCTGGGCACGTTGGTGGATACCTATAATCCCAGCATCTTAGGAGGCTGATGCAGGAGGATTGTGAGTTCAAAGTCAGCCTTAGCAACTTAGTGAGGCCCTAAGCAACTCAGTGACACCTTGTCTCTAAATAAAATACAAAAAAGGGCTGGGGATGTGGCCCAGTGGTTAAGCACTCCTGGATTCAATTTCTGGTACCTAAATAAATAAATGTTGGAGAGGATGTGGAGAAAATAGAACACTTTTACACTCTTGGAATTAGTACAACCACTATGGAAATCAGTATGAAAAGACTAGGCATGGAGCCACCATATGACCTACATATACCACTCCTCAGCATTATCCTAAAAAATTAAAGTCCATCATCCAGGTGTGGTGGCACACACCTGTAATCCCAGCAGCTCAGTAGGCTAAGCAGGAGGATCGAGAGTTCAAAGCCAGCCTCAACAACTTAGCAAGGCCCTAAGCAACTTGGTGAGAACTTGTCTCAAAATTAAAAAAAAGAAAGGCTGGGGATGTATCTCAGTGGTTAAGCACCCCTGGTACCAAAAAAAAAAAAAAAAAAGAAAAAAAAAAAGAGAGAGAGAGAGAGAATTAAAGGCATCATACTATAGTGGTAAATGCATGCTATAGTGGTAAATACATCCCCATGTTCATAACAGCACAATTCACAACAGCCAAACTATGGAACCAGCCTATGTGTCCATCAATGGATGAATAGATAAAGAAAATGTGGAATATACACACACTGGAGTTATATTCAGCCATAAAGAAAAATGAAATTATGTTATTTGCAGGGAAATGGATGGATTAAGAGACCATTATGTTAAATGAAATAAGCCAAACTCAGAAGGTCAAGGGTTGTATGTTTTATCTCATATACAGAAGCTAGAGAGGCAAAAGGAAAGGAGAGGTGGAGGAGGATCTCATGAAATCCAAAGGGAGATCAGTAGAGGAAAGGGACCAGGGGATGGGAGGCGGGGAGGAGGGGGAAGTGCTGGAGAGTGATACTGGCCAAATTATATTATTATATCTTGTGCATGTACAAATATGTAATGACAAGTCCCATAATTATGTACCAATATAATGCACCAATAAAAAATGCAGGAGAAAAAAATAAAACAAAGCAAAACCCAAAAAACATAGTCCAACCACATCGTATCAACTCCACTGCTACTATGAATCCACTATCATATCTCACTTGGGTTTGCAGCAGTAAGTAGCTTCCTTACTGGTCTCTCTGACCAGAGAAATCAGTCTGGCTGCTGTATGGAGAACAGACTACATTTGGACCAAATTGATTCCTCTTAAATATAAATAAGACCATGTCACTCTTCTGTTCTGTGGATCCTGTTTCATTTAGAATGAAGTCTCAGGTTTTTGGAGCTTAGGGCTTCTAAGGCCTGAGATGTAAATTTATATTAGTGGCTCCCTTGCTCTAGTGCTAGCTGACAGTTTGTAGTGTCTAGGTGTGAAAAAATTTAGGAGTACTAAGGCAAGCACTGTACTGTCATAAATTCAGGCCAGTCATAATCAGTAAACCTTCCTGGAATGCAGTTTATCCTTACAAATTTGAACTCTGTTGAAAATATTTGTCAAGTTGGTTAATGAAGATTATCTTTGCTCTATCTGTAGGGAAAACAGACTGCTATGAGACTAAAATGTAAACAGGAAAGGGCTTTTAGCTTTTCCTTTAGGCAGAAAAGCCAACTGGTTATTTATGTGTTGTAAAGCACTTATAAATTCACTTTATGTGATAAACATGTGGTCAAAATCAATTGTACTAAATGCAAACAGTTCTTGGCCATGTAAACTTTTAAATTTCTCTGTGCTTTGTATTCCTGGTAGCCTTTCTTCTTCCTGTCAAAAGCATTACTAAGTATTAAGATAAGAAATTATACAAAACATCCTTTCTCCTTTGATGTCTACCAAAGTTACCCTCTCAACTTGGGGAACTAGAGGAGGTTTTGCTATAACTATAAGGCAACTTCACCATTTGTGACTCAGTTGGAAATATGTACAAAGTTGAGCAGCAAAAGAAACATGGATCTCAAAGTCTATGCACTTTGCTCTTGCAGAGTGAAGACCTACCCTTGGGGTTGAGCCTATGAAGAAGGAACTATCTGATGGACCTTCATGGTTATCTAGTTTCCATTTAAATCTTAGCTGACAGCAGATCAAAAACAGGGAGGAGATTTGTGGTGGGTAGGGCTACTAGAAGTTGATATTCCAGGAAGTGACAGTGAACTTAGAATGTGCAAAGACAGTAGAATTAATAGCAATAAAGCTATTTGCAACTATTTAATGTAAAGCCCTGAAGACATTGTCACATTATAGCCTAGTCAGTAAACAATGTTCCAGATGATTACACTTAGTCATCTGAACACACATATACTCTCTCACTCTCTTCTCTCTCTCTCTCTCTCTCTCTCTCTCTCTCTCTCTTTCACACACACACACACACACACACACACACACACACACACACACAGTAATATCCAAGCAACATCCCGATTAGGATGGAATATAGTTTGGAAAAATTTCTACCTAAAATGATTTCAAAATATGAAACTGGTATAATCAAAGCAGTAAATTTTACTTTTACTTAATGTGGTTTTTCTTGCTCTCAGAATATGAAAGATTGACAAAGATTTACTATTCCTACATGAGGTTAGCAGATGACTGAACCTATGGCTCCATGGAGAGAAGAATGAGACCTCTTAAACAGCCTGGGATCAAAATTCAGCTCCACTGCCTATCGGTTGTGGGAATTTGGGTGTCATGGGAACACTAAGAAGCTCAGTTTCCTTAATTATAAAATGGATCTCACAATTCCTATCTACAAACATTGTTATGAAGAGTTTGTGTTCGAAGTGTATGCAATCACAAAGACAAAATCTGCGAGCTTTGGGAAGGAATCATTTACATTCACAACATTCTTTTCTCCCTCAAGATAGCAGTGATGGACTCAAGTTTTCTCCTCTCTTTATGTATGATGTTTTATACCAGCACCGAATTAGGTGATCAGAGCACTTGACAGTTTTTCCATGGCTGAATTCATGCAGACTCCCTGGCTGACTCCCTTTTCTTTCACAAATGACCCTGTTCATTCTATTGGTGAGCTCCTCCAGCCTGCTATTTCAGCACAGGTTAGCAAACTTCAACAATGCAGAATCCTATAGGCCAAATAAACCTTTTTTTTTCCAGTTTTTTTTTTTAATTCTAATTTGTTATACATGTTTGCAGAGTACATTTCATTTCATATTACATATAAAGAGCACAATTTTTCAAGTTGCTGGTTTTATATAAAGTATTTTTATGTATTTAGGGTAATCATGGATAACTCAGTCTGCTAATAAACCTTTGAGTCAAGCTCTCAGCTAATCTCTACTATGGTGTCCTTGAAAGATGACCCATGCAAATGGTTTGCTTAAACATTTTAGTATGGAAGTTTATTATTTATTACACTGCCCCTTTCATTTTAAGTGGCTTTTATTATTAGGCTTCTGGTATTGTTCTATACATTCTTACATTATTCATATAATATAACATTCCTATAAGGTGAATATAATATTATCATCAGCTTTTCAATAAAGAAGTTAGGTGCAGGGAGGATATTAAGTGCCTTAAGTCACACAGCTAACAAGTGGAAGAGTAAATTCGCTCTCTTATCCAAGTCTTCATCTCAATGACAGTGTCACAATAGTCTAAGATGGATTTTCTTTTTGTTTGGGCATCCAAGTTGGATTTATAGTTGATATTAAGCTTTTATTCAGCCAGCTTGTCTGGGGCTGCTGCAAGAACTCATTAACTGTTCTCTAAGCAGCAGGCATACTGATCGTATTAAAACTTTTGCCAGATAATCTCTCTGCTTGAAGCCTTCCATTGTCTTCCCACATTGCTTAGAGTAAAAGCCCAAGTGCTCTAAGGCCCTCCTGGTATGGCCCCTAGCTTCCTCCACACCTTTGTGCTTGCTAGTCCCCCTGTCTGGAAAAGTCTTCCCCTAGTTATCTGCATGACTTTCATCCTTTCCTTTAGGTCTCTGCTCAAATGTCACCTCTTGAGGCCGTCCTTGTAGACAATCTCTCTGCACTTCATAATGCTCTTTCCCTCATTTCCTGCTTATCATGAGTCATTGCATTTATCACCAACTCTTTGTTTCTTTCCTCTACCCTCACCTCACATAATACGATAGTAACAGCCTTATTTATTAGTGTATATCTAATATGTAGAATAGTTCCCGGCACAGTAGGTAGTCAGCAATAATGGCTGAACCAGGATTATTGTTGTTTTGGACATGAACTGTTTTTGTTCAGACTGCCTAATCTTGTACTGTGTACTTGTTTCAGGGGACATTTGGACCTAGTCATACCACTTTGTTTTATTAAATCCCTTGTTGAAATGGAAGATAAACTACGGCTTTTTTTTTTAAACCTATTGTATTCTTTTATCAGAGGCAACATCTGGCTTATTCCTAGTGAATACCAAGTGAAGTAGATACACATTTTCCAAGTGCAAATCACATTCTAAAAATTATATAGTTTTGTCAAGTGTCAAGGTCAAACTCATCCCTCTATCTTTTATGAAATGGATCCCCACCTCCAGCACTTTTGAAAGTTAGAATAGCTTTCTTGCATGTTCAGTCTTCTAATTTTTTTTCTGCTTCTCCATGGTTTCTCAGAGACAATACATTCCTTTGGGCCAGTTGTTTTACTGGGTCCCATTCCATTGGTCTTTTCATGGATTATTTCCATTCTCGAAACAAGGTCAGAACACTTTCAGGTAACTATCAGAATATCATATCTTCTCTATGGAGAGCGAACACAAATTCCAAAAATCCAGTCAGTGCTTGCAGTTGTGCATCATGAGCTAGTTTTCCTACAGAATCACTGTAAACAATTCCTCCGTTTCCCTTGCTTCTCAAAGTTTATTGGCTTCCAGCATTTTCCTGTCTCGCTCTTATCTCAAGCCTTCTTGTCCACCTATTTTTAGCTTGAAGTTTGGTTCTTGCTTTCTCCATTTCAATTTTTACTATGTTAATTTTATTTTCTGCCTCAGAGAATTGAATTTGGACTACTCCATTTTCACCCCCAAACCTAAGTATTTCATCCATGAAGTTACCTGAGTAGAGAATTGTTTTGGCTTTTATTCAAGTAACATCTCAAATCTTTATTCAAAGACTCATGTGCTATTTTCGTTTTTGTAGCCTGTTTTTCTCCTAATGTGTGAGACAAATGAGTGGATTTCTGCTTCCTTGAATGTGAGAGCAGCCTTACTGGAACTTCTGCACTGATCACCCCCCAATCTCACTTTCTTTAAGCATTCTTTATTATTATTTAAATTCATCAACCTCCTTGTTTTGTCAAATGATAGTGTATTTTAGATTCATATTTGCTCTAGTAGTACCAAATCTATCATCTTCACTAAAGGCACAAGTCTCTCTTCTGCTCTTTACCTATAGCTCCACGACCACTCTTAAACTGTAGACTACATTTAGTTAAGGGTCTATATTCTAGAATTAGACTGTATGGATCCATGCCTCAGCTCCACCACTGATTATTGAGGTTTAGTAAATTCATGAGCAGTTTCATAAGCAATAAAATGGCAATAAAAGTATTTGCCTTTAGGTTTGTTATGATGCTTAAATAAAATATGTGCATATATGAATATAGCATAATGAATTCCACTATTATGTACAATTATAGTACACCAATAAAAAATTAAAAATATTACAACACAGCACTTTGAACAGTTATCATTTCTTATGCTATAACAATATGCACAACTTTGAAATAAAGCTAAGTAGTGGAAATTTTTTTAAGGCTTGGTTATTGCCATTTCATCTGAACCTGGAAGACTTGTTTTTCTGGGTGAAGAAATGTTTTCTCTGCGTGAAGGTTTCATAATCACAATCAAGCAGGTCCACAAGCCCTGCCATTTAAAGTCACTGCTCTCTTTTATCTGTGACATGCTTACACCCTGGTACTGAGAGCACTGAGCCAGCTCCTGAGATTCAACAGGATAACCACTAAAATCTCTCTGTTCTATGTTGCCATGATCCCATGGCTATGGATGGCCAGAACTTGACATGGGCACTCTTTGGATTTCATACATGTGGTGGCATTTCTTACTTCTCTTTAGCTTCACCTGAGTTTTGAACAGGTAAGTGAAAGGGAAGAACGTTATGAAGTCAGCCTTAGAACTGGTGTTTAACATGGTCATCTAAAAAGATGAAAATGAGCCTTCTGAAGTTTTCCACAGCTAGACCAGAGCATTAGCCCATGCAGTGGAGAGCAGTCTTATAATTTTTAAAAATGGCCATGGAAATTAAAATTTATCCAAAAAAATGAATTTCATAAAGACAAAGTCTTTGAAAGGGAATATGTTACCCAAGTACTGAGGTTCTGTGAACATGAGCTGGAAATAAAAATAAAAGAGGGAAAACTGAGTATTAATGGAATTGTCAGAAAAACATAAATGCCAATATTACCTCATGATCTCTAATTCTAACCCTCTCCATTACTGTAAAATCGTAACACCCTCAGTGTATGGTTAACAGCTTTGGTGGAATATATTAACCAAATGTACAAGTTTTGATTTAGCCATAAAGTGCTAGGAGAGCTAAGGTTTTCTAGGATTAATAAATAACATGTCTTTATTTATTTTACTTTAAAGAAAATCATTCTAAAATCTGTTTTACATATCTGTTCTCTCCAGGATTAAGTTTATATTGGTTCAGCAGATTGTTTACTGTTTTTTTTCTTCGTTTTCTCCTCCTCCTCCTCCTTTTTTTTCTTTCCTTTTTTTTTTTTTTTTTGGTGTGTGTGTGTGTGTGTGTGTGTGTGTGTGTGTGTGTTCCCTCCTCTGTGCCCAACCCAAGTTCAAAGGCTGAAGAGAGAAAAACTCATGAGGAAATTTTACTCTAGGGAAAGTTGTTCAGTGGATGGATCCTGGCGCACGGGGCAAGATGTTAGGCTCTTCCTGGCTCCTTCTCAGCTTTGTTGCTGTGACTGCTGCTCAGTCCACCACCGAGGAACGGGCCAAGACATTTTTGGATGAGTTTAACCAGAAAGCTGAAAACCTGTCTTATCAAAGTTCACTTGCTTCTTGGGATTATAACACAAATATCAGTGAGAAGAATGCCCAAAAGATGGTGAGTTCTTATGTTTACACAGGGGGTATTTGTTGCTTCTTACAGATTAGAACTACTGCCCATAAAACTAAAAAGGGAAATGAAAGAAATCTCTTGAGCTGTAAGGTTGGAAGTTTGCCTCTGTATCCCTGATTCTGGAGTCCCAGATGACTAAACTTAATTGACCTTGGAGTTAATTTGAAAAAACGGCCACAAAATCATTCACTGGTCTCAGTCCAGATTCTAGAAACAAGTGGATATGCTTTATAAAGTGACCATAATAATTGTCATCATAAAGTTATAAAGCATTTCATGGAAATGCTATTATAATTGAGTTAATAATTTCCTCCAGTCTATAATGTCAACAGGAATATCTAAAGCCTAAAATGACATATTGACTAAAAAATGCAACTGGAGGCTTACTGAATGAACCAGCTAGTAATTAAGCTAACCAGGGATTGAGTGAAACTGGACTTGGGAATTCCTCCTTTCATTGTCACGGAGTTCTGAGGGACTTCCAAGAGTGATAGAAGAGCCCTCCAAGGAAAACTATGATTAAACCAGTTCTGAAAAAAAAAAATCTCAGAATGTTCTAGGAAAGTAATATGGTTTGTTTGACAAGTGCAAGGATTTAGTACTTTTTTCACAGATTCCTTAAGCAGTATCCTTACACAGTTAAGTGCTGGAAAATCACACAATTAATTTGAAAAAAGATTTTTGTGTCATTTGTGCAGCAAGTCCTTTCTTCCAAAAGTATTATAGTTTGGAAGCTTGTTTTTTTTTTTTCCAAATGATTAGTGTGTTGCATGTTTAATTTAAATAATTACTATTTACTAAACAGATCCAATCTGAGAACTGCTGCCTCATTTGAAATCCCCCAAGCTATTTTTTTTTTCTATTTTCTAAAGTTCAGAGGAAAGCCAAGAGATTTTGACAGCCCAGTGCTATCATAGAAGATGTTTTGTCTTATTTTACATTTTGGTACTACCTCTCTTCATCTCTTCATTGTAGCCCCCCCCATTTTAATTTGATTTCTGTTGGAGGATACTGTGGTGTTTTTGGGGTATTTTTTTTTCATTCTCAGCTGAATGGTTCATGGGTGATGATGAGGTATACTAGCATCATACCCAAAAGCTAGAGCCAGACTAACTAAATCCAAATTCTTTTTTTTTTTTTTTTTTTTTTTTTTTTTTGTGGTACCGGGGATTGAACTCAGGGGATCGACCACTGGGTCACATCCCCAGACTTTTTTGTATTTTATTAGAGACATCTGAGTTGCTAAGTGCCTCCCAAAACTCGCGATCCTCCTGAGCCAAAGTGCTGGGATTACACTGCGCCACCGCGCCCGGCACTAAATCCAAATTCTGACTCCACCACTTTTTAGGTAGGTGAACTTGAGCTACTTAATTAGCTTCTTTGGGTCTTATTTTCTTCATCTGTGAAAAAAGTAGCTAATACTCATATGTGCCTCATAGCATTGCTATGAAGACTAAATTAGTACACAAAACCACCTGAACAGTGCTTGATGCTTGTGGGCATGGAGAACAGTAAGACATCATTGTTATTAGTATGAGAGGCAGTTGGGGTTTTTGTTTTCAGAGCCACAGATTTATTTAGGAAAGCAGATACACATTCAAGGGAAAATATGGGTCATCTCAAAAGAGGAACCTTTGGAATACACATTCAGGGGAGAATGTGAGCCATCTCTGGAGGGAGAGGCAGCAGGGAGTTAGGACTATTTTTCCCCCCAGGGCCAAGGACCTGAACCCAGGACCCTGCGCATACTAGGCAAGCACTCTGCCATTAGCTAAATCCTCAACCCCAGAGTTAGGATTTTTGAAGAAGCATGTAACAGTTCTGTTGCAAGCCCAGATGTGGAGTAGGCATGTTATGGAATGAAATGTAATGATGTTCATTGAAACCATCTCTGAATCATTAAAGTGCTATCACTTTTGAATTGTACAAAGTGAAATGAAAGATTATAAATTACTAAGTGTGGCTAAACTGGAAGAAATGTATAGGTACTTTAAAGGAACATTGAAAATATTTAAATGCAAGAAGCAAATGAGAGGCCCTGTATCTCCTTCTTCAGCAGTGGAGAAGGGGCATTTAATGCACTCAGTGGCACCTATGTGTGTTTACCTGGGAAGGTGGGGAGGGAAGTGGCTCCTTCTATTCTCTGATCACATCTTGAGATTCCTGATGCACTGGGTACTGTGGCAAATGTTTAGATAGGGAATTGGGCTCAGTTAGTAGAGTGCTTGCCTCACATACACAAGGTCTTGGGTTCAAACCCCAGCAGTGCGCACATGCGTGTACACACACACACACACACACCACACAGAAGATGGGGAATTGCTGAGATTTATTATGCTATAAGGATATGCGTAGTATGGTTACGTATAAGTGTCTGCTATAGTAAGTGCAGACTCTGGGGTCAGACCTACACTGAGTAGGTTCAAATCCTACCTCTAATCTTATAAGCTGAGGGTCTTGAGCAAGTTTCTTTCTTTCTTTTTTGGTACCAGGGACTGAACTCAGGGGCACTCAACCACTAAGCCACATCCCCTAGAGACAGGGTCTCACTGAGTTGCTTAGCACCTCGCTAAGTTGCTGAGGCTGGCTTTCAACTCGAGATCCTCCTGCCTCAGCCTCTCAAGCCACTGGGATTACAGGCGTGTGCCACCATGCCCAGTTTGAGCAAGTTTCTTAACTTCCTTCAGCCCCAATTACCTCATCTGTAAACTGAGGCTTATAATCATAATACTAGTGATGTAGTCTATGCTGTACCAGATTATTGAGTTTGGTGAATTTATGTGTGTTTGAATGCATTCGAGTTTAATCTTAGCACAGTGTCTGGCAGTTCTCTACATCAACATTGATGACAATAATATTATTCAGGGGCTGGGGTTGTGGCTCAGCAGTAGAGCACTCGCCTAGCACATGCGCGCCTGGGTTCGATCCTCAGCACCACGTAAAAATAAACGCATTGTGTACAACTAAAAGCAAATAAAATAAATATTTTAAAAAATATTATTCAGGGACTTTATATTCTGAAAAGCCCACAGTCTCACTGCTATCTTAAGTATGTAGGTTTTTTTTTTTTTAATTATAAATACTAAGCTGGGCGTGGCGCACGCCTGTAATCCCAGTGGCTGGGGAAGCTAAGACGAAGGGATCGTGAGTTCAAAGCCAGCCTCAGCAAAAGCGAGGTGCTAAGCAACTTAGTGAGACCCTGTTTGTAAATAAAATACAAAATAGGGCTGGGGATGTGGCTCAGTGGTCGAGTGCTCCAAGTTCAATCCCTGGTGCCCCCCCAAAAAATTATAAATACTAACTGATATTAACTATACAAATTAATGGGTTTCACTGTGACATTTCCATACATGCATATATTATGTTTTAATCACATCACTCCTCCCTACTATTCTTTCTTGCCCTCAGTGGGTGGTTTTTAAATAAATATTTATCAGAAAAAGAGCTGGGGAAAGTGAGAGTCTCCCACCTCTGAGACTCTTCTGAGATTCATAGAGCAGCTACTGAAATGATATGAACTTGGGGGCAATGCAGTTCCCAGAAACAGCCATAATGTTCCCTCCTTTGCCTGCTTCTTGGCCTGTAAGCAGCAAACTCAAGGTCAAGAATTAACAAATATCAACCTTTGACTGTGTATCTTGACAACAAACCTTTCCTGCACAAAGGGGAGAATTCATCCCCATAAATTCATATACTACTGATTTCATGTTTTATTACAGACCAACATCTGTTCTTATAAGATGTACTAACTTGCTAAATTAAAAACTGTGGATTTATTTTAATGGGACTATCTGATGATCTGGTTTGTTTTCTTTGGGATTAAACTATAAATGAACTTCTTGGACAGAGAAAATAACTGCCCCTGTAATCACCAGTTTTTCACATTTATTTGCTCAGCAATAATCCACTCAAGTGAAAGCAAGTAAAATATTTGAAATTACCATTAATAGTTTAAGGCCACTTGGTGTTTCAAATCTTCATATTGTGATACCTTAAAAAGATACATTTGTTTATTATCTCAAAGAGGTTTTGCAAATTCTGAAAAAAAGTTCTCCAATGACATGAATATTATGTTCCATAAAGCAGACTTTGGACAGATTATTAATGCATAGACAAATGTTTGGAAAAAATCAAATTATAATAAATAAATCTTGCCACCAAAAGTTGTAAAACATAGTAAAATGACACAAATTTAGAAGTAATCTAGAAAATAAAGGTTGGATATATGTTGGCTTCTCCTGGGAGCTAATGAGCTGTCAGAAATCTTTTTTTTTTTTTTTTTTTTTAGAAATAATTTTTAACTCAGGAAAAAAACCTAGAAGCCATTCAACATTGTTCCCTGAAGACTGAATAAGTTTCCGTGACCACAATGGTCTAGACGGTTGTGGATATAGAAGAGAACATTTTCCCATGTCTTTAGAAAATTAATGCTGGTGGTCATGTTTAAAGGAAGAATTTTAGAAAAAGACACTGTTACACCAAAAAGAGCAATCAGAATGACTTAAGAGGATCAGAGACAGTTGGGCGCTGCAGAAAACCTGACTCAAAATGGAAAAAAAAAAAATCTGAATAGTTTGAGATGGAACAAGAAAGGATAGATAGAGTGTTCACAGCTATATTGGCAAAACCTCTTAAACTAGAAAAGTAGTACAGTTGAAAGCTCAATAGAGATAAATTTAGAGTAAACAGAAGGAAGTGCCATTTACACTACGGGTGGTAACACTGATAAGACTTGTAAAAACTGGGCTATTCTTTAATCTAAAAAACGTGAGACTTTTAAAACTGTAAATAGGTTTTTGACGTATTTAAGCCAATGTGTGAATTGTAGATCCACTGTGGGTTAAGGAAGTATGGTCAATTGCATTGATGGACTTAGTTCTTCATCCTTTCCTATAATAGTGTCTAAGTTCACGTCAGTCTGTTTGCAGTGCCGTCCCACAGCAGGTTATGTGACTGTGTCCTTCATCATGTGTCTTGGTTTGTGTTAGAAGAAATGATGAAAGCAGACGCTTGGAATGCACTTGAATAATTGGGCTTGTTCTTTGCATCTTTGCCTTTGCCAAGAAAACCTGCCTGGGCTAGCCAACTGAAAACAAGACACACGTGGAATAGTTGCCCGAGCAGAAGCCAACTCCCAGAGTTGTAAGGAAATCTAGCTAAGATCAGCAGAGCTACCTGCCAACCCCCAGTGATTCTAGATACATAAATAATAAACACTTAGGCCATTAAGGTTTTTGGTTGTTTATTATAGAATATTATTGTAGCAACAGATAACATATGCAGGAAGGGAAATTTGGGAACCAACGTGACATTTGTATATGTATATCCCATCAGTTTAACATTATTGAAGATAATCTGCAATTTCCATATTGCTCCTTGGTATAACTTTGAGCTATCAGGATAGTTAGACTTGTCAGCCTATGGATATGACTTTGTATGGCAATCCTTAGATCAAGTTGTAAGAATGTAACTTAAAATAATAGAGGACATCTAACTTGATCAGTATAGAGTCCTAAAAGCTACCTACCTAGAGTGTGACAGGAAACATCAGATAGGGATAAGAAAAAATCTTGGTTCAAAACAGATTTGTAAAACTTTCTGCTTTTCTCTGTCATTGTGGTGCTTATGTGGTTGACTCTACTAATTATGGATTCTTACAAGACATTATGATTATTATTATTTTGTGCTGGGGATTGAACCCAGGAGTGCTTAACCACTGAGCCACATCCCCAGCCCTTTTTATATTTTATTAAATTTAATTAATTAATTTATTTATTTATGGTACTGGGGATTGAACTCAGGGGCACTCGACCACTGGACTACATCCCCAGCCCTTTTTTGTATTTTATTAGAGACAGGGTCTCACTGAGTTGCTAAGTGCCTCGCCATTGCTGAGGCTGGCTTTGAACTCGCGATCCTCCTGCCTCAGCCTCCCAAGTGCTGGGATTATAGGCATGAGCCACCGCGCCCAGCTCCTTTTTATATTTTATTTTGAGACAGGGTCTCACTAGGGTTGCTTGGGGCCTTCCTAAGTTGCTGAAGCTGGCTTTCAGCTTGTAATCCTCCTGCCTCAGCCTCCCAAGCTGCTGGGATTGCAGGTGTGCACCACCATGCCTTACAAAACCTTTTTTTTTTTTTTTTTTTTTTTTTTTTGGTATCGGGGATTGAACTCAGGAGCACTCCACCACTGAGCCATACCCCCAGCCATATTTTGTATTTTATTTAGACAGGGTCTTAGTGAGTTGCTTATTGCCTCGCAGTTGCTGAGGCTGGCTTTGAACTCCTGATTCTCCTGTCTCAGCCTCCCAAGTTGCTGGGATTATGGGTGTGCACCACTGTGCCTGGCATTTTGTTTTGTTTTGTTTTGGTGGTGCTGGGGATTGAACCCAGGGCATTATGCATGCAAGGCAAGCGCTCTACCAACTAAGCTGTATCCCCAGCCCCTTACAAAACTTTTAAGATTAAGTAATTCCCAGCCAAGAAACAGAACAAGATCATATACTTCCCCAATGGATTCAGATGAAAACTGGTAATGAAACCAGATGCAACTCCAAGAAGAGACACTAGAGAAGAACCAAGCTGGGTCTATAAGTAATTGCACATGAGACAACACACATTCATGCTATATCAAGGTCACCATCACTTTAACAATCTGAAAACATCACCACTATCTGGACAGTTGGACATGTTTTAGTGGAAAGATATTTCTTCTATTGGAAAGATAATTTTTCTTTTTTTTTTTTTTTTTTGTACCAGGGATTGAACTCAGGGGCACTCGACCTCTGGGCCACATCCCCAGCCCTTTTTTGTACTTTATTAGAGACAGGGTCTCACTGAGTTGCTAAGTGCCTCACCATTACTGAGGCTGGCTTTGACCTCGCGATCCTCCTGCCTCAGCCTCCCAAGTACTGGGATTACAGGCGTGCGCCACTGCGCCCGGCTTAATTTTTCTTTTTGTATCTGGGATTTTGCACTAGTAGGTCTGTTTAGCAATTAATATGAGAAAACATCTATTTTGAACAAAGGTTTCCAAAGAGTTCAGAAATTCAGTGACAATTAAATATCAAACTCTTGTCACATGCTACACAGTAAATTGCCCCCCTTGCCTTACAGCAAATACAGATTGAATATTCACTAGTTAAACTACAATTAACTTCTCAGTAAAATGATATTTTTATGCACTGCCCCTTCTTTGTAACTTTATTGTTTTTTTAAATATAATTCATTATAAATCTTCCCTAAGGCTTATGAATATAGGAAATTAGCAAGTTCATTAATCAGAACATTAACAAACAGCAGGAAGGCTAAATCATAAACCTAGTTATGAAGATGAAATGGAGTAAATAATAGTAAGAGTTTAAGCAAATAGAAAGATAATCAAAATCTTTTGCTAGTGCACCTCAATTCTGACCTAAAGTTGCACAAAGGTAAACCTAGTGCTATAGAGAAAAATAGGGACCTCCTTAAAAGCAACTTTAGAAAGGACACACTTGATTTTTTTTTTTTTTTTTTTTTGGTATTGGGGAATTGAACTCAGGGGCACTGGACCACTGAGCCACATCCCCAGCCCTTTTTTGTATTTTATTAGAGACAGGGTCTCACTGAGTTGCTAAGTGCCTCGCCATTGCTGAGGCTGGCTTTGAACTCGTGATCCTCCTGCCTCAGCCTCCCAAGTGCTGGGATTACAGGCGTGCGCCACCGCGCCCGGCCACACTTGATTTTTTAATAGTGAAGCTGAAAGCTATCCAGCAACATAGGTGGTCCCTGGACCATTCTTATCCTTGGAGAGAGCAAGATTCCATTGCTAGCAGAGGCACCCTGATTCACTGTTTTAGTATTTGGGGGTACCAACTACAGCTGCTCCAAATTCTTTTCCATGCAGCTGGAGTGCATGTTTAAGACTGCCCCACTGGAGTCTGCAAGGTCTCTAAGAACACTTCATAAATACTTCTTAGTTATCAGAAGTTGGAGGCCCACTTTTTTTTTTTTTTTTTTTTTTTTTTTTTTTTTGTACTGGAGATCTAACCCAGGGACACTTTACCACTAAGCCACATTCCTAGCTCTGTTTATTTTTTATTTTGAGACAGGGTCTTGCTAAGTTGCTGAGGTTGACTTTGAACTTGTCATCCTCCTGTCTCAGCCTCTGGAGTTGCTGGGATTACAAGCATGCACCACTATGCCCAGCAGAGCAGGGTATTTCAAAACCACTATTCTATATTCAAGGAAAAAAATGTTGACTTAATCTTTACCTCTAATGGGTCTTCAGTGTACCCACAATACCCACACACAAGCATAGGAGTGAGGAAAGATCACTGCAATGCAGTAAAATGGAATTCAGGGCTGAGCACTTTCCCCTAAGAATATAAAATTCAGAAAAATGAAAAGAAAATGTTTACAAACATTTAAAAATTAAAATTTTCAACTATTAAACCTCCCATCTAAAATACCAAAAACTAATATTTTGAATCCTAAGGTGGAGTGGCGGAATTCATATTCATATAAATTATATTACTGTTAAATAAATGTTTTTTTAAAATATGCCAATTTGGAACCAGATGTGGTGGCACACACCTGTAATCCCAGCAGCTCAGGAGGCTGAGGCAGGAGGATTGCGAGTTCTAAGCCAGCCTTAGCAACTTAGCAAGGCGCTAAGCAACTCAGTGAGACCCTGTCTCTAAATAAAGTACAAAATAGAGCTGGGATTGTGGCTCAGTTAAGTATCCCTAAGTTAAATTCCCGGTACAAAAAAAAAAAAAAAAAAACAGTTTGGGCTGGGGTTGTAGCTCAGTGGTAGAGCACTTGTGAGGTACGGGGTTCGATCCTCAGCACCACATAAAAATAAATAAATAAATAAAATAAAGCCGGGCGCGGTGGCGCATGCCTGTAATCCCAGCACTTTGGGAGGCTGAGGCAGGAGGATCACGAGTTCAAAGCCAGCCTCAGCAATGGAGAGGCACTTAGCAACTCAGTGAGACCCTGTCTCTAAATAAAATACAAAAAAGGGCTGGGGATGTGGCCCAGTGGTCGAGTGCCCCTGAGTTCAATCCCTGGTACCAAAAAAATAAAAATAAATAAATAAATAAATAAATAAAATAAAAGTATTGTGTCCATCTACAACTAAAAATATTTTTTAAAAAATAAGTTTTTTTTTTAAAAAATGCCAGTTTTGGGGGGGTATACTTAAAACGTAACCTAGGCAGGGCTGGGGTTGTGGCTCAGCAGTAGAGCACTCGCCTAGCACATGCGAGGCCCTGGGTTTGATCCTCAGCACCACATAAAAATCAATAAAATAAAGATATTGTGTTAAACTACAACTAAAAAATAAATATTTTAAAAATGTAACCTAGGCAGCTTTCATCTTTGAACCTGATGTGGCTTTGAGAGCCATATGTAGAAACTGGGCCAGCATATGGAACTCAAGGTTTTCTTCCAAGCTCGTTATGCTCCAAGGTACTAGATGGACAATGTGTGTCTTGTCCCCAAACTCTCTGTGGAGAATTCTTCTGTTTTAATTGCTTCTCTCCTGTCTTGCACAGGGATAGTGTTGAATGTCACCTATGTTATCTATACTAGTTTCTCTCAAGCCCTGGATTTATGTAAACTAGTGTACTATGTTTCATTTCATCCATTATTCAGGTCCCAAAACTACAAATAGTTGTTGACCATTATCTAAACAATCTGAATAGGATGTATGAACTGACTTCCATTCTCTGTATTCCAGCCAATCTGTTTTATTTAGGCTCAGGAGCCTTAAGGTGAGGATATGGAATAAGTTTATATTTATTTATTTATTTATTTATTTTTGGTACCAGGGATTGAACTCAGGGGCACTCAACCACTGGGCCACATCCCCAGCCCTTTTTTGTATTTTATTAGAGACAGGGTCTCACTGAGTTGCTAAGGGCCCCGCCATTGCTGAGGCTGGCTTTGAACTCGCGATCCTCCTGCCTCAGCCTCCCAAGTGCTGGGATTACAGGAGTGCGCCACCGCGCCTGGCTTGTAAATATTAAAAAGAGTAGCTTGGGAAGGAACAGTATGTCCTCAGAGGCTAAAATGCAAGGCAATGTGAAGTAATTGTTTGGTGATATAAAGTATAACACTTGTAGAATAGTAGTGACAAATAAAATAAAACCAAATAGCCCCAAAGTTTCCACATGCAGTAAAATAAAAAATGCTGTAAGACCGAAGCATTTGGGGGAGTTGTGAGTTTGTTTTAAAAATAGAGCAGGGGCTGGGGTTGTGGCTCAGTGGTAGAGTGCTTGCCTAGCATGTGCGTGGCCCTGGGTTCGATCCTCAGCACCACGTAAAAATAAATACAGGTATTGTGTCCAACTACAACTAAAAATTAATTTTAAAAAAATAAAAATAGATCATCAATAACATTATAATTTGGGATCAAAGTTTTACCAGAAATTGTACATAATAGTAAATTAGCCTGGACTGGATGAAGAAAGGTAGGGACTGATAAACCAGTGTTCTATAGACCAAATTCCTCTTTGCACAGTTCACTTCCTCCCATTTCTGCATGTTAGGGAGAAGACTAGAATGTGTCAAATACAATCCATGGGACAATGGTTCAGAGCATTATCTTTGGAGGTAAATACACCTGGGTTGGTGCCCTGGTTCTTTCCAAAAGTACCAGCTGTGTGACTAAAGAAAGGTTGCTTACCTGCTCTGTGTCTCATTTCCTTCATTATTGAAATGGGGATGATGACAACTCCTTCAAAAAGTTGTCATATGTGAAGATAACTTAGAAGCAGTTCCTGAGGGGTTGTGGGTGTTCAATAAAGACAAAAATTACTTTCCATCTTCACTACCACTAGTTTTCTTCATCTCTTGTTTGGTCCATTACTGTGACTTTTGTGTGCCATTTCCATCATGTCACATGCCTGCTTAAAGCTTCTCAGTGACTGCTTAATATTCATAGGATCAAAGTAAAATTCTTTGGCCTGGAAAGTGCAATCATGCCTGGAGTTCCGCTTTTGGGATCTGTACTAGTTACCTATTATATTAAAAGTTACCACAATGTTAGTAGCTTAAAATAACCCACATGTATTATCCCACAGTTTCTGTGGGTCAGGAGTCCAGGCACGGTTTAGCTGGGTCTTCTAATTCTCATAAGTCACATTCAAGGTGGGAGCTAGAGTTGGGGTCTCATATGAGGCTTGAAGTGAGACAGATTTACTTCCAAGCCATCGTGGTTGGTGTTAACATTCAGATCTTTGTATGTTGGTGGGCATGGTGGCGCATGCCTGTAATCCCAGCACTTGGGAGGCTGAGGCAGGAGGATTGCGAGTTCAAAGCCAGCCTCAGCAATGGCGAGGCACTTAGCAACTCAGTGAGACCCTGTCTCTAATAAAATATAAAAAAAGGGGCTGGGGATGTGGCCCAGTGAGCAAGTGCCCCTGAGTTCAATCCCCGGTGCCAAAAAAAAAAAAAAAAAAAAAAAAAAAAAATCTTTGTATGCTGAAGTAAGGTTCTTGGTTTGTTGCAGGATGTTAGTCAGAGGCCATCTTCAATTCCTTCCCAAATGGCCCTTTCCATAGGATAGCTCATATTATGGCTTCTTGCTGCATCAAAGTCAACAAGGGAGTCTTCTAGCAAGATAAACTTACAATCTTTTGTGATATAAATATGTATATCCTGTCACCTTGCTGTACATGGATGGCTAGAAGCAAGTCACAGGTCCGTTCTTACTTAAGAGAAGGAGATTGCACAAGGGTGTGCCCACCAGCGGGAGGGATCATGGGAGCCATCTTAGAGTCTGTCTGCTACATGGTCCAGGATTGAATGCTGGTTATTGATTGCCAGCTCCACTATTTCTCTAAGCCGCTTCCTACACATATAAAAATGGAGACACAGTGGTTTTCTATCTCACAGGGTTGTTAAAAGCGTAAATGAGGCCGGGCACAGTGGTGCACGCCTGTAATCCCAGCGACTTGGGAGGCTGAGGCAGGAGGATGGCAAGTTCAAAGCCAGCCTCAGCAACTTAATGTGGCCCTATGTAACTTAGAGAGGAGCTGGTGATGTGGCTTAGTGGTTAAGTGCCTCCTGGGTTCAATTCCTGGTACCAAAAAATAAATAAAAGCTCGAATGAGTTAAATTATTTGCAGAGCATTCTACACCTATCCAACTCATACCTACTTTAAGGCCTGTCTTAAGTTCTACCTCCTCTATGAGGGCTTGGTCAAGTCTGATTGCCCACATAGGTTTTAACACAAATTGGGCCACTTATAGTTTATTCAGTATTATATACACATGTTTCATAAATGAAACATTCATGATGTTTATCCATCTGATAAAATTAAAGCAACTTAAGGACAAGGATTTTTTTCTCTATGAGTAATAAAATAACATTTGTTAAATATTTAGGATGTGTCAGGTGCTCTGGTAATCATTTTATTATTTGATAATTCTTCTAATCCTTACAACACCCTTTTGAAGGAAGTCCTATTATTACTCTTATTTTGCAGATAAGGTAACTGTGGCTTGGAGATGCTAAGTAATTTGTCCAAGGTCATCCAGCTAGTCAGAGGTGTCTGACTCCAGGAATGAAGCTCTTATTTGCTTCATATGCCACCTCTTTTGTATGGTCTAGGGAAGTATGATATACAAAGTAGTTGTTCATTTTAATCTTTGATACATGGAAATGAATTTATTTTGGGGGGAGAAGACTGTGCTGGAGAAGTCCACTTTCCTATTGATATTCAAGATGGGGGGGGACAAGTGTGTACTGGCATCTTGCTTATTGATTTCTTTTGCTGGTAGAAAATTTCCATGGCTGCCAAACAGCCATGTCCTGTGAAGCCTTCTTTGGGGATCATAACTTAGGTGCTATGACATAGCACAGAGAGGTTCTCTGTGCTATGTCATAGCACCTAGGAGCTTACTGTGATCTGGTTCTCATTCCTCTTGGTTCCCATGGTCATGAGGGACTATATTCCCACTATGTCCACTCTGAGTTCTACTCAGTTCTCCTTTAAGAGCATTCATCCTTGAATCCTTAGCCAACTCACCCACGTCACTGCACTAAGGCCATAAATTCCAGGGCCTCACAGTTTGAATTATCTGTGAGAATTTACTTCCAGTTCTGGGGACAGGACCCTTGGGAAAACTAGGCAGTGGGCCAGAAAGAGAGAGTGACCAAGAGTGGCCTGGTCACTCTTAACCTGACCTTGACCTTCAGCAAAGTAGAGGACTGAGCCACTCAGGAAATAGTATATGTTTCACCAGATGTTCTCTGGACTGTATCTTCTGCTTTATCTATTTAATCAGTGCTCTTCCAACTTTAATTTAATTTAATTTTTTTTTTACCATTTCAGAATGAGGCTGAGGCCAAATGGTCTGCTTTCTATAAAGAACAGTCAAAGCTTGCTAACACTTATTCACTACAAGAAATTCAGAATTTCACAATCAAGCGTCAATTGCAGGCCCTTCAGCAGAATGGGTCTTTAGCACTCTCCACCAATAAGAGAGAACAGGTATGTTTGGGAACATTTCAGTACTGTCCCCAAGAGTTGAAATGTTTGGGAAATATTAACATTAATATCGCCCATGGATGCTTCCTTCATCTGCAAAGACAGTAATGCTGACATTAGAAAGATTTGTACCTAGGTCAGGTGGCTATAATTTATTATCCAAACTGGAATCTTTTGGAGGGTGAAAGAAGACATTGGGTTCTGATATGCAAAGAAGTGAGCAGAAACGCGCCACTTTGCACCCTGTGATCTACACCAGCTAAGGCAGTGGAGGACTATATTAGATTGTTTTGTTTTTTGATAACCAGATGCCATGGTTGGCTCATGTCAACCTCACTGTCAGTGGAGTCTCCAAATCTCCTCCACCAATGTTGCTCTCAAATGGCACTTTGAAATTTTGTTTTCTTAGATAGTTTGTCCAAATTCTAGAAAGCCTATACTCACCCCTGTTAAAATAATATCCCTCATTCCATTCCTCTAGACCCAGGAATTGGCAAGGTTTTTTCTGGAAAGGAACAAATAGTAACTATTTTAGGTTTTGCAGGCCATATTGTTGGTGTCACAGCTAGTCAGCTCTGCCATTATAGCAGGAAGTCAGCCATAGCTAATACATAAATGAATGGATGTGGCTGTGTTCCAACAAAACTTAACAAAAACAAGCAGCAGACGGGACATGGTCTGCAGACCATAGTTTGCAGACCCCTGTTATAACCTATTGAAATATTTTTATCTAAAATATTTGGTTATTTAACATCAAAGTTGTCTTTCTCAGTTACTTGTCCTTTGGAATGAGGACATTTTTATAAAAATAAAAATGCATGATAAGGACAGAGATAAAGCCATATGGTATTTATTTCTACAAGTTGATATTTATTATTCTGCATTCTTTGGATCCAATTATCCCACTAGTTATCAATCCTCTTTATCTTATCTGTTCCATGTTTCTCCATTGTTTTCACAAGGACACCATGAGAAACCTTGGCCATTTTAATTTAGGCAGCTTAATCTAGCCTGGATGGAACCTGGACATTCTATTTTTAAAAGATCCCCAAATAATTTTAATATGTAGCCAGAATTGGAAACTGGTTAAATGCAAGTAAGAGCTTGAAGTGTCTGGGAAGGAGGGAGACTCCAGGATGCATGTGTTCAGTGGAGAGGAGGAAGAGAGATTGAGGAAGCAGGTAGAGAAAGAGACTGCGAGGAGTTTTATGCCAAGGTAAAGAATTTAGGTTTATTCTCTTGAACTATGAGATTTGTGGAAGTTTCGAGCACGTAATGTTTTAGGATAATGACTCTGTAGCAGAGTGGAAAATAATGGAAGAGGAAACTAGGAAAAGGGGAAACAGGAACTTTTCTTAAAAAATATTTTTTTTGGTTGTAGGTGGACACAATATTTTATTTATGTGGTGCTGAGGATCTAACCCAAGGCCTCACACATGCAAGATGAGTGCTCTACCACTGAGCCATAGCCCCAGCCCTGAAACAGGACTTTTAATACAGTGCTTCTTAAATCATCTGTGGGAGAGAACCTGTCCTTCTTCCCTCCCTCCCTCCCTCCCTCCCTCCCTCCCTTCCTTCCTTCCTTTCTTCCTTCCTTTCTTTCTTCCACTCCCTCTCATCTCTTCCCTCCCTCCCTCCCTCCCTTCCTTCCTTCCTTCCTTCCTTCTCACTCCCTCTCATCTCTTCCCTTCCTCCCTCCTTCCCCAGTCCCACCCATCACTTCCCTTTCTCCCTCCTTTCTTTCTTTATTTCCAATTCACTGCAAGTCAATGTTTAGTTAAGTTCATTAATTACATAGTTAGATGCCATGGAAATATCAAATTGTTCTTAAAAGTTTATAAATATGTACTCTCACAATTCCCAAGCCCATCACAGCATGGAAACATCTTTTGCTGCCTTGCACTGACCTGTAGGCCACACTTTGCCTAGCATGCCTGTCTTTACATGGTTATCATCCCTTTCCTTGACCTACAGAACAAAGTTTAATTTTTTTACTATGGCATGGAAGGTCCCTCATGATCTGGCCCCTGCTTACCTCCACCTTTCTCATCTCCTCCACTTCCCCCAATGAACCTCGCTACTCCACTTTTATTCAACATCTCAGCACTCCTTGAAAATGCATTAGCATTTCCAACCTCCTCCCATCTTTTAGGCTCTTCTCTCTACTTCCCTTCAGTACCAGACTAATTCCTACTTCTGCCTGACACAGCTCTAATGTCTCCTCCTCTTTGGAGTGATTCCCGAGTCTCCAGGTTATAGGTCCCTCTTCTCCCACCCTCTAGTTAATACTGCCACATCACTTTTTGGCGACAGTTATTATGACACTTGTCATTCTGTTATGTAGTTATTGATTTCACAGCTGTCTCACTGTCTCATGACTCTTGGGTTTTTGAGGGCCTATGACTTGTTCATTTCAGAATTGTCAAAGTGTAGGACATAGTAGAGACTCAATAAAAGCTGAATAAAACAAAAAATGCACATATTTGCATATATGTCATTGAGAAACATTCTTGGGGTTCTGGTAGATCTATTTATTTCAGTTACTCCACAAATATTTATTATGTGTTTATAAGGTTATGTGCTAGTTACAGTGAATAAAATTAAATGAGGTATTCCTCCCCTACATACAGGAAGATACATGGAAAAGAAGTTAATCACTGCATTCTGAGGCATCAGAAAGCCACATGACCAAAAGGATATCTTTTTTAAAAAAAATTTATCCTAATTTGTTACACATGCTTGCAGAGTGCAATTCATTTCATATTACATATAAAAAGCACAGTTTTTCAAGTCACTGGTTTTACAGTAATTATTTTCACACCATTTGTGTTTTTATATATGTACTTAGTGGATTGATGAATAACTCATTCTGCCATTATTCCTATCCTCTTGCCCGTCCCCTCTCCTCCCTCCCCTTTGTTCTATTTAACATTTCTTCATTCCTCTCATCCCCCCTCCCTTGCCATTATAAGTCAGTATCATCATAGCAAAGGAATCATTCGGCCTTTGGTTTTTGGGATTGGCTAACTTCACTTAGCATTATTTTCTCCAACTCCATCCATTTACCTGAGAATGCCATGATTTTATTCTCTTTTAGTGCTGAGTAGTGTTCCATTGTGTATACATACCAAATTTTCCCTATCCATTCCTACTGGTGGGCATTGGGGTTGTTTCCACAATCTAGCTATTGTGAATTGTGCTGCTATGAACATTGATGTGGCTGTGTCCCTGTAGTATGCTGTTTTTAAGTCCTTTGGGTATAGACGGAGTTGTGGGATAGCTGGGTCAAATGGTGGTTCCATTCCAAGTTTTCCTAGGAATCTCCATACTGCTTTCCAGATTGGCTGCACCAATTTGCAGTCCCACCAGCAATGTATGAGTGTGCCCTTTTCCCCACATCCTCGCCAGCATTTATTGTTGTTTGTGTTTTTGATAGCTGCCATTCTGACTGACATGAGATGAAATCTTAAGAGTAGTTTTGATTTGCACTTCTCTAATTGCTAGAGATGTTGAGCATTTTTTCATATATTTGTTGATTGATTGTATATCATCTTCTGAGAAGTGTCTGCTCAGTTCCTTAGCCCATTTATTGATTGGGTTGTTTGTTTTTTTTGATGTCAAGGTTTTTGAGAGCTTTATATATCCTTGAAGTTAATGTTCTGTCTGATGTGTTTGAGGTAAAGATTTGCTCCCATTCTGTAGGTTCTCTGTTCACCTCACTGATTGTTTCTTTTGCAGAGAAGAAGCTTTTTAGTTTGAATCCATCCCATTTATTAATTCTTGGTTTTAATTCCCAAAAGGATATCTTTAAGTTAGCATTCTCTTTAGCATATTTTCCTTTTCCAACATTATTTATTATCTTTAATTTGCAGTTGAAGACAATTCTAAATACAATGAGCACCATCTACAGTACTGGAAAAGTGTGTAATCCAAATAAACCCCAAGAGTGTCTACTACTTGAACCAGGTAGGCTATTAATTTTGAGTAGTGATTATGAAATTTACTTTTTTTATCCCAAATTTTTAAAATGAGGTTGACTTTAGATTGTGACATTTCACTTTTCAGATGGGCAACCCAAAGATGATAAGATTACAAATCTGTGTTTCAGCACATATGTTCTTTTAACTTAAAAAAAAAAAAAAGCAACTCATTATAAATTCTATCACATTCAAGTAATTTGTCAGTAACTAAATTATTGCACTGGTTTATTTTTCTCTGTAAACATAATTTGGATCTATAGTAAGGGCAGGGAAGTTAATAATCACAAGATTTCATTTAATAACTTTAGGACCTTGACGTCTGCCAACTTTACTTTTAATTCTTTAAAATTCATATAATTGTTTACAAATAAATTTTTTTACAAATGCGTGTTTATTTTCCTTTGGGGTTTTGGGATAACAGGTTTGGATGGAATAATGGCAAACAGCACAGACTACAATGAGAGGCTCTGGGTCTGGGAAGGCTGGAGGTCTAAGGTTGGCAAGCAGCTGAGGCCATTATACGAAGAGTACGTGGTCCTGAAAAATGAGATGGCAAGAGCAAACAGTAAGTTTACTGGACTATAGAGTTCCTGAAGATCTCTGGGACCATGGGAATATTTCTCATTCATTATCAAGCCTGATCTTTGATATCAAGATGTCTCTAAATTAACAATCATTTGCTAAACAATTCATGTTACCTATCTCAAGAGGAAACTACTGGGGCATAAAAAAAGGTGCATTGGAACTCTATAGTTTAAACAGCCCAGGAATGAGATTCAACTACAAGGTCTCAAAGGAATTAATTATCCAGAAATTATTAATTATAAGTTATCCAAGGAAGTTTCAGTCCCCCAAGGGTTCCGGAGGGAATCAGGGGATTGAGTTGGTATCCTGTTTCTTAGACAGAATGAGAGACATTGACATTATACCTTGTATGAACCCTCATCTGGACACAGTTCATTTTCAAAACTCAGTTACAGGGGCTGGGGTTGTGGCTTGCTTAGCACATGTGAGGTACTGGGTTCCATCCTCAGCACCACATAAAAATAAAATAAAATAAAATAAAATAAAATAAAGGCATTGTGTCCATCTACAACTAAAAATTTTTTTAAAAAACTTATCTTACATGTCTACCTCAAGGTGATGGCTCAGAAAGAAAAAAATCAGGTTAGTTTAAGCTGGAAACTGTTTTATTTTCTTCCATTGTAATTATAACTTGAATCAGGTAGTCATAAAAATATTAACTTGGGAAGGAATTTCCATATCTCATAACTTACTCTTCTAAATTTGTAATGAGCTGAAGTCATGGTGTTATGGATAACTTTATGCTTTGGTAATTCACTGCCCTCTGGGGTTGAGTAAGAATTTTTCTCATTTATTGTTATTAGGTTATTCCACTGCCTTAGGCAAACTGAAGACGGTAGCTTATCATCAATTTTATTATAATATCATGCATATCCTTCTATCCAAATTATTTCTTTCCTCATCTTCCTGATCATCCATTGCCAATGCGTGTGCAAAAGTAAAAATGATTAAAATACATTTGCAAAAAAATACATTTGCAAACTTTATTAGCTAATACCCTAATATAAGCTTGTTTTTCCTGATGGCTAGATACTAAATGAAGCCCAGAGAGATGTGCTATGTATACACATAATTTGAAAAAAAAAAAAAAAAAAAAAAAAAACCACAGGCCCTCTGTTACAGTGTCTAAGATGGGTTGGATCATATCTGAAAAATCTAAGGCCCTGAACAACATAAGAATAAAAAGACTTAGAGATTCAATCACATGTTTTAAAGCTAATAATATAAACTGACCTATGGAGTAAAGATCCAGGATTAGGAAAGTAGGAGTGTGCTCCTGTCCCTTACCAATTACATGAAGTTGGACTAGTGGTTTAATTACTCTAAGCATAGGCTGTTGGTGACAATTTAGATTGGTATAGCCATTACAGAAAACAGTGTGAAGTTTCCTAAAGAAATTAAAAATAGAGGGGCTGGGGCTATGGCACAGCAGTAGAGTGCTCATCTTTCATGGGTTTGGTTCTCAGCACCACATAAATAAAGTAAAGGTATTGTGTCCACCTACAACTAAAAAAAAAGTGTAAAAGAAATAGAACTACTGTATATGACCTAGCAATCCCTTTTCTTGGGATATAATTAGAGGAAATGAAATCACCACCTCAAAAAGATATCTGCATTCCCATGTTCATTGTACATTATTTACAATAGTCAAGAAATGGGAACAACCAAGGTGCCCATCAACAGACAAATGGATAAGAAACCATTGGAACATATGTATAATAGAATGTTATTCAGCCTTAAAAAGGGAGAAACTCTACCATTTGCTACAACATGGATGGACCTGGAGGATATCATGCTAAGTGAAATAAACTTGACAGAGGAAGAAAAATACTGCATGGTTTCAGTTATGTGTGGAATCTAAAAAACAAAAAGGTCAAATATACAGAGAAAGAGAATAAAATCATGGCTACTAGGGATGGGGTAGGAGGAAATAGGGAGATGTAGATCAAAGGATACAAAGTAGCAGGACACAATAAGTCTAGAGATCTAATGTACATGAGGACTGCAGTTAATGTAGTTTACTGTATTCAGAATTTTTGCTAAATGAATAGATTATAGCTGTTCTTTCTACAGGAGAAAAGATGCAAGATGATGGATATGTTAATTTGTTTCACTATAATAAACATTTTAATATGTATCTGTGTCTCATAACATCATGTGTATACCTTAAATATACAAGATACAATTTATTTCAGAAATAAGCACAGGCTGTTCATCTGCATAGTGGGGATTATAATAATGACAATTTCCTATAGTTTTTGTGTTTATTAATAAGGTAATACGTTGAAACTCCTGACACAGAACAAGTGCTTAACAGAATTAGCTAATGTTGTTGTTCATTTACATCCCTTTGAGTTGATGTTTGGAAGGACAATAAAAATGTGAAAAACCTTTAAATTTCTTTAAACTTTCCAGAAAGTTAATCTTTGCAAACCCCGTTTTATCTCTTTTCTTTCACTTATGTTCTCCTCTTTTGCTTTTAAAAACCAGATTATGAAGACTATGGGGATTATTGGAGAGGAGATTACGAAGCAGAGGGAGCAGATGGTTATGGCTATAACCGCAACCAGTTGATTGAAGATGTGGAACGTACATTTGCAGAGGTAACTGAGGAACCACAGCACACAGGAAGGAGGGAAAATAGCCAAAGGCATTCTGGGTTGTTTTTAACATACTGGGCAGCCATTCCCAGGCCTCATAGAATTATGGAATATTAGAGCTTGAAAAAGATTTTTGAATAATAGGGCAGCAGATAATCAGAATTGCTCTGTTTAACTCCTCCTTTCACTTACTGACCAGTAGTTGCCAATAGACAGATTCTAAGAAGGAATAATCTTTTTAGATTATAAGGAATGGTTTTCGTGAGCTACTTGTGACTGGCACTATCTTCCTTTTTTAGTAAAACCATAGAGTTTTTTCTCCTTTCGGAGGGACAATTGATACTATTATTTTATTAGCTTTTGACTAAGGAAGTTTGTTTCCCACATTTTTATTAGTACATTATAGCTGTATATAATAGTGGGATTTGTTGTTACATATTTGTACATGCACACAATATAAAAATATAATTTGATCAATATCATTCCCCAGTATTTCTCCTTTCCCTCCCCTTGACTAAGGAAGTTCTTATAGGGAAGAGAGTACTGTGAGTAGAAGTGTCCCATGGACACTTCTCAGTACGCCCCTCTTCTTTCATTTCAACCCCCATGACTCCCCTTTATCCTTGCACCTTCAAACTTCTGATGTGAATCTACTGTCACAGCCATAATTGGTCAGAACTATCAAAAATGGAAGTAAGAGCCGGGCGTGGTGGCGCACACCTGTAATCCCAGCACTTTGGGAGGCTGAGGCAGGAGGATCGCGTGCTCAAAGCCAGCCTCAGCAATGGTGAGGCACTTAGCAACTCAGTGAGACCCTGTCTCTAATAAGATACAAAAAAGGGCTGGGGATGTGACCCAGTGGACGAGTGCCCCTGAGTTCAATCCCCGGTACCAAAAAAAAAAAAAAAAAAAAAAAATGGAAGTAAGCCAAGCATGGTGGTGCATACCTGTAATCCCAGCAGCTTGGGAGGCTGAGGTAGGAGAATCGCAAGTTCAAAGCCAGCGTTAGCAACGGTGAGGTGTTAAGCAACTCAGTGAGACCTTGTCTCTAAATAAAATACAAAATAGGGTTGGGGATGTGGCTCAGTGGTCAAGTCCCCATGAGTTCAGTCTCCAGTACAAAAAAAAAAAAAAAAAAAAAAACTTATGAAACTGTAGACTTAAAATAGGTGAATTTTATGGTATGTAAATTATACCTCCATTTAAAATGAAAGAAGTAGATAGCATTTTTTAAAAAATGTTTTTGGGTCATCTGCCATCTTTCTGAGATCTGCATTCTTCCAGGTATTTTAATTGATTTATGTGATAAGGCTAGTCATCATCAATACCTATAAAGAAGGAATGCTTTGAAACTCTCCAGAATATTGGAGAGGAGAAGAAAGAATTTAGGAAATTCTATTTATATAAAGAAGCTCTTATTTCTAGTGTTGGGTATTGGAAATTTGATTTGGTCACTCTTAGTCTTAAACTTTCTTCCTGGGCTTTTCAGATTAAACCATTATATGAACATCTTCATGCTTATGTGAGAGCAAAGTTGATGGCTACCTACCCTTCCTATGTAAGTCCAACTGGATGCCTTCCTGCTCATTTGCTTGGTAAGAAACCTCAGGAATCTTGTGTTCTGTGTCATTTTAATTATTTATTTCTAAAAACAAAATTGTCTTTTGGAGTGAGATCCGATATAAAAGTTTTGAAAAATTCTGTACTTGTAGGAACATTATAGAGATCATATTTTGAAAGCACTTTATTTAAAAGATAGTTCAGTTTAAATCATTCTCTCTTACATTACTATTTTTATACATAATTATTATGTTGGCTACAATCCAAAGGATAAAGGAGTCATTTAAGATAAGTAGAGAAAGAATTCCAGGTTAAAATAAGAGTGGAAATGGAAATGAGGAAAATAATTTTCAGTATTCAATTTGTTTGAATAAGCTTTTTAGGTAGACTTTGGGATTTTTGTATTATATTGTCAGAGAAAAGAAAATCTTGTTAGGCTAGAAGTGGTAGGTGATATAAAGGCTTTCTACAATTAAGGTATGTCCTGGAAAGCTTCATGAGTTCATTGTAGATAACACCATTAAGTCTTGATGCAAAGTATTGGGTTTGGACTCATATGAGTAATGAATGAAGGAGAGTGACCATCCTCCTTTTTCCACCCCAAGCAGCCAAGGCCAAATAAGATAGAAACATTTGAAAGTTTCATGCTAGGCCTACATACCATCCCTTCTATAGTCAAGTCAATGTTCTAGTAGTTAATTTTCCTCTACAGTCAAATCTTATAGCAGGAGAGAATATGGACAAAGGACCCATGGAGATTTTAACCTTAAAGTAATACAGAAATCTTCTCTACGATGTTCTCGGCAGGCATTATTCAGTAATTTAATATTTGCTTAAATCCATCTGGTGTGATGGGACTCTTTCTGCCTTCCAAAGTAGAATAACTTATTGCTACATAGCTCCAGTTATAAGAAAGTTCAATCTTATGTGGAATTGAATCAATAGTTCTCTAATGCCTTCAATTCATCATTACTATTTCCATGCTATGAGGTTACCCATAATATGTCAATTCTTATTTTACAAGATGACCTTCCAGATAGATGTAAACAACCACCATGTAAGACAGCATAGTACCTGGCACAAGAGTATGTATTCAATACATTTTGATGACTGTCATGTTATCGTCAATTATATACTGTTTTCTTTTTTCAATTTATATATCCTACACAAATTTTCAACCATTCCTTAAAATTCCACTTCTATATTCATCCTCCTTTAAATAAGTTATACTTTGTACATCCCCCTCTTTAATTGTCATGCTCAGAATTGAACAGTTACTTCAGATGAGGTTTGATCAATGTAGAAAAAAATTAGTAGGAGAACTGCCTTTACAAGAGGATCGTGTTCAAAGCCAGCCTCAGCCATGGCGAGGCACTTAGCAACTCAGTGAGACCCTGTCTCTAATAAAATGCAAAAAAGGGCTGGGGATGTGGCCCAGTGGTTGAGTGCCCCTGCGTTCAATCCCTGGTACAAAAAAAAAAAAAAAAAAAGAAATAAAATAAAATAGTTAATTGAGAGAGAGAGAGAGAGAGAGAGAGAGAGAGAGAGAGAGAGAACTGCCTTTATTCTAGATACGCTAATTCTATCAATTTAACTGAAAGTCTTACTTGTGTTTTAGAAGCCATGCCATAGTGTTTGTTGGGTCTTTTACTGTGAAATGTGATTCATCCTGATGTCACATGTATATTTCTATGGTGAATAAGTTTTCCTTTAAAATTTAAGGATAGGGCTGGGGATGTGGCTCAGCGGTAGAGCGCTCGCCTGGCATGTGCGCAGCCCGGGTTCGATCCTCAGCACCACGTAAAAATAAACACATTGTGTACAACTAAAAGCAAATAAATAAATATTTTTTAAAAAATAAAAAAATTAAAATTTAAGGATGGGGTTTCACTTTTATCTCTACTAATTTTGTTTAAAAAATAAATAAAAATAAAGATTAATCCACTGGAGTACTCTTCCATGTAGTTGTGTTGCTCCATATCTTTGGTGCCAGGATTCTGGTCTTGCTGTTAGATTGATGACAGTTTTCTAGATCTATCTCCCCTTTTAGTGTCTCTGACCTTGGAATCCAGCCTTACGTTGTTGGGGAAGCTTGAAAAGTCACCCACTATAGTAATAAAAATGAAATTTGGTTACTGCTTAAGGAGCTATTTTTTTTTAAAGTTCTTATATGATCTCGTTTGAATCCAATACCAGGAATTACTGATAGTTTAATGTGTAGTATTTTGTCCCATGTCCCATGAATGATAGATTATAAAAATCTCTTTCTAATCTATAGTAACTATGATGTCCCACATATTTAATAAATTGTGCATTTGAATAATAGTTTCAGATAGGGGAAACTGGGATGATTCCTTAACAAGTTTTGCCTGACCATATAGTCTCCTGCCATTTTAGTTTTTTAGAGGAGATACGAGAAGGAAATGTTGCAAGTTTAAAATAGAGAAAGAAAAAAGTGAAAAAGTGGTAGTGAAAGGGAAGCACTGAAACTAGATTGTTCAGAACTAATATATGGCTTGCTTACCAATCTAACCTCATGCACTATGTAAAATCAGGTCTATATTTCTGCTGTTGTTGTCATATACTGATATATTATTTTTTTTAACAACAGGTGATATGTGGGGTAGATTTTGGACAAATCTATACTCTTTGACAGTTCCCTTTCAAGAGAAACCAAACATAGATGTTACTGATACAATGATAAACCAGGTAGGGAGAAGAGGCCTTAACTTCATTTCCTTCCATCTAAATTCTCCACTTCATTTCTTTTTATGCCATCCTTTCTGTTGTTGCATTTTGTATGCGAAACTTTGCAACTGAAAAATTGAAACTAATTTAAACTTATTTTATTATGTATCTATATTTTCATGGAAAAGTTGTTTATAATGTCAGTGACCTCAAGTAGCTTAAATTACAGGTATGGTATTGATCTTGATGAGAGGTATGCAAAATGAAGATGACCTGAATTTTCCTCTAAGCAGTAAGATGTACAAATTATCAACTGCCTGACATTACTCATTCCAAAGTTAGTCATTGCTAAGTAATCAGTCAGTCATCTCTATGAAAAATAAAAAAGCCCAAGCATATAATTAGAAGATTTTTGCATGTTTAAAAATCATCATTGTTAAAAATATTACAACAATCCTTTAAGTCACCCTTTTTGTTATTAACATACATTAATTTTACAAATTAATGGGTTTCCCTGTGACATTTCCATATATGCATATACTGTGCCTTGATTATGTCTGCCCTCCCTCTGACTTCTCTTGCTTTCCCCCGCTCCCTTTTCTCCCTGGTCCTCTTCCTATTCCCCAATAGTACCTCTTCTACTTTCAGGTCATCTTCTTTTTACTTTAGTTTGCACATATGAGAGAAAACATGGGATATGAGAGAAACAAGTGGTACTTGTCTTCCTAAGTCTTGCATTTTTTTCTTAACAAAATGATCTCCATTTCCATCCATTTTCCTGGAAATGACATGACTTCATTCTTCTTTATGGCTGAATAATACTCCATTGTGTTACATACCATGTTTTCTTTATCTGTTTATCTGTCAATGTGCACCTAGGCTGGTCCCATAAGTTGGCTGTTGTAAATAGTGCCCTAATAACCATGGGCATGCAGGTAGAATGGTAGTTTGCAGAGGCCAGAGAGAGTATTGGGAACTAAGTCAGAGTTAAGTAGGAGTAAGATGTTTGGTGTGCAATAGCACAGTAGAGTGACTATAAATAATGTAATGTACTGTACAATTTTAAAAGCTAGAAGAAAAGACTTCCAATATTTTTACTATAAATAAATGATGTTCAAGGCGACAGATATATTTAACCTTATTTGAACATTATACAACGTATACTTGTATTAAAACATCATAAGACCCCAAAAATATGTAGTTTTTATATATCAGTTAAAATTAATTCAAATTTTAAAAGAATGCCATACTCATCAATACCAATTTCCTGATATTAAGCCTTTAAAGGTGAATAAAGAAAAACTCAGAGTCTCATATTCTGTTTGTTATTCCCAGGTTTGACATAGGAGAAAAACTAAGCTTAACTGTTGTTTAAGATTGGAGGAACTTATCTGTGTTATTAAAATGATTTATGAGATGATTGTCAGTTACCCACTTAGCCTGCCTGATGTGGGCCTTATCTCCTAAGCTAAGACTTGGTCATCTCCTGGGACATTAATCTCAATAAGAGTTTGCTTTGTGGAAGATGTTTATGGTTATCTCTCTCTAGTTCCCAAACATTTTGATGGTTGTTTCCACTTTTTTTTTTTTCCTGTGAAAAATACACTCAGCCAGGCATGGTGGCACATGCCTATAATTCCGGCAGCTTGGGAGGCTGAGGCAGGAGGATTGAGAGTTCAAAGCCAGCCTCAGCAAAAGGGGGCACTAAGTAACTCAGTGAGACCCTGTCTCTAAATAAACTACAAAATAGGGCTGGGGATGTGGCTCAGTGGTGGAGTGCCCCTGAGATCAATCCCTGGTACCCACCCCCCAAAAATAAGTTCAGTGTAAATGCTTTGATCTAATTTCCAGTAATTTTCTTAGGTTAGTTCTCTAGAGACAGAATTACTGAAACAGAGTATAAGCATTCTGGACCTGTTCATACATGTTGCCAAAGTACCTTTTAGAAAAGTTATGTCAATGTATATGTCTAACAGAAAAAAAAAATGCTGAAATTAAATACTGTTCTTTCCCCCCCCCCCCCCCCAGAACTGGGATGCAATGAGGATCTTCAAAGAGGCGGAGAAGTTCTTTGTATCTGTTGGCCTTCCTAATATGACCCAAGGATTCTGGGAAAATTCCATGTTAACTGAGCCAGCAGATGACCGGAAAGTGGTCTGCCACCCTACAGCTTGGGACCTAGGGAAGGGTGACTTCAGGTAGTTGGGCTAATACTTATATCACAGATACTAAATGGAAAAAGATGAAGGCAGAGATTCCTTCTTTGCTTTTCTGACCACAGAAGAGATTTTTAAATAACTCTTTGAACTAAGACTGGGAGTCCATGAGAGCACAACTGGGTTTTGAAGATTGTCAGCAGGTCCAAACTTGAACTTTAGATGATTTGGCTCATTTGAAATATTATACCCCTATTAGAGTTGTGCGGTCATGAGAATGATGGTGCCCCCATTAGAGAAGTTTTGTGCTGAGATTAATGGAGAATGGAGATGTCAATCAGATATTGATCTTTCCCTCTGTGTTTTGCTTTTGAAATAGGATTAATGAAAAACAAGCTGGGATAAAAGGGAGAAAGTTATACACGTCATAAGAGGGGACAGAAGGAATGCTTTATGGGGAACTGGGAGAGAACTTGCCACACCTGGAATAGTAGGACAGAGGATCAACCAGGGCTTTGTGGGCGGCATTGGAATTGGGTCTGAAAAAAGCAAGAAGGCTTTGGAAACTTGGGAGGAGAACAGCAGGATCAGATGCTGGGAGGCAGGACCTGGCGTATGTACCGGGGTCAGCAAGTTAGGCAAGAATAACAAATATGTGAAGGGGAGTCTGTGTGATGCAGCAGGATGAGCTCAGGCTTTGGAATCCTAGGTGTGTCACTTAATGACTAGATAACCTTTGACAAGGTATTTAACCTTCTTGGGTTTCAATCTCCTTATCTATAAAGCAGAATAGTAATTCCATGTTTGCTGATTTGTGAGTGTCTTAGGCTGGGTTTACCCTGCTTGCAATGAAAATTCTTGTACAAGTGCTCTCAGGCAAAGGGGAGCGAGGGAAACAGGCTGCAAGAGGGGAAGGAAGGAAGAATAAGATCTGTGGTGGAGACTTGGCCTCAGCCTGATCACATGAACCTCTCCAGAGCCTGATTTGAACTAGCATTGGTCATGCCTGAAGATAAGGAGGCTGGCTGCTTGTACCCTCTATTAGTCAGTCATTGGCTGTGGTCTGCCCCAAGTGTGGGGAGACATAACCTCCTGGTTGAGGCACCTCCCATTTAGCCAAAGCAGGGAAAAAGAAAGCCATTTGGGTCTTTTTTTTTTTTTTTTTTTTTTTTTTTTTTTTTTTTTTTTTTTTTTATGGTACCAGGGATTGAATTCAGGGGCCCTCGACCACTGGGCCACATTCCCAGCCCCCTTTCTTTTTTTGTATTTTATTAGAGACAGGGTCTCACTGAGTTGCTAAGTGCCTCACCATTGCTGAGGCTGGCTTTGAACTGTCAATCCTCTTGCGTCAGCCTCCCAAGTGCTGGGATTACAGTCATGTGCTGACTCAGGCATCTGGGGAAGGTAATCTATCCAGGAAAGCAGACTTGGGAAGGGCCCACTAGTGCTCATTAGAGTAGGGACTGGCAGTCCTTTCCTGAAGAGGGCCAGATAGTAGAGAGTGTGGGCTTTGAAAGTCTCTATTGTAACTACTCAACTCTGCCTTTGTGGCATGAAAACAGCCACAGGCTATCCATAAACAAATGGTCATGACTGAGTTCCAATTCAATTTTATTTATAAAAACAGGCAGCAGGCTATAGAATACCAACCCCAATACTAGAGGGAGGCTTAAAAGTGAGAAAATACATGTAAGTTTCCCAGCAGTACAATAGACAATAAATATATAATAGGTATTATAATTGATAAAAACTAGTTAAAACAGCAGGTTGGAGTAATATTGGGTTTATAAAAGAGGCCAAGTTGATTCTAGAGTACTTTAGAGTTCTTAAAGGGTATTACGGCATGTGTGTGTGTGTGTGTGTGTGTGTGTGCGTGTGTGTGTGTGTGTGTGTGTGTGTGTGTATGTATGACATGATCAGAGTAGTAGGAAAATTAATTTGGAGATCTACCGAAATATGACCCCTACACCCACCTGAATGAAAATGTTCTTGTTAAGTTGAAAAGAACCATAACCTAATTGCCAAATGCAGTCCTTATCTCATGGGGTCACAACACCATTACAGTATTTACCAGTTGTCTTTTATGTTTTGTTGTTTTAGTTTTGTTTGTTCCTGTTACCATAGCAAAACCTAGCCCAATGGTTCTCAAAGTATGGTCCCTGGACTAGCAGTATCTTCTTCACTTGGGAATGTGCTAGAAATGCAAATTCTCAGGCTCTACTCTGGGTTTACTGAAGAAACTCCAGGGTGGAGCTTAGTACTTTGAGTTTAAACAAACTTTCAAAGGGATTCTGAAACACACTCAAGTTGAGAACCAGGGCCTTGCAGGTACAGACTGAAACAGTCATCTCAAGAGTAGGAGGGAGCCGGGCACGGTGGCGCACGCCTGTAATCCCAGCACTTGGGAGGTTGAGGCAGGAGGACCGCAAATTCAAAGCCAGCCTCAGCAATGGCGATGCACTTAGCAACTCAGTGAGACCCTGTCTCTAAATAAAATACAAAAAAGAAGCCGGGCGCAGTGGCGCACGCCTGTAATCCCAGCACTTTGGGAGGCTGAGGCAGGAGGATCGCGAGTTCAAAGCCAGCCTCAGCAGTGGTGAGGCACTTAGCAACTCAGTGAGACCCTGTCTCTAATAAAATACAAAAAAGGGCTGGGGATGTGGCCCAGTGGTCGAGTGCCCCTGAGTTCAATCCCTGGTACCAAAAAAAAAAAAAAAAAAAAAAAATACAAAAAAGGGCTGGGGATGTGGCCGAGTGGTCGAGTGCCCCTGAGTTCAATCCCCGGTACAAAAAAAAAAAAAAAAAAAAGAGTAGGAGGACTGAGAAGTCATGGAGAAGATCATTATAGTAAACTTTAAAAATCTGAGTAAGATATTAATTAGTGAGTCCAATGCCATTTTGGAGGAGGGTACCTGGGATTGAACCCAGGGGCTCTTAACCACTGAGCCACATCCCCAGCCCTTTTTAAAATATTTTACTTAGAGACAGAGTTTGCTAAGTTGCTTAGGTCCTCACTAAGTTGGTGAGGCTGGCTTTTGAACTATGATCCGCCTGCCTCAACTTCCAGAACTGCTGGGATTACAGGCATACAACACCACACCCAGCCAATGGCATTTTTTAAATTGACCTCTATACTGTCATCCTCTTCCAGACTCCTTTGACCTCTCTAATTACACTTTCTCCATCTTCCCTGAGGCTTCTCCTAAGGCTTTGGCTCTTCTTTCCATTCTATTCTTGCTCTATGAGCCATCATATCCACTCCATGTGTTACATAGTAATGATCCCCAAGTCTCAATTTCCAACCCTTTCTACTACTTCTCTATCTATACTAGCTATATTGAAAGGCTTGTAGTATCCTGAATGTCACATTTTTTTTTCTCAATCCCTTATCACTGAGCACTTTCAGGAATAGCAGTCTCCCTGCTATCTACTTGGCAAGCTCCTGCACATTGACTGAGGTCAAGATTGCTCATCATAGTCTTTTTTTTTTTTTTTTTTTTTTTTTTTTTTGGGTACCGGGGATTGAACTCAGGGGCACTCGACCACTGGGCCACATCCCCAGCCCTTTTGTATATTTTATTAGAGACAGGGTCTCACTGAGTTGCTAAGTGCCTTTCCATTGCTGAGGCTGGCTTTGGATTCGTGATCCTCCTGCCTCAGCCTCCTAAGTGCTGGGATTACAGGTGTGCGCCACCACGCCCAGCTCATCATAGTCTTAGTTATGCCCTCCTTGGTGCTTCTAGTAGAATGTGTCTGTATTCATTCATTGTTATGCCCAAGGTCATGTCTATTGATAATTTATAGAGTATTTTCCTCAGAGTTTTTATAGCAGAGGGCTTTGGTTATCTCTGTTCCTATCAGTGTGTGGGTGGGAAAACAGGAGTTAGCCCTACCCATCAGTTCATATTGAGCAACTGGTATAAGAGATAGGTACACAAAATTCAATGGTGAATAAATCTTGTAGAGAATTCATGCTACCAAAACTCCATACAACTCTACTATAATGATTGAATGAAATTCAGTGACATTCATTTTAATCTTGCCCATTTTTACACAGAATCAAGATGTGCACAAAGGTGACAATGGACAATTTCCTGACAGCTCATCATGAGATGGGACACATCCAGTATGACATGGCATATGCCATGCAACCTTACCTGCTAAGACATGGAGCTAATGAAGGGTTCCATGAAGCTGTTGGGGAAATCATGTCACTGTCTGCAGCTACACCTAAGCATCTGAAATCCATTGGTCTTTTGCCACCTGATTTTCATGAAGACAATGGTATGTTTTTTTTTAATATTTATTTATTTGCTTTAGTTGTACACAATGCATTTGTCTTTACGTGGTGCTGAGGCGAGTGCTCTACTGCTGAGCCACAACCCCAGCCCCATGGTACATTTTTTTCATGGCTTGTTTTGGGGGTTCATTAGTCTGATGTGGGCAAAGGCATTTATTAGCATGTCTAGGAAATATTTACTTATGCCACATAAAGTGTATTTGTGGGTAACTGGGAATTGCTACTGGTAAAAAAACATTTTTTGAAGTATATATCAGAACATGCCAACATGTGGTTTTGTATTTTTGAACAATAAATAAGAGAGGTAACTGAGTGAATGGTCTCAGAACCCTAAAAATATCTACTAGAAACTCAGTGAGCTGTTTTTTTAAAAATGCTGAAACAGTCCCACAGAATTAAGAAATGGCTTGTCCCAGGCCATCCAGCTAATTAGTATCAGGCTTCTGAATAGATGCTGTGATTCTAGGTAGAAACTTCTCACAGTGTTAGTGCTGGAATAAATTCTGAAAAACATTTTACAGAGGAGGAAACTGAAGAAACAAAAGGGAAAATAACTCAAGGTCATAAAGCAATGCAGTGGGCTGGGATTGTGGCTCAGTGGTGTAGTAGTGCTTGCCTTGCATGTGTGAGGCACTGGGTTCAATCCTCAGCACCGCATATAAATACATACATACATACATACATACATACATACATACATAAATGTATTGTGTCCATCTACAACTAAAAAAATAATGAAAAAAATAAAAGCAATGCAGTGGCAGATCCAGAACCAGAGCCCTAATATGAAGCCTTTCCCATAATAGTATGCAAAGTATAGCTTGAAATTTGGGAGTTCTTAAAGTACAGGGGATGGAATAAAAATTTGAAGGGCCTGAAACATTTGGTTCATCCAATGGAAGCATACTTTTTCCCATAACATCTTCTCAGACCCAGGTTATCTGTCAACATCTTTGTCTGAGGCAGCCCACTTGACCTGAGGCTGCCAGTTGCTCTTTGAATGTCTTAGACATGACAGAATACAACACATATTCAGGAGATCTAGATTCTTCAGAGAAGACGCCAGGGCTTTTGATTCTTCCTTGTAAAAGAAGGACAATAAGAGCCTTCTCCTCTTCCGTGTATTTTCCTCCATGTATTTTAACTGTTTATGACACAACAATTAGCTCTGCTGGCTGGAATATTGGTCAATGAGGTCAAGGTCATGAGCTCCATCCTTGTGTGGGAAATTCACTTTGCCTTGATCTCTGCCTCCAGGTCTTTGGTGATCTCATGTGGACCTGGGAGTAAGCCAATGTAAAGTTGTCATCATGAAATAGTTCCTGTAATCATAGACCCGGTGGAGTATTATGTAGACCAGTAGTGTCATCATCCAATGAAGAAAGCAACAAAGGAAAGAAAGTTCATGGCAATTATGCCTGATTCCCAATTTTAAAATATCAGTCAAGTCAATGAACATACAAATATTTGTTTTAGCATTTTATATAGAAGATAGGTAAAGACGATGGAATCGCTATGTTTCTTAAGATAATATCAGACATGGTTAAACTACTGGCTTAAAAAACTCTTGCTCCTTTTCTTGGCTCTGAACTTGATTTATGAATGATACTAAATAAATTCGTTCATCCCTTCTTTCCTTGTAAAAGCATTTTAAATTCTTGGTAAGGAAGATATCAGAACATTTAGATTATATTGCATTTTTTGGCTATCCAGTGGATGGTGCCCTCTAGGAGGACTCTATTTATTTATGTATGTATATTTTTATTACATTTATTTTAACATAAAAATTATACATATTAATGGGGTAACATATGATGTTCTAATACACGTAGACATTGTGTGATGTTTAAATTAGAGTAAACATATTTATGATCTCAAACATTTTTCATTTCTTTGTAATGGAAATTTACAAAATCCTTTCTTCTAGCATTTTTGTTTTTTTCAGTGCTGGCGCCTCACGCATGTCAGGCAAGTGCTCTACCACTGAGCTAGCCCCAGCCCTCCTCTAGCTTTTGAAGTGTACAGCACATTGTTGTTATCTCTAGTCAACCTATTGTGCAACATCATGCTATTTCCCCCACTCTTGATTTACTAGCTTTTCACCACATGTTTAATATTTGCTTATTTACCAAGGACTTAAAGAGGGCATTATGTAGCAGACACTGGACAAAGTATACATTGGAGAATGAGACATTAACAGTCACTGCCTTCATGGAGTTTTCAAGAACAAACAATATGCCTGAGAAAGTAGATGAAATAGCCCTAATTATCTATGATAAGGAGTATTTAAGGAAGGCAACTGAAACTAATAAAAGAGAAATAAAGATTAGGGTTAATGTGTAGATTCTTTTTTGGGGGGTACCAGGGATTGAACTCAGTGGCACTCAGCCACTGAGCCATATCCCCAGCCCTATTTTGTATTTTATTTAGAGTCAGAGTCTCACTGAGTTGCTTAGTGCCTCACTTTTGCTGAGCTGGCTTTGAACTTGTGATCCTCCTGCCTCAGCCTCCCAAACCACTGGGATTACAGGTGTGTGCCACCACACCTGGCTAACATGTGGATTTTTATGTACCTATTCTGTTCCAGGGCTTCACCCTGCTACAAATCCCTTAGCTGAGAAAATGAATATATACATATATTATCATGTCCACTGTTAATATTCCTCATATAATCATCTTCATAGTAAATGTATTTTGAAGACTAGTATCTTGAGATTAGGAAAGTTCTTTTTAACACAAAACATCCACTGTCATCTTCATCTCACTATTTGCCCTTTTCCATTTACTTTCAGAAACAGAAATAAACTTCCTGCTCAAACAAGCACTAACGATTGTTGGAACTCTACCTTTTACTTACATGCTGGAGAAGTGGAGGTGGATGGTCTTCAAGGGTGAAATTCCCAAAGAGCAGTGGATGCAAAAGTGGTGGGAGATGAAGTAAGTTAATGAGTAAAATGTTATCTCATGAATTTGTTGTTTTTTTTTTTAACTTTATTTTATTTATTTATTTATTTATTTTATGTGGTGCTGAGAATCGAATCCAGTGCCTCACACGTGCTAGGCAAGCGCTATACCACTGAGCCACAACCCTAGCTCCTTGTTGTTTAGTTTATAGCATTTGACTGGCCTGTGCGCGCGCGCGCGCACACACACACACACACACACACACAACTGTTATCTGTATTTCATTGTCTTAGGGGCTTCCTAAGGCCATCAGAACCCACAAATGGCAAGAGGGGCTGAGGAACTAATGCCATCCCCAACAGCCCTCAACCAATACCTGATGGGAGTCAATGGATAAATACCCCAGCTCCCCTGCCCTCAGGTGGGGCTAGCCTCTGTGCTGAGTACTCTATAATGAATCCTAGGATTCTTCAGTGGGAATAGGTTCCAATTACTTGCAGTGGTAACTCGCTCAGTAACATCTTTTTTGGGTTGCTTTCATTTCCCTGTCTCACTTCCTTGCTCCTTTGCTGATGTTTCCTGGGATCATGTCCCAGGACCTTATCTAAAGAGTCTGTTTCTGAGAGAATCCAATCTCAAAGAACTAGGATCAGGATTCTCAGACAATGTTTCATAGTCAAAACCTATACGATTTGAACAGGTGAATCTTGAAAGCTAGTGACTGGAGTTAAATATGTGAAAAAGCCGGGTGTGGTGGCGCACGCCTGTAATCCCAGCACTTGGGAGGCTGAGGCAGGAGGATTGCAAGTTCAAAGCCAGCCTCAGCAACGGCGAGGCACTTAGCAACTCAGTGAGACCCTGTCTCTAATAAAATACATAAAAGGGCTGGGGATGTGGCCCAGTGGTCGAGTGCCCCTGAGTTCAATCCCTGTACCAAAAAATAAATAAATAAATATGTGAAAAAGAGATAATTGTATTCAGTTTAGGGGAATGTCATCACACTACGCATGCATGTAGGTACACACACACACACACACACACACACACACACACACACAAACTGCCTCCTTTTAATATTTTCAGTCTTGACTTGGATGCCATCTCCTCAGATAAAATTTCCTTGGCTCTGCCCCCTATCTTGGGTTAGGTGACACTACTTCGTGGTCTATATTCTTAAATGTTGGATGACTTATTAAATTGTGATACTGTTTAGAAAATGATCAATCTATTCACTTTTATGTATTCTATGTCCATTCTTTTATTTTTATTTAATTAATTTATTTATTTTTGGTACTGGGGATTGAACTCAGGGGTGCTCAACCACTGAGCCACATCATCAGCCATTTTATATATTTTATTTAGAGACAGAGTCTTGCTGAGTTGCTTAGTGCCTTCCTAAGTTACTGAGGCTGACCCTAAATTTAGAATCCTCCTGCCTCAGCCTCCCAAGCTGATGGAATTACAGGTGTGGGCCACCACACCCAGCTCATTCCTTTAAATAAGAATGGTGACTTCACATTTTGGGCAAAGCACTGGAGGTCTGCTACTAATCATTTTAGATGTGGTCCTTGATCCCCAGCTCCAAACTTTTGGTCTAAGATACAAAAGTGGAAGGTAAAACCACTGCAGCCAGGCACAGTGGTGCACGCCTGTAATCCCAGCTCTTGGGACTGGAGACTGAGGCAGGAGGATGGTGAGTTCAAAGCCAGCCTCAGCAATGGCGAGGCACTTAGCAACTCAGTGAGACCCTGTCTCTAATAAAATACAAAAAAGGGGGGGGGGCGGGGATGTGGCCCAGCGGTCGAGTGCCCCTGAGTTCAATCCCTAGTACAAAAAAAGAAAGAAAGAAAGAAAACCACTTCACTGTGTGATTGTGTGAAGGAAAAGTACAGGGATCCATGAGTATTTAAGAGGAAAGTCCTTGGGGGGTCCAGATGAAGAGAGATATCCATGTTGAGTCGTGGGAAAGGTGTGGGAGTTAGCCAGGTATGTGTGGAGAGAATTTCAAGCTAGAGAGAACCTGGCACATTACCCATCACTGTATTCTAGGTGCCCTGCACTGTGTCAGGCACATAGTGCTATGAAACAATTATGAGAGAGAAAGAGGGTGAGAGAGGCAGAGAGAAAGAAATCTTTTTACCCTTGCATAGTAGTCAGAGCCCTGTCAATTACTTCTTGTTTTTTTCCTTTTTGAAGTGAATATCTCATATGTGACATTCAGTCCCCCATCCACAACTCTAAATTAGTACCATTCTTTCGTCAAGATTTTCTGTGTTAACATAAATCTTCCTTGGGAGGAAAGAGGCTGCACCTATATAACTGTGTTTCTAGTGTTTGCATAGGACTGAAGCTGTCCATAAGGACCCCACAGTCATAAAGGACAAATGTGTCCCTTTTGAAACAATGCCAAATATATAGTTTATCTATCTTTTTTTTTCTGATTGGACTGATATTTTGATCCCTCAGTTTATTTATTTTTATTTTTTTTATTTTTTTTTATTTTTTTAGTCCTGAGGATTTAATCCATGGGTGCTTTACCACTGAGCTACATCCCCAGTCTTTTTTATTCTTTTTTTTTTTTTTTTTTTTTTTTGGTATCAGGGATTGAACTCAGGGGCACTCGACCACTGGGCCACATCCCCAGCCCTTTTTTTTTTTTTTTGTATTTTTATTAGAGACAGGGTCTCACTGAGTTACTAACTGCCTCGCCATTGCTGAGGCTGGCTTTGAACTCGCGATCCTCCTGCCTCAGCCTCCCAAAGTGCTGGGATTACAGGCGTGCTCCACCGCGCCCGGCTCTTTTTTATTCTTATTTTGAGACACGGTTTCTCTAAGTTGCTTAGGGCCTCATGAGGATGGCCTTGAACTTCAGATTCTCCTGCCTTAGCCTCCTGATCTGCTGGGATTACAGGCATCCACCACTATGCCTGGCAATCCCTCAGTTTATTTTAAAGGTACATAGAATCTGACCTTTTAAGTAATTTAATTATTCCTTTAGTCACTCAATAAATAGGAATGAAATTTTCCCTTGGTGTTAGGCACCATGTTTGGCACTAGAGCTATAAAGATGAACAAGACACAGCCCCCATCTGCCAGATGTCCAAGTCTCCAGGACAATGAGTTGTATGTTAATAACTATGACACAGGGAGAGAAATGGCAAAGGAGACAGAGCTAGAGAAGACTAAGGGAGATTGAAGGGTCAATTGTGCTGGAAGGTGAGTGGTATCAGGGCCGCTTACAGAAGAAGGTACAGTAGAATTACACTTGAAGAAAAAGCCTAAGATTTCAATTTTATAAAATGACATCTGCTAAAGGCACATAAAGTGTGGTGCCTGAGGGGCTGGGGTTGTGGCTCAGCGGTAGAGCGCTCAACTACCAAGTGCGCGGCCTGGGTTCGATCCTCAGCACCACGTAAAAATAAAGGCATTGCGTATAACTAAAACAAATAAATAAATATTTTTAAAAAGTGTTGTGCCTGAGAAGAACTTCTAGGGCTTTCACTATATGCTTTGGGGCACGCAAAGTACTTCATGAATTTTCTTAAATTAGTGTTTTGAAGATATAGCTCTTTTCCAATGGTATATTTTGGTTACATTAAAGCAATGAGAGAGAACAACACAAGGAACTTGACTTTTTCTGATATTTTACTCCGTTTGCATTTCACCTGACAACCAATTCCAATATCAATGCTATTGTCTGCTGAAACTGCCGTAATTGTGCCCAACTCTACCTTCTCACATCGGTTGATCTACAATTAATGTATCTTTTCCTTTTCTTCCCAAAGGCGAGAGATAGTTGGGGTGGTGGAGCCTGTTCCTCATGACGAAACATACTGTGACCCCGCAGTTCTGTTCCATGTTTCTAATGATTACTCATTCATCCGGTAAATGACGGTTTTCTTCTGTTTAACTTCGAGAATTTGTGGACAGCCATGCTATGACAAATAGGGCTCAATGAAGTGATAATTACAATTTTTCTTTCTCTACCTCGCACCTTAAACTCAATATACATGATCAATTTCAATGCAGTTGAATCCAACATGGTTTGTTGGCTTAAATAAAAATTGTGGGGGCTGGGCACGGTGGCACACGCCTGTAATCCCAGCACTTGGGAGGCTGAGGCAGGAGGATCCCGAGTTCAAAGCCAGCCTCAGCAATAGCGAGGCACTTAGCAACTCAGTGAGACCCTGTCTCTAATAAAATACAAAAAAGGGCTGGGAGTGTGGCCCAGTGGTCAAGTGCCCCTGAGTTCAATCCCCGGTACCAAAATAAAAAAGGTATTTTTGCTTGTCTTCTCTTTACTGGCAGAGTTTACCATGTATTGAAAGAGCATTTTAAACTTGAAGTCTGAAAACATATGTTCTTCACCTATTATCCCTAGATCTTAGATTTGCTGGGCCTCAGTTTCTTTATTTGTAGAATAGAAATATTACTGGCCTGCCATGAGGACTGATTGGCATCATTTATATGAAAGGACTACAAATCTGTAAAACAGTACTAATGTGAGCAAATAGTTAACAGAACAATAATACCACCTTGTTTTTTGTGAATATTTTTATTAGTGCATTATAATTATGCATAATAATGGGGTTTGTTTTGACATAATTATTACTGTCTTGTTTATCAGCTAGTACATAAAAATGCAGGTAGATTATGATGAAACTAGTTTGGGTTTCCTGGAGAAAGAGGTTTGACTAGTATCTCTTTAGTTACTTGGGCCCCAGAATTTATATATATATGCCCCAATCTATGACTACCACAGTAACTAAACATGGGATGGACTTTTTTGTTTGTTTCTTTGTTTCTTGCACAGATATTACACAAGGACCATTTATCAATTCCAGTTTCAAGAAGCCCTTTGTCAAGTAGCTAAACACGAAGGCCCCCTACACAAATGTGACATCTCAAATTCCATCGAAGCTGGGCAGAAGCTACTGTAAGAAATGTCTCAAAATGTTGAACTTCTCCTGGTGTCCAATATTGCTCATTTCTGTGCCTGATTTAAATTCGATTTCTTTGTTCTAAAAAAGAAATTTGGAACCTCAACATTTCCTCATTCACAAAGTAAATGTTTAATTTGTGGTCAGACAGGAACCTAGTCCATGAAATGGCTGGATGGGCCACCTCTTCTCTCCATGTCAGTACTACAGAGCTCCTTTTGTAGTAATTGGAAGGAAAGAGAGATTGAGGAATGAATCCATCCATTAGTATGCCTCGTTTCCTTATCTGCTGGGAGAAAATTTAGCTATCAAAGAAATTATAGGGCTGGGGTTGTGGCTCAGCGGCAGAGCGCTCGCCTCGCACGTGCGCGGCCCGGGTTCGATCCTCAGCACCACGTAAACATAAATGCATTGCATTGTGTACAACTAAAGTAAATAAATAAATATTAAAAAAAAGAAATTATAGATCATAGATTTAAGTACATGTACATGTGGAATCCCTCAAGAGGCCCTGAACCCCCTCTTTTCTCATGTAGCAATATGCTGCGTCTTGGAAAATCAGAACCCTGGACCTTAGCATTGGAAAATGTGGTAGGAGCAAAAAACATGGACGTAAGACCACTGCTGAACTACTTTGAACCATTGTTTGTCTGGCTCAAAGACAAGAACAGGAATTCTTTTGTTGGGTGGAACACCGACTGGAGCCCTTGTGAGTACACAGAGTTGACATGTTTTGCATTGCTCCCTGTCTGCCACTCTAGTCTCCTTTGGCCCCAGTCGTATGAGGGTGGTGACACAGCTGAATGCTTGTTCCCTCTGTGTAGAACCTGCTCTGACTCTGCTTCAAACTCTTTCAGGTGTTTTATTAGCCTCATATTGAAAACAAGAGTGTAACAATCTCCAAACCACTACACTTGAATTTTCTCTTCAAAGACAAAAACTTTCAGGTGGGGGTTGTGGCTAAGCAGCAGAGCGCTGGCCTCGCACGTGCGCGGCCCGGGTTCGATCCTCAGCACCACATAAACATAAATGCATTGTGTACAACTAAAGTAAAATAAATATTTTTTTTTAAAAAAAGACAAAAACTTTTAACACTATCACCTCTTCTTCCTGGCAGTTACTTTCATATATCTAAGTTATGTTGTTATTTTCTTTTTTTAAATTAATTAATTTATTTATTCTAATTAGGTATATCTTGTTATTTTGTAACCAGTCAGTTTTAGACTTCCACTTCTGCCTCCTTTTCCACTCCCATTTCTCATTTTCCCAGTAAAGCTTTATCATGAATTTTAGTAAAGCAGTCATCAGTGCTTTCATAATTTCGCTTACAGAGCCAAGTCATATATCATTTGGTATCCTTTCTCATGGGACTTGTTTGTTCCAGAATTTGTACTTGTCTCGATTTTTTTTTTTTTTTTGCATACCTAATTTGCCACCTGCATTGTGTTTTTTTTTTTTTTTTTCTGAGTTATTCCAACGTGTATATTCTTTTCAGCCTTGGTTTCTCCCCCTTGAAACTTTCCTCCTAGAGTCTTGAATCCTCCTATCTCACTCAGACCCCAGTTTTCCTCATGAGTCATCTTTTTGTTGTTCTCCTGGGGAGAACCCTCTGTTTCCTGAATCCCATGCCTTCTTTCTTGGATTATCTCTTGTTTTGTTGGCGCACAGGCTCCTGGTGACTGTCTGAACAAAGGTTCATGGGGGTAAGAGGATCAACTGTTCCCCAAAGTAGCTTAACCACACCCTGAGTCCATCGTCTTTGTTTTCAACCCAATATCCCCTTCCCACCTTCTGATGTACCTGAACCCAAAGCTTCCCTGGGATTCTCTGGCTCTTTTGGGTCTGGACTCCCTCTGTGTAGCCCTCAGGCCATGGCTTCCTGTCCTCTGAGAAAGCAGTCACCCTTCTCCCATCATTTCTCATTTTCCAAAAGTGTGTTTAGACCTTTAAAAAAATTCCTTCACTATCACCTTTGTGGGACGTTGGGAGGGAAAGGAAGTAAACACGTGGTCAATCTGTAACCAGTAGTATGCAATTTCTCTTTAATCAGATGCTGACCAAAGCATCAAAGTGAGGATAAGCCTAAAATCAGCTCTTGGAGAAGAAGCAGTGAGTATTCCAGTGCATTCATTATTTTCCAGCACACTCTCTTCCCTTAAATAGGACATAATCAGCCCAATCCAGTAGGGTCTAAAAAAAGAAAGTCTGGCTGGGCGCGGTGACACTTGCCTGTAATCCCAGCACTTGGGAGGCTGAGGCAGGAGGATCACAAGTTCAAAGCCAGCCTCAGCTATGACGATGCTCTAATTAACTCAGTGAGACCCTGTCTCTAACTAAGATACAAAATAGGGCTGGGGATGTGGCCCAGTGGTCAAGTGCCCCTGAGTTCAATCCCCAGTACCAAAAAAAAAAAAAAAAAAAAAAAAAAAAAGAAAGTAAGAAAGGCTGTAAACCCCAGCTTCTGGCCTTTAGCTTTTTTACTTTCCCTACAACCAATTCCTTATTGGCCATGCCCACTTGTTACTTATTATCTTGAGGTTGTTCTGAAGCTCAGTGTGAAAACATCTGTACCAATCCTTAAACATCAAATATCCATCCATCCCATTAACTTCTCACCATTACTGTATTTGAGGATGAGGACATGGTTATTCTTCAAGAGGATGTCTCCTTTTAGAAGCAGTGTTTTTTAGGGGGTTTTGTTTGTTTTGGTTTAGTCTGTCATCTACAGCCTGTCTTTATTCAGAGTGGTCCATGGACCAAAAGCATTCAAATCTGGAAGCTTGTTAAAAATGCAGACTGTCAGTCCCCAGCCTCAGACCTGCTTACCCAGAATCTGCATTTTAGCAAGCCCTTAAGGTGATTTGTATGCACAGTAAAGTCTGGGGAGCTCTGATTTCCAACACTGCTTCTCAAGCTTGGCCACACATTGGAGCTGCATGGGAAGTTTTCAAAATAATTTATGGGCTCCATCCCCAGAGATTCTGCTTTAATTGCCCCAAGTGTGTTATCAAGAATTGGGCATTAAGGAATCCCACTATTATGTATACGTGTAATGTACCAATTAAAAAAAATATAAAAGAAACCTGCCAAGCCATGTGAAAAAACAAAACAACTCATACCAAACCAAAAGAGAGTTGGGGCATTAAGAGTTTTAAAAGCTCTCAAGGGGATTTGAAGTTCTGCAAAGTTCACCGCTGACTTAGACTCTTATTATGTGCATTAGTTGAGTCAGCTGTTGCCTTCTGAACACCTGTCTTAAGTGAACCAGCCTAGGGAAGTACAACAGCAGCTTTGATTGGAAGAGATAGGACAGGAAATCTCTGCAGATGGGGATCAAAGGCCTGGGTGGCAACCTGAAGGCTTTGCAGGTTTAGAAGCCAACCTGGGGTTACTAGATAAAAAGTCCAAGGTGCTACAGAAAATTGTCATCTCATCATATAGATCCAAAGATGAGAAGTTAAATATTTCCCAAGACTCAAAAATGCTTTTAGTGTAATTTTCATAGATAAGTTAGACATCAAAATATAAATAACAGGAGTGAAAACTGAATATTAAGAAAGTAATAACAAAAATAGAAGTTCCTATTTCTTAATAATCATTGATTGGGATTTTTTTAATCTTTGCCATATTTTATTAGCTCTCTCTTGGCCTAATAAGTTTTAATTACTCATGACAGATCAGAATTCTTTTCAATTGCCAGGCGTGGTGACACATGCCTATAATCCCAGCAGTTTGGGAGGCTGAGGCAGGAGGATTGCAAGTTCAAAGCCAGCCTCAGTAATTTAGAGAGGCCCTAAGCAACTTAGTGAAACCCTGTCTCTATATGAAATACAAAAGAGGGCTGGGGATCTGGCTCAGTGGTTAAGCACCCCTGGGTTCAATCCCCAGTACCAAAATAAAATAAATAATTAAAAAAATTTTTTTTTTCAGTTGTCTTTTTCTTCTTGATATTTGTGCTCATATTCTCCATGCAGTGAGGGATTAGCTAATAGTCTTCAGAAGGTTTGATGGTGTAATGTTCTGAGGCCAATTCACTAAGCAACCGTTGGCTTTGATGAGATCAGAACTATAATCTTAATGCATGTACACATCCGGGCCAAAATATTTACCCTGTTCAAGTTATTTTCTGGTGATTATCAACCAGATCTGTGGCCTTATTTTTGAGAACTCAGACTTTAAAGCCGGGCGTGGTGACGCACACCTGTAATCCCAGCACTTTGGGAGGCTGAGGCAGGAGGATCACGAGTTCAAAGCCAGCCTCAACAATGGCGAGGCGCTTAGCAACTCAGTGAGACCCTGTCTCTGAATAAAATACAAAAAAGGGCTGGGGATGTGGCCCAGTGGTTGAGTGCCTCTGAGTTCAATCCCCAGTACCACAAAAAAAAAAAAAAGAACTTGGACTTAAAAAAAAAAAATTAAATATAAATTAAATATAGAAGTAGTAACCAGAATATTATTTGTAACAATGTTAATAATATTATTATTAATATTAAAGAAACTCCCTTTTTCTCAAAGCTGGATGAAAACAAATTGAGGTAAATGTAATAATTTTTTTTGGTGAAATCATGTTTTGTCTGAAAGGGAAAGGAGAAACAAGTCTTGTGCTATTCATGACCTCTACTGCCATCTACTGGAGGAAAGAGTAAATTTTTTCCTCTCTAAGCAGGTCTTCAGAGGCTATGTGTTTGCCAGCCATTTGTTCAGAATCAGAAAACAAGAACAGATTACCTTGCTGTTTACAAGGTTATTTTTTCCTTTGAGCCCCAAGTTTCTTTCTTTTTATTTCTCTTTATACATATCGAGAACTTAGTGTAAAAATAGTGAGAACTGCTGGGCGAAGTGGCACACACCTTTAATCCCAGCAATTCAGGAGGCAGAGGCAGGAGGATCATGAGTTCAAAGCCAGCCTCAACAATTTAGCAAGGGCCTAAGCAATTTAGCAAAACCCTGTCTCAAAATAAAATGTAAAAGATGGCTGGGGATGTTGCTCAGTGGTTAAGTGCCACTGGGTTCAATCCCAAGTTAAAAAAAAATTAAAAAAAAAAAACAGTTTGTCTCCAAAATACAGACATTTTAAGTAAAACCCACAAATTTTGGTTGACCCCATCTAAAACTTATCCTCAGGATGCTCATTTCAGTTTAGATGGAACTAAATGAAAGGATCAGTGAGCCCAGTGGTTCTTAAAGCTTGGTTGCCTGGCCAGCAGCATTATCACCACCAGGAAGCTAAGCTAATTAGAGATGCAAATTTGGGGTCTCATTCCAGACTTCTGAATCAGCAACCTTGAGGCTGCGTTAACCCTCCAGGTGATGCTGTGGCTCCTGCGTACTCATTGGAGGTCAATGGCTTAATGAACAGCAAGAGTCCTTGGAATATTAAAAATAATGCTTGAGGAATATTGAGCTTTTAAATATGTCCTAGGTTCCCTAGTGAGCAGTGTGTATCTTTTCATTTTGCAGTACCAATGGAATGACAATGAGATGTACTTGTTCCGGTCATCTGTTGCTTACGCCATGAGAGAGTATTTTTCAAAAATCAAAGAACAGACGATGCCTTTTGAGTGAGTTGATTTGCTGAATTCTTAGATTCCCCAACCAGCAATTCTCTTCTTCTTGAGTCTTCAAGTGAAGTTGAGAAAAACTTCCTACTAACTTTTAAACTTCTTTGACATCCTGAAATTTGAGTGACTCTATTTAGGAATAACTGTGGTTTATTTGACTTGTAGATAGCAAGAACATTGTTCTTATAAAGCAGCTCTTACTGTCTCACTCTCTCGTTCAAATGCTCTCACCTAGCTTTAGCACTGAAAGAAAAAAGAAAGAAAGAAATTTCCACTTTCATGGAGCTTATGTTTCTGGTAGTGTGTGTGTGTGTGTGTGTGTGTGGAAGAGGGGGATAAGTGAAATATGATAGGATTGAAACCAGAGTTTTGCGATGAGACTACATTCCTGCTTTACCAATTTCCTTTCATGGACAATAAAGGAAGGGAATTGTAAATGAGTTGGATTTATTTGAGAAGAGATAAAATTCTTGAGATGTCAGAGGGGGCCAGATAGCAGGAAAAACCTGTTGGTGTGCTAGCTTGAGGGCTATATGGTTTGAGCATGGATCAAAATCTATGTTAAACGGGCATTGAAAAATTACCAAGGTGGTTGGCTGTGTCCTTGAGCCTGAATTTTAATCCTTCCCTTAACTCCCATTTGGGTTCACTCCCACCTTCGGTTTTTCCCCCCTCTCAGGTACAAAGGAGTTGGTTGGAGTGTTCTTACAGGAAAGCCTCAAGGTCTTTTACTGTTGAAATAGGCTTTAATGATGCCAGTAAATATTTCTATGGGTTAGCCTCCAGGTGTGGTGTCTGCCTTTGAATAAGACCTTAATTGGGACCTATTGCCTGACCACTACCTATTCTCATTCAGAATTACATGGTAATAAGTGCTGGGGTGAAAGATACAATAGGAAAAGGATTGGGGAGTGCTGGACCATTTCCCCCAAATGGTGTGTGTGTGGGAGGGGGGGTGGGAACTTCACTAAATCTTAAGACTTTACATATATAAATTTATAATCTATTGTCTTCAGTAAAAAAGCCAAACTTTCTGGAAGAAAAAGAATATTAAGAAAGGCATTGACAGCTAAATTTTCTTCAGAAATTAAATGATTATGTAATGTTAAGATGTGAGCTATGAGGCCATTAGCACTATCAAATCACTATGAATACTAATACACCTAACAAAGGTATGTTTTTTTAGTTGGGGAACATAAAATGACATTAGGAAAAAAAAGGTGGACATAATAAAAATGAAATGTATGGGGAAAAAAAAACTTCACTAATATTTGAGCAAAATATGTGAAGCGGCACAGAGAGCCAGCAATGCAAACAATGGGAGAAAATTTATCAGCTGGGGGGTGAGAGCAGGCACAGACTCCGAGATAGGACTGTCCTTCTCCTGTTGAAGGACCAGCAAGAAGGCCAGTGTAGCTGGAGTGGTGTTTACTAGAAGACAAGTAGGAGATTTGCTCAGGGTGGTGTTTGGGCATGGAGGGCTGGAATGGGTAAAGAAAGTTCTTGTGGGCCTTGAAGGCCCTTCTATAGACTTTGGCTTGTATTCTGAGAGAGATAGGTATTGATTCAAGGGCTCTAGCCACATGATCCATCTTAGTTTTTACTAAGATCACTCTGGCAGCTATGACAACACAATCTTGTCACATTGTATGCTAAACCCTACTTTCCCCCTTCACTCCTGGGTGCAATACAATGTTTTTTTTTGCTGAGTGTGGCTGGGTTAGGGAGTATTAACACACCATCTTTGTCCCTGGTATTGAACTATCTTTGCCTACCAAATTTTTTTTTATTTTTTTATCATAATCCCAAGGCACCAATGATTTCTTGCTGATTCTCTTGAGTCTTTCAGTTGGAAATCTTTCTATCATTGAAAAACTATGGGTTTTATATGGTAGAGAGACAAATAGTGCCAAAATGTGATATTACAGCACTTATGTAGTTGATTTCATGTGTTTGGGGCATTGGTAAAGTGTTTTGGACCCTTATCTCCTCCCATTATTCCCGCTGCTATGTGTCTGGCTAGCCTGCAATCCTCTGCTAACTCCTTTTTACCAGGGGGGGATGTCATTCTTTTCATTGTGTGCTTTGTGCCCAAATGGAAGATGTTGCTTTTGTTTTTCCACAGAGTGGAGAATATATGGGTGAGTGATTTGAAACCAAGAATCTCCTTCAACTTCTTTGTCACTGCACCTCAAAATTTGTCTGACATCATCCCTAGAAGTGAAGTTGAAAAGGCTATCAGGTGACATTTTACTTTCAAATAATCCATATAACGGTGAAGGAGTTAACAAATGCAACAATAGCTAATATTTAGGGCCAGTCATTGTTCTGAATCATTCATATGTTTTGCCTCCGTGTTTTGCCTCATCCCATGGATTTGGGTTTTAATTCTAGAAGAATCCAACAGCAGGGCTGGGGATATAGCTCAGTTGGTAGAGTGCTTGCCTTGCATGCATAAGGCCCCAGCACACACACAAAAAAAATCCAACAGCAGAGAAGGTAATAGGGAGGTGAATACAATCAAAGGACATATGCATGTATGAAAATGTCACAAAAAAACAGATATTTTGTACAATTAACATGCCCTCAAATTTATAATAAAATGGCGTAAAGATGAAAAATAATCCAATGGCAAGAGAATTATCTTGATTTAGAATCCCCCAGATGCAGGCCATTAGACAAGGATTTAACTGTAAGTAGTTTATTTGGGAGGCCATTTCAAGAAGCACCAATAAGAAAATGTGGACAGGTGACAGAGAAGGGAGGGAAGACAATACATTACATATTATCACCACTATTGTCACACAGAGCTTAATACTGTCTGTGGTGCAACTCTGGGAGAATGTGGGGAATGTGCACCTGACTTGTCCCATCAGAGGGTTGAGGAAGCTGGGTCATCATCTATTCACCACTCTATGAGGAAGCTGGGTCATCATCTATTCACTTACCAGTCATGGGCCGGGAACTGCTTCAAGGTGACATTAATTCCCTAGCATTTCTGGCTTGCAGACAGGACAGAATTTTTTTTTTTTTCTTTCTTTCTTTCTTTTTTTTTTTTTTTTTTTTTTGGTGGTGCTGGGGATGGAACCCAGGGCCTTGTGCATTCGAGGCAAGCACTCTACCAACTGAGCTAGATCCCCAGCCCCAGGGCAGATCTTTTGTCTGGCAGTGCTCACAGGCAAAGGAAGTCTAACTAGCATGCATGGAAAATAGTAAGTGCAGAAGGGACATGCACAGGTAATACTATCAGTGGCTAGAGGACATTGATGAAGGATTCATTTAACTGCCCAAAGCCTGGAACAAGATAGGTAAGCATAAGATTCCTTGGACATTGGTTGTCCTCCATATTAGGAGAGGGACTTGGTATGAGCAGCGAATGCTCAGAAAAAATAGTTTGTCCTATTTGCCTCAGCTCTTTCCCACAAGACAGTAGAAGTCAAGGATGGATTGACCTCATATATCGTTCCTCTTGTCATTAAAAAAGGCTTAATATAGCCACTGCTACTGGGGAGCTCAGTAGGTGGCTCTCTTGAGCTGCATCAGTGATGCTAATTGTCTTTGAAAGCAGATCTAAGACCAACTGGGCAGTATGTACTCAGAAAATCTGGCTTGGTTGGGGTGTATGACTCAACCACACCCAGAGATTCAGTCACTGCCTCAGAAGTCTTGTCTCCAAAAACCGGAAGAGTTGGCTGAGATCTTTGTGAAAAAAAATTAGCCTCCTTGGATTCCCAGCCACCTCCAGCATATCTCAAACTTCCTGTTTTCCAGAATGGATTGAGATATGAACCCCCAAAGTTGCCAGGGGTCACATGGCTAATTCTGTTTGGCCTCTTTCCATCTCTGGTGTGCTCAGACCTCCTGACCTGGATATACCCAAGGATAGGAGGATGTGATACTAGACACTTCAGTCTTTGATCCAGAATGTTCTCCATTTCAACTGTTTTTTGTTTTAAAAGATCTTCATCCTTTTTCCTCCATAAAATTTATCCACTTCTCATCCCAGTGCTGGAGAAATTGGCAAAGGGCTCTTTCATGTGTTACTCCTCAATGCTGCTTCCAAAAGCCAACACCTTTTATTTGGAAAATTCTACTACTTTTTTTTTTTTTTTTTTTTTGGTACTGGGGATCGAACTCAGGGGCACTCAACCACTGGGTCACATCCCCAGCCCTTTTTTGTATTTTATTAGAGACAGGGTCTCATTGATTGCTAAGTGCCTCACCATTGCTGAGGCTGGCTTTGAACTCGCGATCCTCCTGCCTCAGCCTCCCAAGTGCTGGGATTACAGGTGTGCGCCACTGCACCCGGCTTTCTTTTTCCATTATTTGCCATCAAGTCCCTGCAGATATACTCTGGCAGACAGGAAATTATTGCCAAATATCCTCACTTTGCCTTTAAAGCACAGCAGTCACAAATGCACAAATTCCAACCCTTTGCACATTTCCATATTTGCAATTCAGTTTTCCAGTGAAGCTGTTGGCAAATCTAATTTAGATTCCAGATATCAAAGGTACATAACTGTTAAAAAATTCTTATCTTTCATTAGACCTGATCATCACATTTCATTACTTTAGATGTATATTCTTATGATAGACAAATTAAATTCTTTGGGGAGCAATGATATAAAGAGCAAATAACTACACACAATTTTATTCTGCCTAATTGTCCCCTTTACTGTTTTGCTTTTGGGAATAGAATGTCCCGGAGCCGTATCAATGGAGTGTTCCGCCTGGATGATGACAGCCTGGAATTTCTGGGGATTCATCCGACACTTGGACCTCCTTACCAGCCACCTGTCACCACATGGCTGATTGTTTTTGGAGTTGTGATGGGAGTTGTAGTGGTTGGCATTGTCATCCTCATCTTCACTGGAATCAGAGATAGAAGAAGGTAAGTGTCCTTTCCTAGACCTATCTTCAAACAGGAAGATATAGGAAATACTAATTGGAAAATTTCCAGTAAGTGGCAGGTTATATAGTTCAGTTACTTAGTTGGACAATTTGCCCTTAAACATTCTGAGGCATTCTCTAGAAATTTATTGGATGTCACTAGCACTCACCTTCCTAGATAGATATCTAGCCTGCAGTTTATTAGCATGCTCTTGTAAACTCATCCCAGCCACAACATCATTTCCCTACTGCCAAGAGCCACTGACAACTTAGCAGCGGTGGGTGGACTCGGGATTGTCCTCACTGCTGAGTTCTTCTTAGTCTGCAGGTGACCCTAGAGACTTGACTGGTGATGGATTTCACTGTAAAGTCATTCAAGAAGGAGCTCTGAGATAATTTCAAACAGCTTCTCTTTATTCGTCTTTGTTCCTCCTTGGGTAGCTCAAACTCCATATCATCTTAGTTCATGGTCAGGCACTCTCTAACTTATTCTTGAGTTGAAGATCAAAGTTCACTAAGGATTTAAATCATTAAAGAGTGGCTGGATGGGCGGGGGTTGTGGCTCAGTGGTAGAGCGCTCACCTAGCACGTGCGCAGCCCAGGTTGGATCCTCAGCACCACGTAAACATAAAATGCATTGCATTGTGTACAACTAAAGCAAATAAATAAATATTTAAAAAAAAAAAAAAGAGTGGCTGGAGGTATGGCTCAGTTGGTAGAGTGCTTGCCTTCGTGCATGCACAAGGCCCTGGGTTCAATCCCCAGTACCACCAAAAGAAAAAAAAGTTAAATCATTAAAGATCTGATTTGTTTATTTATTTATTTATTTTTTCTTTTGATACCAGGGATTGAACCCAGGGGCGCTTAAAACCATTGAGACACATCCCCAACCTTTTTTTTATTTTTTATTTTTTTTTTGAGACAGGGTTTCGCTAAGTTGCTTAGGGTCTTGGTAAATTGCTGAGGTCAGCTTTGAACTTGTGATCCTCCTGCCTCAGCTTCCCAAGCTGCTGAGATTACAGGCATGTGCCACCATGTCCAGCTAGAGATTGGATTTCTACACACTAGATTTTTTCCACTATCTTTGAGAAATAACTTTCACTGAGCTTATGAAATAGGTTAATAATATTTTATAACATGTATATGAAACTGCACCCTTCAAATGGAACATGTTCTTGATTGAATATCTGCATATATTAATTTATTTCACTTAATATTCTTCACTAGTTTTTAGTTCTTCATTTTAAAATCAGACATTGACTAGGTAATACATTTCATATTAGTTAAAATTGTTAAAAACACAAAAGAATACAGAGTCTTTGTCATCCTTTGTCTTTAAGTTTTCTCTCCTAAAGTTAACCAAAATGATCAGTTTCTTGGAGATATATAGTTATATACACTATTTTTTAGTATATGCAAATTATGTATAAAATTCTGCATTTTTAATTTCCCACTTAATATGTTTAGTGATCTTTCTATATCACTTGTACAAAGAGCTTTCCATCTTTTTTTAGGGCAATTTGTTTTCCCATTTTATGGATGGATCATAATTTTGTTACCAAGTTCTCTACTGGTAGACTTTTATGTTGTTTCCAATGGTTGTATCTATTTAAAAAAAAAAAAAAAAAAAAGGTGCAATGGCTTAATGTAAGCAGTTTCCTGTGTGTGCCAATATAGGTGCAAGATAAGTCCTAGAAGTCTTGGGTTATATCCTAGAAGTGGGAGAGCTGGGTCAGAGAAAATGTGCACTTCTAATTTTGATAAATGTTGCCAAATTGCTCTCCATAGAGGCTGAATCAATATATACTTGTACCAATTTATCAAATTTCCTTTTTCTCCCAACTTGTGTCCTTAGCATATGACACCACCAAGCCATTTGATCTTCATCAGTCTGGTCAATGAAAAGTATCTTTGTAACATCCATTTTATTTAACAGGAAAAATGAAACAAAACGAGAAGAAAATCCTTACGCCTCTGTGGAAATGGGTAAAGGAGAAAATAATGCAGGATTCCAAAACACTGATGATATTCAGACTTCATTTTAGAAAAATCTGTCTTTTTCCTCCTAAGATGATTTTATTGTATGTGCATGTTAATTTCATGGTACCGAAAGTATGTGATTATAAAAATGTTATTAAGTATCAAAACTATGGCTCTGTTCAGGAAGAAGTGCCCAAAGACATCGTGATTGAGCAGTGGGCATCTTCCCTGACCTTGCTTTCAGTATTTATATTTGTCTCTAAACTTAACTTCTCTTCTGATTTCTTATAGGAAAGCTGATATTAGAGTAAAATAGGGAGAGTATGCCTTGGCCTCACAGGCTAGCTAGAGATAATGGAAATGGAAACATCTGTTGAGTAATCGGAGTTGGGGAAAAAATAGACTCTTCATGATAGAGAGTGTAGGACCTTGTATGGAATCTGTGCTGTGAGCTGCTGGGGCTGCCGGATTGAGAATGCTACACACTGTTCACTTTAATCCAAGTGCCAAAGATAAAGACTGGCACTCTTTCTTTATATTAACTTAATTCAAGTACTGTAGTAATTTTCTCAGAGTGATGTTTAGAATGGACCATGCCTTCTTCAGGGTGGCATGTCTAACAAAGAAAGGAGGAATCAGACAACAGGCAGAGAATATTATTTTGTTTCACTTTCAAGCTGCTTGATCAACATCTCCCTGACAACACAAAATTAGCACAAGGGTCTCCATGAACCTCTAGAGAATGTCGGATAGGAAACTTGTTTCCATTGTTCTTTAACTGTGGAGTGAATGAAAATTCCAACTGAGTGTTCATCCTCTGAAGTGGATACCCAATCTCTTAAATGTTTTTGTATACCCACAGTATCTGAGAAATGCTGAGCACAAAGCAGACTCTCAATAAATACTTATTAGATATATACCCTCGTGTAGTCTTATGTGTTCTTATGTATTGGGATTTCTGTCCATTCTATCTGCTTTTCATTTCCATGGACAAAATTGTTGTCTTACTGTCTGGGACCTTTGACCTCCCAAATATCTTGGGTTATATCCTAAATTCTTAAATTGCTTTATTGGACAAAGAAATTGTAAAACAAACAAACAAAAAAAAGAGTTGTATTTATATTGTATTATACTGTTAGGTTAGGAAGCAAACCTAGTGCTACTTTTATATTTCTTAGAGTACCCAGCCCAGTTCTGAGCACGGCTTTCTACCACATACTTGAAGATTGAGGGGCTGGGGTTGTGGCTCAGTGGCAGAGCACATGTGAGGCACTGGGTTCTATCCTCAGCACCACATAAAAATAATTAAATAAACAAAATTAAGATATTGTGTTCATCGACAACTAAAAAATTTTTAAAAAGATTGGTTAAAACTAGATTAAATAGATTAACAGGGCTAGGGTTGTGGCTCAGCAGTAAAGCTCTTGCCTAGCATGTGCACGGCCCGGGTTTGATCCTCAGCACCACTTAAAAAAATAAAGGCATTGTGTACAACTAAAGCAAATAAATGTTTAAAAATAAATAAATAAATAGATTAACATACCAAAAATCTACCCACTGAGCACACTATATGGTAACCAGCATAATGTTAGAGTAACTACATGCTTAATAAATTAGATGTGATAATGGTAATGGTAGATCAATTAGCCACGTTAGGAGAGAATGACTTTCAAAATCCTCTATAATATTGCTTCAAGATAACTAAATCAGGATGAGTCATTTGAGGCTCTTCAGTATCTTTTTTTTTTTTTTTTCCTTTGGTACCGGGAATTGAACTCAGGGGCACTCGACCACTGGGCCTCATCCCCAGCCCTTTTTTGTATTTTATTAGAGACAGGGTCTCACTGAGTTGCTAAGTGCCTCGCCATTGCTGAGGCTGGCTTTGAACTCCAGATCCTCCTGCCTCCACCTCCCAAGTGTCGGGATGACAGGCGTGTGCTACTGTACCCGGCTTTCAGTATCTTTTTAATTATACTCAGGTAGCAAAACTGGAGTTCTTTGTCTTCCATGAAATCTACATCCTTCCTATCACCCTCGGCCTCACCTTCATGCCATTCTTTGGGCCCACAGCTTGGGGTAACTTAAAACAACATCTCCTTATTTACATACCCATTTCACTGGCATCCTCCTATCTTGAATATGTCCTGTCTTCTCTAACACATCATGAAAATCTTCTGCCAAGCTCCTTGTTATCTAAACATCCCTTATAATTGCCACATTCTCCATGAAGTTCCTAGTCCTTGTCTTAGTTCAACACAGTGCAAAAATAACCTCTATAGGAACCAACTTCATCACCTAACACCTTCAAAAGAGCCTCCCCAGCTAATGGAAAGGATCCATGGGTACACGAAATAATGTCCAGCTGTAACTTAGAATTTAGAAAAACTTGCTCATTTCCCTACTTAATTTTGAGGTTTTCACCAGTGCAGTTCTCACTTTGCCCCCAGGTGAAACTCATGGTTGTTCCCCTGTGCAATAGCTCCTCTAAGAGGATGGAGACTCTACAAAGAGGGTCTTTTTTTTTTTAATATTTATTTATTTGCTTTAGTTGTACACGATGCGTTTATTTGTACGTGGTGCTGAGGATCGAACCCGGGCTGTGCACGTGCTAGGCGAGCGCTCCACCACTGAACCACAATCCCAGCCCCAAAGAGGGTCTTACACCTAAGCCTAGGATGTGAATTGGCAAACTGTGACCCATGGGCCAAATCCCACCCATCACCTGCCTTCGTATGGCCAGAGTTAGGAATGATTTTGTGTGTGTGTGTGTGTGTGTGTGTGTGTGTGTGTGTGGTACCAGGGATTGAACTCAGGGGCACTTGACCACTGGGCCACATCCCCAGCCCTTTTTTGTATTTTATTAGAGACAGGGTCTCACTGAGTTGCTAAGTGCCTCGCCATTGCTGAGGCTGGCTTTGAACTCACAGATCCTCCTGCCTCAGCCTCCCAAGTGTGCTGGGATACAGGCGTGTGCTACTGTACCCGGCTTTCAGTATCTTTTTAATTATACTCAGGTAGCAAAACTGGAGTTCTTTGTCTTCCATGAAATCTACATCCTTCCTATCACCCTCGGCCTCACCTTCATGCCATTCTTTGGGCCCACAGCTTGGGGTAACTTAAAACAACATCTCCTTATTTACATACCCATTTCACTGGCATCCTCCTATCTTGAATATGTCCTGTCTTCTCTAACACATCATGAAAATCTTCTGCCAAGCTCCTTGTTATCTAAACATCCCTTATAATTGCCACATTCTCCATGAAGTTCCTAGTCCTTGTCTTAGTTCAACACAGTGCAAAAATAACCTCTATAGGAACCAACTTCATCACCTAACACCTTCAAAAGAGCCTCCCCAGCTAATGGAAAGGATCCATGGGTACACGAAATAATGTCCAGCTGTAACTTAGAATTTAGAAAAACTTGCTCATTTCCCTACTTAATTTTGGGTTTTCACCAGTGCAGTTCTCACTTTGCCCCCCAGGTGAAACTCATGGTTGTTCCCCTGTGCAATAGCTCCTCTAAGAGGATGGAGACTCTACAAAGAGGGTCTTTTTTTTTTTAATATTTATTTATTTGCTTTAGTTGTACACGATGCGTTTATTTGTACGTGGTGCTGAGGATCGAACCCGGGCTGTGCACGTGCTAGGCGAGCGCTCCACCACTGAACCACAATCCCAGCCCCAAAGAGGGTCTTACACCTAAGCCTAGGATGTGAATTGGCAAACTGTGACCCATGGGCCAAATCCCACCCATCACCTGCCTTCGTATGGCCAGAGTTAGGAATGATTTGTGTGTGTGTGTGTGTGTGTGTGTGTGTGTGTGTGGTACCAGGGATTGAACTCAGGGGCACTTGACCACTGGGCCACATCCCCAGCCCCTTTTTTGTATTTTATTAGAGACAGGGTCTCACTGAGTTGCTAAGTGCCTCGCCATTGCTGAGGCTGGCTTTGAACTCACGATCCTCCTGCCTCAGCCTCCCAAAGTGCTGGGATTACAGGCGTGCGCCACCGTGCCCGGCTGATTTTTGTATTTTTGAATGGCTGCAGGAAAAGTAGAATGATATTTCATGACACATAAAAATTATATGATATTCATATTTCATTGTCCATAAATGAGGTTTTATTGGAATCCAGTCACATCCATTCATTTTCATATTGTCTAGGGTTACTTTCATGCTACAAAGCAGAATTGGGTAGTTGACGCAGAGATGGCACAGTTCACAAAGCCTTTTTTTTGGGGGTGGGTACTAAGGATTGGACCCAGGAGTGCTTTACCACTGAGCCACATGCCCAGCCCTTTAAATTTTTTTTTTTTTTTTTTTTTTTTTTTTTTTTGAGACAGGGTCTCACTAAATTGCTTAGTGCCTCACTAAACTACTGAGGCTGGTCTGAAACTTGTGATCCTCCTGCCTCAGCCTCCTGAGTTGCTGGGATTACAGGTTTGTACCACCATGCCCAACTCACAGAGCCTTTTACAAGCAATCTTTGCTGACTAAGGAAGCAAGGGTTAAATGAAATCATGAATGTGAATAAACCATCGTGGAGTTTAGAGACAAGAGGAACATTTGCTTATAGAATCTGAAGCCATTTACTATGTGTTTACTTTTTGGGACTTTAATTATTTTTTATGAGTTGAGGTTGATAGGAGAAATAGTCAAGGCAGAAAGGGCAGATGCTACCTTCCTCTCCCCTAATGTCTGTCAATGAATTATTCTCCCTCTTTTGAAATCCATGCTTTCCCCATTAGGTAAAGATGGGGCCTTAGGTCCAATCTCTCCTCATTCACTTAAGAGTCAGAGTCAGAATCAAAATTGAGAAACTCAACTTTATAAGTATACTATGTTAGAATCTTTCTCTTAATTAACTAAAGCAGATATGATATGGATTTTGCTAGACTCTCTTCATTTTGCATTTAACTTTTGGCAGAACAGAAAAAGCTCAGCAAGACTTTTGGACTTCATCTAGAAAATGCTGTATCTGAAGCTCTCTGGGCTTGCCCTTTGGAAAAGTTTCTTAACAAATAAATCTGCCTTTTTCTTCACTCCCCTGAAAGTGTGGGCAGACTTCTGTTTAAAATTATAACCATGAATGCTGCATATCACCACAGGACACAATTAAACCACATTTTAAAAGTCATCATGCATTTTTCAAATGTGTGAGTGTTTTTGGTTTTTTTTGTTTGTTTGTTTTTGTTTTTGTTTTTTGGGTTTTTATTTTCTCCTCTTGGACTTATTTTCTGGTAAGCCTCTAGTGGTACCTTAAATTCTTGCTTGACTTGGTTTCAGGAGTCAGGCTTCTAAGCAAAGCTTTGTTCTCTTTTCATAGTAAACAATTCTGTATTGTTTGAATTTTGCAACAAGCATGTACTACTTTGGTTATAAAGCAGATTGTTTTTTTAAAAGATCAAATACACAAAAATAAGGACAATCAAGGAAAACAACCTTCAAGAGGGAGACCCAAAACAAAGATTAACAGTCTGTGATGCAGCTTCCTACTGGTCTACAGGCTCAAGGAGAAGGAAGGGTTGTGTCACTTGTTCCTTCTCTTACTGTGAGTAGGAAAGAACAGAGCACACAGTAATTACAAAATAAAAGAGTAAATGAATGAATGTATAAATGACAGTGATTTTTTTTTTTTTTTTTTTTTTTTTTTTTTTTTGGTACCGGGGATTGAACTCAGGGGCACTCAACCACTGGGCCACATCCCCAGCCCTTTTTTGTATTTTATTTAGAGACAGGGTCTCACTGAGTTGCTTAGTGCCTCCCTTTTGCTGAGGCTGGCTTTGAACTCTCAATTCTCCTGCCTCAGCCTCCCAAGTGCTGGGATTACAGGTGTGTGCCACCACACCCGGCTCTCCATTATTTTCCTTCTATAGCATGACAATGTTGGCCAATATTTACATTCATTCTCATCAGCACTTCTAATTCCTTCTTCAAGGCTTGTCTTTTTCCCGAAGTGGTTCAATGGAAGATAGGAGTTGCTGAAATGTGGGACGCTTTTCTGGAAGCTAAATAAAAGAAAAATCCAATGTTTTAGATAATGAAAGTTATAATTAAAAATAAAAAAGTCAAATATTTATACTTTAGTCTAAAGCTAATAACTTTTGAAATGTGAAAGCCGTAGGCATTTTTGGTAAGATCAGGAACAAGGCAAGGAGGCCTGCTATATCCATCACTCGAACATCATGTTGAAGATATTAGAAAGTGAAAACTGAAAACTGTTACAGGCCTTTAATCTCAATGGCTGGGGGAAGTGCTGAGGCAGGGGGATTGTGAGTTTAAAGCCAGCCTCAGCAACTTAGTGAGGCCCTCAGCAATTCAGAAAGATCCTGTCTCTAAATAAACTGTAATAAAGGGCTGGGGATATAGCTCAGTGGTTGAGCACCCCTGGTTGAATCCCCAGTACAAAATACATTACAGCCTCATGAATTGGAAAAGGAAAATTATTATTATTTTTTGCATAGGCATAATTGTGTGCCTGGAAAACCCAATAGGATCAACGAGAGAACCAACTCAATAAACGAATGTACCAGGAAAGCAGGATATAAAATTAAGATACAAAATCAATATCCTTCACATATACCTACAATGACCAATTAAAAGATATCACAGAAAACTTCATTTCTAATAGCAACATAATCAAAATGAAATACTTAAAAATGTACTTCCCCTCCACAATGAGGAAAGCTTTAAAACACTGCTGAAAAATACGTAAGTTCTACAATGGGTCATGTCAGTATCATAAAGATGTCAAGTTTCTCAAATGAAATACAGTCTCCTAAAAAATATGAAAGTTTGTTTGAAGCTAAACAAATTGATTCTTTGGTTCATAGATTGTTAAAATATGCAAAATGGCTAGGAAAGTATAGAACAAGGTAAGTTATGGGGTGGGGCTGCTAACCTACCCAGTAGTAAAACATTGTACAACCAGGCATGGTGGCGCCTGGCTATAATCCCAGCAGCTCAGGAGGCTGAGGCAGGAGGATCACGAGTTCAAAGCAGCCTCAGCAAAGGCGAGTCACTAAGCAACTCAGTGAGACCCTGTCTCTAAATAAAATACAAAACAGGGCTGGGGATGTGGCTCAGTGGTTGAGAGCCCCTGAGTTCAATCCCTGGTACCCGCCTCCCCACCCCCCTCCAAAAAAAAAAAAACACCGTACAGTGTCTAGATATTTAAAACAATGTGGTGCTAGCACATGAATGGAGGAAACAAAGAACAGAAGAGGAAGTCCTGAAATAAATCCAAATACATATGGAAATTTAGAATAATATTAGGGTGGCATTTCGCTACAATTAAGGTGGTATCTCATCTCTGGGGATAAGATGATCCTTTGATAAATAGTGCTCCCAATAACTGGATAAACATTTAAAACAATATATTTGGAGCCACATTTTATACTGTATACATTAACAAACGCAAACTAGATCAGAGGCTTAAAAAATAATGAAAAGTATTAGAGGAACATCTAGGCGAATTCTTTTATAATTTGTTGAGTATGGGAAAGCCTATATAACTATGACTTAATTTCCAAAAGCAATAAAAGCAAATATTGACATATTCAGCTATGTCATGAGCCGTCCATGGGCTGTGTGTGGATTGTGTTGCGCTCTTGAGGGGACAGGCCAGGCACTGCCAACTCCCTGTCAGGGAGTGATCGCTTGATACAGGTGCGCCTCCCCCTCTAGCTCTGCCTAAGATCCCACACAGCACCTGAGATGGGTGTGACTCGCCAAGATGTCAATCAATCTGCTGACCGGGAGACCTCACGAAGCAAGACTCCACCCTTGAAACCTTATCCCCCTCTTATGCCCCTGCTATAAAATGAAGGAAATGCGGGCTCAGGCTCTCTTTCCAGCATGGAAGCTGACCCTTAAGGTCACAGAACCGTCCTATCCTTGATTTGTAAAACTTATGTCTGTGTTGCATGATTTTTTGCTGCGTTCTTAGCTTAATGTTGCAGCCAGCTCTTTTAAACCCAGTTCATCTGGTCTGTGCGGGTTGTGGGCGAGACAGCTATATTTTAAAAAGATATTTGCATGGCCAAAACAAACAAACAAACAAAAACACTCCAATCAAAATATAGCTGACAAACTGAGAGGAAATATTTGAAAATACAGCTTATATCTCAGACAAAAATATTAACATGCCTGATTTATAAAGAAATCATTAACACCTGATAGAAAAAAAAGGGAATAATGGGTCCCAGGAAGATATATAAATGACCCTTAAATATACGAAAAGAGGCTCAACCTCATTCATAGTCAAAGATATACATGTTAAAGCTATACTAAAATGCCATTTTTCATCTATCAGATTAACAAAAACTTGAAAGTTGGCAATGAGCTCTATTGGTGACAGGAACAGATGCCTCCATTGCTAGCAGGGCGACACCTATGAAGAACAACGCATATACTACTTCTTTGTAAGAAAGAAAGGGAACTAAGAAAACACACAGCCATTTTTGCACAAAGAATTCCCAGAAGGATAAATCAGAATCTAATGAAACATTGTAATGTTCTTTAATCTTTTTATGGATTTGAAAAGTTGCAAAGTAAAAAATATTAATTTTTTTTTTTTTTTGGTACCAGGAATTGAAACTCAGGGCCCAGTGGTCAAGTGCCCCTGAGTTCAATCCCCAGTACCAAAAACAAAAAAAAAACAAAACCCAAACAGAAAACAAAAAAACAATAATAGCTCCAGCCTAGAACATCATTCTGCTTGCTGCCTCTGAACCTTTGCTTGAGCTGTTATGCCTACTCTTACAAACCAAGGAAAATTCCATAGATGGTTCCTGATTCTGCTCAGATCAGTGTATTTGGGAAGCTACTCTCTATCCTCTGAGCTCTTTCTGTCCTTGTTTTCAATCATACAGTGTGTGTGTGTGTGTGTGTGTGTGTGTGTGTGTGTGTGTGTGTAGGGACTTTGAGTTCAGGGCAGGCAGAAATGGAGCTTCATAATTCCTTAACATTCCCCTTAGTTCTATGAACATAGTAGAAACTTTGCAAATCAATCCACATCTTCCCCAGAAGATGACCTTATATTCTTTTTAAAAATTATAATTTGTTATATATGACAGCAGAATGCATTATAATTCATATTACACATATAGAGCACATTTTTACATATCTCTGGTTGTATACAAAGTATATTCACACCATTCATGTCTTCATGCATGTACTTAGTATAATGATGTCCACCTCATTCCACCATCTTTTTTACTCCCATGCCCCCTCCCTTCCCCTCCCTCCCCTTTGCCCTATCTACAGTTCCTCTAATCCTCCCATGCTCCCCATCCCAACCCCACTGTGAATCAGCCTCCTTATATCAGAGAAAACATTCAGCATTTGTTTTTTTGGGATTGGCTAACTTCACTTAGCATTATGTTCTCCAACTCCATACATTTACCTGCAAATAAGATGCCCTTATATTCTATCTGCATGGAATGATTTTATTCAGTGTTTGGGAGGCAGGGGAAGGGTTAATGGGCTAGTGTCCTCTGTGTGTTCTCTACATGTGGTTAGGTATTCACTGTTACACATTTTCTACTTGAGGAGATGAAGCAGCCCCAATCAGGGAGATGGCTATTGTGGCTAACTGGAAGCCCTAAGTTCCACCTGATAATAATCATATGCACATGACGCACCTGTAAATGCACGTGACGCACCCGCAAAGCTAAAGGTATATAACCGGGTGAAAGCGGTCAGAAGCGGATTTCATTCAGTCAGGCATTCAGTCGCTCAGTCGGTGGGAAGAAGAGTTCAGGTCAGAGAAGAAGAAAAGAGAGCGGCCAGAACATAGTCAGAAGAAGAAATAAGAGTCAGAGTGGTTAAGAGTTCGGTCAGAAGAAGCTAGAGAAAGAAATGAGAAACCATAGATAGAGAGAAGTAGTTGTTGCTGGTCAGAGTCAGGCCGAGGCTGCCGAAGAAGAAAGAAGAAAGAAGAAGCTCTCTTTCTCTCTCTCTCTCTCTCTCTCTCTCTCTCTCTCTCTCTCTCTCTCTCTCTCTCTCAGCTCTCTCTAAGAAAGTAAAAGTAAAAGAAAGTAAAGAGTCAGTAGTCAGAAGAAGTAAAGAGTCAGAGAGGTTGCTGAAAGAGCCAGTGTTAGAGTTTTGAGAGATTGCTAAAGCCGAAGAATAAAAAAAAACCTTCTTTCATCTTCATTCTGCCTCCGAGTTTTTCTCCCATGGCGGTGTTGTTGCTCCAAGTCAGGAAGCAACAAGGAGAGACCACAGTTGTTAAGACCAGGGACCCTGGCACTAAGCAACCTGCCTTTTACTAGCTGTGTGACCAGAGTGAAGTCACTCAACCTCTGTGGGCCTCTATTTCCTCTTCTGTTACTTTTAGTGATGATGACAGTACATACTTCATAGTGTGTTTCCTGATGAGAAAATAAGCTAATATTTATAATGTTCTTAGTACATTGCTGGACACAAGTCATTCAGTAAATTGTCAGCACCTGGACTGCTTGTTTTAGATCTCAACCATTTGAGGACAGAAGCCCAAGGCCATTTTCACCTCTTCTCTAGCAAGTGCTTTCCCTGAAAAAATTTTGTCCCAGTGGTGATACAGCAACCACCCCTGGATGCAGTCGGGACCCCTTCCAGCTTACTCAGGGGTGTACTTGCCTCGTGCCAGCAGCTGTACATGATCTGGTAGATGGTGTCTGATGCCAGTTGTGGCTGGTAGAGCCTGTGGCCCTGGGAGACCTTCATGACCACCTGGGAGTTGTCATACAAGTCATAGGGCTGCTTTCCCAGGCTGAACACCTCCCACATCAGGATCCCTGCAGCAGACAAAAACAAAACAAGACCAAGAAAACAAAGAGAGCCAATGTGAGAAGATACAGAGTGTGAATGAGCTTCACACCCAGGTCCAGAAGGCCATGATTAGAGCCAGGGATCCCTGGGAGTGAGTCCTAGAGAAAAGGGCAGGGCATGGAGGCTGGGACTATGCCTTCATTTCTGGAGCCCACGGTCTCTTCCCCCATTCCATGAGATCAATCTAACTGTGCTTGTTGGAAAAGGAGTGAATGACAAGGGCAGCTGCGGAGGAGGCCACCTGGGGCCAAGGTTCTTGGGCCATTCTAGGCAGGCAGCTGGGGCCTCATTCTGCTCACAATGACAACAATCTGTGTAGGGAGCCCCAGCCCCAACATTTATGAGTGATCAATTAAAGTTCTCACCCTCTCTTTCTCTGCTTTGATGGTTGTGTGCAGCAACTTCATTGCACGAATTACCTTTCAGAGGAATTAAAGATAAAATCAGCTGGGCATGGTGTCGCACACCTGTAATCCCAGTGGCTTGAGCGGCTAAGGCAGGAGGATCATGAGTTCAAAGCCAGCCTCAGCAGTAGAAGGTGCTAAGCAACTCAGTGAGACCCTGTCTCTAAATAAAATACAAAATAGGGCTGGGGATGTGGCTCAGTGGTCGAATGCCCCTGAGTTCAATCCCTGGTACAAAAAAAAAAAATTTTTTTAAAGATAAAATCATTAGCCTGGCGCGGTGGCGCATGCCTGTAATCCGGCACTTGGGAGGTGGAGGCAGGAGGATCACGAGTTCAAAGCCAGCCTCAGCAATGGCGAGGCCCTTAGCAACTCAGTGAGACCCTGTCTCTAACAAAATACAAAAAAGGGCTGGGGATGTGGCCCAGTGGTCGAGTGCCCCTGAGTTCAATCCCTGGTACAAAAAAAAAAAAAAAAAAAAACAGATAAAATCATTGATGACTTTCCCCTTCTCTTGCCACTGCCTTTCCCTTCAGAATTTTTGTGTTCAGTTTCAGGGTGTTCACAATCCTTCAGGGCATGTGGACTCCACATTAAAAAACTGAGTTCTTGGGGCTGGGGTTGTGGCTCAGCGGCAGAGCGCTCGCCTAGCACGTGCGCGGCCCGGGTTCGATCCTCAGCACCACGTAAACATAAATGCATTGCACTGTGTACAACTAAAGCAAATAAATAATTAAAAAAAAAAAAAAAAAAAAAAACTGAGTTCTGGTCATGATGGCCAAGAGGGTGGCATTTGAGGTCAGTCAGAAATTTTTGTTTTGGTACCAGGGATTAAACCCAGGAGGCCTTAACCACTGAGCAACATCCCCAAGACTTTTTATTTTTTATCTTGAGACAGGGTCTCACTAAGTAACTTAGGGCCTTGCTAATTGCTGAGGCTGGCCTTGAATTTGCTATCCTACTGCCTCCGCCTCCCAAGCCACTGGGATTAAAGGTATGTGCCACCACCACCCAGCTCTGTCAGAACTTTTAAGCCAAGTTCTGCCACTTATAGGCTGGGTAGATTCCTTAGTCACTCCCAGCCTCAGTTTCCCTGACTATAAAAAGTATTTATGCTGCATGAACTGCCATGAGGATTCAGTAGGATACGATATGCAGTGTTCCAGGACATTTTAAATTCTGTCTGAATAGTGCTGTTCTGTCTAAAGACAGAGAATTTCAATAGTCTGCCACATTCAAAACCTTGGAAAACCAGAAATATGTGAGGAGGAAGAAAATTGTTCTAAAGCCATAACTGAGGTATTATTATTATTATTATTATTTTTTTTTTTTTTACTTTAAGGTTGCAGAGTTTTTGGTAAGATATGTATAAATAAAGCAATCTTTTAAGTTGTTGTGGCTCTTTTTTTGCTACCAGGGATTGGACCCAGGGGCACTTAACCATTGAGCCACATGCCCAGTGTGACTCCTCTTTAAAAAAAAAAAAAAAAAAAACACATTCTAAAAAAACTATCTAGGAGAGTGCTGCTCCCTCACCTTCTCTTTGGAAGTCTACACATTTATTTCAAGGTGAACAGCACTGCTAAAAAATTAGTGGGACTACTCTTTGGGAATTGCCCTGATTCACTTTGTATAACCACATGAGAAAAAATGAAAAATGGATTATTGTTTGTAAACAGCCAGAAAATATCTAGAGCCAAGTTTTGTTGCATAAGGTGAATACTCAGGCTGGATAGACTGGTTTTTGGTTAAAACTATTAAATGAGAGTGCTTATTTTTAAGATATCATTCATTAGACATTATCAACTGATGTGTGGACATTGAAAATAATTTTGACAACAAGGTACAAAATTTAATCAATATAAAATGACATTAAGTATTCACCAAAATGCTATCTTTTCTGTGTATGTTGGATTATTTTTTTTTCCAATGAACAATGCCAAATATCCAAAGGGAATAGTTATTTTTAAAAATGTTGTCACATACCAGCAACTTAGGAGGCTAAGGCAGGAGGATTGTGAATTCAAGAATGGCCTCAGCAACTTAACAAGGCCCTAAGCAACTTAACAAGACCTTGTCTCAAAATAAAAAAATAAAAATTGGGCAGGGGATGTGGCTTAGTGCTTGAGCACCCTGGGTTCAATCCCCAGTACCACCCCCCCCCCCAAAAAAAAAAAAAACTATGTCACATAGAAAAATAAACGACTAACGAAATGTCTCTTTTTGGGGACCATCTTGCAAGTGTTAAGTAGTAAGTCAAATTGCATTTATGGACTAAGACAGGCATGAAATAGGTCTGTCATATTTAATGTTTTATAATTTTGTGATAATTTAGATTACTTATCCTGGACCCCATCTGACAGTGATTGAAAACAGTGCTGATATTCTCAACACATTAAAAAAAATCTCTCAAAATTTATAGATTAACAATTTAAGAATTGATTCCAGCTGAGCGCGGTGGCACATGCCTGTAATCCCAGCACTTGGGAGGCTGAGGCAGGAGGATCACGAGTTCAAAGCCAGCCTCAGCAATGGTGAGGCACTTAGTGACTCAGTGAGACCCTGTCTCTAATAAAATACAAAAAAGGGCTGGGGATGTGGCCTAGTGGTCGAGTGCCCCTGGGTTCAAAACCCAGTACCAAAAAAAAAAAAAAAAATTGATTCCCTTTCCTAATTACCTTTACCAATTTTTTCTGGAGTGCTAGAGATTGAATCCAGGTCCTTGAGCATGCCAGGCAAACACTCTACTACTAAATTTTAATATAGATATCTTAATAAAATAGGACTTAGCAAACTTCTTATGTAAAGGGCTGCCTAATAAGCATTTTAAGCTTTGTGGGTCATGTGGCCTCTGTGGCAACTACTGTCCTCTGCTGTTGTAGCACAAAATCAGTCACAGATAATGTGGAAGTAAATGGGCATGGCTGTGTACCAATAAAACTTTATTTACAGCTGGGCGTAGTGGTACACACTTGAAATCCCAGTGGCTCAGGAAGCTGAGGCAAGAGGATTGTGAGTTCAAGACCAGCCTCAACAATTTAGTAAGGCCCTAAGCACACCCTGTCCATAAAGAAAAAATATTTTTTAAAAAGGTCTGGGGATGTGGCTCAGTTGTTAACTGCCTTTGGGTTCAATCTCTGGTACAACAACAACAAAAAACACCTTTATTTACAGAAATAGGCCACCTGGTTTTTCCTGGGCTATACTTTGCCTGCCCTTGATCTAAACTATGAATTTTAGCAAGGAGAAGAGACTACTTGAAATGAGGACTGAGCTTGCTCTTGTTTGGGTCTTGAATGTCCCCCAAAGACCATATGTCAAAAGCTTGGTCCTCAGCTTGATGCTATTGGGAGGTATGGACACTTTAAAAGGTGGGGCTTAGTGGAAGGTCTTTAGGTTCTTGGGGGTGTGCCCTTGAAGGGGCTAGTGGATCCCCTGCCCCTCCTCTTATTCTCTTTTTTGCTTCCTGGCTATGAGGTGAGCAGTTTTGCTCCACCATATGCTGTCTCACCACCGGCCCAAAAGCAATGAGGCTAATTGATCATGGACTAGAACCTCCAAGACTGTGAGCCAAAACAAACATTTCCTCTTTATAAGTTGATTATCTGAGACATTTGCTATAGTGAAGAAAAGCTAATACCAAGCTGAAGAAAGTGCTGAGTCATGTCTAATGTTTCCATTAGGGATGCCCAAAGAATTGGTCTATTCAGAAGGGAATAGTTATCAGTTACTTTCATACAGAAAATGACTCCATCTTAAATCTTTCAACTTTTTGGACTTTAAGCAAACTCAGATTTAGGGGGGTTTTTTTGTTGTTGTTTTTAAAAAATATTTTTTATTTACTTTAGTTGTACACAATGCAATGCATTTATGTTTACGTGGTGCTGAGGATCGAACCCGGGCCACACACATGTGAGGCGAGCGCTCTGCCGCTGAGCCACAACCCCAGCCCCAGATTTAGTTTTTAATGACTCCTTTAAAAAATGTTTTAAATCTTCATTGGAAGAGTTTTCATCCCCTATGACTTTATGGGAAAATGCTAGGAGGATGTAAATTATGCGATGTGCACAGGACATACTAACACCCGACCTAAGAAGGTAAATCATCTTCTTCAATCTCTTGCTTGTCTCAGGCCACACATATAATTTTGTAAAATGGCCTCTTTAAAATGGATGTTGCTGCTCTTGTGGTTTCCTGTTGTGGAAGCCAGCTTATGAAACAAGGCCAGGTCCTGTGTGGCCACTTCCTTACCGAATGCCCATACGTCTGACTTGCTGCTGTATTTGAAGTAGTGAAACACCTCTGGGGCTGACCACTTGACTGGAAACTTTGTTCCTACTGAGCTGACATACTGGTCATCAAGAACATACCTAGGGGGAAACATCAACACAGACATTAAGCACATGGTGGTGCTGGGCACGGTGGTGCACGCCTGTAATCCCAGCACTTGGGAGGCTGAGGCAGGAGGATCATGAGTTCAAAGTCAGCCTCAGCAATGGCGAGGCACTTAGCAACTCAGTGAGACCCTGTCTCTAATAAAATACAAAAAAGGGCTGGGGATGTGGCCCAGTGGTTGAGTGCCCCTGGGTTCAATCCCCGGTACCAAAAAAAAAAAAAAAAAAAAAAAAAAAGAAAAAAGAAAAAAAAGCACATGGTGGTGCAAAAATGGGAAGACCTCTGTTATCGTTTGGATGTGAGGTATCCCCCAAAAGCTCACATGTGAGACAATGCAAGAAGGTTCAGAGGAGAAATGATTGGGTTGTGAGAGCCTTAACCCAATCAGTGAATTAATCCTCTGATGGGATTAACTGAGTGGTAACTGAAGGTGGGTAGGGTGTGGCTGGAGTAGGTTGGACATTGGGGGCATGGCTTTGGGGTATATATTTGTATCTGGAAAGTGGAGTCTCTGTCTGCTTCCTGATCATCATGTGAGCTGCTTCCCTCTGCCACACTCTTCCACCATGATGTTCTGACTTACCTTGAGCCCCAAGGAATGGAGCTTGCTGTCTAATGCATTGAGACCTCTGAAACCGTGAGCCCCTAAGTAAACTTTTTCTCCTTTATAATTGTTCTAGTTGGGTCTTTTAGTCACAGCTGCAAAATAAGCTGATTAAAACAACCTCTGCTGGCCACTGTTGCCTGTGTGGTGGAATAGGCTGGTGAAGGGCATATGGCCATTCCGAGTCTTAGCTGAATGCCCTGGTTTTCTTGATCTTTTGCTTTCCTTTCCATGTGTCAGCTTAATTAGAGGCTGTTCATGATTTGCAAATATTTCAAAAATGTAACTTTGAAAATAGCAAAACATGAATGAAAAGTGGTAAATAGGGGAAGACACAAAAATAGATAAATGAAAAAAAATCACTCAGAATCCCATCCCAAAGATGACTGTAATTCTATCACTCAAGGTATATTTTTGCTTGTGCTTTCTGATCTTTTTTTCTGGTACTAGGGATTGAACCCAGGGGTGCTTAACCACTGAGCCACATCCCCAGCCCTTTTTATTTATTTATTTATATTTTGAGACAGGGTCTTGCTAAGTTGCTTAGGGCCTCGCTAAATTGTTGACTCTGGCTTTGAACTTGTGATTCTCCTGCCTCAACCTCCTGAGCTGCTGGGATTACAAGTGTGTGCTACCATGCCCAGCTCATTTTTTTAAATTTATGTAGTTTGAACAATATTTAGTTTCTGTTGTGTATAGACTTGCATTTATTTTTCCTTTAATAACAGATTGTGAGCATTTTTGTATGTGGTTACATTTTCTACCACAGCATCATGTTTAATGGCTGAATAATATTCTCTCTATGGATTAACAAAGTTTATTTAGTAGTATAAATTGTTTCTAGTCTTCTGTTATAAACAATGATGAAAAATAGCCTATGGAGATATCCAAACTATAAAAGTATAAGTTTAAGGATGTTCACAAAACCCTTGTTTGTAATAATGATAAAATGTCCCCATGTTGAGGAATAATTAAATATAAGAATAGTATACAGCCACTAAAAATGAGATAGCCCTATATTTACCAAAATAAAAAGCTATTCATGGTATATGGTTATGTACAAAAAGCAAGTATGTCCAATATAATTCCATTTTGGGGAGAACAAACAAAATGTACATATTTGTGCATATGATTGGGAATATTTAATAAGATCTGAATGGACATCTACCAAACATGTTAGCAGTAGTCACTCCTACTACTTGAAATGGTCATGAGGACTTGGGGTAGACTCTACTTTTTACTTTACATACTAATACTGTATTTCTTATAATATATACACATTATTTATATAATTAGCAGAAGGAATATCACATATTTGCTCACAAGGAAACCCTAGTACACAAACAAAATAACTCAACTAGAGAAAATAAGAGAATGAAAGTTTTGGAAGCCAAAAAATTGAATATGATTGATAATAACACTACACACCAAAACATGTTAGAAATCTCTACTGTACTATAAAACATCAGGGGGAAAAAAAGCTGATGATCATTGGCTTACCTTGTCATTCCAAAATCAGAGACTTTCACAGACAGGTCACTGTCCACCAAGCAGTTCCGAGCAGCCTTTGGAGGAAAAACAAATCTCTGAGTGGTAAAAGTGTCCAAGAATTTCCTGATATCAGAATCAGACACTTTCTTCTGCTTCAACAGAATTCTAGGCAAAAATCTAAGATTGCCTATCATTACTCCAAATGCTTTTTTGGTGGGGGCGGGAGTACTGGGGATTGAATTCAGGGGCACTTGACCACTGAGCCACATCCCCAGCCCTATTTTGTATTTTATTTAGAGACAAAGTCTCACTGAGTTGCTTAGTGCTTTGCTGTTGCTGAGGCTGGTTTGAACTCGTGATCCTCCTGCCTCAGTCTCCTGAGCCACTGGGATTACAGGCGTGCACCACTATATCAGGCTCCAAATGCTTTGAAGTTGTCTTTTTGCCCTGTTGCCGCCTGAAGCGATGGCCACTTGGAGCAACGAAGCCACGGGAAGAAGGTTCAGAGGCAAACTGGAAACAAACAGCTTTTTATTCTGATAACTTTTCTCTCTGGCTCTAACAACGACTAACACGCGCCACACACACCACCAAAATGGCGCTGACCCGATCAGCAATCTCGGCCAAGTCACTCGAGATACCGGGCCAAGTCCCGCGAGATCCCAGGCCAAGTCCCGTGAGACTACGGAAGGCGACAATGCCCAAATCTCCATGGCCCATAGTCAACCGCAATTTAAGCCATCTCCCCAAACAGGGCTCCTGCATTGCCCCTTGCAATTTTCAATTTTTTCAAAGTACAAATGTGCTCCCATAAGAATTTTTACCCCAGCACCCATCCTTGTCAAACAATATGAAAGTTATTAAAAACACAACATTAGCTTACCAAGGAGAGAGGAAAATTTTCTAGGCGCTCTCTTTCTACCACTGAATACTGTACATTAATAGATATTTTGAAGTCATAAACACTGCACCAGTGACTTATAGAATGAATGCACTGGCCTGAGGGGCATGGCATGTTGTATGCAACACAAGAATATCTCTATAAAGATAGACCTCAGGTAATGCCACCCACAATGTTCTCCACTCCACTCCCATCCCAACCCAACAACCCACAAATTTCATTTCCTTACTTTTTTTTTTTTTTTTTTGTACCAGGAATTGAACCCAAGGGTGTTTAACTACTGGGCTACATTCCCAGCCCTTTTTATATTTTATTTTGAGACAGGGTCTCACTAAGTTGCCTTAGGCCTTACTAAGTTGCTGAGGTTGGCCTCCAACTTGAAATCCTCCTCCCAAGTTGCCTGGATTATAGGTATGCACCAACACGCTCAGCTCTAAAGTCATGATTTTTATTACAAAAGTGTTATGTGCTTACACAAGTTACAAGTAAGCAAAGTAAAAGTGAGGGTACCCTCTTTGCTATCCCTCCCAGTGGCCCCATCCCTAGAGGTGGACACTGTGGAGTAATTCCTTTCCATTCTTTGACCTTCCAGTGGCTTGGCTTACCAAGTCCCGGTGTATGAATTGGTGACTCTCCAAGAAAGCCATGCCTTCACAGACATCATAGCACATTTCTAAGAGCTGGGAGGGTTCTAGTCCTTTTCCATGACTCTTTAGATAATTAAGCAAGCAGCCGTTAGCTATATATTCAGTCACTATGTATATGGGGTATTTCTTTGAACACACTCCATAGAAGAATTTAACCAGCTTGGGATGGTTGAGTTTCCTGGAAAGAACAGATTTTCAAAGTTCAGTACTCTACTCCATTTTCCAGATGGCCTGAAAAAGAAGGCTTGTCAGTACAAAGTTTAAACATGCTTTTAATCTGAAACAGGCTAGGATTTGCAATTTCAATTATCTTTGACAAAAGCCCTACTATAATATTGTTTTCATACCCTGCTACTTGGTTCCTCCAAAGTAGAGGGATCAGTTGTACTGGTTTGCCTGGGACTGAGGGGTTTCTGAGATACAAGACTTTCAGTGGTACCTCCAGGAAAGTCCCACGTAAACCTGGAGGGTTGGTTACCTTACAAAGTCTGATTTGCCATGTTGACAAAAAGAGGGTGAATTATATACATCACACACACACACACACACACACACACACACACACACGCACACGGGAGATGTATTGCTAAGAACTGAAGATTATGCTTGGAATCTAGATTCATTAGGAAGGGAATCTTCATTTATCAGGAAAGAAAGAAGTGAGGTGAGAAAGGGATTTTTACCAGACTGTATTGAAGTTACCAAGAAGAAAAAGGATATTGGTGGTAGTGCATTACTTTTCAGTGTCGTCTTAGTCCTGGGTGGTAGCACCACTCTGCCCCTCACCCCACCATACACATCCTCACAGGTCATAGAGGCCACAGTGTGAAGGAGACATTCCTGAACAGCCTGTATATCCCTTTCTTTGCCATTCTTGGGGTACCATGACTCTGGAACCCCCTGTCCATATAGTCCTGAGGCTTCTTCCAGAACACTCCTTGGGTCTGTCCCTTCAAGGGCAAATTTTGCTACCTCAAGTTAAGATCATTAGCTAATAATGTTTGTGGAGACAAGAGGGAGCCTGGATGTGCTGAAATGCTGTCTGCTCGAATTATCCAGGCCCCTCAGAGTACAGAAGGAAGCCATGGGTGGGAGGAGAAAGGGCAAGGGTGGAGTTTGGAGGACCAAAGGCCAGAGGCTGGTTTCACTGTAGAGTCAGAATTCTGAATTCAAATCTGGTTGTTCAAACTCTTATGATGTGTCAAAGTAATAGTAGTAACAGCACACTCTGTTATTTAAGTTTGTTAGTTCAACTTGTAATTTCTAAATATTTCTATCTATGACACGAGGACACTTGCTCAGGCCTTGCATATATATATATATATATATTTTTTTTAATATTTATTTTTTTAGTTGTAGTTGGACACAATACCTTTATTTTATTCATTTATATGTGGTGCTGAGGATAGAACCCAGGGCCTCCTCACACGTGCTGGGTGAGTGCTCTACCACTGAGCCACAACCCTAGCCCCAGGCCTTGCACATATTAGGGACAGGCTTATGAGTGCAAATGGCCTCCCATGGTGAAAGCCAAAATGTCATTCCTTAGGAGAAACTTACATCATGGTCTGGGCCTCTTGAAAGAATTCATCTTCTGACATGGAGCCCTCCTTGATCATCTTAACAGCAACGTCATACTGCCCCTTCCACTTGCCCAGCTGGACTACACCAAACTGGCCACTTCCCAGCTCCTTCAACAGGGTAATCTCTTCTCTTTTCAGTTCCCAGATTCCTAAGAAGGCAAGTCAGACACTATTGAGGATGAGCACAGAAGGCTTTGGGACCAACAGCTTCCTAAGTGATTTCCTCCTCAGTGAGATTTTCATATTGACAATATGAAGAACAACAAAACTTGCCCTTTTTGTATTTTACTTTGAGAAAGAGTCTCACTAAGTTGCTTAGGGCCTCACTAAATTGCTGAGGCTGGCTTTGAACTCATGATCCTCCTGCCTCAGCCTCCCGAGCTACTGGGATTATAGGCATGTACCACCACACCTGGCCAAAACTTTTAAATTTAAGTCAGTAACTGAAAAAAAATTCTTAACAATGTGGTCTTATGATCATATAACACCACTCAGGAAAACACTGTTCTCAAAGCAGCTGCAATTACCAATAAGAAGGTTTAATCTTATTGGCTTAGGAGGCTAAGGCAGGAGGATGAAAAGTTCAAGGCCAGCCTCAGCAACTTAGCCAGACCTTATCTCAAAATAAAAAGTGCTGGGGATGTGGCTTAGTGGTTAAGCACCCCTGGGTTCAATCCCCAGTACCCGTCCCCCCACCCCCACCCCCCAAAAAAGAAAAGAAAAACAAAAAAAGACCTAGAGAAAAACACTGCCAACCAGAGTCATCTTGGAGAAAGTTAGTGTCAAAATGTGCTTGATGCCCTTAGGTTGGTAAAATATTGTTAGATTTTGTTAACGAAACAAATAAAACTGTAATCTAAGTGGATGTTATTATCCAAAACACTAAGGTGAGGACTGGCTCCATGGAATGGGCACAGAATATAGGAAAAGGGACAGGCAATGGGGTGTTATAGAATCAAATAGGATCAAACAAGAGGAAAATTTTGATTTTTTTTTTTTCCGGTATTGCTGGGAAGAGTGCAGATTTCAGTTGGGTGGAGAGAATTTTTTAAGAAATGACTCAATGTATCAGAGCTGAGGGGCTGGGGTTGTGGCTCAGCGGTAGAGCGCTTGCCTAGCATGTGCGCGGCCTAGGTTCGATCCTCAGCACCATGTAAGAATAAACACGTTATGTACAACTAAAAAATAAATACATAAATATTAAAAATATATATATCAGAGCGGAAGCCCTCCCTGGAACTATCTGAACAGGACCTTCCTTCCTTTCTTCTGTTCTTTTTCCAGTTAGTTAACTATATATGCTTCAACCAAAAATGGTGGGAAATGAAGTTTAAGAGCCCAAGGGTGTATCCATACCACTTCCCAGGGACACAGAGACTGGGACCTTGTTGGCCTTGGTTGACACAGGGTGGCGGAGCCGTGTGATCATGCCTGCAATGAAATCGCATCATGTCACATCACATCACATAGCATTAGTTTACAATTATTCTCTGTCCAGAGTAGTTGAGATGCAAAAAGAGAATCTGTTCTGACTATGTTCATCTTGTAATTGTATTAATTTGCTTGACCAATTTAGGTAAATCCAAAACAAAAGTTAAGAGTAAATCACTTTATGTGATTTAAAAAAAAAATCTATAGAAATTAGTAGTTTGATGGAATCTTTCACTTTAAAATTTTTTCCATTTTTAGTTTGCTGTCTCCTTGTAGTCCTACACTTAAATGTGTGTATAAATAGCACATTCATTTGGCAAACATTTCAATGATATGGAAGGGTACAAAATAAAAAATAAACCACCTGTTTTTTAAAAAAATTAAACCTATTACAAATTTCACTAAATCAAGCCTATTACTAAATTTACATAGCATTATGGTAAAATCATTATAATTTTTATAGTGCTTTGAAAGAACCCATTCAAAAATGTAAACAATTCTTCCTTCAAATTTTCAAATTTGTAGTGTTTTCCAAGTTGAGGGAACTATCAGACATGTACATTTTTCTTCCTTTTTCTAGGCATTTTTTTTGTTGTTGTTTTTATTTATTGGTTTTTTTTTTTTTTTTTTGGTATCAAGTATCAAGGATTGAACCCAGGGATACTCGAACACTGAGCCACATCCCCAGCCCAATTTTGTATTTTATTTAGAGACAGAGTCTCACTGAGTTGCTTAGAGAATCGCCATTGTTGAGGCTGGCTTTGAACTTGCAATCCTCCTGCCTCAGCTTCCCAAGCTGCTGGGATTACAGGCATGTGCCACCATGCCCAGCTTATATACCACATTTTCTTTATCCATTCATCTGTTGAAAAGCACCCAGATTGGCTCCATAGCTTAGCTATTGTGAATTGAGCTGCTATAAACATTGATGTGGCTGTGGCAGTGTAGTATGCTGATTTTAAATCCTTTGGATATATGCCAAGGGGTGGGAGAACTAGGCCAAATTATTTATTTGTTTTTGATATGAGTGTTCTCCAAACTAAACTTCTGTACTTTCAGTCAGCAAAAATAATAAATAAAATAATTTTAAAATCAATGCATTCCTCCAAAATCTATTTATGTAATACTGCTGTAATGATACATTGTGTGAATCATAAAATACATTAGCAAATAGAAAACTTCAGAAAGTAAGACTTCAAAAAAAAACTCTAAATAAACATTTTAATGTCTTCTTCCTATCCCCTGTAGTTTCTTTTCTTTTTTTTTTTTTTTTTTTTTTTTTTTTTTTTTTTTTTTGGTACTGGGGATTGAACTAAGAGGCACTCGACCACTGGGCCACATCCCCAGCCCTTTCTTGTATTTCATTAGAGACAGGGTCTCACCGAGTTGCTAAGTGCCTCGCCATTGCTGAGACTGGCTTTGAACTCACTATCCTCCTGCCTCAGCCTCCAGAGTGCTGGGATTACAGGTGTGCACCACTGCGCCTAGCTCCCTTTAAAGTTTCTTGTGTATCCTATAGGTGGAATCATTCATGTAAAGATGCCTGTTTATACAATATTTTTCTCAAAAGATAGTTTTGAGGTGCTACAAGTTGAAATAAGCAATTGAGGAAATTTGGATAAAGGAAAATTGCAAGTAATAACAAAATGAAAGTTAGAAGTAAGGCCGATCCACCTATTAGTATGTAACCAAGTCAGATGCAGCAACACAAATCCAATGATGAGCCCATGGCTTATTTTTACGCACTTATTGTTGGAAATTTCCCAATCACTCTCCTTAAGTGGTACTATTCTAGAAAACAGCGGGGATACACACACACCCTCACACACACATTCCATCTTATTTATATTTAATCTCCAGCCCATTAGGCAAAATTATAAATGAATAATAGCACCCAGAGTTGGGGAAGATAAGAGAGAAATTGTTAGTGGCATTTTACATTTCTGAAAAGCATTCAACAATTTCCAAGTTTTAAATATTCTTAGGCTTTGCCTTGGAAATTCCACTTCTAGGAATTGGCTATAGAAGTAAGTGTATGGGACCATGCAATGAAATATCCATTGGAATGTGCAAACGGAGGACATGATCCAACTGGCAATCAATAGAGAGCTATGTGAATAAAGTATGGGGTAACTCTACAATAGAATTCTATGTAGCTGTTATATAGAACAAAGTAAGCTACATGTATTTGCAAAGAAAGACATAATAAATAATGAATACCAGCTGAATACATGGAAATGATCTTATATCTGTAAAAATGCAATGTTTATACATATATGATTTATATTTATAATCAATAAAAGTGTTTGTCATCATATAAAAACATCTGCCATAATTGAAACTAACTTCTTCACGGGGGTTATCTATCTAGTGAAGTGTATTTCCTTAATATTTGAATTTTACAATCAACTTGCTTCCATAGGAAGGAACAAAAAACTACAAATATTTTTATAAACAGAATTTCTCCTTCTAAGTCACTCAAATCACTCGACTTTGTTCTTTTCTTTTTTTGTGGAGGGGGTACCAGAAATTGAACTCACGGGCACTCAAGCACTGTGCCACCTCCCCAGCCCTATTTTGTATTTTATTAGAGACAGGGTTTCACTGAGTTGCTTAGCGCCTCGCCTTTGCTGAGGCTGGCTTTGAACTTGCAATCCTCCTATCTCGGCCTCCCCAGCTGCTGGGATTATAGGCATACACCACCACGCACGGCCCTCAACTTTATTCTTTCTGGCATTATGGAGTGTATCCTGTTATATTTCAGGAAGTGTAAGTGAAAGATAGTAGGCAAAAGGCTTGACAGCATTTTTCTCTACTTTCTTGGTTCCTTATATAATTAAGAATATTAGGAGGATCAGTAGTATTCAAGAAAATTGATATTTATCGGGGCTGGGATTGTGGCTCAGCAGTAGAGAGCTCACCTAGCACGTGCGCAACCCGGGTTCGATCCTCAGCACCACGTAAAAATAAACGTGTTGTATACAACTAAAGCAAATAAATAAATATAAAAAAAATGATATTTATCAACAAGGACCCATAAAAGATAAATTACCTGCTGAATTGTGTTGATGATAATGAATAAGCTTTGGTATGGAATCAAAACAGTAGTTTTCTGCCAGGTATAATTTATTTTCAGCGTTTGTATGCACATGGTAATGTTTGACGGTTCCTTTTTTATCACTAATAAGGAAAAAAGATTGTTAGAACACTTTAAACAAACAATTGAGGCTTAATTAAATAGTGGTTAAGTAATTATTTTGGATGCATTTGCAAATTTTGGAGAGGGAAATCAGGGTGGGTTTCTCAGTCTTGACATCTGGTGTTTTTCCAAAGGTATCCATGACAGTAATTATGGAAGAGGGCTGCTCTCTGAACTCAATGTATCCTTTGTACACATACAAAATTCATGACTAATTAAATTCCAAGTTTCCAGACTGTTCTTCCCTTAGTAAACATAAAAATAGAATGTTTCTTTGATCATTAAGAGCCTTGCAGTTCGTCAGGGTCATTTCTGAACATAAATTCTCTTTCAGGATAATAATAGAGATGAAAATGTGGGAGACAAAGAAGATTAAGTTGTGGGTCTTCTCACCCCAGAGCATGGGTGGGAGATTCTTTTGGGAGTAAGGCATATAGGATGAAGTGGGTGGAGATGTCCTTTAATTCCCCATATGAACTAATACCTTTACTCTTTTTTTTTTTTTTTTTTTGGTACTGGGGATTGAACTCAGGGGCACTCGACCACTGGGCCACATCCCCAGCCCTTTTTTGTATTTTATTAGAGACAGGGTCTCACTGAGTTGCTAAGTGCCTCACCATTGCTGAGGCTGGCTTTGAACTTGCAATCCTCCTGCCTCAGCCTCCCAAGTGCTGGGATTACAGGCATGTGCCACCGCACCCAGCTTGAACTAATACCTTTTCTACATAAAATATTTTCTTCTTTTTCTCTCCTTTTAGAAATCAGAGAGAATTGATACACATTGATTTAGGCTAATCAGGAATAATATGATTGTCTCACTTAGATTTTAGAGTATGGCATTGTGGTCAAGTACCAGGTTGTGAATCTAGTTCTACCACTTGCTAGCTACTTCCTCTGGTCCTTGTAAGTGTTGGATGAGATTGTGTGTGTGTGTGTGTGTGTGTGTGTGTGTGTCCCACAAGAAGCAGTTAATGAGTAATTGCTGCTAGAATGCCAACCTAGTTAAGATTGCAATTATACAAAGAGAAAGGGTGCTCCTTTTCGTTGCAAGTAGCTCTTGGTGCTCTTGGTGTCATTATGAAATTCCCTCAAGTGCACTGATAAGGTTTCATAAAGGAAGGCTTCTATATTCACGGATTGTGATTATTTTCATTTGATTTCTTATCTATTTGCTGATTTGTCTACCTGGTCCACTTCAAAAATGAATCTGGAGTTCAGAAGCTTGATTAGGAGAACATCTGATATTAGATTTGGCCCAAACTGCCAGGCCAGAGGGCCACAGAGGTCACTCAGTGAACACAATCTTCTCCTACTTCTAACTGCACTCGTTTTATTTAGCATCTATGTGCATTCTAGTATATGAGCTACACTGGGGACATGAACTCTGGCATTGGAAAATGCCATGTGGTCACTCAGGATACACCTATTAACTCAAGTTGGATATAAGTACTCTGTAAAAAAAATTCTCAAAATAAAATACTTTTCATCACTTCATTATCACAAATACACATGTAAGTACTGTGGAGTAAGGCACCCAGGGAAAGCACTGAGGTCGATGGTCATTCAATTCAGCTGTTAAAAAAGGGTCCCACACATAGAAATACTTTTTTCAAATGGTCCTAGTCATAATTTGGCTAGATTTCTATTCCAAAACACTGAGGGTCTCAGTGTAGACACAGGGATGTAGACGAAGAAACACATCTTGAGGTTGGTGGACTGGCTTCACCAGTTGGTCGCCTATTGGTTTAGTGGGCAGGTCTTTATAAACTCTCCTTGAACCTCATTCTTCTTATCTATAAAATGGTACAAGTAAAACCAGCTTTCCTATTTGCTTTGGAGGATCATTACAAGGAACAAAGCAGCTCAAAACCAATGAGAAAATGGCTTACAAACCTCTGCAGAGGGATCTTGATGTTGGTTATAATGATTTGCATGAGATGACAATAGGGTATCTTATATGCCTAATTTGGTGGGGGGGTACCAGGGATTGAACTCAGGGCACTTGACCACCGAGCCACGTCCTCAGCCCTATTATTATTTATTATTATTTTTTTTTTTTTTTTTTGTACCAGGGATTGAACTCAGGGGCACTCGACCACTGGGCCACATCCCCAGCCCTTTTTTATATTTTATTAGAGACAGGGTCTCACTGAGTTGTTAACTGCCTCACCATTGCTGAGGCTGGCTTTGAACTCGTGATCCTCCTACCTCAGCTTCCCAAGTGCTGGGATTACAGGCGTGCGCCACCGCGCCCGGCACCCCAGCCCTATTTTGTATCTTATTTAGAGACAGGGTCTCACTGAGTTGCTTAGCACCTCGCTTTTGCTGAGGCTGGCTTTGAACTCACGATCCTCCTGCCTCAACCTCCCAAGCCCCTGGGATTATAGGCATTTGCCACTGCACCTGGCTTATATGCCTAATTCTTGGGGTACAGGGAGTGAAGTAAGTACAACTACTTTTTTCGGCAGCAACAATAATAGCAATCGCTATTATTTTATTAAGTGCTTACTATGTGCCAGGAGTTGTTCTGACCTAATTTGTATATTAACTCACTTCACCCTTAGAACTTAATAATCATTACTATATCTCCCTTTCAAATGAACCTCAAAACAGAGATTAAGAAACCTAATTCAATGTGATAATACTCTGAAATGGTAGAGCCAGGATTTGGATCTAGAGGTTCAACTTCAAACCAGAACTCAACCACAGAGGACAGCATCCCAGAAAGAAGCTAGGCAGAAAACACAGCCCCACTGATTCCACTTTCTGCTAACTCCATCCTCATTGGAAAGGCTTACTTAAAACTCTACACTGGGGTACCTTTCCCAGCTCTGCAGGTGGCTAGGGCTGAGAGTGTGGGGCTGCCATTGTGTATTTTTCTCTTTCTAAGCTTAGGCCTTATTTGAAGGCAATCACCCATGAGCCTCTTTTTTTTTTTAATTGGTTCTTTTTAGTTATACATGACAATACAATTTATTTTGACATAATTATAGACACATGAAATATAATTTGTTCTAATTCAGTCACCACCATGAGTCTTTTAGTAAGTATTTACTGAGGCATGTTGTTCTCTGGGCACTCTGCCATTGTCTAGGGTGGGAGGGAGGAGATCACTCAGAGAACAGTCTGTTGAAAGTAGGGGGTAAGCCGGGCGCTGTGGCACACGCCTGTAATCCCAGCACTTGGGAGGCTGAGGCAGGAGGATCACAAGTTCAACGCCAGCCTCAGCAATGGTGAGGCACTAAGCAATTCAGTAAGACTATGTCTCTAATAAAATACAAAAAAGGGCTTGGGATGTGGCCCAGTGGTCGAGTGCCCCTGAGTTCAATCCCCAGTACCAAAAAAAAAAAAAAAAAAAAAAAAAGTATGGGGTAAAAAGACAACTACAGGGCTGGGGCTATAGCTCAGTGGTAGAGCACTTGCCTAGCATGTGTGAGGCACTGGGTTTGATTCTCAGCACCACATACAAATAAATAAAATAAAGGTCCATCAACAACTAAAAAATATTTTTTAAAAAGACAACTACAAATGTTCACATTCAACAAAAATACTTTGACCCCAAATTTCAGAATTTATAGATGTCTTATCTTAAAAAGTGACAAAGTGATTAGCCTATTCAAAGAACTTTGCAGAATGATAAGAGCAATGAATCTATATCATACTTACTTCACAGCCTTACTAAATAAGGACACCGTGTACATTCCCACCTGGCTGGAATTTCTAACCATAAATGCGCCTTCTTTTCCCTGAAAAGGAAGGATTATTTTTTAGTTCTTTTTTTTTTTTTTTTGGTGATGCTGGGGATTGAACCCAGGGCCTTGTGCATGCTAGGCAAGCACTCTACCAACTGAGCTACATCCCCAGCCCCCCTTAATAGTTCTTGACAACGATTTTTCACATAGGCAGTAGGAAAAGAATTCATTTAGATTCACTCTAAATGTCACTAAGGGTCCAGGTTATCCAATAGTTGGCATAGAAGGGGGCTCACAGTTTTACTTTCCTACTTTTCTCACTCAGTACCTTTTTTTTTTTTTTTCCTTTTTCTGTGCTGGGGTTGGAACCCAGGGCCTTGCACATGGTAGGAAATATCTTTATAAATCTATTCTGTGTGTTTCAACTCTTCCTCTCCAGTTAATTTTTAACTCTCTCTGCTATTTGTTTTTTTGCTTCATACTTATGCAAGCCTAATGTTTCTATGCTTACAACATAAAATTTAGAACCACATATCACCATGTCATGTCCTTGGAAGATTTTAGAAAACCAAAGATACAGAACAAGTCATTTGTTAAAGTTTTACATCCAACTTGTCTTTTTCAATGACTTGTGCTAATTGTAAACAGATCCAGATTCAGAAAGAGCAGATGATAAACTATGAATGTGAAGTCATCAGATTCTCACAAGTACCTCTCAAAGAAATAATTGGTATGTTCACTATTTTATTAGGTTGAATTATAGCAAAGTATCATTTTTATAGATAAAAGAGATTGCTATTGGTAATTCCATACCAATTAGTGATAAAATCAGATAAATGTATTCCATATTACATCTGCTGTGCTCTGATTTAGGTGCTAATGAGTGGTGACAGACCTGAGGTAAATGGTCTGTATAAATCATTTCTCTTGAGCTGGGTGTGTAGCTCAGTGGTAGAGCACTTGCCTAGCATGCACAAAGCCCTGGGTCCTATCCCCTGTACTGCAAAAATAAGGCAAAACAAAATAAATCATCTCTCTTATTCATGGTCCTGTGCAGTCTCCTCCTACATTGACGTTGGATAGGGCCATAGCAAGTGCTATGACCAACGGGACATCAAGAAACATGACCAAATAATCTTGTTGGGTTAAAGGAGAAGTCCTAATGCCAAAAGTTTGTTAAAAGTAGCAAAATAATCCCTATATAAATATCCTTTTGTTAGTTTTTAGGAAGAACTGTCTTCTGAGAATGACCCTTGTTAATCCACCTCTTGGAGCTAGGGGTAGTCCTGAATTTAGTCTCTGGAATGGTAAAGAGGGAGAAGAGGGAAGGGTGAGGGGAAGTGCTCTTTGCTAGTGTCTCCATATCTGGAAGACAGGTTTAGACTATTACCATAGATCCATATGTGCATTTTTGGTAAATTGTGTTTATTGTGCACAAAGTTCATACTTCATTTCACAACATCTAAGCTTTCTAGATGTCCTGAGGTGACAGTGAATCATAAAAAACAGTGCTAGTGAATTAACCAATTTGTAAATATCTTTTTGTTATAATTGATAGAAAAGATGCATCTTGGATATGGAATTGCTTTATCTCTGGGCACTGTGTACCAGGACTTGTTCATTAGGCTGGCAGCAGAAGGGCACAGGGAAAGATGGGAGCAAGTGCTCAAAGATTTACATTTTGATGTGAGTCACTGGTGTGTGTGCATCTTCTGGCTGTACTATATGACTACTTTAATTCACTGGGAACATGCATTCCTGCTAATATTATAGTAGTAGAAATCTGGTAATGAAACCTGCTTGGTGTATTCTATTGTTGTCTCATTTTAAATTGAGCATTAAGGGAATGCATTATTTTAGTTGTAACTCTGCCAGTATGTTTATCTGGAGGCCTGTTGCCATTTCTGTCTTCAGTGAAATTTTTGTCCCCAAGAAAGGATAACAGATTGAGTTGGTGTAGTGTATTCTCGGTTATCAAAAAATATTCATGTAGCTTTGGGATTTTGAACTGGTGAATATTCATGATGTGTGGAAAAGCATGATACACACTACGATCTCAATCACACAAAATGGAATACTGTGTATATACGCACACAACCTAGAGGGACACGTCCAACTAAGCTGCTTGTGACTGGATGACTTTGTTGTTTGCTTGTGTTTTTATTTTTCCTGTAATGCACAATTAACTTTTAAAAAATAAAAACTATTTAAAAAACCAAAAAGAAAAAGAAAAAGAAACATGACAACAGGGGCTGGCGCTGTAGCTCAGTGGTAGAGTGCTCACCTCGCATGTGGAAGGCACTGGGTTCGATTCTCAACACCACATGGAAATAAAATAAAGGTATTGTGTCCATTTACAACTTAAAAAAATTAAAAAGAAAAAAAGAAAAGAAACATGACAACAGCAGCAACTTCATAAGTGCTTGCACTATGGTCCTTGTCCTCTTTTACCACTGCCATTCTGTGAGGAGGCCCAGGTTAGGCGCATGGAGAAGAAGATCTATGGTGCCTCAGTTGACTACTGCCTCAGCTGAATTCCACCCCCAGTTAATCCACCAGTTAAATGCAGCCACAAGAGTGAGCCTACCTACGTAAAATGTGCATCTGGGCCAGATGACTCAGAGCTGTGAGGAATTATAAATCTTGTTTCAAGCCACCAAATTTTGGGGTGGTTTATTGTGCAGCGATAGATAATGGAAGCAGAAGATATGGTTGGACAGGAAGGGCCTGGTAACCCAAAGGCCACAACCAACACTATGGTGAGTTGACTATATACTTAGCAATATTTCTATGAGAATTGGATTAACTTCTGGGCCCACTAATGCAAAGAAATTTCTAGACTGAGAATGTAGCTCAGTGGTAGAGTGTGTACTTAGCTGCATGAGGCCTGGTTCAAAAAACAAATAAATAGTTTTTAAAAAGAGAGGGAGAGAAAGAGAAAGAGATTCTTAAGGGCTGTTTTAAAGAATACCACTTACCTTTTGTCTCAGTAACTGCTCAGATTGTGACCTGGAGATGTTACCAGCAAACCAGCTGTAAGAGGAAAGGATTCCATATTTGGTAATTAATAATTTTCCAATTGCATCACTTAACACTCAAATTTTTAATCTATAAAATGAGGCATTGGCCCGCATCAGGGGTTTCTAAACCTGACTCCTCAAAAGAATCTCTCCAGAGGATATTTTCAAAAATATAGATCCTTGAGACTCTACCACCCAATTCTGATTCTTGGGAAGAGCCTGAACAGCTGAAGTTTTAAATGGGCTGGTGTTCAGGAACCTCTGGCTTCCTTCTAGGTGACCTGTGAGTTATCCTTCATGTCACTATTTGGCAAGAGGGCCAGAGATTAGGCCAATGAAGACTCTCACAATAGAAAATTCAGAACTGCCAAAGATAAATGCTCTTCTCTCAACTCCACCATTTTCTTTTAATAATCTAACAGAAACAAACTTTATATCATATATCTTCAAAGCAAATTTTTTTTTAATTTAACATTTTTTTCAGGGTAGCAATAGATAAGCATCTAAGATTATATTAGGGCTGGATCAGTGAGATTGAACTGAGAAAAAGATGATATGGGGAAGACAGGAGTAGTTCTTTTCTTATGAAATAACCTTTAAATATCATCCTTTTTACTAAGTTAGCCAAGAACATCATGTTCTACTTTGTATATGGAGCTCAACAGGCAAAGAGCTGTTTCTCATGTGGTGTCAACAATATCTGGGGCCTTTTGGCTTTGGCTACAATGTACTAATAACAAAATGAGTAGAGTATGACATGGGATGGGGTGTAGGTTTGAAGGATTGGAAGAACCCCCTGGCTACAGCAGGACGTCTAAGGCAGAAAGAGGTACATGAGGAGGGTGATAGTGGATGGGAAGGGTTGTGCTGGCCCTTCTCAGTCTTACATATCTTAATATAAATTATGCTATCAGATGCTTTCCGAGGGTAGATATGAGGGCAGAAAATGGGGCTAAAAGAGAGCTAGAATGTGAGGAAGAGATCATATTGCAAAGGGATAGAGATTACAGCACATCTACCCTGGTGTGACAGGCATCCCCAGGACCAGGCTGGATTAGAGGTTAAGAGGAAGAGTACAAACAGTGACATGTACTTCGTAAAAGCTATCACTTCATATGTAACCAACAAAACAAGGACAGCCCTCACATGAAAACAGAATTAGAGATATGCATAGTCTAGTGTCCACATGAGTTTTATAGTTTTGGGCATAAAGTGTATAAAAAATGCAATATGCTCATGACTCCCATCTTTCCTTAACATCAGTCTTTATTGTTTTTTTTTTGTTTGTTTGTTTGTTTGTTTTGTTTTGTTTAGAGACAGGGTCTCACTGAGTTGCTAAGTGTCTCACCATTGCTGAGGCTGGCTTTGAACTCGTGATCCTCCTGCCTCAGCCTCCCAAGTGCTGGGATTGCAGGCGTGCGCCACCACACCCGGACAAACTTTATTGTTTATTGTTGCTATTTGTAGAATGCTAGAACCCTAGTTTTGGGAAAGAATTGTAATGGCCACTTAAATCAATGAAACTCAATATAATTAAAATGGCTACCCTTTCTTATTTGCCTAGAACAGTCCAGTTTATGGCAGATGTTTAGCGAATTTTTTTTCTCTTTAAAGCATCCCAATTTGGGTGCTAAATAAGGTCACCCTGATAATAGGAATCTCTCAACAGAAATGCTGCCATGTTCAAGTTCTCAGGATGCTACCTTGTAAAATCATTGATTCAATGTTAATAAGGCCTGAAGAGAGGCCTCCAGGGAATAAAAAATGGACAGAAACACCATATGCTGTATCTATAATGACCAAGTGAAATGAAGGGAAACCCCAGATAATGATAAATTCAGTGAAAATGTGCAGCCAATTTAGAAAGTCCAGATTGGGGGAAATATCATCATTGATAATAACCTAGCTCATTGCCACCTGTCATTTAGAACCCACATGAGCTTACCCATGTAAACAGAGCCTACTGAGAAAGTCTGAGCCATCTGTTTCAATGCCTTTGAGGCATCAAATAGAAACATCTCTGCCTAATCTTAGAGGAGCACAGAAGATTTTCAACACTCACTCATAATCATCCAGGTTTTCCTCTTCTTCAGATGAGCTTGACTCAGGGAACCCCCTTAACAAGAGTCAAGGAACAACATGAATGAAAAAATTCACCATAAACAATCCAAGTGCCTAGTAGTACAATATTAAACCCTGCTCTTCTTCAATCCCCATAAATAAACTCTAGACTGTTAAGTTTCCATGTTTTGCACTAAGAAAAGTGTCAGCAAAGTGAAGAGACAGTCACTCAAAAGTTGGGCTCATGCTCAGTTTAATGATAAAATGTTTAATGATAATATGTTCAGTGCAGAAAGTCCCCCAGGAACACAGATGTCTTTCATTCTCTCCTTTTTTTTTTTTTTTTTTTTTTTTCCTGGTACCGGAGATTGAACTCAGAGGCACTCAACCCCTAAGCCACATCCCCAGCCCTATTTTATATTTTATTTAGAGACAGGGTCTCACTGAGTTGCTTAGTGCCTTGCCAATTGCTGAGGCTGGCTTTGAATTCATCATCTTGCTACCTCAGCCTCCTGATATAGCTCAGATGGTAGAGTACTTGCCTAACAGGCACAAGGCCCTGGGTTCAATCCCCAACACCAAAAAATATATTCTTTCCTTTTTTAAACTATAATCATTAGTACAAATTAATTGTACAAATTCATGGGTTTCATTGTGACATTTCCATATAACATGCTTTGATTTTTTTTTTCCAAAACAGTGGGCTCATGAAATACATCCCATTCAGGGGATAATATGAAGTAAAAAACAATTTGGGCTTTGTATTAAGCTATTCTTAAGGAAGAGTTAATCAACTCCAGGTTGCTTTCCCTCCTGCTAGAGATGCCTGAACCAGCTAGATTAATGTTCATGCTGACACCAGAGTATGTCATAAAGGTTGGCTAAAAGAAATCAGTGCGAGAGCCGGGCATTTTGGAGGCTGAGGTAGGAGGATCATGAGTTCAAAGTCAGCCTCAGCAATGGCGAGGCACTTAGCAATTCAGTGAGACCCTGTCTCTAAACAAAATACAAAAAAAGAGCTGGGGATGTGGCCCAGTGGTAGAGTGTTCCATCCCTGGTACCAAAAAATAAAAATAAAAAAAGAAATCAGTGTGAGAACTGTAACCCACAAACCATCAATTCAGACCCACCTAAGTGTTCAGAGAGACAAACTACATAGACATTTCTGGTTTATCTTCACCTTAAATGTAAAGCCTAGATGTAAAATTATTACAAATTTGGTTAGCTTTCCTACAAATGGAAGCCAATCCTAGATATAAATTAATATCTCTATTTTATTTACCACGATATCTTTGAGGTGCTTTGATGTACAATATTTCTTTCCATCTGATTACTGCATGCAACATCTTCACTGCTGCAAATAAAGAGATATGTTTCATAAATTTATAAATTTATACATACTTATAAATGTTAAATGACAAAAGTAATTCTGTTCAAATATGATTTAGCTTTACTTGACATTCAGACCCATACATTTCATTTGGTTTGGAAATTTAAGCTAACTAATTAATTTCCTACTGATCTTTTCAGGGGCTTCAATAAGAAGCAGTAGCTTGGCAATGTGCCTAAACAAAAGAGAATTGCTAATAATGGCTTATAATGACCCCAGATAATAACAAACCTGGATTAATACATCATCTGAACTAGGTTTGCTCTGATTTTCTTAAAGATATGCAAGCATTCTGTCACTTATATATTTAAAATAAGCTATTATCCTCTTTGTTGTTATGATTATAATCAGGAGGATTGCAAGTTCAAAGACAGCCTCAGCAAAAGTGAGGCACTGGGGCTGGGATTGTGGCTCAGTGGTTGAGCGCTTGCCTAGCACGTGCACGGCCCGGGTTCCATCCTCAGCACCACGTACAAATAAACACATTGTGTACAACTAAAGCAAATAAATAAATATTTTTTTTAAAAAAAAGTGAGGCACTAAGCAACTCAGTGAGACCCTGTCTAAAATACAAAATAGTGCTGGGGATGTGGCTCAGTGGTCAAGTGCCCCTGAGTTCAATTCCTGGTACCAAAAATATATTTTTTAAAATTTCTTAAAGCCGGGCGTGGTGGCGCACGCCTGTAATCCTAGCACTTGGAAGGCTGAGGCAGGAGGATCGCGAGTTCAAAGCCAGCCTCAGCAATGGTGAGGCACTTAGCAACTCAGTGAGACCCTGTCTCTAATAAAATACAAAAAAGGGCTGGGGATGTGGCCCAGTGGTTGAGTGCCCCTGAGTTCAATCCCCGGTACAAAAAAAAAAAAATTTTTTTCTTAAAAAAGAAAGGGAAGTCACATGACCCTTTCTCCATGATCATCTTATGGTTTAATTTAATATTTATTGAGCATCAAATTGGGCCAGACACAGCCGGGTGTGGTGGCACACGCCTGTAATCCCAGTGGCTCAGGAGGCTGAGACAGGAGGATCGCGAGTTCAAAGCCAGCCTCAGCAATGGTGATGCTCTAAAGAACTCAGTGAGACCCTGTCTCTAAATAAAATGCAAAATAAGGCTGGGGATGTGGCTCAGTGGTCGAGTGCCCCTGAGTTCAATCCTCAGTACCAAAAAGAAAAAGAAAGAAAAAAAATTGGGCCAGACCCTGGAGACATATACAATTCATGTATTGCCTTCAAGGTATTTAGATAGAAGCTTTAGGCTGAAAAACTTGAAAAGACTAATCAAGTAAGCTCCTTCTAAGCCATCTTTCATATAGGGGACATATTTTAAAGATTCTGTGTCTAGGTTGGAGTTGTGGCTCATTGGTAGAGCACTTGCCTAGCATGTGTGAGGCCCTGGGTTCAAGTCTTAACACCACACATAAATAAAATAACGGTCCATTTACAACTAAAATAAATATATATTTTTTTAAAAAGATTCTTTCTCTGAAATGTGCAGTTCTTTGAAAGAAGTGGGAACAGAAGGGAATCAAATGCGTAAGTATCACTTAAAACATTAGATAGGAGGCTGGCGTTGTGGCTCAGCGGTAGAGTGCTCGCCTAGCATGTGCATGGCCTGGGTTCAATCCTCAGCACCATGTAAAAATAAACGTATTGTGTACAACTAAAGCAAATAAATATTTAAAAAAAAAAAAAAAAAAAAAACACTAGATAGGATAGTATAAATGGCAAGTCTCTGCTGCTCAACCCCAGAAGGGCCACACGCTTCCCCAGTTTTCTAGTTTAATTACTGAACATTTTCTGATTAGACAGCCCTATCTCAGCGAAATCCTGCATCAACGGTTTTGATGGTGAGGTCCAAGGCAGTGGGATCATGGGAGCATTATCTACATGCTGAGCAGACAGCCCAAAAGCTGAGGTTTACCTTTTCAGTTTTCTTACTTGCCACCAGTCAGGGCAGTCTTCCCTTGGAATATATCGCATGTTGACATTTGGCTGGGAACCGTAGTTTTTCTTTGCATCACCGTCATATTGAGGTAGAGTAATACTTGAAGATGGTGCATCCATTTTGAGAATAGGAACTGCCCGAGGAATCTTTAACTTTGAAGAACAGGAGATTTTACTACATTGTGGTGAGGCACAGATTCAGGAACCAGAACTAACAACTAAAGTATATCAGCTCTTAAATTAGAAAGAAAGAGGGGAGGAAGTGAGGAAGGAAGAGGGGCATAGTAAGTATAGTTAAGGATATGGAGTGACCTTAACACATACTTTGCTGGTTGGAGTATAAAGTGGTAAAAATACATTGGAAACATATTTGCAGAATACACTAAAGCTGGATGTGCATATACTCTATGACCCAGAAATTATACACCCCACCACACATATATACTCTATGAACCAGAAATTACACACACACACATACACACATATAAAACAGCGAAACAGAAAGATGTGTAAAACAACATTCATAGCAGAATGTTTTAAATTAGATAAAAATTGGAAATTACTGAAGTGCTCATTAAGAGGATAAAATAGTAAATTCACCAGTTATAGTAGATTAAGTAATGGTTGGGCTGGGATGTAGCTCAGTGGCAAAGCATCTGGGTTCAACCCCCAGTTCCAAAAGAAAAAAAAAGAAAAGTAAAAAAAAAAAAAAAAAAAAAGATTAAGTAATGGCTTCCCAAATATGTTCATGTCCTAATTCCCAGATCCTATGATTATCTTGCATGATACAAAGGACTTTGAAGATTGTGATTAAGGGATTTGAGATGGAGAGATTATTCTGGATTATAGATATGGGACTGATGTTGCCAAATGGACCCTCTTAAAAGGGAACATGGGGGCTGAGGTTGTGGCTCAGCGGTAGAGTGCTCACCTAGCACGTGCACAGCCCGAGTTTGATCCTCAGCGCCACATAAAAATAAACGCATTGTGTACAACTAAAGCAAATAAATATTTTTTTTAAAAAAAAGGGAACATGGTCAGGGATTAGAGAGAAGATATGAGCATGGAAGCAGAGGACAAAAAACAGAGAGGCTACTACCCTTCTGACTGTGAAGATGGAGAGAGGAACCAGGAACCGAAGAATATAGATAGCTTTCAAAAGCTGGAAAAGGCAAGAAAATAGATCCTCTCCTAAAGCCTCCAGAATGAATATAGCTCTGTGGAACCATTTTAGACTTTTGACCTTCAGAACTATAAGAGAATAAATTTGTGTTGCTTTAAGCCACTAAATTTGTGGTAATTTCTTAGAGCAGCAATAAGAAAATAATATAGTGGCATAGTCAAACAATGGAATTCTACAAGCAATAAGAATAAACAACAACCATACACTAAAACAATGTGAATCTCATAACTTGAACAAAAGAAGACAGACAACAAATGACTATATTCTTCATGATTCTACTTATATAAAGGTCAAAACCAGGCAAATAATCTATGATGTTGAGAATTAGGCTAGCAATTACTTTTGATGGGCTATAGTGACTGAAAGGGAACATAAGGTTCTGTGATGTTCTGTTTCTTAATCTGAATATGTTTTATATAGATGTGTTCAGTTTGTGAAAATTCATCAAGCTGAACAGTTAGGATCTGTGTGCTTTATACTTCATTAAAAATTGTGTGCATGTGTGTGTGTGTGTGTGTACAAGCACGTGAGCAGTGTGAGCTCTAAATTTAATTTTTTCAAATTTATTTTACTTTTTTCAGGTATATCATTTATTTGGAGTTGAGGCTTTGACATTCTGGAAATGTTTTTGTTACACAGGATACTGATATATATAAGCTGTGAAATGGGTTCTCTTTAAAGATAAATGCATTGGAAAGTTCCTTAAATGGAAATCTGAATAGAATGGCTAGCAAGCTGATTTTTATTTCTACCATTCAGAAAATACGTCTTCTATTTAGTGCTTTGGTAAGAACAAAACAGAGGAAAACATGTTTTTCACAATACCCTTTCTGAACCCTGGTTCACTTGGGCAGCTTATAATAAAAATAAGCTTAGGAACCCTTAGTCACTGATTTTCCTGACTGATAATTTTCAACACATTTCCCTAAGAATTTCCTGCCAGAGGTGAGATGAAATAGTTTCTAACTCCTTCATTATCTTCTGCTCTTAGATTTGTTTAAAATGAACTTCATTGGAATTTACACTTTTAAAGTATAGAATTATGTGACTTTTACTAAATTTATCAAGTTGTATGACCATCATAATCCACTTTTAGTATATTTCCATCACCCCATTAAAATCCCTTGTGCGCACCAACAGCCAATCTTAGGCAACCATTATTTGACCTGTCTCTATAGAGTTGCTGAATCTAGACATTGCTGTTGGGGTCATATTTTTAATGTGCTGATGGGGATGGAACCCAGGGTTTTGTGCATGCTAGATAAGCATTCCACCACTGAGCTACACCCCTAGCCCAAGGGTCATAATTTTTAAGCTTTAAGACTGGAGCAAGTATCCAAATCCAAATAGCAATGTTGCTAATAACAAAGTGAAAACTCCAAACCATAATAATTGTTTCCTTTGGCTGCCATAACAAATCACTGCACATTTGATGGGTTAAAATAACAAAAATTATTCTTTCAGGGGATGGGAATATAGTTCAGTGGTAGAGTGCCTGCCTCGCATGCACAAGGCCCTGGGTTCAATCCTCAGCACCACAAAAAAGAAAGATAAGACACCTGTTCGTCATAAGATTATTTAGATCTTCACATAGATCTCACATAAGACCAAGAACAAGCATTAGGAAGCCCACTCAGATGCTACCAATACCTAATCATGATAGGACCAGCTATGTATGAGCACCTCCTTTTGGCTTCAACCCTGAAAGGTTCAGAAATCTTTAGCCTCTCTATGACCCCTTCCCCCAAAGCAAGTGCCAGCTGATGCCAACTCAAATTAGGTAAAGGGGTGAAGGTGTAACTAAAAATAACGTTTGGAGTCATGTGATTATAACATTGGATGGGACAATTCAAAGGCTGTTCTTTTTTTTTTTTTTTTTGGTACCAGGGATTGAACTCAGGGGCACTTGACCACTGGGCCACATCCCCAGCCCTTTTTTGTATTCTATTAGAGACAGGGTCTCACTGAGTTGCTAAGTGCCTCGCCATTGCTGAGGCTGGCTTTGAACTCGTGATCCTCCTGCCTCAGCCTCCCAAGTTCTGGGATTACAGGTGTGTGCACCACACCCGGCTTCAAAGGCTGTTCTTGTGACTACTAGCAATTGGGGCAAAACATCATCTGAGAGTGAATGGAAAAGTATGGAATCTGCCTAAGAATTTTTCTGGAGACAGTGGCTTTGGAGGAATCATGGAGGGAAAAATTATGTTTTATTTATTTATTTATTTATTTATTTAGGTACTGGGGATTGAACTCAGGGGCACTCAACCACTGGGTCACTTTTTTGTATTTTAGTTAGAGACAGGGTCTCACTGAGTTGTTAAGTGCCTCACCATTGCTGAGGCTGGCTTTGAACTCGTGATCCTCCTGCCTCAGGCTCCTAAATGCTGGGATTACAGGCATGTGCCACCAAATTATGTTGTTTTATGCTTGTGTCTCATTCTATCGCTGGGATATTTCCAGGAGGCAGTTTTGGCGATGTTGGTGGTAGGGAAACAATGATCACTATTAACAGTTGCTGGTTACATGTGACACCATTTTAAGTACTTCTCTCACATTCACCCCTTTGTGTGTGTGTGTGAATATTTATAGATTTACTGGTTAGGAAAAGACCCTGTAGTCAATACAAACATATAAAATGTTACAATGGTTCTATTTGAATCCATTTTGATACCACCCATAGCTATTAGTGATTGCTCACATTTTTTTCTCACTTTGCTGAGTAGTCTGCATCAAGTCCACATCTTCTGGTCTTGAATCTGGCAACTCTTCATTCATTTAATATATCCTGACAATGGAAAACATTAAAAAAACATTGACTTACCATCCTGTCTGGGAAAAAGGGAGCTCTGTGTTTCTCTTCATTGATGGCAATATGCAGATCAGCATCTGAAATGTAAAACCAAGTATTATCAGAAGGAATGTGAAATAAAACAAAAACAAAACAAGGGAATGTTGAGAATTAAGAGAACAAATCAGACTGTGTGAATAAACTCCAGATTAACTGAATTCAAACACAACATCTGGAGTGATTCTGGAGTTTTCCTGTATGATGCCCAACTCAAACACCACTCCTCTATTATCACTTATTGATAACTTTCCAAATGTGGATTGACAAATTCAAGTTCCTCTAAATCTTATAAACTATTAATTTATACCTCATATCTATCCTATATTTGAGTCACAGATATCTAATCTGGTTAGGTAGTACATATGAGCCTAAGGGTCAGTATTTCTGTCTGATTCCTCTTTAATTGGCTCATACAAGATATTTTAATAATTATTGAAGATGAATAAAATAACTCACAAATATGTAAATAAACCTATTACATGCTTTCTGTTCTTATGATACTTGATTTCTTTTCTACCTTTACATAGAAATAGATGCTCAGTCTGTGAGAATGAAACCACTGTGTGCCTTATCAGTGGAGTGACCATATGGTTTATTGCCCAATCTGAATCACTTTTGACAGTGAAGAAATATGCTTTTAATAATTAGGCCAAATTGCTAGGCACTGAATAAGAATGTCTTGAACAATCTGAGGCATGTTGTTAACCTACTGGTAGGCCGTGTATCCCATGAAAAAGGTGGACCAGGGCATCTTGGAGACAGAAAGAAGTAAAAACACCCAACTCTTTCCTTTCTGTGCCCATAGGCTGCCCAGTAGCTCAGCAGAGGAATCTAAGAGATTACGTTATACTTGAGCAGATAGATAATTTCACATGTTGCTGTTCATGAGCTGGAACACATCTACACTCCATAGTTATACTCACAGTCTGGTAGAGAATCTCTGGCACCCAGGACATCTGGTGAGTGCCAAGAAAACAGAGCCTATGAAGTTAGTCCTAAGATAGTGTTCTCTCTGGCCTTCTTCCTGCTCCTTCCTGGGGTGTTAGGGTAAGGTCAGAGAGGTAATGTGGCCTGATAGGTAAGGATACCAGACCACAGACAGAACCACTGGGGAAAATGATCACTGCCATGAATAGATGATACTACTCCTCAGCCCTTCATAGTAGAAGACCCACATGCAGTTAATATACTTATTAAAGGGCTGGGGTTGTGGCTCAGCGGTAGAGCGCTCGCCTAGCACCTGCACGACCTGGGTTCAATCCTCAGCACCACATAAACATAAATGCATTGCATTGTGTACAACTAAAGCAAATAAATAAATATTAAAATATATATATATATACTTATTAAAACGTTATCAGCATTTTTTTTTACTTAATTTTTATCTTTTGCTATATGTTTGAAAAGAATATTGGGGTTTTTTTGGCTTTTATGATTTTTTATTATTCATAAGACAAGCTGAGTTTCTTATCAAGTAGGAAACATGGCTGTTTGAACCATATTCTACCTCCTTGGAGTTTATCTTAAGCTAGAAAGAATTATGGCAGGAAATAATAACTCACTGTTTGATTAATGATTTTCCCTTTTAAGATAGTTCCCATGAAATGAAAGAGTGGCAGATACTAATATTGTTATGATATTAATGAACATGATTTAATTGACCCTAGAATTAAACTTCATTTGCTACATAAGCATCTGCAGGCTGGATTTTCATGATGCCAATCTCTCTGGCACTTTTTGTTTCCAGTTTCTAGAAACTTGGTCCTAATGGGGAGCCATCCACCCGGGGTTCAGCCCAACAAGGGGTCATGCATTACATGCTTCCCAGAGGGTACATCCTGGGGCCGCTTTGCAACTCTGCTGGCAGCACAGGAACTTCCCGTCCACGAAGAACCCACTGTGGTACTTGATCAGCAGGTGGGGGTTGCCCCTTATCTCTGAGGAGCAGGTAGAAAGGAAACAAGATGTGAGCAGATGTTGGCCCAGGAGGAGAAACACAGCCAGCAAGCACTGTCACTGCAGAACAATAAAAACTCCATTTGCCAACAATTGAGGTAAGAGCCTATGGTTCCTGAAGGATATGTCTTTCATTCAGAAGTTAATAACCACAAAGAAAAAAGAAGTTTAACCATGTGCATAATGAGAACAACACAATAACATATCATTCTTAAAAAAAAAAAAAAAAAACACTAGTAAAAATGCTTATACAAATCAGCTTGCTGTTAGAATTTTAGAAATCCATCCATAGATCTAGTATGGAAGGACTACATCTTAATAAGGAGACAAAAATTCTTATAGCTTATACTTTCCTTCACTTTTTATTTTGAAAAAATTCAAATGTACAGAAAAGTTATAATAGTTTAATAAATATTCATGTACCCTTAACTATATTTGCCAATTGTGAATCATAACATTTTGTTTTTTCTTTCTTTCTACACGTACATATTTATCATTATTAAAATTTGCTTAATAATTTGAGAGTGAATGGCAGATATTATTACCTAAATAATGTCAACCATAAATAGTTCAACATGTAACTTCTATTAACAAGGGCATTCTGGGGCTGGGGGTATGGCTCAGTAGTAGAGCACTTGCCTAGCACACGTGAGGCAGTGGGTTCGATCCTCATCACCACATAAAAATAAATAAATGAAATGAAGGTATTTTGTCCATCTACAACTAAAAATATGCATATTTAAAAAAAAGGCATTCTCTTATATAACCATAATATGATCATCAAATTCAGGAAATCTAGCAGTGATAAGATATTACTAATAATATGAATTTCATATTTAAAAAATTATCCAATTGTTCCAATTATGTTCTTTATAGTCACTTAGTTTTTCTGAGTAAGGATCCATTCCAGAGTCAATGTGACATTTAGTTATCCAGTTGCCTTGATATACAATGATTTCTTATCCTTTGTCTTTCATGACTTTGACTTTTTTTATTTTTTATTTTTTTGGTACCAGGGATTGAACTCAGGGGCATGCAACCACTGAGCCACATCCCCAGCCCTATTTTGTATTTTATTTAGAGACAGGGTCTCACTGAGTTGCTTAGCATCTCGCTTTTGCTGAGGCTGGCTTTGAACTTGCGATCTTCCTGCCTCAGTCTCCGGAGCCACTGGGATTACAGGCATGCACCAACACACCCAGTGACTTTGACATGTTTAATGAATGGCTTATGGGCTACTTTTCTTGGAATACGTACATATTTTTAAAAAACCATAGGAATACATCAATGTTTAATCCAAAGAATTTAATTTCTAATCTTGGTGTATAATAATAAATCTATAACAATTTAGCCTCTTTTGAAATACAACAGAGAAGCTTACAAGGTCTTAATACAGACTAGTTTAAAAGCATTGCTAGGTGGGGAATTTCTTATTTTGATCTCAGGAGATCTGCTCCTCCTTTAGAACCTACTCAAGGAAGTGTATGGAGATAATAATAATAAGTATTTTGCTGAGTCACTGGGAGGATATAAGATAATGTATGTAAATATTTGGCCCTAAAAATAGGTGTTCAAGAAGCCGGGCACGGTGGCGCACTCCTGTAATCCCAGCACTTTGGGAGGCTGAGGCAGGAGGATCACGAGTTCAAAGCCAGCCTCAGCAATGGTGAGGCACTTAGCAACTCAGTGAGACCCTGTCTCTAAATAAAATACAAAAAAGGTCTGGGGATGTGACCCAGTGGTCGAGGGCCCCTGAGTTCAATCCCTGGTACCACAAAAAAAAAAAAAAAAAAATAGGTGTTCAGGGCTGGGGATATAACTCAGTTGGTAGAGTGATTGCCTTGCATGCACAAAGCCCTGGGTTCAATCCCCAGCAACACCACACACACACACACACACACACACACACACACACACAAAATAGGTGTTCAGCTTTGGTAATGTCATTCCCTTAGTTTAACTCAGCTCAATTTAGCTAAAAATGCTGACATTAAAAAACTTTACTACTGGTCTGGGGTTGTGGCTGAGCTGTAGAGTGCTCTCCTAGAACATGCGCGGCCCAGGTTCGATCCTCAGTACCACCTAAAAATAAATGCATTGTGCACAACTAAAGCAAATAAATAAATATTTTTTTAAAAAAACTTTACTACTGAAAATCATTACAAAAATCACAGAAAGCAAAAGGAATAAAGATTCAAAAACACAAGTTTCTGATTTTGGTTCCAAATGATCATTGGAATTTCTTGGGCACATTCCTTATCTTCCCGCTGTCTAAGTTCCTGGTCTCACATCTCAAGATTCCTAGGATTTCCTACTACATGGATTTAGATTCCTGGGTAGCTTATTCTTTTTCCAATCCAGTACAAAAGTTTGCATTGCAACACCCCCACCACCTAATAATGACAATAAGAGGAACTTTCTATAAACACTGAAGATACAATAGCTACAGGATTTACACAGTCCCATTAGGACCTGGACTTTGCCCTGATAAAGGCAAGCACAGTGGGTGGAAAGCAGGTGGCTTATTAGCTTCCCCAGCTGCTGGCAAGACACAATAGCTAGCTCTGTGCTGAGCAGGATGGGGGGTGGGAATCTGATCCTCAGGCTTCCTGTCTGTTAACAATGAGAATGCAAAATGAGGATGGGTCTGGCATATTCCCTGAGGTTAATAGGAAAATCAGTAGATTATTTCTTGGCATTGGGTCCTTTTACTGCTTTATTTTTGCTCCACCAAGCCTCAAGAGAATTCAATCCATGACTCTCTTTTATATGACATTTTTATTACCTTTTTGTAATGCTTTCAACCACTGACTTCGGCTCTCTTCATTTGATGCATAAACATAGAGAAGTCCATCTTTATAGACGATCTGGAAAGGAAAGGATGTGGTTCATTTTGATATAATAGTTCGGCCTGGTGCACCTGCAAATTTCTGTTACCCAAAAGAAACCTTCAGTTTGTTCATACATTGTATATTAGCTTTGGAATTAGATGGAGAAAAATCTACAGTTTTTGTTTGTTTGTATTCTCCACTCTTCAATTTTTTTATCCTAGACACTTCAACACTTTGGAAAATCACAGAAATGATGCATCTAACAGCGGTGAGCATTGAGATCTCAGTATGGATGCCCTGGCCAGTGGAGAATTATAATGTTAGACATTACATGTGTCTTACAAGTGTTCTGGCCCATCCATTTACCCACTGATCAATTCCCTTTACAGCCCATTGGAAAACCAACTGCTTTATCCTTAAAAATACGTCTAAGGATGGAATATCCTTTATTTTGCCATGTCATCTCTATCAGTTTTCATATATTCTGATCATTTTACAGTTCATGTTCACATTGAGTAAAACTATGTCTATTTGTTACTTTAGTCTTGTTGTTTCATATAGCACCCTGGAAATCTCCAGAATAAGTATTTTGTTGTTGTTTCTTAAGAAACTTGTTTCAATGTTTGAAGATTACAATGTTTTCTCAAGATCTAGCTCTAGTTTATTGTATTCTTGACAATAATGTTTAATAAATGATACATTTATTATAAATGGTACATTTATATATTATATATAGTTATATATGTTTATATATATATTATTATATATTATAAATGGTACATTTATTAAACACCTACTAGTTGCTGGGCTCTTTCCTAGGTACCATAATATTTTAATCCTATTTCGATTCTATGAAAAATATGAGTATGCCTTTTTTTTTTTTTTAACAAATGAGGAAACATACTCAGAGAAAAGTTGAATATGTGTTTATAGCTATACACCTGGTAGGATTAGGAGCTCTGCAGGATTCCAAAGTATGTGTGCCTTTGAGTACCGTATGCTTCAGTGATGTGAGTTTGCAGCCTCTTCCATGAGCACACTCTTCCCTGGTTTATCCCAACTGGGTAAATGTTGTTATACTGGGAAATATGGGTTGTTGATCAACTGTATTATTATATTTCATTTTTGACTACAGGTCCCCAATACTAGCACTGGGTAATGTGGCCATCTGAAAGACAGCCCATTTGCCTTTAAATCAGAAAGAGGTGTTGATGATATAATAAAAGTAGGGCATGACTTAGATCAAGCCATTTCCAAAAGGTATTGAAGGAATACTCTCCATAGCATATCATACTTCAAGGTAAAATTAAAATTTCTTACAATGATGTGCAAAGTCCTTCATGATTCTGCCCTGTCCAACCTCTCCTGGATCATTTCTGTCTCTCTCATGGGGCTTCTTTATCACAGTGACTCCTATTTCACACATCAGTGCCTTGACACTTCTGTTCTTTTGTTTTGCTGTCTTTCCTTTCTTTGCTGGCTTAAACTCTATTTGTCCTTCCCAACCTGAGTGTTACTTTCAACAGAGTACCATCTCCCTGACGTCTTGGCATGAGGAGCAAAGCTCCACTTCCTGGAGCACCTTGGATGTACTATGCTGACCTCCATCTTACCACTTGTTTGCTAGTCTATTTTGCTACCTCCTTGTAAATACCTTGGGGCAGGGTGAATATTTTATTCTGTATAATGTTTCTATTACCTGGAGCCCAGCAGAGACACTCAGCAATGTTTGATAACAGAGATTGTTAGAGCTGAGGCAGGTCAGGCCATTGCAGTTAACACTCTCATCTTGCTTCCCCTTCCTCCAGGGGACGTGGACTGGTAGACAGAATTTTAGCAAAATGTGCAAATCCCATCCAGGAATATTCCAAGTCATCACTCTCTTAACAGATCATTTTGCAATATCATTGTTTTGCCTAGATATACTGAGTTCATGATTGAAAATGTCAACTACTCAATGTGGTTTTGTGTCTTGTTTTACCTGAAATGGGTACTGTCTCTCCACAGGTGTCTGCTCCTCGAGATTGACTTTTTCCACACATCTGATTTTCTTAATTTCAATCGATCCTTTTCTACTGCCTCTTTTCTAAATTAAAACACAAAATATTAGATATCTCATGTGATGTACCATGGTGCATAGGGAAAAGCATGAAGCTAAAGTTATGCTTGGGAGAGAGATTGGGGGATGAGGTGATCAATGGAGAATCACTTCCCTTATTCTAGAGTAGTCAAGTGTAAACACACACATACTCCAAAAGCAAGTGTTTAAGCAGTAGTTAAAATTTTGTTTGGCCAGGCACTATAGCGCATGCCTGTAATCCCAGTGGCTCAGGGAGGCTGAGGCAGGAAGATTTCAAGTTCAAAGCCAGCCTCAGCAAAAGTGAGGCACTAAGCAACTCAGTGAGACCCTGTCTCTAAATAAAACACAAAATGGAGCTGGGGATGTGGTTCAGTGGTTGCGTACCCCAGAGTTCAATCCTTGGTACCAAAAAAAAATTGTTTGAGAATCATGAAATGTGTTTCATGTCACCTGCCATATGGTTAATATACTCAGGAAAATCGAGATTTAATTTCCCAAGCTTCTTCACTTCATTTCAATTTTATGACAGTACTTCAGTATTTCTACAAAGTTAAAATTCTCACCTGTACAGAGATATTTGTTTTTCCAGTGTTGTTTCAAAGCAGCATTTCTGATCCTCAACACTATTAATATTTGGGGCTGGAGAGATCTTTGCTGTAGGGTCTGTCCTACATATTGTAGGATATTTAATAGCATCCTGGTATTTACTCACTGGATGCCAGTAGTACTTTCCCCATGACTAGTTGTGACAACTGAAAATGCCTCTAGTAGTTATCCAATGTCCCCTGAGAAGCAAAAATGCCCTCAATTGAGAACTACTATTCTAAAGTCATCTTTTTTTGTTGTTGTTATTTGGTACTAGAGATTGAACCCAGGGGCCTTAAACATTGAGACACATCTCCACATCCCCAGCCCTTTTTATTTGTATTTGGAGACAGGGTCTTGCTAAGTTGCTAAGGCTGGCTTTGAACTTGTGATCTTCCTGCCTCAGCCTCCTGAGTCAATAGGATTACAGGTGTGCACCACCACACCCAGCTTATAAAGTCAAAATTTGCTTCAGTAAAGTTAAACAACATGTACAAAGTAAAAACACTCTTGCTTTTTATTCCAAAATAAAAAATTTTAAAACCCTTCATTTTGAATTCAGCACACTTTGGTTAAGGAAAGGCAGTGTAATCAGTGGATGCCAGTTGATCTTTATTGCATAAGCTGAGAAACCTGATATTCTTTCATTGTAATCAAGTACCTGTGGCGACTTAGGAAAAATAATAAACAGTATAAAAACAATGGAATAGAGTCTCACCATTTTGTCATATTCATAGTAAGAAAGGTTTGTTTTGGTCAAAACAAAAAGCCGCTCTTTGTAATTATTTGGTGACATTTTCTTCTTTTGCTGTGACCTTTTGAGAAGAAGTTCTTCTAGAATGGATTTTGAATCCATATTGTCGTCCTAAATAAAATAAAATAATTTGAATGAGTGTAGCCTCTAGCTAGGTTCTCTTTTAGCCTTCCTATATTTTAGTCAACTGTTTCTCATTTAGGACTAATCTATATGCTAATTTTAAAAAATAAGACTGATGTAGATTATATATAACTAAACACATACCTACAGCTTTTTCTATTGCCTTTGTTCTGAATCTTATAAATATGCTGATATTTTTAAACTTTATTTTTTTTATGTGGTACTGAAGATCAAACCCAGTGCCTCACACATGTTAGGCAAGCACTCTACCACTGAGCCACAACTCCAATCCAAATATGTTGATTTTTTTTTTTTTTTTTTTTTTTTTTTTTTTTTTGGTACCAGGGATTGAACTCAGAGGCACTCAACCACTGGGCCACATCCCCAGCCCTTTTTTTGGTTTTTATTAGAGACAGGGTCTCACTGAGTTGCTAAGTGCCTCACCATGGCTGAGGCTGGCTTTGAACTCGCGATCCTCCTGCCTCAGCCTCCCAAAGTGCTGGGATTACAGGCGTGCGCCACCGCGCCCAGCTAAAATATGTTGATTTTTAAAAGCATTTTGTGAATTGAATAATGAACTCATCTCCCAGTTTGCACCTCAAATTCACCATCTTTACACCACCCTCTGGACCACCTTATCAAAATGCTCTTTATTCCTTAAGCATTCCTTAGGTGTTTGTTGGATTGAATAGGATATAATACAAACTTTAAAAAAAAGTTGCAGGGCTGGGGTTGTGGCTCAGTGGTAGAGCGCTCGCCTAGCACATGCGCGGCCCGGGTTCGATCCTCAGCACCACATAAACATAAATGCATTCCATTGTGTACAACTAAAGCAAATAACATTTTAAAAAATTGCAGTTCAGACAGCTCACCATATATGAATTAATTGATCAACTGAAATTTCCCTCCATTTATGTGGCTAGTGGTTTCACCGTGAGACTATTTTCATGGTAAATGACATCATAATGGCCAGATCTTCAACACAAAGAATGTTGGTATAATTTTAAATATTTCAGAGATTTTAAAATCAAAGTGACTCTTCAAGATAGAATAAAAGGAAGAAAATACATGGAAATTCAACACAATTTATATCAAAAGAAATTTAAAAGACCTAAAATAATCAATACATTTACAAAGTAAACACACTCTTGCTTTTTTATCAGAAACATGTAAAGCATTTAGTAAGGTATTTTTGAAAAATAAATTCAAAGACTGTTGTTGTAACCTCAGTCTGATCTCAAATCTGATCATGAAAAAGACTGATGTTAGGCAGTTGGCCACAGAGATAAACTTTCTTTTCTTCTTTGCCTTGTCAAACTACATCATTGTTTATAGTTAGATGTCCACTAGTTAACATCTTTGTTTGATGATCTGAGATAATTTACTCACCTTAGACTCCTTAGAGCTGAAGAAGTCTACCTGGGTCCTTAACTTTAACTCTCAAGCTCTAAGCAAAGTTAGTGTTCTCAGCCACTATCACTCATATTTCCTCTGGCTATGCCTGGGTTGGGCTTTAAAAAGAAGATATTTGCATCCTATTTATCACTCTTGATCAGGAAGCACCCACACAGGCATTGCTCTGTCTGGCTGAAGGCAGGTGCCAAGGAAATCCATCCAATCAATTCCCACTGGCCCTTTATTATTTACTTAAAAATGGCACTTCCAGACAGCTCACAGGAGAACTATTTATTATTAATAATTAGGAGACTATTTATTAATCCCTAAAATGGCCTCCAAGGGCTTTGCTTGATTTATGGACAGAAATAGTGGAAATCTTATTCATTAAATATAATAACTTTTTGCTTCGGATATTGTTTCGCTGAGTTTCAAAATAGGATAATTCTTTTGCAGAGGTAGAAAACTGGAATTGATTTCTTTTGAGCACAGTGAGTGCTGTCCACGGTGGTCACTGGTTTCTTTGCTTGGAGCTAGAAGACAGGGCAGAGATTAGGGTGGAGTGGAGCTGGCAGGATCTGCAGAGGCAGATGTCACACCATCCTTACACCTCCACACATATGCCTGCCTAGATAAACTTTTCTTTTTCTTATGAGGGGTTGGGGAGGACCAGGGATTGAACTCAGGGGCACTCTACCACTGAGCCACACCTCCAGCCCTATTTTGTATTTTATTAGAGACAGGGTCTCACTGAGTTGCTTAGGGCCTCACCATTGCTGAGACTGGCTTTGAGCTTATGATCCTCTGGCCTCAGCCTCCCCAGCCGCTGGGATTACATGCGTGAGCCACCGCGTCTGGCTTAAATTTATTTTCTACATCCAAAATCTATAGCTAACTGAGAATCTGTTTGAAATTCATGGAAACCAAGCAGGTATACTTTTTGTGAGATGTAGACCCCTTTGGGGGAGCCAAACACTGGGCAGAGTTGCAGGGTGCATTTGCATGTCATATTTCTACATTTAAAAAAATTTGCTAGTAAAGCAGAAAGAGAAAAGTATAAAAACCTTTGTCAAATTTCTTTTGTGACTACAGCTAAAATATTACTCTTTAAAGCAGAGTGCTAATTAAATAGATCCTGTTGGTTGAACAGAAAGTTTGCTTTTTAGAATTTTTTCAGGTACTGAATCAATTCATGACATTAAGGACACTTTATAAGATGCAAAAACCAATGTCCAAGGTAGTAATCAGTCTTTCCCAGCAGTGCATGATGATATACACACTTTTCTATGTATGGAACTTTCATATGCATTACATTTAAAATTTTTTTTTTTTTTTTTTTTTTTTAATTTTATGTAAGGGGCTGGGATGTGGCTCAGCGGTAGGCGCTCGCCTAGCACGTGTGCAACCCGGGTTCGATCCTCAGCACCACGTAAAAATGTGTGTATTGCGTACAACTAAAGCAAATAAATAAATAAATATTTTTAAAAAATTTATGTAAAAATTAATGAGTTGCTGGCTGGGGAAGTGGCTCAGTGGTAAAGTGCTTGTCTAGCATGCACAAGTTCAATCCCCAGCATTACAAAATAAATAAATAAATAATAACAATAATAATAATAATGAGCTGCAGAAACCACTGATAAATCCACAAAATTTCCTGTGTCTTATGAAGGGAAGAAGAATATTGAGTAGAAATGAAGAAATGTATGAAGCCCTCAAGATTCTGCAATAAATCACCCAGGGTTTACAAGGCTTGTTGCATCTGACAAAAATTTCAACAGAGCCGGGCGCGGTGGCGCACGCCTGTAATCCCAGCACTTTGGGAGGCTGAGTCAGGAGGATCGCGAGTTCAAAGCCAGCCTCAGCAATGGCGAGGCACTTAGCAACTCAGTGAGACCCTGTCTCTAATAAAATACAAAAAAGGGCTGGGGATGTGGCCCAGTGGTCGAGTGCCGCTGAGTTCAATCCCCGGTACCAAAAAAAAAAAAAAAAAAAATTTCAACAGAATTGTTCATTTCAAAATCTTGCCCTTTGTGAATTTTTCTTTCATTTCTAAAATCATACATGGTATAGGTTTATTCTACAAAACCAAGAACTACAAGTAGGTGAAAGAATGTAACTTTAGATTTTTTTTTCAAATATACATATGCATATGCCTATTTTCACAAAGATGGGGTCACATCTTGTGCATGTGGGTCTGTAATATGTTGTTCTTATGTAACAAACACCTGGAGCCACATGTCTTTGAAGTTCTATCTTAGAGAGCTGGTCCCTCAGAGCTTTCCTCCCTAAGGTGGATCCAAGGCTTCCTTAACCAACTTCAAAGCAGCCCTGTTTTGATGACGTACATTTTTGTCATCTCCTGATGAGTTTCTTTTCTTTTCTTTTCTTTTTTCCTTTTTTGGTACCAGGGATTGAACTCAGGGGCACTTGACAACTGGGCCACATCCCCAGCCCTTTTTTGTATTTTATTAGAGACAGGGTCTCACTGAGTTGCTAAGTGCCTCGCCATTGCTGAGGCTGGCTTTGAACTCCTGATCCTCCTGCCTCAGCCTCCCAAGTGCTGGGATTACAGGCATGGGCCACCGCCCCAGGCACCTGATGAGTTTCTTCAAAGACAAGCTTTGTGGTTCCTGTTCAGGCTTGGACCCACCTTTCCCCTTCTGTTTGCTCTGTCTCTGTATTTTCCCCTTTCTCCTCTAAATAGTCTAGATTCTAAATTAAAGGCATTTCTATGGTCTCACTTTATATTGGAGGTGATAATTGGTGATGACTAATTTTTAGAAATGTAATGACTTCTTCCTTTTATTGGGGCAATAAATAAACAAGGCTCAGGTCCCACTGTTGGGCCAAATGCCTGTCCAATGCCTAGCAAACCCTGATCTGCCCAGCCTTCCCCCAACCTCCTTATTAAAGGGAAATTCAGTTGGGAAAGTAAAAGAAAAACTTTTCAAAATATAATGAGATCCTACACCTGGTTATCATTAAACAGAAATCTATTTCCATAGAGAAGCTGGTGGGATTTGGCTGGACTCTCATTACCACCCATGTAGAATAGAAACATTGATTTGCTTACCAAATAGTCCAGGCTGCCTATTTCCATAAGCACATGAAACTGGAGAGATATTAAAGCATAGAGAAGAAAAAAAAAAAAACCACTAGCAGAAATCAATACAGTATTTTCAACAAGGAAGCCAGTAAGCATTATGTAACCTATTACATACACAAAAGGCACATGTTGAATTAACATGACTGTAATCACTATGATTATTTAGGATTTCTAAAGAAAGAATATTATGAGAATAAGAAGTTCACATTTTGAAAGTCAGTAAGAACATGCGACCTCAAAGACTGGAATAAATTTTAAGTGGTACCAAAGAGGAGTAGAAGGCACCTAAGGAGGGGAAAAGGTCTATGTGTTTAAATGGAGCTATTGACTAGTTCCCTTAACCAAAAAGTCTATTCCCTGACTGGCTCATGATGGTGCCTTTCAACTTTCTCCTTTAGGAATGAGAGATGAGGGCAGCAATTCCTTGGTTCAATTATCTTCTTTTATTTTACATGTCATTTTAGCTAGACATTTTGATTAGTGTCAAGTAGTTAAACAATACATATGTTGAGAGGGCAGTAGAGGGGGGAGTGTGGGAAAGAGGAAGAAGCTTTTTCAAGAGGGGACTGGGAAGGGTCTGAAAGGGAAATCTAAGGACTCTGTGACAAACTTAATCTTCAAATATTTGCCCAAAGCCAGACCCACTTATCTTCCTGCTAAATAACTCAACAGAGTACAATGGCAAGTCTCAACAGGAACAAGAAGCTTAACTCAGAATCCGGTGGCAGTGGTTTAAGAAGTTTTACTATGCTGGTCAAAACCAAATACCAGCTCCTCAGAACCTGACAAATTCCTATTTCACGTGATGTTATGCAGGACAGAGAAAATTGGAGCTGATCTTGGCATAGTATGACAGAAACTCTAACATGGACATTCAAATCCTCAGCATTTTGGGACACCATACCTTAATTACTCTGAAAGGAATTTATGAAAACCAGACATTTGGGGAGGACTATTTTCTCACAAAGAAAACAAAATTTCAATTCTATTCCTGTTGGAGTAAAATTTGCTTTGAGTGTGAAGTTCACGTTCAGTGCCTTCTAGAGCTTTTTTAAGCCCTCTCTTCTTTTCAGCAACCTCTTTTCTTTTGTTACCTCCCCTCTGCCCAGGGCACTCTTTTTTGGGCACTTCCATTAGGAGGAAAGCAAAAAGTGATCAATCCATGAGCTAACAAGCTGGATTAGTTTACCACATAATACTGCTTAGTTTGATGTGGGTGAAAGCATCAGGTTTCGGTTCATTTGTATCCTTGCTCTGTTTCTATGCAACTCGGTGTGTTACTTCACCCTGCCAAACCTCAGCTTCCCCATCTGTAAAGGGAGTAAGAACAATAGCCACCTTGAAGGATTATGAGGAGTCAAGAGAAAGTGGCAGTAACAATGCCCAGCACCCTAGTAGATGTTCTGGAAAGACACCCCTTCAAATTCCCACGCCCTAGGCAAAATTTAAACGTAGACAGTAGTAAAGTTAAAATACTGAAGGCAATGAAAGGAACCTTGAAGATCAAATTTCACTTCTCATCCCCCCCTGCCTCCAACTGCTAGGCAGAAGAGTTAATGGGAGGAAGAAAGACCTCCTCTTGAATTCTCAAGTCAAAAAAAAAAAAAAAAAAAAAAAAAGCAACTGCTCTGTAGATTTTGTTTCAGACTCCCCATCCTGGCACTCATTACCTTAAAATCAGGTTGAACCAGTCCCTTATTGGTGATGTATTTGTACCATCATATTTCTCACAAATGAAAACTTGCATGTTACTCAAAGTGTGGTCCGTGAGCTAACAACATTGGCACCACCTGGGAGCTGATTAGAAATGTAGACTCTCAGGTCCCACACCAGACCTAGTGCATCTGAATCTGCATTTTAGCAAGATCCCAGTTATCCATGTGCACATAGAGCTTGAGAAACGCTGATGTAGATCACAATGTGTTTGTACTATTTTTAAAAATCCAATGAGCCGGGCGTGGTGGTGCACACCTGTAATCCCAGCACTTGGGAGGCTGAGGTAGGAGGATCATGAGTTCAAAGCCAGCCTCAGCAATGGCAAGGCACTTGGCAACTCAGTGAGACACTGTCTCTAATAAAACACAAAAAAGGGCTGGGGATGTGGCCCAGTGGTCGAATGCCCCTGAGTTCAATCCCCAGTACAAAAAAAAATCCAATGAAATGATCATGGTCCACAAGAACTTTGGGTATAATTATACAGTTGACCTCATTTTCAGCTTTCTATCTCCATCTAAAATACCACCAAGTCTCTGATTTAGGGAGACTTCAGGAAACTAAGAACCAATATTTGCAGCTAAATTAACATTATGAAAATATAAAGAAAAGAAGGTGTAAGTGAAAATTCTTTGTCCTATTGGAAGCAGTTACAAAGTCAATATGAAAAGCAGTTAGCAGAGGAAATAGCAAAAGCTAGACTGAGCTGATGGTGACATGTACACAATTTGATAGCTTTTGATGAGATTTTGAGCAAGTCACAATAGCAGTCTAAGCCTCTGGTCCCCAAATTACACAGTTCCTTCCAAAGTGCCAGGGGAAGCCCCAACAATTTCATATTCATAATTTTGTATTATTTTTCCTATGCTGGGCTCCCCAACTTTTGTAAGTTTCAGGCCCCATGACACCTGGATCTGAACCTATTTTCTTGTAGGATGTGACAGTGCATAGCCACCTGCCACTAAAACGCACCATTTTGGCTTGTTCAGTCGCCTGGGTCCACTGTGGTGAAGTTAATCTGCTCTCCCAGGAACACAGCCCCAGCTGTCCTCTTTCCAGCAGAGCGAATCGGCTCACATTTTCCCAGCTGCTGGGTCAGAAATGGCTACATTACTCAGTGCCCCCAAAACGTTTATTGTCCTGCGGGGCCTTACACAATCCTACAGGAAACCACGCTCAACACTTAGCCAACACTTGTTGATCTGATTGAACGCAACAAAAACGGAGACAAAAGCATATTTCATCAAGGTTCCAACTTTGATAACTACAGCTCCTGCTTTTCCCAGGCAGCTCTCGGGTACATGCGATAACCCTGCCTTTGTTTAGAGAACTCTGTGCTGGAAAGGACAAGAAAATATCTCAGCAAAACGGGACCGCTGACGCTGACTTCTCTCACAGGAATCGGCCAGGAAACCGTTAGGTAATGCCAAAGGGCACAGAGAATAAGCAATGAAAATTTCAACTCAACACTTGGACAAAGGGAGCCTGCAAAATGCAAAAGAATAATTACTATGACTAAAAAGAAGCACACTTCCACAGTTTCAATTATTAAGAATCTAGAAACAGAAAGGAGTTCAGCACAATGCACCAAGATTACAGTGAAAACTTGTGATCATTACTTTACATCATGACAATATTTGTCTTTACACGTTCTGTTAGATAGTAGCTAGCAATGAACAGTGAAATGCAGGCAAGGTCACAAGTGTTCTTTATTTTAAAAAAATTTTTTTTAGTCATAGTTGGGCACAATACCTTTATTTTATTTACTTATTTTTATGTGGTACTGAGGATCGAACCCAGCACCTTGTGTGAACTAGGCAAGCGCTTTACCGCTGAGCCACAACCCCAGTCCCAACAAGTGTTCTTTAAATTATTTTAGGGTATTTTTAAAATGACTTCCAAAATAGATGAGAAAGCAAAGGGTGGTTATTAATTTCTAAAAAATAAACAGAAGCAACACTAACTCTTGACAAGATCCACTGAGTTTGATGTAAAGCTAGGAATTATGGCTATAAGCGTCTCCAATTGCCTGGGAAGAAAGATTCCTTCAGCAGCACAGGCTCACTAAGGTAACTTCTGACCAGCTATTGACCCCAGTGCCCACATTAACATGAGATTGACTTGTTGATGAAGCCTCTCTAATTAGGATGGTCACCGTGACAGTTCTGGAGAGGTACAACTAAGGTAAAAAACTCCACCACCCAATGTGAAGGAGGAGTTGAACACCTGATTGGCAAAAGGTACAGAGGTGGTTGCCAGTTCTTCTGGTGAACATCAAACAGTAATAAATTCTTTTAAACATTTTTTTTAGTTGTCAATGGACCGTTTTTTTTTTTAAATTTATTTTTTTTTATTTATTTATATGTGTGCTGAGAATTGAACCCAGTGCCTCGCCAGGCGTGGTGGCGCACACCTGTAATCCCAGCACTTGGGAGGCTGAGGTAGGAGGATTGTGAGTTCAAAGCCAACCTCAGCAGTGGTGAGGCACTTAGCAACTCAGTGAGACTCTGTCTCTAATAAAATACAAAAAAGGGGTGGGTATGTGGCCCAGTGGTTGAGTGCTCCTGAGTTCAATCCCTGGTACCAAAAAAAAAAAGAACCCCAGTGCATGACACATGCTAGGCAATCACTTTACCACTGAACCACAACCCCCGCCCCAACAGTAATAAATTTGTAGACAGCATTGTCTCCTTGTTGTTTTCTGCTCAGAGATGGCCCACTTTCTCTCTTGAGAGTGCTCTCTGCTTAAGCCTCATTTTACTTCTACTTTACTTTCTAGACTAAAATAAAGTTCTCTTGCATGACTTTTGGTGTCAGACTTTAAATTTTCTTTCATCGTAACACAAGAACCAAGGTTTGAAATTTCAGCTCCTTTCCTGTGACAGTTCTACCATTTTCTCTGATGGGCACTGGCTGGTCATGTATAATAAATCTAATGACATGTTTTAGGCTCTGCTATGGATACCCAAGAAAATCAATCATTCTTGTGTGTGTGTGTGTGTGTGTGTGTTGCCAGGGATTGAACCCAGGGCCTTGTGCATTCGAGGCAAGCACTCTACCAACTGAGCTATATCCCCAGCCCCTCAATCATTCTTTTGGCATGCATTGACACACTGTATTAACTCACACATTATTGTATGCTTTAACTTACTCATAAACATCTATGATGTGATAAAGTTTTGAAGGAGGGCTGGGGTTGTGGCTCAGTGGTAGAGCACTCGCCTAGCACGTGCGCGGCCCGGGCTCGATTCTCAGCACCACGTAAAAACAAAGGCATTGTGTACAACTAAAACAAATAAGTAAATATTAAAAAAAAAAAAAATTTTGAAGGAGAGAAAAACTATTGACTTTCAAGGAGGTATTTACATATATACATACCAGGGATGCCTTGCCACTTGGCTTCATCCTTGATCTTTTTTATTTTTGTACTTCGAGACAGGGTTTCGCTAAGTTGCCAAGGCTGGCCTTAAACTTGAGATCCCAAGTTGCTAGGATTACAGGCATACACCAGCACACCTGTCATCAAAGAGGTATTCTTTTGGGTGGACAGAGGAATAGCATAATTTCTATTCATTCAGTCAAATCTTACTGAACGACACAGCAGTCAGCAGAACAGAGGCAGCCCACATTTCCAGGGGGCTTATGTCTAGTGGGGGAGGAGTCACAGTTTAATTCCAGTAGTGTGTGAAAAATAACTTGCAGAGACATTTTTAATATTTCTGTTTAGAAACTGGAATTTGGGGGAGGGCAAAGAGTCCTTCAGAAAATTCAAGAGTGTAGATTATACTTTTTTAAAAAAAATATTTATTTATTTGCTTTAGTTGTACACAATGCAATGCATTTATGTTTACGTGGCACTGAGGATCGAACCCAGGCCACGCACGTGTTAGGCGAGCACTCTACCGCTGAGCCACAACCCCAGCCCAAGATTATACTTTGATGGCAAATAAAAGTCACTGATGAATTCCAAATAGCTCTCCATCCTCTAAGGATAAAGCACACAGTCATTGATATCTTGGAAATGAAGCAGAGTAACAGTAGCATAACAACCTGGTGAAGTAACTTCTACCTTCTGCCAATTAGCTTTCTTTTCCATATGGTAATCTGTGTTTATGCCACTGCTTATATATAGTAACATGGCAAAAGATGAATTTTAGAATAAAAAGTAAATCTAGGGAGGCAAAGGAGGAGGTGGTATAACTGTGGAAACTCGTGGAATTTTCATCCCTTCTCAGGGCTTAAAACACTCAAAGGCAGCTGGAAGGAGTGGTTTCCGCCAAGTCAAAATGTCATAGATTTATTTAGTTCTTCTATTCATTCGCTTCCTCTGCTACTTCTCCTGAGCCTTGTATTAACTCTGCATTTTCCATGTCTTTAGTGAAATCCTAATTGATGGCAACCTGTTATTTCAATTACATGATTTAATTTGCTCAAACTGCCTTGTCACCTTCACCCAGTTGAGACCTTTAGGAATTTACTACTCTAAAGTTTGTTCCTGTAAAACTTTAGCAGGAAGCACAGCTAAAGGGATACAACATGGGCTCATTTGACTTTACAACATGAATAAGCTTCTTCCCTTGTGCTTACATTTTTAGAATAAGATACATTCCTTTGGCTTACAGGTTTCAACATCCTTATATGCGTATGATTCCAAATTTTAGCCAAGATTTTCTCCATGAATTCTAGAGTCACATTTCACTGTCATATTGTCCATTTATGCTTGGAATATCTAATAGATATACCAAATTTAATATGCAAAAAAAAAAAAAAAGCAGACCTACTGATTAACCCCTTAAACTAGCTTCTTCCACAGTCTTCCCCTTCTTAGCTAATAACAACTCTATCCTTCCAGTTGCTCATGCTAAAGAAAGCGTGATCACTGTTTTTTTTTTTTTTTTTTTTTTAATCATTCTCGTACACCCCAGCATTCAATCATTACTGAAGTATGGTTAGTTCTATCTTCTAAATGTGTCCTGAATTTGGCCACTTTTCAATACCTCTACTGCTACCTACTGGCCAAAGTTATCATAATCCCTCACCTGGAATATTGCACTAGCCTCCAGACTCTTCTTCCTTCCTCCACTCTTGTACCCTACAGGTATTCCTCACTAAGTAGCCAGATTAAATATAAGTCAAATCTTACACACTTCTCCAGTTTGAATTCTCCAGTCTTCCTTCCTATTCTGGTCTCTGAGTACTGTTTCTAACATCATCTCATATTATTTACTTCATCTTACCACTACTAAAACTGGCCCACTTGCTACTCATCCTATACTTTGAGTATCATCTGCCCCAGGACGTTTGCATTGGCAGTATCCTCTGCTTGATCAACTGTTCCAGAAATCTTCCTGGCTCATCTCCAACTCTGTTTCAAATAGCTTCTTACTAATGAGGCCTGCCCAGGCCACCCTGTTACTACAATCTCACCCCCACCCAGCTTGCCCAACTCCCTTACTCTTCTTTACTTTATCTTTTTTCCCATAATACTTATGACCTTATAACAAAATGCATAATTTACTTATTTATCACTTTTTTTTTTTTTTTTTTTTTTTTTTTTTTTTGGTACCGGGGATTGAACTCAGAGGCACTAGACCACTGGGCCACATCCCCAGCCCTTTTTTTGTATTTTATTAGAGACAGGGTCTCATTGAGTTGCTAAATGCCTCGCCATTGCTGAGGCTGGCTTTGAAGTGTGATCCTCCTGCCTCAGCCTCCCAAGTGCTGGGATTATAGGCGTGTGCCACCACACCCTCTTTTTTTTTTTTTTTTATCACTTTTATAGTTTGTCTTTACTAAAGGGTCAGCCCACAAGAGTGCCAACAGCTTCTCTCTGCAGTCTGAGCTTTTCCCATGGTTATCTCTCTGCTGGGGGCATCACTCCATCACTGTCTGCGTTTATTTTTTCTGGTATCCTGCTCGGAGGTTGGGATCTGATGTGTGCCATTCGTACTTACTGAAATTGTAGATTCATATATTGCCTCTCCTAAGGATGCTTGCTTCTCAAACCTTAGGTTCAGCAAACAGTCTTGCTTCTGATGAAAGGAGATGGGTGAGTAAGGAGTCGAGGTACACACTAAAAGTCTTGTTGTTTAATGTTGCTACCACCTTTCCTGACATCTATGAAATCTTTACCTAGGCTATTGGCATTTCATCAATTTTATTCCCAATTTTTGGTGGGAGGTAAGGATTTGGGGTAGATGAAGTTGGAAAACTATGAGTACCATCTGTTTTTGTAAATAAAACACATTGGAACAGAGCTATCATTCATTTGTACATTGTGTCTGGCTGCTTTTATTCTACAATGGCAGAGTTAAGTGTTTATGACAGAGACTAAACCTGTAAAGTCTCAAATATTTACTTTCTGACCTTCACCGAATACATTTTCTAACTTTAGTGAATCCTGCCGGGGTGGCCCGGGATGGGCATGGTGCTGCACGCCTGTAATCCCAGTGGCTTCGAAAGCTGAGGCAGGAGGATCACGAGTTCAAAGCCAGCTTCAGCAATGGTGAGGCACTTAGCAACTCAGTGAGACCCTGTCTCTAATGAAATACAAAATAGGGCTGGGGATGTGGCCCAGGGGTCGAGTGCCCCTGAGTTCAATCCCCAGTACCAAAAAAAAAAAAAAAAAAAAAAAAAAAAAAATCTGCCAGCTACTGAAGTGACCTAGTAGCTTGGAATTCAGGTTCAACAGCTCAATTTCACAGACATTGACTCAATTGTACTGTGCAAAGTTGCCAGAGTAAGAGGCAAAGAAAGTGGACAAACAAGGTATCTTTAGGGACTCCTTGCAGTCCTGATTCCCACTTTGATTTAAATTATTTTTTTCTTGAAATTTTATCATGAAAAAGTCTCAACATATACAAAAATGAAAAGAGGTTGAAGCATTCACACACCATCATCTAGATTCTACGATTAACATTTTATTGTATTAGCTTTGTCATATAACTATTCATCTGTCACTCTGACTTATTGCTATTATTATCAGTGCTTTTGCTACTTTTGGTGTATTCAGAGTAAATCTCAATTTAGGTATGTGTCATCCACATAGACCTCAGCAGACATGACATTAACTAGAGATTACTTCAAATTAGTTTTTTTTTTTTTTTTTTTTTTTTTTTTTTTTTGTGGTACCAGGGATTGAACCCAGGGGCACTCAACCTCTGGGCCACATCCCCAGCCCTTTTTTGTATTTTATTTAGAGACAGGGTCTCACTGAGTTGCTAAGTGCCTCACTATTGCTGAGGCTGGCTTTGAACTCGTGATCCTCCTGCCTCAGCCTCCCAAAGTGCTGGGATTACAGGCGTGCGCCACCGCGCCCGGCAAATTAGTTTTTTTTAAAATATTTATTTTTTAGTTGTAGTTGTACACAATACCTTTATTTTATTTATTTTTATGTGGTGCTGAGGATCGAACCCAGTGCCTCAACATTTCCTAGGCGAGCGCTCGGCCACTGAGCCACAACCCCAGCCCTCAAATTAGTTTTAATTTTAACTCCAACACTGCAATCCTGAAAGCAGCCCTCATCTAATTTGGTTAGAAGAAACAACTTTACCAAGGTTGAAAACTGAGAAAGGTTATCAGGGTAACTGAGGTAAGTATCAGGGGAATCATTCACCTAAATTTTTCTGTTTTCCTGGTTCAGAGATGAATCAGCCTTTCAGGGCCAGGAGTGATTTGCTTGTGATGGATTCTAGGAATGTTCTGTGCCTCTGAAGAGAGGGTCATAAGCTGTTCTTTTCTGGGATGCTGCCAAAAACCCACAGAAAAGACAGAGAGGAACACAGGAGTTTTATGCAACAGTAGGCCACATGTAGCTTGTAGGTCAGAGGCCTGGTTGATGAAATTGACCACATCTGTGTGGAATGCTCTCACCAGGGTGGAAATGGGCGTCACACACGTCTCCATCTATTCTAGATATATTTGGATGTCCTTAATCACCCAATATGTTAATGGGCTTTAGAAACCAATGTCTACAAAATAATCAGTCCTTGATTTGAAGTCAGCTGATTTCCTGGGTTCAGTGAGTCTGAATTCCTAATGTGTAATATTTCAGAGATATTTGTCACTTAATGAATATCAGCTACACTGTCCTAGGAGACAAATGACCAAAATCTATCGGATAGAACTTTTGGTTGATAGCTGGAAGAAGAAAAATGATTGCAAATGATGAAGTTTTTAAGATGTCCATACACTTGTATAAAATGTATTTTTGAAAAGAAATTCAGTAAGTTATATGGATGAAGAAAATAAAATTTTCAAATAAAAAATGTGCTGACAATGTGGGTTTTTTTTTTTTTTTTTTTTTTTTTTTTTTGGTACTGGGGATTGAACCCAGGAATGCTTAACCACCGAGCTTGTGGCCTTTTTTTGCAGGAGCCCTGTTTGGGGAGATAGCTAAGATTGCGGTTGACTATGGGCCATAGACATTTTTGGGCATTGTTGCCTTCCGTAGTCTCACGGGACTTGGCCCAGGATCTCGAGAGATTTGAGCAGTGACTCAGCAGATTGACATTTTTGGGCATTGTCGCCTTCCGTAGTCTCACGGGACTTGGTCCAGGATCTCGAGAGATTTAAGCAGTGACTCGGCAGATCGAGCGAGAGCGATTCCTGCTTGGGCGCATGGGGTGAGACCAGAGAGAGAAAGGACAGGGTTATCGATATTGTATAGATATATTGTAGTTTCTTGTAAGAGTAGGTGCCTTGGTTTCTTGTGAGAGTGTGTATGTAGTGTTAGAAATTACAAGAGACAGAGACAGAAAGATTAAAGAATTTTTTCGTCTCCATCCTGTCTCTGGACTCCTTCCCGCGGCGCTGCCGTTATTTTTTTTAATTTTGAGACAGAGTCTTGATGAGTTGTTTAGGCCTTGCTAAGTTGCTGAGACTGGCCTTGAACTTGTGATCCTTCTACCTTAGTCTCCCAAGCCAAACTGCTGGGATTACAGGTGTGCACCACCTCACCCAGGTGTGGGCGTCTTTAAAGACTATAACAGTGTTATTTAAAGTCATTTAGGGAAGGCATTATTCATTGTCATATGAGTGTGAAGCTTTCTTTTATGCTCTGAAATCCTGGATTTCATATGACATGGCAAAAATGGCTCAAGGTTCAATGTATAGGGTCATGCTTGTCATTTCAAAGGTGGGTCTTGTTATAGTGAAATATCAAATACCCTTTATTCCATTTCTAAACATTCTTCCCTCTGCCACCTTTCCCCCCTCATTTTAAGTCTTTGTGTTGTTCAGAACTTCTTCCTTCCTTCCTTCCTTCCTTCCTTCCTTCCTTCCTTCCTTCCTTCCTTCCTTTCTTTCTTCTCAAGGGGCCAGCAAATGAAATTCCCTGTTTTGCTTTGACCACGCACACTCTTAAATTTGTCTTCTACCAGTGGCCAACTTCTCAAAGACTTATATAAAGAGGGAGAAGCTTGCTATATCACTCCTATTATGGTCGTGAGATAAAGGGGATTTTGAGTCCCAGAGGGAGCTCTGTAAAGGCGTTAAATTGAAACATCTCCAAGAATATAGCAGATCCAGTAAAGAGATGGGTGAAAATGACCATCTAAGCTATTCTCCCTTGTTGTCTTTTATTATAAAGTTGTCTTGGTAAATGCTGTTTGTAAGGAAAGACATTGGAATGAATCTAACCTAACTTTCCTATGTACATATAGGAATATACCACAGTGAATCTCACCATCATGTTTATTTACAGGAAATTAATTATTAAAAAAAAACTAGGGCAAATGTCAGAAGGATCAATAGAAGGAAGGAATTAGGGGATGGATGGGGAGAGGAAAGGGGAAGGAGAGGTACTAGGGTCAGACTTAGAACAAGATATATTCCATGCTTGTATAATTATGTCAAAATGGATTCTACTGTCATGTATAACTAAACAGTTTTCCAAACAGTTGGAAAAACAAAAAAACAGAGGGGTCTTTTTGGGACATCTGCACTTTGGAGGTCAAGGTCACTGTGAGATGCAACATTTAATCTCTAAAGCCTAGTTTAATAATTATTTATTTTATTTGATGGCTGGTCACCTTGGTAATAATTTAAGTGGAATGTCCACTTTCTGAAGAGATAAATATTTGTAAAAAGTTTGTCATTAGGCTGGGGAGCTTTGAAAATCTACCTACGCTCTCCTTTTTTTTTGTTTTTTGTATGGGTGGGGTTTGAACCCAGGAGCCCTTAACCATTGAGCCACACCCCCAGCCCTTTTTATATTTTATTTAGAGACAGGGTCTCACTAAGTTACTGAGGCTGGCTTTGAACTTGAGATCTTCAGCCTCCAGAGCCACTGGGATTACAGGTGTGTGCCACTGGGCCTGGCCTTTTCTCTCTTCTTGCATAAAGGCATATTTTTCAGGTATCCATTATTATAAAACAAACTACTTGAAACTGAATAGCTTAAAACAATCCATTTTTGCTTCACGATTTTGTGGGTCAGGAAGTTGGGAAGGATGGGGTTGGGTGCTTATGTCTTATCCATATGGCATGGGCGTGGGCAGCTGGGGCTGGTGCATTCATTTCCATGATGACTTCTTTGTGTTTTGTGTCTCAGTATTGTTGGCTTCTCTTTGTTCCTTTTTTTTTTTTTTTTTTTCTTAGAAACTGGTGTTTCTTTTCTTTTCTTTTTTAAAATACTTTTATTTATTTACTTTAGTTGTACACAATGCAATGCATTTATGTTTACGTGGTGCTGAGGATCGAACCCCGGCCGCGCACTTGCGAGGCGAGTGCTCTGACGCTGAGCCCCAGCCCCAGCCCCAGGTGTTTATTTTTTGTAACCTTATTTCCATTTTGCTTATTAATAAGTGTCTGCAGAACAGCTCAAGACCACTCAGCGGTTGTTCCTACCCACTTGGTGGCCTGAGCAATGGGAACTGCGGACCAGTCTTTAGTGGCTGGCTGGGCACTCTGGTCTTCAGTAGGAAACTGCTGGCTAGGCGCAGAGGGCACCTGCACACCTTCAGACTAGTCTGCAGCCTCAGGTTGAGCAGCAGTGAACTCAGGAGCTGGAGCAGTCCATTCACCCTGAAATTCCTCCTTGGTCACAGCTTTTTGAGCAGCAGCCTGCTCTTCCTTTTCAATCTCTTCAGGATTTCTGTAGAAGTACAGATCAGGCATAACCTTCCGTGGGTGCTCACGGGAAATGGTGCCACGCATGCGCAGAACTTCTCAGGCCAGCATCCACCACATCAGACCCACAGAATGAGCTCCCTTGTTGTTGCATGGAATAGCCATGTCCACATAGTGCAGAGCTCTGCTGGCAGCTCGTGCCATTGTTGCCATTGAAAACCATGATGATGTCAGTGTCATCTCCTCTAGGAATACTGGCCAGAGGGCTGTGCTGAAGTTTGCTGCTGCCACCGGAGCCACTCCTATTGCTGGCTGCTTCACTCCTGGAACTTTCACTAACCAGATACAGGCAGCCTTCCAGAGCCATGTCTGCTGGTTGTTACTGATCCCAGGGCTGACCACCAGCCTCTTACAGAAGCATCTTTTTTTTTTTTTTTTTTTTTTTTTTTTTTGTACTAGGGATGGAACTCAGGGGCACTTGACCACTGGGCCACATCCCCAGCCCTTTTTTTTTTTTTGTATTTTATTAGAGACAGGGTCTCACTGAGTTGCTAAGTGCCTCGCCATTGCTGAGGCTGGCTTTGAACTCGCGATCCTCCTGCCTCAGCCTCCCAAGTGCAGGGATTACAGGCGTGTGCCACCACGCCTGGCTTTTTTTTTTTTTTTTTTTTTTTTTAAATATTTATTTATTTGCTTTAGTTGTACACAATGCCTTTATTTTTACATGGTGCTGAGGATCGAATCGGGCTGCTAGGCGAGCGCTCTACCGCTGAGCCACAACCCCAGCCCCCAGAAGCATCTTATGTCAATCTGCCTACCATTGCTTTGTGTAACACAGACTCTCCTCTGTCTCTTTCTATGGTGTGTCTTCCTCCAGGATTTCTCCTTCATGTAGTATGGATTTCTTCTAGAATGGTGATCTCAAGGTCATTGCTTTCCTTTTTTCTTTCTTTTTTAGTAGCAGGGATTGAACCCCAGGGGTGCTTAACCACTGAGCCATATCCCCAGCCCTTTTTATTTTTCATTTTGAGACAGGGTCTCACTAAGTTGCTTAGGACTTCTATATGTTGCTGAGGCTAGCCTTCAACTTGTGATCCTCCTGCCTCAGCCTCCAGAGTCACTGGGATTAGAGGTGTGTGCCACTGCACCACTTGATGGAGGAATCAGACCTGATTACAAAATGAAATTATGAGAACATTGCGATGAAGAACCAATGCCTGGGGAAAAAGTTAAGATTTCCCCTCCCCAATGTCAGCTTCTCCTCAGGGAACCTAATTAACCAGAAATCCCTATCTATTGGATTGTAAATAGCTTTCTCTAGGTGTTTTCCTCTCTTGAAAATGTACATCCCTGTGACAGGCTTTCAAGGCCAGAGATTCAACAGGTGCCTGTGAAAAAAGTAATTTCTTCTTATGCTTTGAAACTTTTCAAAGTCTGTAAGAATGTAGCTCCATCACTTAATTGCTATGCCAATTAACTGCTGTCTGAAACCACAATCTTGTAGGCTTGTTTCTTAGAAATATAGCTCTTAGAGATCAGGGTTGTAGCTCAGTGGTAGAATGTTTGCCTAGCATGTGTGAGGCACTGGGTTCGATCCTCAGCACCACATAAAAATAAATAAATAAAATAAAGGTATTGTGTCCATCTACAACTAAAAAAAATATTTAAAAAAACGATAGTTCTTAGGGAGATAAGCTCAACTCATCTTCTTCTTCTTCTTTTTTTTTTTTCTTTTTTGCAGTGGGGATTGAACCCAGGGCCTTGTGCATGCAAGACACTCTACCAACTGAGCCACATCCTCAGCCCCTCAACTTAGCTTGAGTTACTGCTACCTGTGGTGAAGGCCACTTTGGGCTAACACCCGCAAGTATTTCATTGTCTTTGTTCTGCACCTGTGAACTACTTATTGTAAATTCCCTGAGCATGGTCTTTGGTCAGGCCAAGAAATCAAACCCACCAATGTTGTAATAGTTACGAAATGATGTCAAACTTCCTATAAAAGCCCCCTGTACCTCAGTTCAGGGTCCAGAACTTCAGAGCACTCACTATCTCATCTGGGTCTGCCAATGTAAATAAACCCGAGTTCTCAAAGCAGCTGAGCTTCATCTCTTGCTGAGCGCGATTTCCATAACAAGCCGGGTCATTGTTTTTCTTATAGTGCAGTTGGCTTCCATGAAGCAAGAAATGCAGCTGCCTGGCCATTTCAGAGCCACACTCAGAGCTGGCACAGTGTCAATTCCACCATATTGCAGGTCTAAGTAACCACAATCTCTGTCTAGACTTAAGAGGGAGAGACGTACCCTCTACTTTTGATGCAGTGTAAAAGTCACATTGCAGAACAAGAGCTTGTGAGATGGGAGACACTGTTCAGGGCATCACAGGAAAACAATCTTCCAGAGGTTGACAAACAATGGCTCTGGTAAACAATGTATAGGTGTGGGGATTTTCAGGTCAAACATCTTTGCTAGACTTGAAGGGATAGCTATTGAAGATTTCCCAGGGAGAAAGACATGGAAGCTGAGAGCTGAAATATGAGTGGTGATAAGCCAGATCCAAGAGAAGGAAAGAATGTTCCAGACAGAGGTACAGCAAACCAATGAGAGGGAGCATGCACATTCCAGAACTTGAAATAAGTTGGTGTATGTGTGTGTGTTTATCCTTCAGCAAGCCCAGGGAAAAGTCTCTGTTCTTCTATTAACCTGTTCTTAAGAACAGGAGCCTGCAAATGAGACCTGCAGCCAAAATTATCTATTTTGTGCAGTCTGAGAACTAAGAATGATTTGGTGGTGGTGGTGGTGGGGGCAGGTATTGGAGATTGAACTCAGGGGCATTCAACAACTGAGCCACATCCTCAGCCCTCTTTTGTATGTTAGAAACAAGATCTCACTGAGTAGCTTTGAACATCGCATTGGCTGAGGCTGGCTTTGAATTCCCCATCCTTCTGTCTTAAGCCTCCCAAGCCATTGGGATTACAGGTGTGTGCCACCCCGCTGGGCTAGCTAAGAATGATTTTTACATTTTAAGTGGTTGGAATAAAAATAAAATTAAGCTGGGGCTTTGGCTCAGCAGCAGAGGGCTTGCCTCGCACGTGCGCGGCCCGGGTTTGATCCTCAGCACCGCGTAAACATAAATACATTGCATTGTGTGCAGCTAAATAAATAAATATTAAAAAAATTAAATTAAAAGGAGAATAATATTTTGTGACAAGTGAAAATTATATGAACTCAAAATGAATCATCTGAATTCAAATTTCAGTATCCATGATGAAAGCTTTATTGAAATATAGTCACACCTGTTTATTTAAGTGTTATCTATGGCTGCTTTCTTGCTATAAAGGCAAACTGGAGCAGTCTCCAGGGAAAAGCTCTGTGTTTTGCAAAGTCAAAAATATTTACTATCTGGTCCTTTAAAGACAGTTTGCCGGCCTTTTTTTGTTTGTTTTGTTAGAGGAACCACTTTCTTTTCTTTCTCAAAACCAGGCAACTTCTGGTGTTTAGAGAACAGGAACCACAGCCAGGCCTGCACCTCTGATTAATAGTCCTAGCAATTAACTAGATTGCCTGGCTAACTGGTAGCCAGCCACTCCTCATCTCCTGGGGAAACTCTCCAACTCCTGTTCATTGTATTCCAACAACATGGAAGCTCTTAACCAATTGCCCCTTGCTGGAAACCTCCTTCTCTTAGGTAGGAACATGGATGTCTTTCTTGGTTCTTGGCTCCTTCCCCTACCCCCAGTTCTAACTGGCAAACAGCAGGAAACTTACGTAACAAGCAATTTTATGGTGCCTAGGACGTGACAGGCTCATTTAATTCTCAGTATAACCCCATGAGGCTGGTACTATTATCATCAGCATCCTCATTTCACCGAGGAGGAATCTGAGGCACAGAGAAAATGAGCCACCTGCCTGAGGTTACGCCAAGGGGTGCCTCCAGGTGGTGGAGGTAGCAGTTGAATCTGTGCATCCAAGCTCTGCGGGTTGAGTGACAACTAGTCAGTGGTTAAAGACAGGTTTCCCGCGAAGGCAAACTGGGGGGCCTTTGCTCTGATCAGAGCACCTGCCGGGCCCGCACACCCCTCCCGGGACCTGGCGCGCCCCCAAGCTGCCGGGGTACGCATTTCTTCCGCGCGGTGCCGGAGAGGCGCAGAGACCAAAGGCAACAGAGCCGGCCCCAGGGAGGTGAAGGGTGGAGCGACAGGATCGGCGCCGAGCGTGAATAAAGGGGGTGGCGGCCAGGGCTCCGCAGACCCAGAGATTCCCGCCTCCCAGAGGCTGCCTTGGGCGAACCGCTGAGTCACGGTGAGGAGCCTGCGGCCTCAGAGCCCGACCGCGGTGTGCTCGGTGCGGTTCCCGTATCCCCCACCGCACGGAGGCTCCAGGGATCGCCGCGCCCCGCGCCTTGGCCGCCGCGATCGCTGTGTGAGTGCCTGGGGCTCCCCCACAGGTGGGCTGGGTGGAGCCTGTTGGCGATCAGTTGGCTAGATCCCACCTTCCCCAGTCCTCTTCACACTCCTGAGATGACCAAAGATGCTGCAATAGTACTGAGATTTTGTGATAGTGCTTGTTGGCTTTTCTTTCCGCAAAGCCCTGAAGCCTGATAAATACTTCATCAGTTGTTCACAGGCATACAATTTAATTGTGGGTGTCTGGAAGGACCCAGAATAGTCTAGCTGGGGGTAAACATACTTTCTAGTTGCTTGCGTGTAGATGGTGACTGGTCTGTACAGCTCTGAGTATTAGACCCTTTCGGTGCCTCGCATTCCATCGCCCAATAAGTATTTACTAATTATCCACTGGGGGAGGATACATGAGGATACATTTTAGGATAGGCCTTGACTAACTGGAGGGTACTGCTGGATAGAGGCCCCCTGAGTAACAGCAGCTAACATTCTCTTGGCACTAACCACACCCCTTTGATATAGGCACCTATTACTCCCACATTATGGATGGGGAAAACTGAAGCGCAGAGTCTCAGGTCAAAGGTGAAGCTGGGATGCAAACCTGGGCTGTCTGGCTCCAGAATCTGCTTCTTGCTCAAGCACTTTTCTGAATTTCAGTAGGAAACTTTGAAGGAATTAGTTATATTTCACTTGAAGAGGAGATTTAGAGGACTGAGGGTACTATTTGCAAATACTTGAAGCGGAAGAGGAGTTAATTATATCTGTTCTGTGATAGTCCATTAGTTAGAACTTAGACCCCTCAAAAAGGAGACACTCTTCAATGTAAATGCAGAGTATAGGTCCTCCTGAAAATGGAGTGTACCCTCAAGGGCAGTTCATCCATGAGTTGCCTGAGCTTTAGAAAGCTCAAAGATTTCTTGCCTAGAAAGTTGGCCCTGCACTTCAGGGATAGAGGTGTCTTTGAATTCAATGACCCCTGAAGATCCCTTTCATTGCTAAGATCTTCAGGATGTTCTGGTGAGAGTCATGGACTTCTTGGTTTCCCTCTGTGTTTCCTATCTTGCCACACAAATCCCCCTGCCATCTGTCTCCCTACTTCATGGGTGGCACTGGGGGCAGTGTGGGGAGGTCAAGAGAGTTCAGTGAAATAAAGCACATATAGCACAAGATGACTAGATTACATGAGATAATTAGGAATAAGCAGGGTAACTGGGCACCTAGAAAGTACTATCATTATTGTTATTTTATTTTATTTTATTTTATTTATTTTTTTGGTACCAGGGATTAAACTCAGGGGCACTCGACCACTGGACCACATCCCCAGCCCTTTTTTGTATTTTTATTTAGAGACAGGGTCTCACTGAATTGCTAAGTGCCTCGCCATTGCTGAGACTGGCTTTGAACTCGCGATCCTCCTGCCTCAACCTCCCAAAGTGCTGGGATTACGCCCGGCTTATTTTATTTTATTTTTAAATATATTTATTTATTTACTTTAGTTGTACACAATGCAATGCATTTATGTTTACATGGTGCTGAGGATCGAACCTGGGCCTCGCACGTGAGAGGCGAGCATTCTGCCACTGAGCCACAACCCCAGCCCCCATTATTGTTATTTTAAATCACCTAATCCACACCCGATATATAGTAAACACTCAATAAATTATAGCTGTTGCTGGGTGGGGTGGTGCACACCTGTAATCCCAGCAACTCACTGAGACCCTAAGTAACTTAGCAAGACCCTGTCTCAAAATAAGAAATATAAAGGGCTGGGGATGTGACTCAGTGGTAAAGTGCCCCTGGGTTCAATCCCTGGTACTAAATAAATCAAATAAATAAATAAATAAATTTATAGCTGTTACCCTTTGGGCAAGTCTTAACTTTAATATCCTTTATTTTGTAGTCCTTGGATATTTTTTTCTGTATAACTTCTTTTTTTGTTGTTTTTGTCCCTCCTCCTGCCTTTTATCCTCTATAGCAGAGTATCAGAACACTCTTTTTGGATTTCAGCATGGGGTCTTCCAAGAAGGTTACCCTCTCAGTGCTCAGCCGGGAGCAGTCGGAAGGGGTTGGAGCACGGGTGCGCAGAAGCATCGGCAGACCTGAGGTATATTGGTTGAGTGGCTGCTCCTGTTTTCTTTTCAGAAGGAACTGGTGGGATGTGGAGGATGATTTGGGAAGAGAGGGCCAAGATGGGCATGAGCTGCCTTGTGGGGTTCTATAGATACAAACTCTAAGCTTCATGATTGGGGCCACATGCAGACTATCCCTATCCTAAAGGAAATTTTTAGAATGTGAATACAGAAGTCTGGGGCAACAAGTACAGCTGAGCTTCAGGAAGTGTGTCTGATTCTGTCTGCACACCCATGTCCTACCTTGGGCTGGCCTGCTCTCTGATTTAGCATGTGAGTCACCAAACATACAGCTCTTCAGATTATATGCTCACAATTCAAAGCATCTGGGAGTAACTCTGGGTCTCAATTCCAAATTCTCAGGAGAGAGAATTGATTAGCCTGGTATGGGTCAGGTACCTATCCCTGGTCAATCCCAAAGTGTCAGGGATTTGGATTCACAGAGGGACTGCTAAGACTCAACTCTGTAGACTTCTGGTGAGTGGCATATAGATGTGGATTCAGTAAAGGTGAGATAGATATTTTCAATATTAGAGAATCTTTTATCTTGAATTATATTGGGAACTTGAGATTTGCAGGGGAACAAAATCTTAAGTATCTAGAAAGAGGTATCAAATGGTGGTCATAGCCCCAGGGCCATACCAGATTCCAAAATTATTTTTGAATAAGAGAAAATGCATAAGGAAAATGGATTCCATTTTGAAAAGTAAGGCTGGATTTTCAATCCTCTTAATCTCTATTCACATAGTATCTTTTTTTTTTGGGGGGGGGGGGGGTACCAGGGGATTGAACGCAGGAGCACTTGACCACTGAGACACATCCTCAACCCTATTTTGTATTTTTTTTTTAAATATTTATTTATTTGCTTTTAGTTGTACACAATGCGTTTATTTGTATGTGGTGCTGAGGATCGAACCCGGGCCACACATGTGCCAGACGAGTGCTCTACCGCTGAGCCACAATCCCAGCCCGCTATTTTGTATTTTATTAGTGACAGGATCTCACCGAGTTGCTTAGTGCCTCACTGTTGTTAAGTCTGGCTTTGAACTCACTCACGATCCTCCTGCCTCCCGAGCTGCTGGGATTACAGGCGTGTGCCACTATGCCTGGCCAGTAACTTTTCCAAAAAAATATTTTTTAGTTTTCAATGAACCTTTATTTTATTTATTTATATGTGGTGCTGAGAATGGAACCCAGTGCCTCACATGTGCTAAGCCAGAGGTCTACCATTGAGCTGCAGCCCCAGCCCCTTAGATAGTTATCTTGCTACTTTGTTGTTAAACCTAAGTTTTATGCCACTCATTACATAAGAGTTACTGTCTCCACCTTTAAACAAAGAGCATCTTTGAAAGTTGCTTACAGGGTTTTAAAAACCTGGCTTTCCTCAGTGAATGTGGCCCTACATTGCTGATAGATTGGATACTTTTTAAAAAATTACTTATTTATTTTTTGAATTGACAAATTAAAATTGCATATCCCAGCAAACTCAGGAGGCTGAGGCAGGAGAATCGTGAGTTCAAAGCCAGCTTCAGCAACTTAGTGAGGCCTTAAGCAACTTAACAAGACCCTGTCTCTAAATAAAATATTAAATATATAACAATAGCATTCATTACATTTCATATTACATATATAGAGCACCTTTAACGTTACACTATTTGAATACAAAAAATATTCATACTATTCAAGTCTTCACTCATGCGTTTAAGATATTGATATCCATCTCATTCTACCATCTTCTTTTTTTCCCCCTTCATGAGTGAAGACTTGAATAGCATGGATATTCTTTGTATTCAAATAGTGTAACGTTAAAGGTGCTCTATATATGTAATATGAAATGTAATGAATGCTATTGTTATATTTACAGCGTTGAATAAAAACATATATTAAAAAGGGCTGGAAATGTGGCTCAGTGGTTAAGCACCCTTGGGTTCAATCCCTGGTACCCCCTCAAAATATTGTATATACTTATGGCGTACAACATGATGCTTTCATCAACTTGACTGGAACAACTTTAGAGGAGGAAAAGTTTATTTGAGGGCTCATGGTTTCAGAGGTTTCAGTCCATAGATAGCTGGCTCCATTCCTCAGGGCCTGAGGTGAGGTAGAACATCATGGTAGAAGAGTGTGGCAGAGGGAAGTAGCTCACATGATGATCAGAAAGCAGAGAGAGACTCCAGTTTCCAGATAGAAAATATACCCCAAAGCCATGCCCCCAATGCCCACCTCCTCCAGCCACACCCTACCTGCCTTCAGTTGCCACTGGTTTAATCCCATCAGGGGATTAATTCACCAATTAGGTTAAGGTTCTCATAACACAATCATTTTTCCTCTAAGCCTTCTTGCATAGTCTCACACATGAGCTTTTGGGGGACACCTCACGTCTAAACAATAAAATACGTGTACATTGTGAAATGGCTAAATGAAGCTAATTAACATATGTATTACCGTACCACACATCATATTTTTTTTTCTTTTAGCGGTGAGAATGCTGAAAATCTATAGTCTTAGCAATTTCCAAGGATATAATACATTGCCATTAATTGTAGTGCCCATGCTGTGAAATAGATCTATTGAACTTGTTCCCTAATTGAAATTTTGTGACCTTTGACTAACATCTCTCCAGCCTCCCCCTCGCCCCGCCCCAGCCCCTGGTAGCCACTGTTCTCTGCTTCTTCTTGTTTAGATGCCACATATAAGTGAGAGATCATGCAGTATTTATCCTTTTTTTTTGGTACCGGGGATTGAACTCAGCGGCACTAGACCACTGGGCCACATCCTCTGCCCTTTTTGTATTTTATTTAGAGACAGGGTCTCACTGAGTTACTCAGTGCCTCGCCACTGCTGAGGCTGCCTTTGACCTTGCCATCCTCCTGCCTCAGCCTCCCAAAGTGCTGGGATTACAGGCGTGCGCCACCGCACCTGGCTAGTATTTATCCTTGTGTGCCTGACTTTTTTCACTGAGCATGAACATTTCCGGCTGGCCATTGAGGTAGGGGGTGAATTGTCAACCTAACTCTGCAGCGGCCCCACCAGGTCTCCCTTGCTATTTCTCTTTACAAGGTTAGCTTCTTGTTACCCACAAATATCTCTCAAAGCCCATCAAGTATTGTTTGCCAAGGATACATGCAAACTGGCTTATACTAATAGCTAAATGTATAGGGGCAGATAGAGGTGGTGTCATATTCTACTATGCTCCATCAACAACAGAACAATTGGAAAGATTTCTTAAACCCTACAGACACTTCTCAGTTAACTGTTATTGTATGTCAAGGGTAGCTAATACTTTAATGAGTCCAAACGTCAAGAACACATTTGCTGAGGATTTTCTGGAAAAAAAAAATTTCTTTTTTTTTACCTGTTTGATGGTCTGGTGAAACCTATCAATTCCTTTGCAAAACAATGTTTTTCAATACATAAAATAGCTGGGGCCGGGCGTGGTGGTGCATGCCTGTAATCCCAGCACTTGGGAGGCTGAGGCAGGAGGATCGCGAGTTCAAAGTCAGCCTCAGCAATGGCGAGGCATTTAGCGACTCAGTGAGACCCTGTCTCTAATAAAATACAAAAAAGGGCTGGGGATGTGGCTCAGTGGTCAAGTGCCCCTGAGTTCAATTCCTGTACCCAAAAAAAAAAAAAAAAAAAAAAAAAAAAAAAGCTGGGTGCTAGCCAGGCGCGGTGGCACATGCCTGTAATCCCAGCACTTGGGAGACTGAGGCAGGAGGATAGTGAGTTCAAAGCCAGCCTCAGCAATGGAAAGGCACTTAGCAACTCAGTGAGACCCTGTCTCTAATACAAAAAAGGGCTGGGGATGTGGCCCAGTGGTCGAGTGCCCCTGAGTTCAATCCCTGGTACCAAAAAAAAAAAAAGCTGGGTGCTGTGGTGCATACCCATAATGCCAACACTTGGAAGACTGAGGTAGGAGAATTGCAAGTTGAAAGCCAGCCTCAGTAACAGGTTCTTGCTAAGTTGCTTAGGGCTTTACTATGTCTAAATTTAAAAATATTAAAAAAGAGCTGGGTGTGGTGGCATATGCTTGTAATCCCTGTGGTTTGGGAGGCTAAGACAGGAGGATCATGAGTTCAAAGCCAACCTCAGCAAAAAGCAAGGTGCTAAGCAACTCAGTGAGACCCTGTCTCTAAATAAAACAAAAAATAGGGCTGGGATTGTAGCTTAGTGGTAGAGTGTCCCTGAGTTCAATCCCTGGTAACCCCTCCCGCAAAAAAATTTTTTTAAAAAAATATTTATTTATTTGCTTTAGTTGTACACAATACAATGCATTTATGTTTACGTGGTGCTGAGGATCAAGCCCGGGCCGCACACGTGATAGGTGAGTGCTCTACCACTTAGCCACAATCTCAGCCCCCCAAAAAATTTTAAAAGGGCTGGGGATGTGGTTCAGTGATTAAGCACCCTGGATTCAATCCCTGGCACCAAAATAAATAAATAAATAAATACCTAAAATAAACCACATAGAATTACCAAGAAAAAACTTGTATACTAGAATATGGTTAAAATTTTAGAAAACAGGTGGGTGCAGTGGTGTACACCTGTAGTTCCAGCACTCCTTAGGCTGAGACAGGAGCTTTGCAAGTTTGAGACCAGCCTTGATAACTTAGTGAGGTCCTAATCAACTGAGTGAGACCCTGTCTCAAAATAAAAAGTAAAAAAAAGGGCTAAATAAAAAAAAGGGCTGGGGATTTGGCTCAGTGGTAGAGTGCCCCTGGGGTTTTTACCTCCAGTACCACAAAAAAAAAAGTTTTTTTTTTTTAAATTTATTTTTTATTCTAAGTTGTTAGAAATGACAGCAGAATGTATTACATTTCATATTATACTTATAGAGCACATTCATTTTTACATGTCTCTGGTTGTATACAAAGTATATTCATATCATTTGTAACTTCATACATGCACTTAGGGTAATGATATCCATCTCATTCTACCATCTATTTTTTCTTCTTCACCCTTTTGATCCCTCCCCTCCCATTGGCCATTCTAGTGTTCCTCTAATCCTCCTATGCTCCCCATCCCAACCCCACTGTGAATTGGCCTCCTTATATCAGAGAAAACATTCGGCATTTGGCTTTTTGGGATTGGCTAACTTCACTTAGCATTATATTCTCTAACTTCATCCATTTACCTGTGAATGTCATGATTTTATTCTCTCTTATTGCTGAGTAATACTCCATTGTGTATATATACCACATTTTCGTTATCCATTCATCTACTGAAGGGCGTCTAGGTTGGTTCCACAGTTTAGCTATTGTGAATTGTGCTGCTATAAACATTGATATGACTGTGTCCCCTGTAGTATGCTGTTTTTAAGTCTTTTGGGTATAGACCGAGGAGTGGGATAGCTGGGTCATAAAAGCAATTTTATAATGTAGTAATTTTTACATTAAATAAGAAGATTACTGTCAGTTCTAGTAACATTCTAATTTCAAAGCTATGAGAAGCATAAACAATGTTTCAGGAAAGCTACTCACAACTGCAGTATAGTGCGAAGAGCTTTGATGTCTATTGGTGTCAAAGTCACAGGTACCCATAATTTATTGCAGTTCATTGAGTACATTCATAATTGAACAGAGTATTAAATTTCAGTCTGGAGGTGTTGGTGATGGTTGTACAATGATATGAATGTTCTTAGTGTGTGTGTGTGTGTGTGTGTGTGTGTGTGTGTGTGTGTGTGACACTGGGGATCAAAACCAGGGCCTTGGCATGTGAGGCAAGTACTCTACCAACTTAGCTATATCCCCAGCCCAATATGAATGTTTTTTTTTTTTTTTTTTTTTTTTTTTTTTGTGGTACTGGGGATTGAACTCAGGGGCACTCGACCACTGGGTCACATCCCCAGCCCTTTTTTGTATTTTATTTAGAGACAGGGTCTCACTGAGTTGCTAAGTGCCTCGCCATTGCTGAGGCTGGCTTTGAACTCCCGATCCTCCTGCCTCAGCCTCCCAAAGTGCTGGGATTACAGGCGTGCGCCACCACGCCCGGCTTGAATGTTCTTAATGCCACTGACATGTGTACTTACAGTGAATAAAATGCTGAAGATTATTTCACACATATTTTACCACAATAAAAAATGCAGAAAAACATTTAGGTAGAGGTTAGTGTAATAAAGATGCAACTTTTTTTCCAATCCAAGTTTATAATATCCTTGGATTCTCCCCATGGTCCCAGTTAAGAGTCACTGGCTGAAAACCCAGGCTTTGAAGACTCCACATATTTTACTAACTCAGGTCTCCTGTGTCCCAGCGATGTCTCTATCTTAGGGGAAAATAAATGGATAGGAATAATTCCTAATCTTATTAACTTGGTATAATTGCAATTAAGATATAGGCTGTTTCCTTTTATTTTCCAGGTAATTTTATACATCATGGGGATTACACAGAATAAACAATTTTGTGACCTGTTATTTTTCATTTAACATGATAGCCCAGGGACTTCCCATGTTATAAATTCTTTATAAATGGCATTTAAATAGCTATGCCATGTTCCATTGTTTATCCTACTATTTTGCTCTTACTCATGACCCTATTTTTGACTGTTTAGGTTCTCTCTGTGGTTTTTTTTTTGTTTTTGTTTTTGGTACTGGGGATTGAGCTCAGAGGCACTTAACCACTGAGCCACATCCCTTTTTTATTTTGAGACAGGGTCTCGCTGAGTTGCTTAGGGCCTTGCTAAATTGCTGAGGCTGGCTTTAAACTCATGATTCTCCTGCCTCAGCCTTCCAAGCTGCAGGGATCACAGGCATGCACCACTGTCCTAGTTGTTGCCATGTTTTCTCAGCACTACGCACTACCATCTTGTCAGAAAGGTAGACCCCTAAGTCTCATCTGCAGAGAATAAAACCATCTATCTAATGTCAAGGAAGTTACATTTCAAATTCTTTGCACCAAGGTTTATGTCTCTGAAGAAATATTTCATAAACATTGGACCCCAATGCTATATATATATTTGGTACCCGGGATTGAATTCAGGGGCATTCGACCACTGAGCCACATCCCCAGCCCTATTTTGTAGGAGCCTTGTTTGGGGAGATGGCTTAAATTGCGGTTGACTATGGGCCATGGAGTTTTGGGCATTGCTGCCTTGCGTAGTCTCACGGGACTTGGCCCGGGATCTCGCGGGACTTGGCCGAGATTGCTGATCGGGTCAGCGCCATTTTGGTGGTGTGTGTGGCGTGTGTTAGTCGTTGTTAGAGCCAGAGAGAAAAGTTATCAGAATAAAAAGCTGTTTGTTTCCATTTTGCCTCTGAACTTCTTCCCACGGCTTCGTTGCTCCAAGCGGCCATCACTTCAGGCGGCAACACTATTTTGTATTTTATTTAGAGACAGGGTGTCACTGAGTTGTTTAGTACCTCACTTTTGTTGAGGCTGGCTTTGAACTCAAGATTCTCCTGTCTTAGCCTCCCAAGCCACTGGGATTACAGGAGTATGCCACTGCGCCTGGCCCCAATGCTATTTTAGCATAGAATTTACAACATTGCTTAGTATTAGCAGTTACAAAAGATTCTTGTCCTATCACTGCACATGTGGAGATAAACGTGGAATTTCCAATGCTCTCACTGAGCCTTTCTATAATTAATAATAAACAAGAGATGGACTGGGGCTGGCTCATGCCCTTGGATATAATTATACATGGGCCAGATGAGCCAGACTGGAGTTTGAATAGCTGAATAGCATGGAGTTAGGGGGCGGGTAGTTCCTCTGTGATCCTAGCAGGAAATAAACTCATTCCTCATCTGTTCTCCACTCCTCCTTCCATCAGACACTCCTCAGTGGCATGTGATTCTCTTTGGGCTACTCTTATTTTTCTTTTATTTAAATGAATAAATTTCAAACAAGAGTAAAGAAAATAGTATAATTCATATCCATACTCTTTTTTTGGGGGGGGGGGAGTACCAGGGATTGAACTCAGGGGCACTCCAACACTGAGCCACATCCCCAGCCCTATTTTGTATTTTATTTAGAGACAGGGTCTCACTGAGTTGCTTAGCACCTTGCTGTTGCTGAGGCTGGCTTTGAACTTGCGATCCTCCTGTCTCAGCCTCCTGAGCCGCTGGAATTACAGGTGTGCACCACTACACCTGGCTCATATCCATGTTCTTAGTATCCACAATGATTGACTCATGGGCAATCTTATCTTTTTTTAAAAAAAAAAAATATTTATTTATTTGCTTTAGTTGTACACAATGCAATGCATTTATGTTTATGTGGTGCTGAGGATCGAAACCGGGTCGCGCACGTGCTAGGCGAGTGCTCTACCGCTGAGCCACAACCCCAGCCTGGCAATCTTATCTTGTGTATATCCTCATCCATTTCTCCCCTTAAAGTATTTTGAAGGGAACCCTAGCCATCTTTTCATTTATAAATATTTCAGTCTGTATCTGTAAAAGATAAGAAAATCTAAAAAATATAAATACAATCCCATTATCACACCTAAAAGTTAAAATAATTCCTTAATATCATCAAATAGCCCTGCCAAATCTTGGTCTTCATGGATTTAGCCTCTGTAGATGGTGCTCACCATTATCAAGATATTAAGGTAAAGGGTGTAAGAGTCACAATGTACTATGAATTGTAATGCATGCTACTGTTATATATACAAAAACTTCGAATAAAAAAATTTTGACTAGCAAACAGAATAAAAAACATACAATAAATTTTTAAAAAGATAGTTAAATGCTGTATCTAGATTTCAGTCTGGGATATGTGCTTGTGGTCTCAAGCAACCTTGTCATTATTACCCTCAGGCCACAGTCTAGGGGCTGAGTCAGCCAGTCAGACTACCTTCTAAGGTAGTCTGAGCTGCTGGAGGGCCTCCCTTTTTTGCTGCCATCTTGTCTTGATGTAGTCTAACCTAGAATCGCTTGATTCTACTCTGCTACCTCAGGTATTATTGGCTTTATATCATTTAGGATTGGTTTCAGCTGTGTGTAACAGCATTCTCCAAAACCAGTGGATAACAGAAGTGTTTGTATATCTCTTTTGTAAAGCCCCAAAATAGGCAGTCCAAGGGGCTAAAGGCCTCACTGTTACTCATTCTATCTTAGGTCATAATTCTTTGCATATTTCTACTGTATTACCTTATGGTCCAAGACAACTATTAGGGCTGTGTTAGTCATCTTTGCATTGCTGTGACCAAAATACCTGACAATAAACTTAGAGGAGGAAACATTGAGACTCACAGTTTCAGAGGTTCAGTTCATGGTTGGCCAACTCCATTGCTTTGTGCCTGAGATGAGGCCACATCATGGTGGAAAGGCATGTTTAGAGGAGTGCTGCTCTGCTCCTGGCAGCCAAGAAACAGAGAGAGGAGAAGGACCCAGGAAGCAGAGAGAGGGGGTGAGGGGCCACGGAGAAGATGAACCGTTCCAGGTATGTTCCCAGTGAGCCACCACTTCCAGTCATGCCCCACCTACCTACAGTTAGCACACAGTTCATTCAAACTAGGATAGATGTTTTAGGTTACAGTGCTCATAATCTAATCATTTTGCCTCTGAATATTCCTGCATTAACATAGAAGCTTGGGGGGGGGGCACCTTATATCCAAGCTATGACAAGGGCAACAACAACCATTTACACTCTGCCACAAAAAGGAGGAAGAGGGTAAAGGCAAAAGAACACACATCAGCTGTCCATCCCTCTTTTATAAGGAATTTTCCTGAAGGCTCCACTTTGTAATTTCTGCATTGTGGCCAGATTCAATCATATGACTTCACCTAGCTACAGAAAACTAGGGAATCTAACACAAGTACTACTCAAGATATTTGTGGGGTACCTTCCTTGTATATAGAAGTCTTCTAGATTCAGTGGAGCATCATAACAAAAGCACAGCATTTGTCCTATCCCCAGGGAACTGCCATTCCTGGTTGGTACTTCCAGTGCTTCCTGATTTAAACAAAATACCCGGCTGCTGGAGTTTTATTATGGAAGTGCTGTGGGCCAAGGGGTGGTGACCACAGATTTTGATTGGCTTTCTCAAGAGATCAAAAGAAATAACTTGGAAGCTACAGCTTGAATTTGGCAGTTAAAGGATTTGGAAATGTTTACAGGAAAGGAAAAATTGAAAAGAGCATCAGTTCAATATGTAGAGAAAGATGTGATTGAGTTGGGGGTCTTAGTTAAAACATTTTAGAAAATCAGTTTTCACATAAACTGATCTTATATACAGATAACATGTATTTATTTAACATGTTGCGGAATCTATGCTCAATGTTTAGAGAATATTAGGAACTTTGATAAGGACTAATTCTTGGCCCTGCAAATAACACTTTAGTACAACAGTTTAACACAAGATACTCTTACTTATTGGAGAAAGATAGTCTCTAACACTATCTTCCACCTTTTGGCCACTAAAACTGGTTGTTACAGAGCTGGGGCCTTCCAGGAAATTGAGGCATGCAGAGACCGCTCCCCCAACTTCAAACCCCAATTCTTGTGATCAAGTCAGAAAGATTTCAGACATGCCACTCAGAGTAACAGACATGAATTGATTGAAGGGATAGGATAAGGGAAAGGGGACACTCTCAAGGGAGAGAATGGGTCCTCTGAGCGAGGGGAGGGACAGTGTGCCTCTCGTGCACTCCAGTTTTATTGGGGATCCCAGAGAAGTTTCTGGAGACTCCTGCCCAGGTCCACCTCTTGACTTTTGACTGATAGCAGGGTGACATCAGACTCTCCAGTCCCCACTGCCATGACCACTCTAGTTATATTGGGCCCTGCTGAGCGGTTCTGATTGGATACTTAACCATTCTTACAGAATTTATGGTTAGGAGGAATTACCCTTATCTCCTTAAGTTTTCAAGATCTGGTCACCAAAGTCTCCCGGGTTCCTCCCATCAACATTATCTTGGGTCTGCATTTCTTCTACAGTTAACAGGTAGTTTGCTCAGGAATGTGACATATCCTGTCCAATTATGCCCTGCAGGGCTGCAGGTAAATTACTTCTTGGAAAAGAAAGCATGTGGGGTCAGCACAGTGGGCCCATCTTATAGAATTATTCTCTTCACTTTGTGTTCCCACCATCCTCATCTGTCTGTCCCCTATCAAGGTCATCCCTCTGATTTATACTGGGAATTAGACCCAGGGGTGCTTAACCACTGAGCAACACCTTCAGCCCTTTTTATTTTTTATTTTGAGATAGGATTTTGGCAAGTTACTTGGGGCCTCACTACGTTGCTGAGGCTGGTCTCAAATTTGCAATCCTCCTGCCTCAGCCTCCCGAGCTGCTGGAATTACAGGTGTGTGCCACCACACCCAGCTTAATGATTAACTCCTACATGTACTTCAAGACCCAGCTCAAGTGCCATCTCCCTTATTCTACCTCATTCTCACATGTGTAAAGTTGTCTTTCCTTAGAGCATTTATAATCACATTGCAATACTTGATTTTGTAGTCTGTTCCTTTATGAATCTGTTTAGGACACAGATGATCTTATTTGTACTTCACTATTTATATCTCAGGTGATCATGAAATGTTTGTCCACTCTTAGTAGAACATCAACTCTCTAACCCAATCAGCAAAGAATCCCTATTGTTTCAGGAATAAGGAGGTGTTTTTTTTTTTTTTTTTTTTTTTTTTTTTGGTACCAGGGATTGAATTCAGGGGCACTCAACTGCTGAGCCACATCCCCAGCCCTATTTTGTATTTTATTTAGAGACAGGGTCTCACTGAGTTGCTTAGCACCTTGCTTTTGCTGAGGCTGGCTTTGAACTCTGGATCCTTCTGCCTCAGCCTCTGGAGCCGCTGGGATTATAGGCATGCACCACTGCACTGGCAGGAATAAGGAGTTCTTCCTGAGAGCAATTTTCATCACAAGAGGTTGCTCTCTGGCTATGTAGTTTTTGATGAGTTGTGCTAGATTTGTTCATGAATGCAGCCTCTGGTGCCATGGCTGAAAAAGCACATCTAATCCGCTGAATTTTATTTTAATTTCAGTTAAAAAATCTGGATCCATTTTTACTGTTTGATGAATTTAAAGGAGGTAGGCCCGGTGGATTTCCTGATCATCCACATCGAGGTTTTGAAACAGTAAGTATGATAATTTCCCTGAAAAAGCGTGTATTTTAAAACTCATTATTTCTAATGGAAAACTCAATTTTGGAAGAATGAATAATGGGCTAAAATTCATTTTATAAGTTTCTGGCTATGCACTGTCTTACTATAGAACTGTAATATCAATTTTACATGAGATGTACTCAAGTTTATGTATTTACTATTAATATTCTTTGAATTTGTGCCACTGGAGGCATTTCATTTGAGCAGTTAATAAACAAAAATTGGCTTCTTAAAGTACTTTTATAATTAGAAAAATTTATTGGAGATAGAAAAAACTATTTAAGATGTGATTAGTTTTATATATATTTCTATGCAAGAGTATTCAGAAACATTTAACCTCATGTAGTATAGTACTGTAAGCTCCAAAAGATAATTAAATAATTCAATGATTATTTATACTAAGTTCTAAGAAATTATAGAATCAAGGGCTGGGGTTGTGGCTCAGCGGTAGAGCGCTTGCCTCGCACATGTGAGGTACTGGGTTTGATCCTCAGCACCACATAGAAATAAATAAAATAAGGATATTGTATCCATGTATAACTAAAAAAAAAAAAAGAAAGAAAGAAAGAAAGAAAGAAAAAAACTGGTTCCCTTTAAAAAAAAAAAAAGAAAGAAATTATAGAATCAAGGGTCCAAAATGCAACATAGCCTAAAAATTAGGATTTTGAGGACATACTTGGACCTTTGCAAGTTTAATTGCAAAATTTAGAGATTCTATTGAATACTAATTTTTAGTTTTGGTTAGATATGGAAATAAAATATGTAATATAATATTGTGGCACATTCAATGTTTTCCATTTTCCACACATATATATATTCTGGGAAAACTCAGTGACACTTCCTGTTACAAAGTTTAGCCATTTGCTCTGTATTCTTAATAAATAATCCAGGGCTTATTAAAGGTTTAATATGTTTGCAAAGCCAATTAATGAAAAAGCAAATATTAACTGAAGGCTGGTGACACGCAGGTGTTGGTATAGGGCGATCTTTTGTATTTCCGGGTGTGTGTTGTGTGTTGGGGACTGTTGGTACAAGGCAGAAGGAGTGAGGCTAAAGAAGAATGAGGCATGATCCTTGCTCATCTCCATATGTGGTCTAGTTAAGGATGTGAAAGATGGCCAGAGAAAGTGTTAACCACCACAGTGTAGAAGTTAAACAAACCCAGAAACTTCTAGAAACAGGATCAGGATAGTTGGGACCTGTCTTCCTTTAGCCATTTGTCATCCAGTTGTCTTCTCTGCTAATATATTGGGGGCACTGTGCCTTACATAACAGCAATTTCGGGAGCCCTCCATCTTACATTCTCTATAACCATTTTGGATTTAAACTCTTTTCCCAGAACATGTCTCTGTGTACCTCCCTCTAGTTTCCATTTTACTAATCCCTTAAAAATTTTTTCAAACGTCATTATTTCCATCAAGCTTCCCAGACAATCCCAAGAGGATGCACTTTTTCCTTTGTTTGATCTGCATGGTGTTATATTTTTACTAGTCTCACATTATACTTTAAGGGTGGCCTTGATCATCTTCTGTCTGTCTTGTGTTGGAGTTGGAACTTGCCTCAACCTCCCCTTACCACACCCAAGAAAACTGTAAAATTGCTCCAGTGGAGATCATCCCACACTTCTCCATGTTCTCCCTGTGGAGCTACTCAGTAACTACTGGCTGCAATTAATTGGATAATAAAGAGACGACTCTTGCTGAAGATAATGAGTATATTTAATAAAATGAATGAGGAAGCCGGGCGCGGTGGCGCACACCTGTAATCTCAGTACTTTGGGAGGCTGAGGCAGGAGGATTACGAGTTCAAAGCCAGCCTCAGCAATGGCGAGGCACTTAGCAATTCAGTGAGACCCTGTCTCTAAATAAAATACAAAAAAGGTCTGGGGATGTGGCCCAGTGGTCGAGTGCCCCTGAGTTCAATCCCCGGTACCACAAAAAAAAAAAAAAAAAAAAAAAAAAAGAATGAGGAAACACATTGCTTTCATTTCCATTATGGAAAGTGCCTTCTAAGGGGACTGTTTTTTTTGGGGGGGGCGGGGGGGTGGATATAATTTCTCATTTTATAAAGTGTACATGTTGCAGAATCATATTGGTCATGTAGTCACATATATATGTACAGTAATAATGTCCGTTTCATTCCACTATCTTTCCTGTCCCTACATCCTCTCCAACCCCTCACATTACTTCCCTCTACCTAATCTAAGGCAATGCTATTCTTCCCTAGTGCCCCCTTATCTTATTGGGAATTAGCGTCCACATATTAGAGAAAACATTCAGCCTTTGGTTTTGTGGGATTGGCTTATTTTGCTTAGCACGATATTCTCCAACTCCAACCATTTACTGGCAAATGCCATAATTTCACTCTCCTTTAAAGCTGAGTAATATTCCATTGAGGATATATACTACATTTTCTTTATCCATTCATCTATTGAGGGACATCTAGGTTAGTTCCATAGTCTAGCTATTGTGAATTGAGCAGCTATAAACATTGATGTGGCTATATCACTATAATATGCTGATTTTAAGCCCTTTGGGTATAAACCAAGGAGTGAGATAGCTGGGTCAAATGGTCTAAGGGGACTGTTTTATACATTGTAAGGCATTCAACTTTAAATAACTCAACTGTCAAATACCCATGTTTGGTGCTTTGTTTTTAAGAATTTTCCTTAAATCTGTAGCTTTAATTAATAATCACAGGTGATGCTCGTTATTTGTGGATTGCATATTCACGAATTCACCTACTTGGAAAATTCACTGGTAACCCCAAATCAATACTTGTGGGGCTTTTGTGGTAATTCATGGACATGTACAGAGTGGTGCAACATTTGAGTTGCTCAATGTGCATGTTCCCAGCTAAGGTTGAACAAGGCAATGCTCTGCTTTCTTTCTTTCTTTTTTTTTTTTTTTTTTTTTTTTTTTTTGGTACTGGGGATTGAACTCAGGGGCACTCGACCACTGGGCCACATCCCCAGCCCTTTTTTGTATTTTATTCGAGACAGGTCTCACTGAGTTGCTAAGGGCCTCACCATTGCTGAGGCTGGCTTTGAACTCGCGATCCTCCTGCCTCAGTCTCCCAAGTGCTGGGATTACAGGCGTGCGCCACTGCGCCCAGCTTCTTTTCACAGTCTTAATGCCACATTTCTTATATTTTCATGCTTTTTCTTGGTAATTTCACTGTTTAAAGTGGCTCCCAAGCATACTTCCTCAGTGCTGTCCAGAACTCCTAAGCACAAGAATACTGTTAATGTGTCTTTTCTCATGGAGAACAGTGTTATCTTAGGTAAATTGTGTTCACGTATAAATTGTAGCACTGTTGACTGAGAGTTCAATGTCAATTAATTGACAATATACATTACATAATGTGTCTTTAAACAGAAACACATGGGGGTTGGGGTTGTGGTTCAGAGGTAGAGCGCTTGCCTAGCATGCATGAGGCACTGAGTTCAATCCTCAGCACCACATAAAAATAAACAGAAACACATAAAACAGAGTCAGATATTGACAGTTTGACTAAAATACTATGACTGGAGGCTTGAAGGAACCCAATCCTGTATTTCCTGTAGGAACAGTGGTTCAGCATTCACTAATCCAGTGATCATGGTAACTTTATAAAACATAACTGCCTTGAATCTTGAGAAATGACTGTGTTGGTTTTCCCTAGGAGGGTTGGTAAGCCAGGGACTCAACTGTCTCTTCATATGGACTTTAAAAAGTCCACAATTTAAAGCCAAGTTCATCACCTTTTCTCTGGAGGTTTATCTAACTTATACAGGCTTATAAATTTTGAAAATGCTGGTTAAATATAAAGAACAAAATTAGGATGTGCTGTTATGTTACCTTACTGTACAGAAATAACTCTTGTTATTTTTGATCTATTTTCCTCCAGTACTTTTTTCTGTTATCTTGCTATATATGTTTTGCTTTTTTTTTAACCTAACATTACACTGTTAGCATTTTTCTAATATTCCTCAAAAACCTACTTTTTATTGGTCTCATTAACTATCTGCCATGATGATTGTACCAATTGACATTATCATAGTGAAGTATGAAAGCACCTGTTTTCCTTCAACATCACCAACATAATGTATTTACTTGACTTTTAAAATATTTGCCCTTTTTTTCTTTCTTTCTTTTTTTTTTTTTTTTTTTTTTTTTTTTTTGTATTGGGGATTGAACCGAGGGGCTTGTGCTTTATCACTGAGCCACATCCCCAGTCCTTTTATTAAAAAAATTTTTTTGAGACAGGGTCTCTCTAAGTTGCTTAAGGCTTTGCGAAGTTGCTGAGGCTGGACTCAAACTTGTGATGCTCCTGCCTTACTTAGCCTCCTGACTTGCAAGGATTACAGGTGTGTGCCACGGCACCCAGCTAAACCTTTGCCATTTAGACAAGTGAAAAATAATGCCTCATCATAGTTTTAATTGACATTTCTTTTATTTGAGCAAGATTGATTTTCTTTTCATTTTAAAACATTTGTTCATCATAGATATTTATATCTTTGGCCTATATCTTTTCTGTTGTGCTGTATTGTCAATAGTGTGTAAACCATAAGTATCTCCTTTTCAGGCTAAACTAAACTTTGGCAGGGCTTTCCAAGGTTTATTCTTTTTTTCTTTTTTTTTGGGGGGGTACCAGGGATTGAACTCAGGGACACTCAACTACTGAGCCACACCCCCAGCCCTATTTTGTATTTTATTTAGAGATAGGGTCTTATGGAGTTGCTTAGCCCCTCACCATGGCTAAGGCTGGTTTTTTAAACTTGTGATCCTCCTGCCTCAGCCTCCTGAGCTGCCTGGATTACAGGCATGTGCCACCGCAGCCAGCTCAAGGTTTATCCTTGTTGGTATTATTCTTATTATTTTACATAAGTTCCTTATATATTAAGGAAACAAGGTCTTTTCAGTGATAGGAGGTGCAATAGTGTTAAGAAAGATTAGATTGTTTTGCATGTCTCCAAACAAAGCATAGATACTAATTAACTAATAGAAAAATTTTCTAAGCCAGGAGTGGTGGTACACACCTGTAATCCTAGTGACTCAGGAGGCTAAGGCAGAAGGATTGCAAGTTCAAAGTCAGCCTCAGCAATTTAGCAAGACCCTGTCCCAAAATAAAAAATAAAAAGGGCTGGGAATGGGCTCAGTGGTTAAGTGCCCCTGGATTCAATTCCCAAGACCAAAAGATTTTAAAAAGGGCTGAGCAGTAAGGGGTGGAATAATTTTGCAGTAACCCTATTTCTAGTCTTTCTTGATATGATAATTTGTTTAGGGCAGCTATAAATGATCACAAGCACAGGATGATCTGAAAAATAAGAATGCCCTGCCCAAGTTTAGTTTAGTTCACAAAAGAGGTACTCAGCTGGGCGAGGTGGTGCATACCTGTAATCCCAGCAGCTCTGGAGCCTTAGGCAGGAGGATCGAGAGTTCAAAGCCAGCCTCAGCAAAGCTGAGGCACTAAGCAACTCAGTGAGACCCTGTCTCTAAATAAAATACAAAATAGGGCTGGGATTGTGGCTCAGTGGTCGAGAGCCCCTGAGTTCAATCCCCAGTACCCCCCCCCCCAAGAAAAAAAAGAGGTACTTACAGCTCACACCTATCCTGAGAAGAAATGTATTTTGTGTCTTTCAAAATCACCCTTAAATTATGGTCTTAAATCTTTCCAGGTTTATTACTGAAAAGTCTCATGTCCCTGGGAACCCCTCAGGCCTGGATAAACTGAGATGGTTGGTGGTTACTCCTGTGTCATTTTAGGATGGTCTCATTCATTATGTTCTTAGGCTGAAAAGTATTTTTAAAAAGTTTTTCACTACAAGCCTCAGCAGGTTCTTTGATTTTCTTCAAGAGAACAAAACCACCCTGTTTCCAAGGGTGTGCCTATTAGAAAAGCCACACTCATAATAACTGGTTGGTAGCCAGCAGCATTTGCAGGCAGTGCCTGAACAATATCCTAGGGAGGAAAGGAAAGGCCCTAGTGATTCACACCTAAAACTTATGACCAAATTCCAGCTTCCTGTCTCCCACACAGCCTGTTTCTTCTAGCTTGTTATACGCCATTTTAAAAAGCAAACCATACCATCCAGGCTGAATCAAGGCTGAAAAAAAAATAGCTTGATTAAATTCAACATCTATTTTTGGGAAAAAAATCTTATGGAAAAATTGGGAAATGATACTTTCCTAATATCATAGAGACTATTGTTTCATGAGTATCTTATGTCATATTTTTTTCTTTATTAAATATTTAGTTTAATTAGTTATATATGACAGTAGTTATATCATATTTAACACTCAGATATTGCTAGCTCAGACTGGATTCAGCTACTGTGAATTTTCTTTTGTTATCATATTACCTACTTATAAATAATTTTCTTCCTCCTTTGTAATATCTATGACTATTATTAGTAATAGTTTAAAGCTCTCAAAACCATATGAAATTGTGATTGGAGGGCTCAGGACTTGTCCTAAAGTTGCAGATATAGTGAAGCAAATGGATTTTAGAGTATATGTTGATTTGGGGGAGAAGGTAACAGATGATAAGAGGAACACCCCCACCTGTATGATATCCCTGGGCACCACCACACTAAGAATGTCAACCAAAACCTCTAAGTAAATGGCTGGATATAAAATAGCTATGTAAAAATCAACCACTTTTCTACATAAAAGCAATAAACAGATGTAATTAGGGGAAAACATTCTATTCCTAATGCAAATAAGAACCTCATATAATTCCAGAGAAAGAAGTTATTTCCCATTAACCCAGTAATCCTACTTCTATGAATCTAATAATTTCCTGGAAAACAGCCCAGAGTAAGAACAAAGGCTTATTATACATGTTTACCCCAGTACATTTCTTTTAAAGAAAAAGACCAAGTATTCAGAGTAATAGGGTGATAATTACATATGTGGAAATCATATATGAGGAAATTATTATGTATCTGAAAAATGAAATAGTATGCTTCATTATTTATAAAGATAATGTTGTAAACTGTTTAAATATTTATCAATCACAGACTGTTTACATTGGGATTTTTCAACCTCACCAACTATTGACATTTTGGATGGATAATTCTTTGCTGTAGTGGGGTGGGGAGGTGGAGGGGAGAAGTTCTCTGTGTTGTAGGATGTTTAATGGTGTCTCTGGCCTTTACCTACTAGATGCCAATAGCATCTACCTCCAATTATTGCAATAAAAATTTTCCCAAACCTTGTCAACTGTCTTCCGGGTGGGAGGAGGTAGGGACAAAATCACCTGTGGTTGAGAACCAGTAGTTTATTAAATACAGTGTCTATATAATAGCTCACTACCCAGCGTTTAAGAAGAATGACACAGTTTGGTAGGTATTGGTACAGAACAAACCTCATGATACTTGGAAAGCAACAGAAGCAAGGTACAGAAATTGTAGCATAGTATGGGATTTATATAAAAGCAAAAGCATACCTTTATTGTCTAATGGTTTATTATCAGGATTATTGTTGGGAAGATGGATTATTTTAATGAATGGTTACTTCCACAGACTATATGGATACAAAGAAAATAACATTACAAAATACACCTTACAGTACCAAAAGAAGTGGTGCTTGGAGAGAAAATGAACAAATCATTACAGATACAACAAGTTCTTGGGCATACCTAGATTTTCTCTGAATGGGTAACTTAAGAAACTAGTGACATTGCTTCCAGGGAAGATTTCTGGATGACAAGGGAGAAGGGGTGGGAACATTGTTAACTCTCACTCCTTTTTTGTTTTTGGTACTGGGGATTGAACCCAAGGGCTTTTAACCACTGAGCCACATCCCAGCTTTTTATTTTTATTTTGAGACAGGGTCTCACTAACTTGCTTAGGGCCTCAGCTAAGTTGCTGTGGCTTGGGATCTTTCTGCCTCAGCCTCCTGAGTGGTATGCCACTGCACCTGGCAGAAGCTATCACTTCTAACAGAGGATCTGGGGATTTTAGGGGGAATGTGGACATTTATAGAAAGGCCTTAAGGAATAAGTGAGATTTGGGCACGGAAGTAAGTGTGAAGGTCCTGGTTTGGGGGATATAATAGAAATAGTGAGTAGTCTAGTCAAGCTTAAAAACTGTATGTACAGCCCAGCACAGTGGCTCATACCTGTAGTCCCAGCAGCTCGGGAGATTGAGGCAGGAGGATTGCAGTTTCAAAGCCAGCCTCTGCAATTTAGCGAGGCTCTAAGCAACTCTGCTAGAACCTGTCTCAAAATAAAAAGGGCTAGGGATGTGGCTCAGTGGTTAAGTGCCACTTGCGTTTAATCCCTGGTACAACAAAACAAAACAAAACAAAACAAAACAAAACAAAACAAAACCCTGAGCCGGGCGCGGTGGCGCACGCCTGTAATCCCAGCACTTGGGAGGCTGAGGCAGGAGGATCACGAGTTCAAAGCCAGCTTCAGCAATGGCGAGGCACTTAGCAACTCAGTAAGACCCTGTCTCTAATAAAATACAAAAAAGAGGGCTGGGGATGTGGCCCAGTGGTCGAGTGCCCCTGAGTTCAATCCCTGGTACCAAACAAACAAAAAAACAAAACAAAACAAACAAACAAACAAAAGCAAAACCCTGTATGTACAATGGCAGGATGGGGCTGGGGGATGTGCTGGCATTTAAAGCTATAGGTTGGGCTATTGTTGTGGAAGGTCTTCAAGGCCACACTTGATCTCTAGTTGTGAGTGAGTGAATGGCTGATATTATACATTCTGAAACTGTCATGTTGAAATAATTTTGTTAAAGTAGAGCCATCTCTAGCCTAAACTTTGCTCAGCTGTTTTGTAGAGTATTATTTATGTCAGGGCTTCTCAACTGGGTAATTTTGCCCACCCAGGTCATTTGGCAACATTTCTGGTTGTCACAACGGAGGATGACACTGCCATCTAGTGGATAGTGGCTGCTAAATATCCCACGGTGCACAGGGCAGGTCCCACAACAAAGAATTAAAACCTACTCCCCGGGGACTGGGGACTGGAGCTGTAGCTCAGCGGCAGAGCGCTTGCCTGGCATGTGTGGCACCACATAAAAATAAACGAATAAAATAAAGGCATTATGTACATCTACAACTAAACAAAAATAAAAAAAGAAACCTGTTCTATGTCAACAAGCATAAGCCTCCTAGAGGAAGGCAGAACTTTAAATGAAATATTCTTTGAAAGTAATCCAAATAAATTCAAATTTTCCCATCCATCTCACCCAGACAACATTACAATTACAAGCAGAAATCATCCATCATCCGAGAGTACTTTCCTAGAATCCTTAAGTAGAAAAGTTGGAGTGTGTGCATGTGTGAAAAAAGACTAAACTGGTCATTAAAAGATTATTTTATGCTGGGTGCCGTGGCGCACTCCTGAAATGGCTCCGGAGGCTCAGGAGGCTGAAGCAGGAGGATAGCAAATTCAAAGCCAGCTTCAGCAACAGCGAGGTGCTAAGCAACTCAGTGAGACCCTATTTCTAAATAAAATACAAAATAGGGCTGGGGGTGTGGCTCAGTGGTTAAGTGTCCCTGATACCAAAAAAAAAAAAAAAAAAAAAAAAAAAAAAAAAGAAAGAAAGAAAGAAAGAAAAGAAAAGTAAGAATTGTTATCCCTTCATTTTACAAATGAGGCACTCCCCAAGCTGAAATAATTGTGTTAAAGCAGAACCATCTTTAGCCTAAAGAAATGGTGATTTGTCAAGTCCACTTGCAGAGCAGGATGGGCAGGCCCATCTGATCCCAGGCCCATACTTGTCCACTCTTCCATACTACCATTCCCCTCCAGAACAAGGTTGTCTTTCTGTACATGTGATGTTCTCCCATACACTCACACGTTCAGATGTGTAAGAGGTTTTAGTACTATTAGAAATGAGATTGCATGAGTGGCATAGATCACAGAACTCTTGAACATTCCAGACTCCTTCCAAACCTATTTACTATGGGACCTGATGCTTTCTGGGGTCAGGGATCCAGATTTTCCTACCTGTGAGTGCAAAGTAATGCTGTTTATCTGAACCTCTAGTTTAATGAAGAAATGAATTGTTATACCTGGATATAGAAGGACAGTTCTTTAACTTTCTAAAGTCACAAGAAGACAGTTCATGATCTAATAAGATAATAGTTACAAATTCATACTTTAATCACTCATGACATTTTATTACAACTAAAAGTTCTTTTTTCTTCTTCTATACACTTTATACACTTTTGGCCCCACTTTACCCTGGGTTTTCCTCAATATTTCAATTTTTTTTTCTTTTTTCTTGGTACTGGGAATTGAACTCAGGGGCACTCGACCACTGGGCCACATCCCCAGCCCTATTTTGTATTTTATTAGACACAGGGTCTCACTGAGTTGCTAAGTGCCTTGCCATTGCTGAGGCTGGCTTTGAACTCGTGATCGTCCTGCCTCAGCCTCCCAAGTGCTGGGATTACAGGCATGCGCCACTGCGCCCAGCATATATTTCAATCTTTTAAGGCCCATCTGGAAAGATGCCTCTCCCACAAATAATTTTCCAATTCTTCCAAATTCTTCTTTTCCAGAATTAATCTTTCTTTGTATCTGCTGGAACTGCTCCTATTCCTCTTTATCTTTTATACACTTGTCTGTATATTTTAATAGCTTATCCCCTGCTGGAGTGGTAGCTCCCCAAGGGTAGAGAAGTAATGATCACTATGTGCCTTCTTGATGATTTGTGACTTCCTGTTTGTGATTTTTTAAAAAATTAAGCTGGTCCTTTTTTCAAAAAAAAATATTTATTTATTTGCTTTAGTTGTACACAATGTGTTTATTTTTATGTGGTGCTGAGGATCGAACCCGGGCCATGCACATGCTAGGCGAGTGCTCTACCGCTGAGCCACAACCCCAGCCCCCTGTTTGTGATTTTTATGATGATATTTTCCCCTATGCAGGCCAAAATGAAAAACAGGAAAAAGACTAAGAAAATAGTAGAGATAAATTTATTTTATTTAAAATATTGCCAAGTGTGGTGGTACACACCTGTAATCCCTGCTACTCCGGAGACTGAGGCAGGAGGATCACATGTTCAAGGCCAGCCTGGACAACTTAGCGAGATCCTGTCTTAAAATGAAAAATAAAGAGGGCTGGGGATGTGGCTCAGTGGTTAAATGCCCTTGGGTTCAATCAAAAACAAACAAACAAACAAATAATTTAAAAAGATTCTTCTTTAGTTTGATATTGCTATCATTTCTTTTTTGATTGTTCACATGACCTTTCTTTTATAAAATGATGGCCATATAGTCTTTGTGTCTCTTCAAAATTATCAAGCTCTTGAAAAGAAAGGAAAGAATGAGAAACTGCCACAGATGGAAGAAACAGAAGAGACACGATGACATGGATCCTGGAGCAGATAAAGGACATTAATGGAAAAATTGGTGAAATCCACATATGTTATATACTTTATTTAAAAGTGATGTATTTGATCAATGGGTACAAACTTACAGCTAAGAGGGAAATGTTCTGTTTTTTTTTTTTTTTTTTTTAATATTTTTTAGTTGTAGTTGGACACAATACCTCTATTTTATTTATTTGTTTTTATGTGGTTCTGAGGATTGAACCCAGGGCCCTGCACATGCTAGGCAAGTGTTCTACCACTGAACCACAAGCCCAGCCACAAGCCCAGCCCAAGTTCTGGTGTTTTATCACACTGTAGGGTAACAATGTATCTTTTTTTGGGGGGTATAACAGGGATTGAACTCAGGGCCACTCACCCACTGAGCCACATCCCCAGCCCTATTTTGTATTTTATTTAGAGACAGGGTCTCACTGAGTTGCTTAGTGCCTCACTTTTGCTGAGGCTGGCTTTGAACTTGCGATCCTCCTGCCTCAGCCTCCTGAGCTGCTGGGATTACAGGCATGCATCACTGCACCTGGCCAACAACATGTCTTAACGTTGACAGGTGTACAGAGGTTATGGAATATGTTAATGGTAGGAGAAGCTGGATGAAGGGTACACATGAACTAACCTCTCTATCTTTATAACTTTTCCATGAATCTAAAATTATTCCAAAATTAAAAGTTTATTTTAAAAAGACAAAAGGAAGACAAAAACTTAGCGCCCTTCTTCAAACTCCCTTGTTATTAAACATTTCATTGCCCTGGACATCTAAAATTCTAGGAACTATCTTCCAGTACCATCAAGTACCTTCATTAAAAGTTTGACAAGTTAAATCCCTATAGTGAATTAAATCAGGGAGTCATAGTACACCCACTAAAAAGTGTCAATTCAATTAAATATTATAATGATTTTTTTTTTTGGTACAGGGATTGAACCCAAGGGTGCTTAATCACCGAGCCACATCCCTGGCCCCTGCTTTTTTAAATTTGGAGACAAGGTCTCACTAGGTTGCTTACAGACTCGCTAAGTTATTGAGGCTGGATTTGAACCTGCAATCCTCCTGTCTCAGCCTCCTGAGCCACTGGAATTACAGGTGTGTTCCACCACGCCCAGGTTTAATGACATTTTAAATAAAATATTAAAACCAAAGGAGCCGGGCGCGGTGGCGCACGCCTGTAATCCCAGCACTTTGGGAGGCTGAGGCAGGAGGATCGCGAGTTCAAAGCCAGCCTCAGCAATGGCGAGGCACTTAGCAACTCAGTGAGACCCTGTCTCTAATAAAATACAAAAAAAGGGCTGGGGATGTGACCCAGTGGTCGAGTGCCCCTGAGTTCAATCCCTGGTACCACAAAACAAAACAAAACAAAAACAAAGGGAAATTGACACAAGTACTTCAAACCTGTACCTCTGTAAGAGCCCTATGAGCCCCCAACCTGCCTAGGACTCTGTGCTGGAGCAGTTTCAGACTCTTTATTCTTAGGTTATCTTCCTGGACAATTTTTGACCAGAGTTTGAGCTGAGCAGAATTACTTCCCTCTAAACCAAAACATAGTTGGTGCCTTGGTGATAAGATGGCAGCCTGTTACACTGACACTCAGTCCTTAAACACAGGTGCCATGCATGTGTTAGAAGGAATATTTACTTATCAGTGGATATATAAACAAGAGATAGGTTTACCTGGTTTGATGAGGCGTGATTGTGGAAAAACAGTGAGCACACATCATTTGGGTCAGCAGAGGGCGCTCTTAAGCAACAGTCGTCGTGACTACTTACTTTATCCACTGGGTGCCGACAGAAGACTGTTGTGTAGGGGAGATTTTGTGTAACCATAGAAGTTGGCAAATCATTCCTTTGAGGACCCTTCAATATGATGTGGGAGGTAAAATAATGCAGGTGAGTGCCTTTACCACATATTATAGAATGTAGGTGGTACCAGTTAGGAAGCTGGGCTGTTGATTACGTGGACAGGCAAGAGTAGTTTGTTGAAGAGATTCCTCAAAAGTTTGAATCTTGTTCTGGGTTCAAAGAGGAAGAGGCATCCTGGCCCTGTAATTCTAGAAGCAGATGCTGCAATTCAGCTTGCCTGAATACTTAGGTTTGTGAATACGATTGATGTGCATGTCAGAAATTTTAATCAGAATAAAAGGGAAAAGTAGGTTTGGGAGACTTTTGAGAAAGGGAACAACAGAAAAAATATGAGGAAAAAGCCAGATTTTTTCTTTCTTTCTTTTTTCTTTGTAGTAATCAGATGTTGTTGGGTAGAACTCCTCAATGTCCACATCAAAGAAGTACTCCATGAGCATTTCATCTCAGGATACTGTGGCGCTGGGTCCCTTGGCTAAGCTCTTCCTTTCACTTAGGAATCATGAAACCTATTTTCAGCTTTGCATGCTGAGGCCTGAGATCCTTTCTCTGCCTGAGCTAGCCAGTTCACCTGAAGCCACTGACATTGACAATGTCCTCTTGATACTTGTGTGAAACCCTTACAGTCTGGCTGCCATTGCAACACCTGCCAGATCTGTCGTCAGAAGAACCACTGTGTTTACAACATTATGTTACTGCCAACATGGCGTCAGCATTTGTGAGGCAATTGGGGAGGGTGAAAATAGTTCTATTTTCAGAGACGGAAAATGTTGATTTAGGTCCTTACTCTGCTCTTAGGAACCACACACCCTAATTGCACTCAGCCAAAATGCTTTCATCAGGAATATGTAATGATGATATGTACCCAGGATCAGATGCTTTGTTAAAGGCTGAAATTCTATGCAAATGCAAGATACCATTTGTTCAGCAAATCTTCAGTGTCAGCTGTATGCTGGGTTTTGTTGAAGATGAGTTTAAAAAAAGTCCCTGCCCTCAGGGATCTTATGTTCTCTTAGGGAAGACAGATAATAAATGAATAACCAATAATTTTATAATATAGTATTCCATAGTGAAAAAGTTGGAAGAAACAAATCAGGGTATGGGGATAAAGACTAGATTGAAATGAAACTGTTTTGTAAAATTAATGTGATATTAATTATAATAATAATAAAGGCTAGATTGATAAATTAGATGCAATGGGCTGGTCAGAGGCAGGTTCACTTAGGCAGTGACATTTGAGCAGAGGCCTGAATGAAGTGAGGAAGTGAACTATGAGAATGTTGGGGGAAATATATTTCAGAAAGCATGAGGATCTGAGGGAGGACCCACAAATGGGATCTTTGCCCAAGGAGGTGTAACAGATGTGCTAACTCTAGAACTTACTGAGCAGGTACTTTGTGCACTTTGTGCCAGGTACTTTGCACACATGACCTCATAGCTCCCTTCCAAGGTCCAATTTTTTTTTTTTTTTTTTTTTTTTTTTTTTTGGTACCAGGGACTGAACTCAGGGGCACTTGACCACTGAGCCACATCCCCAGCCCTATTTCGTATTTTATTTAGAGACAGGTCTCACTGAGTTGCTTAGTGCCTCACTAAGTTGCTGAGGCTGGCTTTGAACTTGTGATCCTCCTGTCTCAGCCTCCAAGCCGCTGCGATTACAGGCGTGCACCACCATGCCCAGCCTGAGGTCCATTTTGTACGTGCATAAATTGAACCTCCAAGAAATTAAAGGACTTCACCCCAGATCTCACACCTGGTAAAGGGCAAACCTGAGATTCCAACCAGGGCCCCAAAGCTTGACTGGTTTCCAGAGATAGAGCCATGTCAACAGTGGTCAGTGAAAGCAGGAGTCCCTGAAGCATTGGTGTCTCTTCAGGGTGGTGGCACAGAAATATCAAGGAGGGACCTAGTAAAACTTAAAGTACTTGGGTTTGCCTGTGGGCTAAACACCTGAACTGTGTTGATTATTTTCTTCCTTTTTTATTAAAACTGCCTTTTGGTTCTTGTGAAGGTACATATGTGGGGTTTCAGATCAGATGAATCAATTTAGTGAGATGACTTTTTTTAGGTTTCTGAGTGATTGCCCAAGTTGTTAAAATATTTGTGCAAAATAGTTTGGGTTCCTAATTGTATGGATTCAGACATCATGTTTCTATCCCTGAGACTAGTTGGCAGCGTCTATTATGCAGGCTGTTCCTTGGTGGCATCTCTCATCAGCCATGTATGACCTGAGCTTGTGTTTTTGTTTTGTTTTTCTCTTTTTCCTACTCAGCTACCAAGAGGAAAAAACAAAAAGCTACCACTTATGGGCAAATGTAAATGAAAGAAAAACATAATTTCCCCGATAATGTAAACTTTTTGCTTTAAAGAAAAAGTCTTGCAGGCTGGGGATATATAGTTCAGTTGGTAGAGTGCTTGCCTCACATGCACAAAGGCCTGCGTTCAATCCCCAGCACCACATACATACAAAAAGTCTTGCATCTTATTGCCAAACAGAGAATGAGGCACCCACACTCTTCCTTCTAGGTACCATTTGGAAAGAAACAATAAACTTTATTTCCTTTGGGTTGTAATTCTTCAGAATTAATTTATAGTTCCTTGAGGGACACCTTTCCTAAATTACATATGGCAAGTGACACTTTTCTGTCATCACTGTTATGGGTTTGTTTCTTTCTCCCTCCATACACAAACACAAAGAAATTAGAACTGACAAGGAAGCAAAAATATTTAGTGAAGATCCATGGAAAGGACTAGAAGGAGGAAAGGAGAAAGCAAGACCAAGAAGCACATCAAGTGCTTTAAGAAAACACCTGGGGGGCTGGGGTTGTGGCTCAGTGGTAGAGCGTTCGCCTAGCACATGTGCGGCCCAGGTTCAATCCTCAGCTCCACGTAAAAATAAATGCATTGTGTACAACTAAAACAAATAAATAAATATTAAAAAAAAAAAAGAAAACACCTGGTTCAGATTACAAACTTCTTACTTAATTAGACACACACAACTCTTGACTTTAAACATAACACTCAGAATCCGTCAACCACCCACGGCAATTCTCCAGGTGTTTGTGATTATGTAATGCCCTAAAAAATCATCTGGATTGTGTCAACTCTCAGAAGTACTGCTTAACTTTTTGTAAAAAAGAAATCCTCTACGGACATTAATTTATATGTAAGTCTCAGGGTAGCATTTACAGCACTTAGCAAAAAAAATAAAAGATTATAATAAAAGGTCAGGGTTTCTTTGGTTTTTGAGGTTTTTGCTTTAAGTAGTAAAAGGTAGGCATTATGTGTTCAGTAATTCTTCATTGATCAGACTTCTAATTCAGATTTTATAGTCTTTAGGGTGGGAGAAACGATGTTTACTTTACTAATAACTAGGGAGAAAGAGGAGGTCCACTCTGCAAAAGTAAAGGAAAAGGGGAGATGACTGTCTTGGCAATCTTTGAGAACAGTGTTGAAGTTGCTCTCTAAAATCAAATTTGAAAATTAAGAAAAAAAGAAACCTCTCCTCTCTTAATGTCCACTTAAATTTTCATCTTTAAATGAGTCACAACACAATTTATTTTTTTGAAGTTCCCTGACATTTTCTTTTTTTTATTTTTTGGTACCAGGGATTGAACTCAGGGGCACTCGACCACTGGGCCACATCCCCAGCCCATTTTTATATTTTATTAGAGACAGGGTCTCACTGAGTTGCTAAGTGCCTCGCCATGGCTGAGGCTGGCTTTGAACTCGCGATCCTCCTGCCTCAGCCTCCCAAGTACTGGGATTACAGGCGTGCGCCACCGCGCCCGGCTCCTGACATATTTTCTGATGATTATCAAGTTGAAAGTCCTTAGGTGTGGATAACTTAAAAATACTTGGGGATGGAAAAGAATATGATTTGAAAGGGACTCTTTTGAGAACCCAAAGGGGAGCTTTAGTCCCAACAGAATGGAAATAGCTTTTCTTTCTTTTTTTTTTCTCTCTCTCGTGTGTGTGTGTGTGTGTGTGTGTGTGTGTGTGTGTGTTACCGGGGATTGAACTCAGGGGCACTGGACCACTGGGTCACATCCCCAGCCCTTTTTTGTATTTTATTTAGAGACAGGGTCTCACTGAGTTGCTAAGTGCCTTGCCATTGCTGAGACTGGCTTTGAACTCACGATCTTCCTGCCTCAGCCTCCCAAGTGCTGAGACTACAGGCGTGTGCCACCGTGCATGGCTGACTTTTCTTATACAATTATTTAAATTGAAAGTGTATGTGTAGGGTTGGGGTTGTGGCTCAATAGTTGAGTGCTTGCCTAGCACATGTGAGGCACTGGGCTCGATCCTCAGCACCACATAAAAATAAAGAAATAAAAATAAAGGTATTGTGTCCATCTACAACTAAAAATATTTAAAAATAATGTATGTGTAGTAGGAAAAGGAAGGCCATTCTAGGCCTACTCCTTAGAGTTTAGCTGATTGTTTGAAAATTGGAAGATTTTTGTTCCTCTTCTGACCTGAATGCCCTCTATAAAAATCACAGGTCTTTTTCACCTACAAGCACATATTAAAGTCTGAGCTATATGGCCTTGCATGTGATAAGGAGTTCTTTTTCTTATTCTTCATATTTCTTCTTTTTTCTAAAGTTTATTTTTTTAAAATATTTATTTATTTGCTTTAGTTGTACACAATGCAATGCATTTATGTTTATGTGGTGCTGAGGATCGAACCCGGGCCACACTCGTGCTAGGCGAGCGCTCTACTACTGAGCCACAACCCCAGCCCCATATTTCTTCTTATGTCTCCTTGCCTTTCTGTTCATCCCTGGTTCACCTAAGCAGGGAACAGATACTTACCAGCATCTACATTAATAGAAGGAAGCATACCACTTATGCTCATCCTGCTGATTAGAGGCAGCATCTTTATTTTTTCCAAAAGAAAAAGCTGTTTCCATTATAAAAGTAAATTAATCATTGCTAAAATTCAAACTATCAGAAAAATGGAAGGAAAATAATAAAACATACCTGAAATTCCATTGCTTGAACATGACCACTGTTCACATTTGGGTGTGTGTCTATCTGGGCACCTTCATGTATACTAACAATAACTGGATCAAATTTTATTGAATGATTACATTTAAATACACTTGTATTTGACTCCTTTATGAAAGGAGTTGCTGTTCTTTAACCTGCTTTTTTTAAAAAAAATATTTATTTATTTGCTTTAGTTGTACACAATGCAATGCATTTATGTTTATGTGGTGCTGAGGATCGAACCCGGGTCATGAACGTGCTAGGTGAACGCTCTACCACTGAGCCACAACCCCAGCCCTAACCTGCCTTTTGATTAAATAATCTTTGATTTTTCTGTGTCAATAGAGATCTATACCACTTTTTAACAGTTGCATAGTATTCTCTTATATGGCTATATCATAATTAAGTGTCCCCTATTAATCCATCACCCAGATTGTTCCTATCTTTTTTTTTTTTTTTTGTGCGGTACCAGGGATTGAACTCAGGGGCACTCGACCACTGGGCCACATCCCCGGCCCTTTTTGTATTTTATTTAGAGACAGGGTCTCAATGAGTTGCTAAGTGCCTTGCCATTGCTGAGGCTGGCTTTGAACTCACGATCCTCCTGCCTCAGCCTCCCAAAGTGCTGGGATTACAGGCGTGCGCCACCGCGCCCGGCCTATCTTTTTTCTATTGTAATAAATATTGGAAAGGATAGATTTGTGCAGGCATTTTGTATTTCTTTTTTCTCATTATATTCAAATCTTAGAATTATGTTATTTATATTTAAATCATTCATTAAAACATGGTTTTGGTGGGGGTTTTCTCTCTTCTCATATGATCATTTAGTAATTCCAATACCGTTTATTGGAAAATGCTCACTTGCCCCACTGATTAAGGTCACTGTTATCAAATATTAATTTCAAATACAAATGACTCTTTTGTTCCTGTGCCAATATTGTACTGTCACTGTTACCATAGTAAGTCTCTAGGTATGATTAGTTTTACACTTATAAACCTGTAACCTAGGCTGGGCGTGGTGGCCCACGCCTATAATCCCAGCACTTGGGAGGCTGAGGCAGGAGGATCACGAGTTCAAAGCCAGCCTCGGCAATGGCAAGGCACTTAGCAACTCGGTGAGACCCTGTCTCTAAATAAAATACAAAAAGGGGCTGGGGATGTGGCCCAGTGGTTGAGTGCCCCTGAGTTCAATCCCTGGTACCAAACCAAACAAAACAAAACCAAAAAACCTATAACCTTTAATTTCTGAAGCCATCTGCCTATCACCTGCTAGAGTAAAGGTTCTGCTTAGGGTGTTTTGTACCCAGTGATCCTCAACAGCATTGTTTTGCAGGATGAAACATGGAAAGTCCTCTGTTAGCCAGCCTGGATTTGTAGAATAGTAATTGCTTTATAAATATTTGGTTCCAAGAACTGGTACCCAACTCAGCTCAAGAAGAGGAGGGTTTATTATCAGGCTACAATATAAGACTTCAACAGCACCACAGTAGCTGGTCTTTTATTGCCTTGGTTTGGGATATGAGGAGGCATAATGCGTCATGAGCTGTTTTCCAGCCTGAATTGTCAACCAATTAAGCAGATTAAAAACAAAATCAAAGAAACATGACAGACAAAATGTACTTTTATTTATGATAAAGCTGATATTGGAGAAGGTGGCTTATATCTGCAGGCAGGTCGAGTTTCCTGAAAACTAGGCAGACATACTCAGATTTCACTTACTGTGTTGGACCCCTGCAGGCCCTTCTATGAGGGCTGGTCCCCTCACAGAGGCAAAGAGCCAAAAAGGACTCTTACTTTCTATGGGGGAGGGCGGTGGGCTGAGATCTAAAAGGAAGGGGAAGGGAAGCAGTCTAGCTCTGCAAGCTCAGTTTCTTCTTTCAAGTCTACCCCACTGTGAAGGGGAGGTACTACAAGAGGCAAAGTGTGGCCAGATGAGGTGGTACACACCTCATCCCAGTGGCTTGGGAGGCTGAGATGGGAGGATCGTGACTTCAAAGCCAGCCTCAGCAAAAGAGAGGCACTAAGCAACTCAGTGAGTCTCTAAATAAAATACAAAATAGGGCTGGGGATGTGGCCCAGTGGTCGAGTGCTCCTGAATTCAATCCCTGGGACTTGGGAGGCTGAGGCAGGAGGATCACGAGTTCAAAGCCAGCCTCGGCAATGGCAAGGCACTTAGCAACTCGGTGAGACCCTGTCTCTAAATAAAATACAAAAAGGGGCTGGGGATGTGGCCCAGTGGTTGAGTGCCCCTGAGTTCAATCCCTGGTACCAAACCAAACAAAACAAAACCAAAAAACCTATAACCTTTAATTTCTGAAGCCATCTGCCTATCACCTGCTAGAGTAAAGGTTCTGCTTAGGGTGTTTTGTACCCAGTGATCCTCAACAGCATTGTTTTGCAGGATGAAACATGGAAAGTCCTCTGTTAGCCAGCCTGGATTTGTAGAATAGTAATTGCTTTATAAATATTTGGTTCCAAGAACTGGTACCCAACTCAGCTCAAGAAGAGGAGGGTTTATTATCAGGCTACAATATAAGACTTCAACAGCACCACAGTAGCTGGTCTTTTATTGCCTTGGTTTGGGATATGAGGAGGCATAATGCGTCATGAGCTGTTTTCCAGCCTGAATTGTCAACCAATTAAGCAGATTAAAAACAAAATCAAAGAAACATGACAGACAAAATGTACTTTTATTTATGATAAAGCTGATATTGGAGAAGGTGGCTTATATCTGCAGGCAGGTCGAGTTTCCTGAAAACTAGGCAGACATACTCAGATTTCACTTACTGTGTTGGACCCCTGCAGGCCCTTCTATGAGGGCTGGTCCCCTCACAGAGGCAAAGAGCCAAAAAGGACTCTTACTTTCTATGGGGGAGGGCGGTGGGCTGAGATCTAAAAGGAAGGGGAAGGGAAGCAGTCTAGCTCTGCAAGCTCAGTTTCTTCTTTCAAGTCTACCCCACTGTGAAGGGGAGGTACTACAAGAGGCAAAGTGTGGCCAGATGAGGTGGTACACACCTCATCCCAGTGGCTTGGGAGGCTGAGATGGGAGGATCGTGACTTCAAAGCCAGCCTCAGCAAAAGAGAGGCACTAAGCAACTCAGTGAGTCTCTAAATAAAATACAAAATAGGGCTGGGGATGTGGCCCAGTGGTCGAGTGCTCCTGAATTCAATCCCTGGTAGTCCCTCCTTCAAAAAAGAGGCAAAGTGCGTTAACATTAATGGTGTGGGTAAGAATATGGCAGTGGGAGGCTAAGGTTATGGATCAATCTAGAAGAGTGCTATTACTGGTTTTATTTCTAGGAACTTTCACATCTCCCTGGGCTCATCTGTGGCCATTCCCATTTGTTGGACGAGTCCTGGTTTTTTCCTCACTTCTTGACTTTCACATGTGTCTGGAATACACTTCCTGCCCCTCATCACCACCATCTTTTTTTTTTTTTTTTTCCTGACATACTCCTATCCCTCACCTCCTCTGAGGAGCTTTACCTTGCACACAAGTGTGAGTTAAATACCCACCTGTCCTCACCAGCACCCTGTATGAACTTGGCAGGATGCAAATTCTCTATTTTATTTCCTGCTTGATATTTGTCTTTCCCATGAGAATAGAAGCTTTTTGGAGACAATTACCATATCTGTCTTATCTACTCTTTTTGTTTTTAATCTTCTCCCAACATGACACATAGAATTTATAAAGGGATATTGTAGATGAACTCATCTTCTTAATATTTTAAAATGATTATCATAAGTTTTATACCTTTGAATTTATGATCTTATGATTATTTCCCCCAACACAAATTTGTAGGAAAAATGATTTAAAAAACCTATTGTCACTTATGACTTATAAAATAACTTTTTGAATTTTCATATTAAAATGGCTACTTAGGTCTACTTTTTATACTTTATTATAAAGCAAAAACAGACTACATAAGCAATCTAGCCTGAATATATTTGAGGGGTTCTTATATGGAGGAGAAAATAATTATGTTTTTGTAAAACAGCAGTATCTGATGTATATGCTAAGAACTTCATAACTAGTTTTTCTTTTCCTTTTTTTAAAAAAAAATATTTCAGACAAGAGGCCTAACAGCCTTGGCCTATTTTTTATTTATTAGGTACTGGGGATTGAACCTAGGGGCAATTAATCTCTAAGCCACACCCCCAGCCCTTTTTATTTGTTTATTTATTTATGAGATATGGTCTTGCTTTTATGGTGTGGATGTGAGGTGTTCTCCAAAAGCTCATGTGTGAGACAATGCAAGAAATGATTGTGTTGTGAGAGCCTCAACCCAATCAGTGAATTAATCCCTGATGGGATTAACTGAGTAGTAACTGGATGCAGGTTGGGTATGGTTGGAAGAAGTGGTTCGTTGGGGGACATGGCTATGGGGGATATATTTAGTATCTGGAGAGTGGAGACTTTCTCCCTTGCTTCCTGATTATCACATGAGCTGCTTCCCTCTGCCATGATGTCCACTTCACCTTGAGCCCAGAGGAATGGAGCCTGCTGTCTGTGGACTGAGACCTCTGAAACCATGAACCTCTGAATAAACCTTTTCTCCTTTACAGTTGTTCTGGTTGGGGCTTTCAGTCACAGCAGCAAAAAAGCTGACTAAAACACTCGCCAAGTTACTTAGGGCTTTGCTAAATTCCTGAGGCTGGCTTTGTATTGTGATCCTCCTGCCTCAGCCTCCTGAGCCACTGAGATTACAGGCATGGGCCACTGTGCCCAGACATAATTAGTTTTTTTAAAAAAAAATTTTTGTTTTTAGTTGTAGATGGACGTGATATCTTTATTTTATTTATTTATTTTTATGAGGTGCTGAGGATTGAATCCAGTGCCTCACACCTGTGAGGCAAGCGCTCTACCACTGAGCTATAACTCCAGCCCCATAACTAGTTTTTCTTACCTCTTTGGCATAGTTTTGTTTTTCTTCTTTTAAATAACAGTTTCTGTTGCTTTTTTGTTTGTTTGTTTTTAAAAAGTTGAGATTTAGGGAATTGGTAACAGTTGCGAGTTCAAGAAGTTAAAAGCCTTAAAAAAAATAGGCCAAGGCTGTTAGGCCTCTTGTCTGAAATAATTTTTAAAAAAATGAAAAGAAAAACTAGTTATTCATTATTTTTAAATACTGATTTAAACTGCTATGTATATTTGGTTGAAAATTAAGTCTGGCAATATAACAATAGATGTTGGCATTTTAATCACAATTTGCTTTTTCTGGTTCACTCATTTAATAATGGTTGATAAAATTTTGAAGTGAAATTTCTGGTATTAAAAAAAAGATAATGAGGGCTGGGATTGTGGCTCAGCGGTAGAGCGCTCGCCTAGCACGTGCGCAATCCGGGTTCGATCCTCAGCACCACGTAAAAACAAAGGCATTGTGTACAACTAAAACAAATAAATAAATATTAAAAAAATTAAAAAAAGATAATGACACTAGGAAAACATTGGGGTAGCTAAAATATGAAAAAGTCATCCAATAATGTAAATGTTAGAAGTTGTTACCCTTTTTTTTTAATAGTTGTTGATAGATCTTTATTTATTTATATGTGGTGCTGAGAATCGAACCCAGTGCCTCGCACGTGCCAGGCAAGTGCGCTACCGCTGAGCCACTGTCCGAGCCACAGAAGTTGTTACCCTTAAGCCTGAGGTGAGGAGCCCTGAGTGGTTTGCAGATAAACATCATTTTTTATGTGCCTTTCAGGACTGTCTAGGCTGATTGGCAATTCCTGTAGGAGTAACAGATGAATTTCACAAATGTTTACAAATTGAGCAAAATGGTTGTCAAATCTAAATAGAATGTACAAAGAGATCCTTGGATCCTGACACACATGACATTTTAAGCCTTACATGCTAAATTGTGCATTTCAAAAAAACAGTGTTACCACATCCCTTAGGTAATTAAAAATTCTAAGTATTCAGTTTCTCTTTAATCCTTGTTTTCTAGGGTAATCATAATAACATTAAAAATAAGAATTTTAGAGTTGCTTGATTTTTTTTCCTTATAAAATTATTTTTCCACATTTTTATTGGTGCATTATAGGTGTATATAATAGTGAGATGTTGTTATGTATTTGTACATTCACCTGATATTGCAATATAATTTGGCCAATCACACTCCCTAGTACTTTCTCCCTTGAATTTTTTTTCATAAAAATGATAGAAGGGAGGCTCAATTTTCTTCTGCTTTTCAGAGTTTTCTACCCATACAAAATGTCTACCATTATTGACTGATGATTTTAAAATTCATTTTTCTAGATCACATTGTCGAATAGAAATTTCTGTAAAGATGGAAATATTTGCTGGGCATGGTGGCACACGCCTGTAATCCCAGCAGCTCGGAAGGCTGAGGCAGGAGGATGATGAGTTCAAAGCCAGCCTCAGCAATAGTGAGGCGCTAAGCAACTCAGTGAGACTCTGTCTCTAATAAATTACAAAAAAGTGCTGGGGATGTGGCTCAGTGGTCGAGTGCCCCTGAGTTCGATCCCCTGTACAAAAAAAAAAAAAAAAAAAGGAAATATTCTATAATCTTCCCCATCCATTATGGTAGCCATTAGCTGCATGGGGCTATTGAGCACTTAAAATGTGGCTGGTGCAACTGAGGAGATGAATTGAAATTTTATTTAATTTAAATTAATTTAAACTTCAGCAGCCCCCACATGGCTAGTGGCTACTCTGTTCGATAGCACAGAATTTCCATTTTTAGGTTCAATATGGATATAAATCTAGAAAAGTTGACTTTCTGTGAATCCATTTGACATATTCCATAAGCATTCCTTGAGCACCTAGTAAATTTGTGTGCCTGGTATCAGAAATGTTTCCTTTGGACTTTCTGAATCGGCTTTTAGGAGATGGTATGGAGATCTGAGATGCATCATCCCATAAACCTGTGAATAAGGCCTTGGTAGCAGGGACCTTACTATTTCAATAGGAGTTGTCCTCCTTCACCCTGAGCTACAGGGCCATCCTCTGCCTGATGAGGGAGTGATCCCAGTAACTAGCTATGAACTCTGGCATGCCAGGGCTGCTGCATCTGAAATTCTCTCAAAGACGTTGTGTGGGAGCCGGGCGCGGTGGCGCACGCCTGTAATCCCAGCACTTTGGGAGGCTGAGGCAGGAGGATCGCGAGTTCAAAGCCAGCCTCAGAAATGGCGAGGCACTTAGCAATTCAGTGAGACCCTGTCTCTAATAAAATACAAAAAAGGGCTGGGGATGTGGCCCAGTGGTCAAGGGCCCCTGAGTTCAATCCCCAGTACCAAAAAAAAAAAAAAAAAAAAAAAGACGTTGTGTGGGTGGGTAGTGTGACCCTGTTATTGAGATTCCCTCAGCTTGCTTTACTATCTTAGTTAGTCCCCCAAAAAATTTTGGTGGGATACTGGGGATTGAACTCAGAGGCACTCAACCACTGAGCCCCACCCTCATCCCTATTTTGTATTTTATTTAGAGACAGGGTCTCACTGAGTTGCTTAGCACCTTGCCTTTGCTAAGGCTGGCTTTGAACTCGCAATCCTCCTGCCTCAGCCTCTTGAGCCACTGGGATTACTGAGTGCACCACTGTGCCCAGCACTCCTGACATTTTCCTCAACAAATTTTTGGTGGAAAAATCAAAAAACTCTTCCCTGACACTTGATACTTTTTTCTTCCCCTCCCCCAGTTTTATTGAGATACAGTAGACAAGTTTAAAAATGTACAATGTGATGTTTTGATATATGTATTCAATATGGAATGATTATCACCTCACATAGTTACTTTGTATATGTGTATATACTAAAGATATGCTAACTTATCAAATTTCATGTATATAGTGCATTATTATTAACTCTAATTACATGCTGTATAGTGGGGTTCCAGAACTTATTGATATTATAACTGTAAGTTTATACCCTTTGACCTACATCTCTGTATTTTTCCTGTCCCTGATCCCTGGTAACCACCCTTCTACTTTCTGTTTCTATAAATGAGATCATGCAGTATTTGTCTTTTTGAGTCTGGCTTATTTCACTTAACATAATGTCCTCCTGCTTCATCCATGCTGTTGAAAATGACAGGATATCCTACTTTTTTTTTTAATTTTTTTTTTTTTTTTTTTTTTTTTTTTTGTGGTACCAGGGATTGAACTCAGGGGCACTTGACCACTGGGTCACATCTCCAGCCCTTTTTTGTATTTTGAGACAGGGTCTCACTAAGTTGCTAAGTGCCTCGCCGTTGCTGAGGCTGGCTTTGAACTCGTGATCCTCCTGCCTCAGCCTCCCAAAGTGCTGGGATTACAGGCGTGCGCCACTGAGCCTGGCAATATCTATTTTTATGTGGTGCTGAGGATCGAACCCAGTGCCTCCTGCATGCTAGGCGAGCACTCTACCACTGAGCCACAATTCCAGCCCTTATTTTAGATTTCTTTTTTTTTTTTAAAGGTATCTTACCTTCTGGAAGGGGGAAGCATGGCCCATGAAGACTTCTGTGGACATGTTGGTAAAATGAACCCAGGAGATCTGCAGGTATGGCTAAGGGGAAGGGATTGCTAATGGTTTAGTAGTCTTTGGGTGTGTGTCCTTGATCTTGTCCATTTCTAGTACATTCATGTTTTCTGTCCTCTCTCTGTACTATTTCTGAGCTCTTCCTATTTTTTTTTCTTTTTTGGTACTAGGGATTGAACGCAGGGGCACTCGGCCACTGAGCCACATCCCCAGCCCTTTTTGTATTTTATTTAGAGACAGGGTCTCACTGAGTTGCTTAGTGCCTCAGCATTGCTGAGGCTGGCTTTGAACTCGTGATCTTCCTGCTTCATTCTCCCAAGTGCTGGGATTACAGGAGTGTGCCACCGCGCCCGGCTCCCCTAATATGCTCTTAATAAAAAAATAAACACCTGAAGAATCTGCTCAGCAGTGGAGGCAACAACCATGTCTCCCAAGTAGTGAGGCCTCCATTACTGGAATTGAGTGACCAAAAGCAAGTCAGCCTTCTACAGTGTAGTGGATACTGAGAGCTGCCACAAGTGTATTTAGACCCACACATATATCTTCCAGGTGCTGGGCATACTGGTTGCTGATGGCTCATTGCTCCATCCCTCCTTTCCCAAGGTTGGCCACCTTGCCCCAACCTGGGACATTCTTAAAGGTTCATCTCAACTCTAGAGCTCCCTGTCACATTGGTTCAGGTCTGTGTTGTAACTGCTTTGCTGGTTGGCTTCTTCCCCTGCCCAATACTGCTTTCTTCGTTTGAGTTGTATCTCCCAAGCCTGCAACTCCTCATCTTGGAGCTCAACCTAACACTCAGGGATATCCTGGAGAGGATTCTTCTGCGTGCAGGAATTCCATTTCTGATGCTTCACTTTCCAATGAAGCAGCATGGCAAACATTTGGAAAATTGGAAAGGGCTCCAGCAATTTTCATTGATGTTTGTTATTTCTCATATTGCCCAAGGACTGTGAGAGCATCACCTGTCAGATACATCACTTAGAGATGATGTTGTAATTGTCCTACATGTAGATGTGTTAGGGGCTGGGCTACCTTATCCTTCCTGTTGGTTTGATGTTTGCAGTGGATGACTGCCGGCCGGGGCATTCTGCATGCTGAGATGCCTTGCTCCGAGGAGCCTGCCCATGGTCTGCAACTGTGGGTTAATTTGAGAAGTTCAGAGAAGATGGTGGAGCCACAGTACCAGGAACTGAAAAGTGAAGAGATCCCCAAGCCCAGTAAGGATGGTGTGACAATTGCTGTCATTTCTGGAGAAGCCCTGGGAATAAAGGTAAGCTGTGCTATTGTTGTGTGTGTATGAAATGTGAGGCATGAGATGACATAGGGCTGGCCCCATCTGCATTGTTACCTCTTGCTAAGTTTATTTACTTATTTTTTAATTTAAATTTTTAAAATATTTTTTGAATTGTTGATAGACCTTTATTTTTTTCATTTATTCATATATGGTGCTGAGAATCGAACCCAGTGCCTCACACATGCTAGGCAAGCACTCTACCACTAGGCCACAACCCTAGCCCTCACTAGGTTGATTACAGGTTGTGTCTCAAGGGATGGGCTTGCTTTAGAGGTATCAGAATAAGTACAACCTAAGGGAACCCAGAATTTATTTTTGCTGTGTACAAACCTATATAGTTAAGAAAATTACAAGGGAACATATCTATGTAAGAATTTAGTCCAAAAGCAATTTTCAAGGTATGTCTTAATATATGTGCAGATTTATCCTAATCCCTTTCGCTTGTAGTGCCTATTTAATGCTTTGAATTAAAACACATTGGCACTACAAGACTGTTGCCTTTAAGAAACAAACAAAGGAACAAAAACAGGACCAACTCTGCTCCATAAAGATTTATATAGATTATTTATGACCAACTTAGTAAGTAAGGAAAGCACACTACTGCAGTATACAGAGGTTGTTTTTAAAAGTTAATTTGACCATTTATTTAACCCATACACAACATGCCCTGTGTATTTAATCTCAGCTGAGACTTTATACTGTTTAGGTTTAGGGCCCCACCTTTTGTCACATCACATCAATTGAGGCTAAACATTGTGGACATATTTATGGGAGGAAAGAAGTGTGGCAAGGGGCTGGGGCTATGGCTCAGCGCTAGAGCGCTCGTCTTGTATGTGTGAGGCCCTGGGTTCGATCCTCAGCACCACATAAATAAAATGAAGGTGTTGTGTCCACCTACAACTAAAAAATATAATTAAAAAAAAAAAAGAAGTGTGGCAAGTATTATGCTCTTTTTTTTTTTTTTTTTTTTTGGTACTGGGGATTGAACTCAGGGGCACTCGACCACTGGGCCACATCCCCAGCCCTTTTTTGTGTTTTTATTAGAGACAGGGTCTCACTGAGTTGCTAAGTGCCTCGCCATTGCTGAGGCTGGCTTTGAACTCACAATCCTCCTGCCTCAGCCTCCCAAAGTGCTGGGATTACAGGCGTGTGCCACCGCGCCTAGCTAAGTATTATGCTCTTACACACTGGAACTGCTTGCTGGGGAGGCTGATTCCTTGCACCAACCAATTTGAGGTAATGGTGAGCTGTGTAGCATGTTCTCTCTGGTGGGGTTTCCCAGAAGCAGACCCTGAGATGCAGACCTCTGGGCAAGCAATTTTAAAGAAAGTGCTCCTGGGAATAGTTAAAGGAAGCAGGACAAAGTTGGGGAGGAAGCCAAGCAAGGGAACCATCTCAGGCAAAGTCCTGTAGAGGGAGGCTTTAACCTGATCCTTCTAGGGATGGTGGAAGATGGGTCTGACTCAGAGTTGTCCTTACCCACCGCAGGCAATGAAGCTGGGCTTTCATTATCCCTCATCCATTAGTCACTGGTTATGGCCATTGACTTTGGGGCTGGAGGGGGACGCAGAAATGATTGAAAATGATCCGAGGGCAGGTCTGGGGTTGTGGCTCAGTGGTAGAGCACTCACCTACCATGTGTGAGGCACTGGCTTCGATTCTCAACACCACATAAAAATAAAAAATGAAGATATTGTGTCTACCTATAACTAAAAAAATTTAAAAAAGTGATCTGAGGGGGATCTGTAAAGGGTCTGGCACCTGGCCACAAGAACATGAAGATCTTGGGAACTACTTTGTCATTCTTCCAGTGGGCCACTAGCACTTAAAACTATTTTAAATACTAGCTTATTAGATTTTTTTATATTTGTTTTTTAGTTATAGGTGGACAAAATATCTTTATTTTATTTTTTTATGTGGTGCTGAGGATTGAACCCAGTGCCTCATGCTTGCCAGGCGAGCGTTCTACCTCTGAGCCACAACCCCAGCCCCTAGCTTATTAGTATTTAAATTTTAAGTTTTTATGTGTACCAATGAGGATAGTGCCTTGGCAGTGGCTACTAACTCACCACTCAATAGGATGTATTACATAGTTAACAGATTGGTTATGATTATCAGTTGGGATTTACCAGTTTTCCTTTCTTCTTCATTATAACCACAGTTTTTTTTTTTTTAACCTATCCCATGTCTAGATGTCTGTATTATTTTGCTTGTGTTTCCAGTGCACACAGAGGTAATTGAAGGGAAAAAATCAAAGTTCTTTCTTTATTAAGCATAGCTCACTGTTCTCCACCTGCTGGTAGGCCTATTGCTTACTTTGCTTTAGTTGGAAATAACCTTTCTTTGTGTTTCTGTGACCCATTTCTCTTCTGCTCAGCATTGAACAGTGCCCTTTTCAGCTATTTGTGAAGACTTTCCTCTATTTCAGTCTGCAGAGGAGAGTTAACATCCTGTGAGGCCTTCCAGGAGTCAGGCCAAAGGACATCACTGGGTATAGTATCAGGCAGAGAGGTCTAAGGGGAGCTGTGTTAATGCAGATGTGAAATTGTTCCCTCAGTCCCATGTGATATTTTTCATTGTGTTTCTAGGACTCTAGGACTCTAGGGACATAACTTTCAGGGAGTGGATGGTGGAAGGCAAGTAGTTCCCCTTCCCCTTCAGCCAAAGCACAAGACTGTCCGGTTGCGTGTTTTGGAATTATCTGTAAGATTTCATTTAGAAAAAGATTTGAGCTGTCTGCAGCTTATAAAGAGAACTTGGACCAGTGATTTAACAGATAAGCAAAGCCAGCAATATCATGAATCCTTAGAGTTTACAAATGCTTTTCATTTATAGAAAACACAAGGCAATTTTAAGGTTGAAGCTGGTTCCAATTATAGGCAGGACATTTTAAAGCATTTCCAAGCAGCAGACCATGTGGTGTTACAATTGCAACCAGGAATTAGAGACCAGAGGTAATTTTTTAACTTTTTTTTTTTTTTTTTTTTTTTTTTTTTTTTTGTGGTGCTGGGGATTGAACCCAGGACCTTGTGCATGTGAGGCAAGCACTCCTACCAACTGAACTAAATCCCCAGCCTCATGTTTTAACTTTTAAAAATAATGTCTTGGTAGCTGCTGACCTCTATTGTTTCTTTTGGTCAAGTAAAATCTGTGAAGTGAATTATATTCTCTTTGATTTGAGAGCATTTTAATAATAAGTGCCTCTTGGAACCTTGAATAGCATGAAGTTGGATTTCTAGAAGCAGCACAGGTCAGTACTTACCTGTATGGACTCTAGAGACAATGAGTTAGAATACCTACCATGAACTAGCTGTGCAGTCTTGAGCAAGCCACTTAGTTTCTCTGTGTCTCACTTTTCTCATCCATAAAATAGGGTTTTTCTGAGGATTAAGTGACCTTTTATATAATAAGCTCTCAGAATAGCGCTGGACACATTGTAAGCAACACATAAGTAGTAGGTGTTATTATTCTGATAACCTTGTGTTAACCCAGGCAGGAGCTGGGCTGAAATTTATATTTGCCATCTATGCTAACAGGATTTCCTGCAATTTGGGAAAGATAATTAGTCACTGAGGACTATCCACCATTTCTCTGTGGTTCTGATAAGAGACATAATTTTGTACATTTGAAGTCTTAATATCTGCTCACCAAGGAATGACTCAATGTTAAAAGGCCTAGATCTGCTATAAAACCACACTGAATATTGTTTTGCAGCAGGAAGATAATTTCAAGTTAAATTACAAGGTGAGGCAAAGACTATACCTTTCAAGAGATTGCTGCATGTATAACATAATCAATAATAACTCCCCTTCCTGCAACTAAAATATCTTGAAAATGGAAGACATAGACTTAGTTATCATTGCAGTGCTTCTCTGACTTTAAAATTTATGTGGATTGCCTGGGAGTCTTTTTTTTCCTTCTAATTTATTTATTTGCTTTAGTTATACACAATGCAATGCATTTATGTTTACGTGGTGCTGAGGATCGAACTGGGCCACTCACGTGCTAGGCTCTACCGCTGAGCCAAAACCCCAGCCCTTGCCTGGGAATCTTGAGGAAATGCAGATTCTGATATAGCAGGTCTGCAGTGGGGGGCTGAGATTCTGCCTCTTTTTTTTGTACCAGGAATTGAACCCAGGTGTGCTTAACCACACCCCTAGCCCCTTTTTTTTAAAAAAAATATTTATTTATTTGTTTTAGTTGTACACAATGCCTTTGTTATGTGGTGCTGAGGATCGAACCTGGGCCGCACACGTGCCAGGCGACCACTCTACCGCTGAGCCACAACCCCAGCCCACCCCTAGCCCTTTTTATATTTTATTTAGAGACAGGGTCTCACCAAGTTACTTATGGCCTTGCTAAATTGCCGAGGCTGGCTTTGAACTCGTGATCCTCCTGCCTTAGTCTCCTGAGTCTCTGGGATTACAGGCATGCACCACCGTGCCTGACTGAGATTCTGCATTTCTAACAGGCTCCTAGGTGGTGCTAATCCTGTGGGCTGTGAACCACCCTTTGTAGTATGTGTAATGGGCACGGCATCCAGGATAGGAGTTTACCCATCTTGAGAAGTTTGACTAGGTTCCTATGGAAGCTGTTAAATGGTCTGTTTCTGTGGCTTTTGGAAAATCATATTTAATTTTTCTGGACTTCAAGTTCCTGCATCCACAGAAAAGATGAGGAGTTTTTGTGCAAGATGCTATAGCCTTTACCCACAACAAAACTGTCTTTTTGATACTTCCAAGGAAGAATGTTATCTCTGTTTCCCAGGTTGTATTTATCTAAGTATTGATTGGAAAGGCGTAACCAGTTTTGAGCAAGATTCTGCCAAGACAGCCCGGTCTAATGTGAAGGCTGAGAGGGGAGAAAAGATAAAAATGGGATAGTTTGAATAGTTTCTGTCACTTTTGGAAGGTCACAATCACATGTTTATTTCATGAGAGTATGCAGTTTTCCAAACCCCATTCCATTCTTATCAGTCAGCCAATCAGCTATATTCATTGCCAGCTCTCTGTGGAGCACAATTCTTTTCCCAACAAATGCCTCTGACTTGCCTCCTGCTGCTCTAAATTCCATTAGTTATGTCAGAAGCAAGCCTCGAGTTGGCCTCAGCCCCACCAGGGTCAGAGAAAGGCAAACCTGGAGCCAGGTGGCTTGGGTTCAAGGCCAGCTCTACCATTGACTTCCTTTGGAGAACTCACTTCAGCTCTCTGAGCCTCAGCTTTCTAATCTGTTAAATGGAGAGAACTATAATGACTTAGTTCAAAGGGCTTTTGGGAGGACTATATTGATAAATACATATAAAATAGAGCAAATACTCTGTGTTTGGCACAGAGTAAACTCTGTGTAAGTGGGTACTATTTTTACTTCCTTTCCAAAGCTCTGGGACACATTTATGTGGCCTATAAAAAATCTTTTTTCTGTTGGCAGACTGCATCTTCCTGTATTGTATGATAACTAAATTTTTAAAAATTCAGTTTCCAAAGAACCTTGCTAAACATCTCATGGAATTTGCTCAGATTTTTTTTTTTTTTTTTTGTACTGAGAATTGAGTTCAGGGACACGTGACCACTGAGCAACACCCCCAGCCCTATTTTGTATTTTATTTAGAGACAGGGTCTCACTGAGTTGCTTAGTACCTTGCTTTTGCTGAGGCTGGCTTTGAACTCACTATCCTCCTATGTCAGCCTTCTGAGCCGCTGGGATTACAGGTGTGCATCACTACACCTGGTGCTCAGATCATTTTGCATTCTACCTGTTTCTCTATCTCAGGGCATTTTCAATGAAGCCCCATCCCTCCCCTGTCTACTTGAGCTTGCTTTTGTTCCCTTGGTGAAATCTGCCCTTTCCTTCCCAAGCTCAGGAGGACAATTTTGCAAAGTAGCATTAAAAAAAAAGGAAAAATTACATCTTCAAAACAGGTAGCACAGGCACACACTTTTTTTTTGCCTTTAAAGTATTCCAACAAGTTCATAGGTCTAGCTTGAAAACTATGACAGATATTCTCCTAATAGTAGAGGTTGAGTGAGACTGTGGGTGTCTGACAGAAGGCACTTGAGAGAACAGGCTCCAGCTGTCTCAGAGAGCAAGCAAAGGGAAAACCATGCTAGCTCAGAAAGGAACCCTCCCTGTGGCCTTTCTGTTATTTTATGTATAAATCAGAACACTCTGGGATAGAATAGCAAATCTGTGGGTGTAGATCTGCAGATCTTTAACAAAGCTTCCCTTTGGGGTGCAGGTGGGGAAACATGGATAAACTTGAGGCTACTCTCTGTCTTTTCATTTTTAATTTTGAAAGATGGGAATGTTTACATATTTAAAACATCAACCAGAAAAGGAAAAAAAAACCCCAAATCTTTTAAAAAAATTTTTTGATAGTTGTAGATGGACAGCATGCCTTTATTTTATTTGCTTGTTTATTTATTTATTTATTTGTACCAGGGATTGAACTCAGGGGCACTTGACCACTGGGCCACATCCCCAGCCCTATTTTGTACTTTATTAGAGACAAAGTCTCACTGAGTTGCCAAGTGCCTCGTCATTATTGAGGCTGGCTTTGAACTCGCGATCCTCCTGCCTTGGCCTCCCAAGTGCTGGGATTACAGGCATGTGCCACCACGCCCGGCCTTTATTTGTTTATTTTTATGTGGTGCTAAGGAATGATCCCAGTGCCTCACATGTGCTAGGCAAGTGCTCTGCCACTGAGCCGCATCCCCACCCCTAAAACCCCAAATCTTAAAAACAAACAGAAGCAAATGAAGAACCTAAAATTGGTGTAAAGATTTCAGCAACATAACCACACAAAGAAAACATTTATTTTCAGGGCTTTTAAACATAGTTCTCTGGCTGTACATTTTTAGTGAGTTAGGTTCTAAAGACAAAAAGGATGGCACAAAATTTTTAAACTTCAGTGTGTAGTTTTATTGTAGGTGTTGGTATTATAATTTGGTAACAGTTTTATGTGTGTTATGAAATAAAACAAATGAGTAAATTTGTTAGTGTTTTTAGGAATCAAGGTTTTTCAGCATAAGAAAACAGATGTAAGCCGGCACAGTGGCACACATCTATTACAGATGTGTGGCTCAGGAGGCTGAGGCAGGAGGATCTCAAGTTCAAAACCAGCCTCACCAACTTAGTGAGGCTATAAGCAACTCAGTGAGACCCTGTCTCTAAATAAAATACAAAATAGGGCTGGGGATGTGGCTCAGTGGTTAAGTGTTCCTGGGTTCAATCCCCCATACTACCAAAAAAAAAAAAAAGAAAGAAAAAAAAAGAAAACATACTAATAAAGGAGTTAATAATGTAATAGTCAATGCTAACCATTAAGTAGACACATAAAAAATGAATGTCCATTTATCTCTTTGAGGCAGTTTGTGTAGACCTAATATGATTTGATCACTTCAGAAATCCAAGAAGCAATTTTATGTTTCTTTCTAATAATTTCATTTTCCATTGGCTTTTATTTGCAGTGATTTTTCTTGGGTCCATTTTAATTACATGCTACAAGAAATGCTAAAAAAATAAAGTTCCACCTAAACAACTCACAATCACCCTAATGAATTCGGGCATAATTTCCCTTTGAGACCTTAAATAAGTATACTATAATGGCTAGATGGGGAGGATGGAGGAAAGGAACTGTAAGTGTGAGGCAGAGAGCTTCCTGGTCTCCCTTTGACTTAGGGGAAGGAAGGAAACAGCATTTGAGAGAAAGAATATTGCAAAACACTGTGGGAAAATGGAGTTGAGGGTTTCACCATTTTTGTCTAGTTGCTGCTGCTCATCAAAGTCCAACCCAGCTGCACAGCTCATCAGCATCTTGACTTCCCTCTAGATCCACAACAGTATCCTACATTCATAACTGATGACATTTTTGGACTGGCACTTCTCATTTTGTATACTTGTCCCATTTCTCTGGGATCACTGTTCATTTAATCATTAAGCACCTGCTGCGTGCACATCAGAGACATGATGTGAATAAGATACAACCACTGTCCTCAAAAAAGCTCATAGTTGAGGGTGGGGAGAGAAGCCAGCAAACATCAGAACTATAATATGACATGGGAAACCCTAAAGTAACAGTATGTAAAAATTCCATTATAGTCCAGAGGAGGGAGAATTAAATCTGCTTGTATGGATGGAGGGAGGGAAAGAAAGAAAATAGAGAGGTCAGAGATTGTTTGATAATGGTTTGTATATTCCTACATCCCTCTCTTTGAAGGTGTTTTTTTTTGTTTGTTTGTTTGTTTTTTTTTTTTTTTTTTTTTTTGTACTGGGGATTGAACTCAGGGGCACTCGACCACTGGGCCACATCCCCAGCCCTTTTTTGTATTTTATTAGAAACAGGGTCTCACTGAGTTGCTAAGTGCCTCGCCATTGCTGAGGCTGGCTTTGAACTTGCGATCCTCCTGCCTCAGCCTCCCAAGTGCTGGGATTACAGGTGTGCGCCACCACACCTGGCACTCTTTGAAGGTTTTAAACAGCAGGGCTTATGGTTCAGGTAGAGGTGCCCCCACCTCCTCAGTGTGCTGTACACAGTCCTATCTCATCTCAAATTTCATGGAGCAGTTCATTGTACGGTACCTACCCAAAACAGGCCAAGTGGCCTGAGCATATGATCATTAATCCACAGACAAGGGCAAAACTTGGCTTTGATTCAGCATTGAGAATGGGCACGATTACCTTTTTAGTCTTGCTTAGTAAATAAAAGAACACCAAAGAAATGCACCCAGCAACTTCAAAGAACTTGTGCTGTGGTAGGCAGCCATAGTTGGCACTTCATTTGCAGTTAGGAATGTTCAAATAAACAATGGTCAAGATCTGCTCAAATCAGCTGTACAAAAGGTTGATCTTGCCCAGGGCAGCCCACTCACCCCAGAAATACCATTCTTGGTGTGCACAAAGGGTGCCAGATGTTCTTATTCCTTCAAGATGTCCCTGTTGACCCAATCACCTAGGAAGTACATTCCAGTGGTGTCAACAAGCCCTCTTCTGCCAGTAAATGAAGAATGGATAGGTACATTTTTAAGCCAGAAGTTACATTCTGTTCCATTCATACATCCTTGGCCTTAGTGATCAAGATTATAAATTTGCAGGGAAAATTACACTAAGAGCATAATGAAAACTATAAAAAACCAAAATGTCTCCTTCAAAAAAGGTGAGTGGACATTTTAGCATATTGTTGTAATCACTCCTCTGGCTAGCATGGCTTGCCTTTTAGGATATAATAAGTCTTTCCTCAGGAGCACATCATATTTTTTCTAACCATAGCAGAAAATATAGGATAGCATCAAAGAACTTTCTGTAGATGACTCTAGCATATTGTATTAAAAAGCTGAGATAGATGTCAGTATTTTAAAAACTGCTATTAGCATATATAAAGCTCTGTTGTTAATAGCTATAAACATAGAACTTGCCGGGTGTGGTGGCGCACGCCTGTAATCCCAGCACTTGGGAGGCTGAGGCAGGAGGATTGTGAGTTCAAAGCCAGCCTCAGCAATGAAGAGGCACTTAGCAACTCAGTGAGACCCTGTCTCTAATGAATTACAAAAAAAAAGGACTGGGGATGTGGCCCAGTGGTCGAATGCCCCTGAGTTTGATCCCCGGTACCCCCCCCCAAAAAAAAAAAAAAAAAAACATAGGACTTTATTTTGATCAAAGGACAAATCCTTGGGAGCATATAGCTTTTGAATAATTTGACCAAACTTATACTAAATATGATAATCAAATTCAGTGTCAGATATAATTCTAATTACTTGAAGTATTAAAAGTTTGTGGTATGTAAATTATACCTCAATAAATCTCTTTTTATATATTTTTAAAATGTTGATGGACCTTTATTTCATTCATTGAATAGAACAGGTATAGGTACTCCAAGATAGCCAAATATTTCCAAATTTCAACTCAAATGGGCTCAAAATCATTGAAGTAACTACTCTATTAAAAGAGAAGCGTGGTGTGGTCCTAAAATCACAGGGAATCCTTTTTATCATCCATTGTAGATCCAGGAGTTGTTTTTTATTTCCTAGGTTTAGTAAAAGGAGATGAGGAAACTGAAAGAACCTACCATTACCAGAAGGACTTCCATATCAGCCATGGGGAGATTGGAAGGATTTCCAGGAGGGCATCCTGGGAAGTTATGACATTAGTTCAGTTGAGCTCACCACACATGTACCGAGGGCCAATAGTGGGCAAGACTTGCAAAGGTATGGGGAGAAAAGATGGAAAAAATCAAGGAACTGGAAGGGTACAATTAAAAGGACAGACACAACAACTGGTAACATGAGTACATTATGTATGGTGAGTCTCCGGAATAGTAAGTGTGGTGGGTTAATGGGAAGACAGATTAGAAGGATCAGCCCAATATGAAGATTAAAGAAAAGTGTGCCCAAGTCTAAAGGAGAGAGCTGACCCTGAAAAGAAGGATGGGAAGTGTATCCAGCATAGGAGACAGCATGAATTATGGTGATTCTCCACGGAGGTGTAAAACACTGTCCAACTGCATAAACCAATGATCTAAGAAGGCCTTCAAAATAAATGTTTATTCTTTAAAGCATGAAGGTTGGAAAAGTTATCATCTTATTCATGTAAAACTTTTCTGGTAATTTGCTCTCATGTCACTATCAGAGTCTTTTACTGTGGAGAATATAGTTGTTATAGTTGGCTTAGAACATGAATTGATTAATGTCCAACTGTCCTTGCTCATTGAGAAAAAATGATAATTTGACTCTTTTTCTGGAAATGTTAAAAGCCTCCTTGTTCTCTTTGCTTCCATATAATCATTTTTAACAATATGGAAGGAAACCATCATATTCATAGTTCTTTTCCTGGACCAACTATGAATACCAATTGGAGACATTTATTTATTCATTTGAATTTTTTATTCTTTTTAGTTATACATGACAATATAATGTGTTTTGACATATCATACATACATGGAGAATAACTTCCCATTCTTGTGGTTGTACATGATATGGAGTTACACTGGTCGTGTGTTCATATATGAACATAGGAAAGTTATGTCTGATTCATTCTACTGTTTTTCCCATTCCCATCTCCCCTCCCTTCCCTTCATTCCCTTTGTCTAATCCACTGAACTTCTATTCTCCCCTCCTTCTTATTGTGTGTTAGCATCCTCATATCAGAGAGAACATTTGGCCTTTGGTTTTTTGGGACTGGCTTATTTTAGCCTGATAGTCTCCAGTTTCATCCATTTACTGGCAAATGCCAGAATTTTATTCTTCCTTATGGCTCAGTAATATTCCAGTTGGAGATATTTAAATGCTTCCTTTTAAAGGAAGTGATTTTAAAGTCCAAAACAAGGATCATCTTTCCCACCACCTTCAAACACCTGTCTTGGGTTAGTTTTTGTCATACGTCTAGATTCTAAAAGTAATTCTGGCTTTGTCATCCCACCTCCTTCTGTTATTTATTTATTTTTTGGTGGTGCTGGGGATTGAACCCAGGGCCTTGCACATGCTAGACAAGCACTCTATCAACTGAGCTATATCCCCAACTCTTCTATTATTCTGTAATTACAAATAAGTAGACCACAAGAGAGGGAGAGCTGGACTATTAAAAGGAGTAAGAAATACAACCCAGCAACTTTTCTACTCCATCTTGGTTCCTTTAGCATTGATTTTTGTTCCTTTCTCCCCTTTCTCCACCAGTTTTCTTGTAGACTGCCTGCCCTTCCCTCCCCTGCCACACACACCATTTACTGTTTCTGCCAATTGAGACCTGACCAGATTCTGTTCCCAAGCAGTCTCCACTTCTGGCTGTGGCAGCTGTCCTTGTGTGTTTGTATGCCTTGGGAGACTTTGAGTGTCTCTGACTAACTACTGAGACTTGGCTGAGATACCGATTTGAGGCCATCTGTTACTTTTCAGTCCTTGACTGTCATGAAATGTTTTCTTAGATTTTTTTTTTTTTTTTCTGTATCAGGGACTGAGCTCAGGGGCACTCGACCACTGGGCCACATCCCCAGCCCTTTTTTGTATTTTATTAGAGACTGAGTTGCTAAGTGCCTCACTGAGGCTGGCTTGGAACTCGCAATCCTCCTGCCTCAGCCTCCCAAGAGCTGGGATTATAGGCACACCATCGTGCCCAGCTTGTTTTCTTAGGTTTTAACTGATACTCTGTCAGCCAGATGCACTGAAGCAGACTAGTACATTGTAGAAGGCCTAGAATTTGGTATAAGTCAATTGTGGGGAGTTGAGGTTGAAGAGACAACCAAAAGTTGAGACTGCTTTCTATCCCTCTCAAATTCAGATGGTCTAACAGGTAGACTGAGAAGTTGGCCAGATAGGGAAGCAAATATCATCTCTATCACCAGTCAGATCTGGATAAGAACACATGACTTGTATCTGAGACATTTTGGGTTTTCTAATACTTCCCCCAAATCATTTACCCATTTCCAGGAAGAGCTATAGGGTCATAGTCATGCTTGTTATCTCATGGCCAAAAAAGAGAGAAAGAGACATTAAAAAACCTGGAAGGGCTGGGCCTGAACCAAACTGAGCATGCTCAGTTCCTTGAATTACCCTCACCAGCCCCATCCTACCTTCTTCTTCTCCCCTCCCTACCCCCAGGGATTACTGAGGAAGGCAGAGAGCATCTAGCAGTGTTTCCTCATCAGGACATTAGGGATGGGTCTGGAGGCTTCCCCTAACATTCCCTAGTGTTATGTTTTATTAATATATTAGATTTTTAAAAATATTTATTTATTTGCTTTAGTTGTACACAATGCCTTTATGTTTACGTGGTGCAGAGGATTGAACCCGGGCCACGCACGTGCAAGGCGAGCACTCTACCACTGAGCCACAACCCCAGCCCCATTAATATATTAGATTTGACACTTAGTGGTGACTGTCCCCTCAGGGAGGGAGATGAGAAGTTTGTCAGTGTGGACCTCCTCCCACCAAAATTAACTTCTGCTCTCTAGATTCAGTTGTACCCCCAGAAGGACCTGAAGGGAATACAGAGTATTTTCATTATATTTACAGCAAGGGACATTGGTATTCTAGGCTGCACATTCATTCCCTATTCTATTTTCCTGCTAAATTATTTGCAACCCCGTTGAATGGTATATGAGAAGCCCAAGTAGCAGCACAAAAATTATGTCAGTAGTAAAATATCCCAAGCTTGAATGCAAACCTTTCTTATCATCAAGTAAGTGTCTAAGATGAAATAAAGTTCAGATCAAAAATTCTTGCCTTTATAAATCAAGTCGAAAGAAATTAAACTTAAAATTTATATTCTAAATAAAGTACCAAAGCATCTTTACCCAATTTAAATCCTGCTTTGCTTGGGTAGAACAAGGATTTTCTAAGCAGCATAGCGAGGGTTGTATCCCCTGCACTAGATATATATTGCAGGAGCCCTGTTTGGGGATTGGCTTGAATTGCAGTTGACTATGAGCCGTGGAGATTTGGCCATTGTCGCTATCCGTAGTCTCACGGGATTTTGTTGCGGGATCTGGAGTGACTTGGCCGAAATTGCTGATCGGGTCAGCGCCATTTTAGTGGTGTGTTTGGCGTGAGTTAGTTGTTAGAACCAGAGAGAAAAGTTATCAGAATAAAAAGCTGTTTGTCTCCAGTTTGCTTCTGAAGTTCTTCCCGCGGCTCCGGTGCTCCGAGCGCTTCAGGCGGCAACAATGTATCCATTAAGTCTGCCAAACTTGAATTCATTTACATCAATTCACATTTATCTCACTTAAAAATATAGTCCCAAAAGGTAATAGAAGACACATTTATTACAACACCAGCCCCGATTCCATGAAATTTCATTGCACAAGCAAACTCCAAGCTCTAGAGCAGTTATATCTGCAGAAAAATTGATGTAGATGGTCAGTGCACAGCATTAACATAGTTGGGAGAACAAAACCACGTGTCTATACTGCCTCCACCCTCTGAGGTGACACGTTGCTGCCTTCTTACAAACACAGATTGTTTGTGTTGCTGGCAACTCCAGGCACCAGGTCTTAAGAAAATCCTCCAGCCAATTACAGAAGGCTGATGAGAATAGAAAGAAATTATCTTTTCATTAATATGCAGAGAAATGTAAATTCAAATACTATGCTACCCCATTGACACCCCTCAGGTTGGCAAAAATTAGAAAGTTGGTTACTGTCAAGTGTTGGCAAGGGTGGGAAGAAATGGCAACATCATGGTTGGCAGGCAGTTGTGATTATATTCTTTGTGGTGAGCAGGCTGGCATTACTCAAGAAAGCTAACACAGCACATAAGGTATGCCCTCCAAATTTCCCTCCTGGAAATTTGTTTCACCCAAAATTTCACCAAGCAGACATATGACAGTGATCATCCCAGCATTATAGGTAATAGAAAGCAGTCAGCGGTGATATAGATGTTCATCACTTAGGAAATGGAATAAGTAAAAAATATGAGATGGAATACTGTGTAGCTGCCAGAAGCAATGGCCTATATTTACGTAGACTTATATTAATAGCTTTCAGAAAACAATATGGAATAAAATCAGAACAAGGAAGTAATTTACCACATCCTGTGGCTTGCTTCTTCACTGAAGTCTTGATGTGGAGGGAGGATCCAGAGCCTCAGTGGGCCAGTCAGGCCAAACCCAGACCATGGACCTGCTGTAGCTTCCACTACTGCAGGGGGAGTGGGAGTAATTAAGGCTGTATCAGAACTTGGCAGTCAGACAGGAAGGGGTAAGGCAATGGATGTCAGCAATGGCAGCCACAGTAGCACCCATAAGCAGGGTGCTCAGGAGCTAGGGAGGCTAAGAGACTCTGAGAAGGCATATAAAAAGTGTCAATCAGCCTGGCGTGGTAGAGCATGCCTGCAATCCCAATGGCTCAGGAGGCTGAGGCAGGAGGATCAAGAGTTCAAAGCCAGCCTCAGCAGTGGCAAGGCGCTAAGCAACTCAGTGAGACCTAGTCTCTAAATAAAATACAAAATAGGGCTGGGGATGTAGTTCAGTGGTCGAGTGCCCCTGAGTTCAATCTCTGCCCCCCCCCCCCCACCACCCAAGAAAAAAGTGTCAATCAGTTTCTCTCAACCAACTTAATGAAATAAGGAATGGAAACAGGTGAGATTAGCAGCTTGCCCAGGGTTACATATGTAGTAAGTGACAAATCTGGGATTCTAACTAGATGGCCTGGCTCCAGAGTTTACACTCTTAACCACAAGCTCACCCAGGTCCTTACCAGTTAAGTGCAACCCAGTATAAATCAGATATTGTGCTAAGAGCAGGCTTCAGCTGTGAAAATTTTAAAGATAGAGGCTAAGAGGAGAGACATATGTTGAAGGGCTCAGAGGAAAATCTTGACCATCATCCATAATTTTGCTAAGGAGCTGACCACTTCCTACTTATCCAGGAATTTATGAACAAGCCCTCTCCTGAATTGGGAATAGATACTGACTCCTTCTATAGGTCCCCAGCTGTTTAGCAGATTTGGTCAGCTCTCTGAGATGTTGTTGAATAACTGGAAACTTCCTCTCATTTTTGTATACACAAGAAGTCACATTTGATACTTTGGGAATCCATTGGAATACTTTACTTTAGATAGATTGGTGTAGTAAGTTTGAGGGTTTGGTGGTTAATCAAAGAAGAGTCAGGTTCATGAGAGGCAGTAACACAAAATTAATTTAGGCAGTGCGTGGCCTTAGCCTGCTGTGGAGAAGTAAGCAATATGGGGGGTCATTTTTACCCAATATACATGGGACCATCTCTGCTCCATGTATATTATAGTTGGTTAGGAAATTTTCCATTTGTTCAGCTTCTCCATTGCTGTAATAAGGTAGTAGGACCTAAACAAAGTTCTTATGGAAGCAAGAGTCTGGAATTCTGATAGAGTGAGATGCTTCTCCAAGCATGAGAGCAGGAAGTCTCTCACCGTTAAAGAGTTTCCAGAGACAGCGAGGAAGGGAAATAGGGCACGAGATTTCCTGAGGGAAAGGGTAAAGTCAGAGAGGGGGACTTTTGTGTCATGGTAATGTCACTCAACTGCAAGGTAGGATCACTAGCAGCAAGGTGAGGTGTCTTTGGATCTGAGAACTTCAAAGGACAGCAGCAGTTTGGGGTACTTTTTAGATATAAAGTTTGTCTTATTTTTGGCTAGCAGATGTTGGGTACAGTTAGGCTAGCAGATGTCAGGTATAGATGTCAGGATTAGAAGTACATAGATTCCAGATGGTTAAAATTGTTTACTTGTAATGTATTTAAAGCTATTTGATATGTGAGAATTTGCATTTGGTATCAGTGGGCTTTGGGTTAAAGCCCTTAGCCTGCTATGGAGAAGTAAGCAATATGGGGGCCATTTTTACCCAATATACATGGGACCATCTCTGCTCCATGTATATTGTAGTTGGTTAGGAAATTTTCCATTTGCTCAGCTTCTCCATTGCTGTAATAAGGTAGTAGGACCTAAACAAAGTTCTTATGGAAGCAAGAATCAGGAATTCTGGTAGAATGAGATGCTTCTGCAGGCCAACCAATACCTACTCTTCCATTTCCGTTCAGCTCCTCCATTTGAATCAGAATGTCAGGCAGCAACAACAGACTTGAGATATCAGCTCTCTGGCTCAGCTGCTTTGTAGATGACAAAGCTGCAGTCCAACCAGGCAAAAAGTTTTCCCCAGTGTCACATAGTTCATTGCAGAAGGAGACTAGAACCAAAGACAGGTGTCTTGAATTTTGCCCCATTTTATTGGCACTTTACCCTTTCCTTATCACACCATTCAGCCCTTGTGAATAAGTTTGCTGGCCATGTCTCTTTGGGAATGCCTTAGCTCATTTTTGTGGAAGGAAGCTTCAAAATGAACATCTCTTTCTCTTTCTACATCAAAAGGGTACCTTTAGGGGCTGTGGCTATGGCTCAGTGGTCGTGCTTGTCTGGCATTTGTGAGGCACTGGGTTCGATTCTCAGTACCACATAAAAATAAATAAATAAAATAAAAATGTCTATGAACAACTAAAAAATATTTAAAAAAGGGTACCTTTAGACACATGTCTGTTCAAGCAGAGATCCTGCCTGCTTTAGAATGTCCTGCAAACAATCACTTAGGAGAAGTCTTGTACCATAGTAAATTCCCCCTTTATCATTAAATTGAAGGATCCTATCCATACAAAGGTATCAGTTCCCAGAGTTCTATGCAATTTTGTTTTTGCCAAATAGTTTGTCATGTTACATCTTGATGCACTTTCTTGCAAGAACTCTTTAAAAAATCTTAGCAAATACCAACTGTGGCTAAGAGAGATTTAAAATATTGCAAAGCCCTATGAACAATATTCTAGCATCAGTTAATAGGTTTGATGATTCAGTCTTGGAACATATTACCCATGGATTGGAGATAAGGGATAGGGAGGCTCCTTGCTGGCACATTTAGGGGCCATTTGTGGTTTCATTGTACTCTTACCTTCATTGGGTTATGAGTAGATTATTTATACAAGTGATGGAGCTTTTTGCTTTCTCTCGTTTTAATTTTCCAAAAAATTAGAACATCTGTATCTCTGGACAAGGGTGCTGACTCAAAGAGTGAAAAAAAATCAAAAGTCCAGTTTCACACTTAACATGTCTTTGGCTTAATTTTCTGTCAGCATCTTTGTTTTCTTCCCCTTTAGTCCCTCTCTTCTCTCTACCCTGCCCATAAGTAAGAGATGAGATGGAGAGGGAGTGGAGTGTTATAAGGGCTGCTTGAGAAAATGATACTATGGAGACTAGACTGAAGATAATTTAGCTGTGTTCAAAATTCTTGGTCAGCTAGACAGCTTGATGCTCAAGATTGTCCACAGTCCTTTATGGTTGATAGAAGTTCAAAATGTTTTCTGGTCCTCTCTAACTCCCACCCTGCACAGAGGCTTGGCATTTTGCCCAAGAGTTCCTTGTCTTCTCTTTGTGTAACACTTCATGTATATGTCAAAATACCATTATGGCTTTTAATTCTTCCCACAGTACCTTTGGCACTGAGGATGGAAACTAATCTTTCCCACTCCTTATCAGAATTGTTTAAAATAATCAAGAATTCAGAAATCAGAGTGCTTTGGATTGAGGACAGAAAACATCATTTCATTGAAGAGCATTAGCTTATTCTAAACAACGAGAGTTGGAAGTTTGCTTTAAATTAGGTGGTAAATCGACTTTGTTTCCCCAGCCTTAAAATCTTCAAGAGAAAAGGTAAGGGATAGTTTTCCAGGCAGGGGCTGTGGGATCTGGTAGTGAATTTCTTGAGTATGTATGGTGGTGGAGAGATTAGGTCTGTGCTGAAGCACAAAGCCCAACAGACCATGAGGGTGGAAAGTTGGTGGAAGGAAAACTGAGGAGAATGGGAGGCTATGGGAGAGGTGCTAGATGTTGACATGAACTCCTCATATAGTAGGTATGCTTATATTAGTTGGGGCTCCTGATGTAGTTGGTAAAGTGGACATCTGGTTGTCTCCATTGAGGCTTTTTGTAACTGGCAGAAAAGAACCTACCTGAAATAGACCCAAGTATATGTGGAAACTTAATAGTGATAAAGAAGATTATAGGTACTCAATCAATATTTTTTGAATGAGAGAATTAATAAATGAATGAAAAGTTAAATAGGTTAATGAGCAGGTAGGTTTTTTTTTTTTTTTTTTTTTTTTTTTTTTTGGTACCAGGGATTGAACTCAGGGGCACTCGACCACTGGGCCACATCACAGCCCTTTTTTTGTATTTTATTAGAGACAGGGTCTCACTGAGTTGCTAAGTGCCTCACCATTGCTGAGGCTGGCTTTGAACTCGTGATCCTCCTTCCTCAGCCTCCCAAGTGCTGGGATTACAGGCATGTGCCACCGCGCCCGGCAAGCAGATAGTTTTTTTATTGGTGCATATAAATTATACAGAATAGTGGGTCTCATTGTGTCATATTTATGTATGTATGTAACAAGTAGTTTATTTAAAAGGGAAGTATAGTCGGGCACAGTGTCACATACCTGTAATCCCAGCAGCTCAGGAGGATGAGACAGGAGGATCTTGAGTTCAAAGCTAGCCTCAGCAACAGCCTGGCACTAAGCAACTCAGTGAGACCCTGTCTCTAAATAAAATACAAAATAGGGCTGGGGATGTGGCTCAGTGGTCGAGTGCCCCTGAATTTGATTCCCAGTACCAAAAAGAAAGGGGGGGGGAGTTTAAGCAGCCTAATTAATATACATGAGGTCCATAGACCAGTGCTTGGTACATACTAAGTCCTCAATATATTTAGCTATTGTTATTCTTATACTAATAATAGTACTTGTTAAATTCAGAGTAATAATATCATCTAAACTAAAAGCCAAATTTAAAGAGTAAGGAAATACCAATTTCTGCTTTTTAAATTGAGATTAAAAATAAGCAGACCAACATTTTGATGAGATGGGTACTTTTTTATAGGTAATTGCCAGTGACTTGACCAAAAACAATTAGAGAGAAAGTTAGTTAGTATAAGAAATGATAAAAATAATGATTTGTTAAAAAAACAAATACTGCTAGAAACAGATTGTTACAATATTGTTATTTGTACTACAGAGATGGTACCTGTAACATTTTTTTCAGGTTAAGTTATTTTTCTTTTTTTCCATTTTTAAAAGATTTACAGATTTTTTTCCTTTTGCTTTTTTTTCCCTTTCTTTTCAGCAATTAGTTCTTCCCTTCTCTGTGACAAGGAAAAAAATCTAAATGTGCAACAATAGAGAATTTATTGGAATGTGTTAATCTTCCAATGTTGGGGAAAAAAACTCACACCAATAGAAAGAGTTGAAAACTGCCCCATGGTATAACAAAATTACTAAGACTAGGAAAAGAAGTGGCTAGCTGTAGACATTTTCAATAAAATTGCTGTTTAAATAGATGATTATGTTGACCAATTTGCTTTGGGCTACATTGTCTAGACCTTTAGACTCATAATTTTGCCATAAAGGAAGAAAATCAGAAATGTGGTCAGAGATTCACATGCAATAATATTGGTCCCAAGTTAGCAATGACACCCCCCAAAATCCATAAAACATAATGCCCATCATTAGAAGGATGGCCCGGCTGGAGGGTAAAGATCTAGGAACAGGTAGAAACACTGTTGCTTTCTTCATATTGGGGTTTGGAACTCCTTAGTATAATTACTTAACTTGTTTAGCAAATTCTCTTAGACTGAGAATTGGAGTATGTTTCTTGAAAAGTCGCTAAATTATAGTTTATGAAATAGATTCCCCCAAAGAAACATGAAAGCATTTATTACAGCTCTGACACAGACATTAAATTGTTTCCACCTGTTTCTAAGAAGGACAGCCTGGTGACAGAAGCAGTAGCACTCAGGAATAAATGGGCAGCAGTTATCTGTGAAAGGAGCAGTGGCAAAATTAAAGATATTCCCTTTGTCATGCTCACATATACCAATGTAGCATACTCTTTTTCTTGGGAAGATGTTTTAACATATGGAAGCAATTTCGTCTCCTAATTAAGATCACATTTGTGAATAAAAGCAGAGGAAGGAAGCCAGCTTGACAAGGGTATCGTACTAAAAGCCAGGGTAACTGGGAAGTCTTTGAAGGATGTAAAATGAAGGTAGTTCGGGTTTGGAAGGAAGTGGTTTTATAGACCTAGTTTTGTCTTGGTTGTTTTGTGGTTGTTATTGGAATGGTGTCTGAGACTCATTAGGGGTTTGGTTCTGACATATTTATAAAGAGACACAAGGCTTTCCTGCATTTGGTAGCACCCCTGTTGCTGTAGGTTAGAAAAATGTACCCTTATCCTCTTTGGAAGAGTTATATTACTTATGTTCTAGAAGCTTCCTTGTATGTTATTCGAACCACATGATTTTAAGCCATTAAACTCTTCAAACATAGGCTGAACTCTTTTTTTTTTTTTTGTGTGTGTGTGTGTGGTACCGGGGATTGAACTCAGGGGCACTCGACCACTGGGCCACATCACCAGCCCTTTTTTGTATTTTATTTTAGAGACAGGGTCTCACTGAGTTGCTAAGTGCCTCGCCATTGCTGAGGCTGGCTTTGAACTCGCGATCCTCCTGCCTCAGCCTCCCAAAGTGCTGGGATTACAGGCGTGCGCCACCGCGCCCGGCAGGCTGAACTCTTTAAAGGAAAGTTTCCTAACTACTTTCAACTGAGAATTATGAAATGGGAAGAAAGAAGATGGAAGAATAGTTTGGTATTTTAATACCTGTGTAAGCATTATTAATCAGAACAAAAACAGAGAAAAGGAGAAAGTAAACAATTTCACTGATGGAATTTAAGTGCATTAGTTCTGTCCATTCTTTAACAGATTTGTAGAGGAATGTTGTATTTTAGTTTGTCATGGCCCAATTTGTTTTAATGCTATGGAAATGGATACATTGATAGCTAAGCTTTAACAAAAAAAAAGAATGATTTATTTAAATTGCCATTTCACCTTGAGGGTGTATTGACAGTTTAATACTATACATAAAAATAAGCAGAATACAGGAAAGAATGTACCTAATTGTGATATTTCTTTATGCTTGAAAATCAGCAGTGTATGTAATAGAAACACTAATTCCAGGTTTGTCAAAGTGCATTGGAAGCTGTCATTTTCACCTTTGCGTTAAGTGACCATAATTTACAGTGCTATTTCAACAGAATTGTGATGGAAGATCATAGATAATTTAAAAAATTGACCTGCTTTTCAAAAAATGTGCATATATCTGTATACATGCATGTACCTACTCACATATTCATGGGAACAGCTTCCAACTGAGTTTTATCTTATTATAGATTGAGTAGAATAACATACATTTAGTTTAGGGGGGTTGGGACCATCAATTACTCAAGACATGTGATATTGAAATCCTCAGTGATCTAAATTTCAATACAAAAGAATAGTAGAATCAGAATTCTATTTGAGGATACATATGTAGTGAAAAATATCTAAAATCAATTTTAAAAATTCCCTTTAGCCTTTTTCACACCATGAAGCAATATGATATATTTGTGGCTTTATAAAGTCTGTCATTGCTGGGTGTGTAGTGTGCAAGACTGTAATCCTAGTGACTTGGGAGGCTGAGGCAGGAGGATTTCAAATTTGAGACCAGCCTCTGTAATTTAGCCAGGCTCTAAGCAACTTATGGAGACCCTGTCTCAAAAAAAATTTGTAAGAAGGGCTGAGGATGTGGCTCACTGGGAAAGTGTCCCAGTCCCAAACAACAACAACAAAAAACCAACCAACCAAACAAACAAACAAAGTCCTTGGTTTCTATTTAAAAATTTCAAATGAATGCATAAAATGAAAACAGAATGCTCTGTGTATGTGTGTGTGTGTGTGTGTGTGTGTGTGTGTGTACGCGTGTGTGCGCACATTTATCTGTGTAGTTGCAGTCTTAGGCAGATTATTAGTTTTTAGATATTGTGGCTTAGTTTGAGAAGCTAGAGGCAGGAATAAAAGAAGAAAAATAGCCAGCCCAGGAGGGCAAGATTGATGGCTAAAGCTGAGGGCAAAACAGAGGGAGTTAACCAGTGGCCCCCCACTAGCTCCCCTGAATTACTGAGGCTGGTCTCAACTAGTCCTAGTTGCCCACCATCATCCCAGCCACAATCTCACTTCTCAATAACTCCAGTCTGAGAAATCAGAAGACAATTTTACAAGTTAGAGTATGAAGGAAAAAAATTAATTTTCTGACCCAGAACTTCAAACCCAGAAGTAGACTTAAACATCAGCAAGTGTTCCCACAAGGTTTTCAGATGAATGAACTAAACCCAGAGGAAGATAAGTGCTTTGATAGTCAACAGGGAAAGCAATATCAAAGACTGCTGATTTCAGTTCAAGGTTATTTTTATTCCACATTCTGAGAGAATGCTAGTAAAAATTCAGCCAAGAACCTCTCTGTGATTAATCTCTTTGCTGTAGGCAGGGACATTGAGGGCAGAGATTGAGAAAGATGCTTAAACCAAACAGGCGTCCTTTGTCTGAAAGTTAATATTGCCCGAGTGGAAGAGTCACTTGATATCATGTGAAGTTTATCTGGATCTTTTTAGAGGTAACTTTAGATGTCTTCACCAGAAGGAAGGAAAAAAAAAAAAAAAAAGAAAGAAAGAAAGAAAGAAAGAAAGAAACAACCACCAGTCTCTTTCCAGATGGTGCCATATGAACCTAATCACCTAATGATCCTAGATCCTGTGTCCCTCGTGTGCTGCCCTTGTTTTATGTATGCTTCAAGCTCTTCAGATTGATTGTGAATCTTTGGCCCTGGGTTGCACTTGATGTCACAGGTCTTTCTGGTTTCATTTACGTATGCACAGGGGAATTTGCCTTGCCAGTCTTTGAAGCTGTACTAATGCAGCTTGACCTTCTAAGCCATGTAAAACCCCATTAGACCATTTTATTTTATTTTTATTAGTTCATTTTAGTTAGAGATAACATTTGGGTTCATTTTGACATAATTACGCAACCATGGAGTAAAATTTGCTACCAGACCATTTTAAAGCCCAAAGCCTTTTTAGGTGACATTCATAAGAAAGGAAAAAGATTGACTGATTGTCAACATTTCTTATTATAATTTATAATTCTAATTTAATGTACAGATGTACACTTTGAGCATACTAAATTTGCTTGTCCTGAAGAGAGGCATTTTGCTACATATAGATATAGATATTGATGAATATCCTATACATACTGTCAAAATATATTACTATACATGGAATTTGCCATCGTGAAACATCATTTGATAAATATTTATTGAACCTGGGTGCAGAGGAGCACACCTGTAATCCCAGGAGCTTGGGAGGCTGAAGCAGAAGGATCACAAGTTCAAAGCCAACTTCAGCAACTTAGTGAGTTCTATGCAACTTAATGGGACTCTGTCTCAAAATAAAAAGGGGCTAAGGATGTGGCTCAGTGGTTAAGCACTCCTGGGTTCAATCCTTAGTACCAAATAAATAAAAGTAAATATTTGTTGAATACCTACTATGTTACAGATAAGTTGCCCCTGAGAATTCAGTGATAAAGGCATAAATGTCCTTGTTCTCATGGAACTTATGTAATTATTCTCTGCAAAATTATGTCCTTATCAATGGTGGGAAATAATTCTGGGTTCTGTATTTTCTTTTTGTATATGTATAAATGCTTTTTTTTTTTTTTTTTTTTTTTTTTTTTTTGGTACCAGGGATTGAACCCAGGGGCACTTAACCACTGAGCCACATCCCGAGCCCATTTGGCATTTTATTTAGGGACACAGTCTCACTGAGTTGCTTAGGGCCTCTCTAAATTGCTGAGGCTGGCTTTGAACTCATGATCCTCCTGTCTCAGCTCCCAAGCTGCTGGGATTACAGGTGTGCACCACAGTGTCTGGCTATAAATGCATTTTTAAATTTTTTTTTTAGTTGTAGTTGAACACAATATCTTTATTTATTTATTTATTTATTTTTATGTGGTGCTGAGGATCCAACCTAGTGCCTCACGTGTGGGAGGCAAGCGCTCTACCACTGAGCTATAACCCCAGCCCTATAAATGCATTTTTTAAAAAAAATTATTTATTTGCTTAGTTGTACAAATGCCTTTATTCTTTTTTTTAAATATTTGTTTATTTACTTTAGTTGTACACAATGCAATACATTTATGTTTTTACGCGGTGCTGAGGATCGAACCCGGGCCGCGCACATGCCAGGTGAGCGCTCTACCGCTGAGCCATAACCCTTGCACCCTATAAATGTATTTTTAAAGTAAGTTTTTTTATTAAAATATAAATACAGAAAAGTACACACATCAAGTACATATCTCAGAGAATTTTCTTCACTAAGTGAAGGCACCAATGAAACCAGCAGCCAGATCAAAAAGCAAATGTTTCCAGTGCCCCCCAATCCCCCCACACTTTTTTTAAACTCCATCTAGTTACTAACTTTCCTAAGGTAAACACTTTTCTGACTTCTGACACCCATAGGTTAATTTCATCTTGTTCTGAACCTTCCAGAAATGAAATCACATGCTGCTTGCCTTCATTTGCTAAATATTCTGCTTGTGAGATTGCTATGATTTGTTTCATCTAGTTAGGTTTATTCATCCTCCTTGCTCTATAGTATTTCACTGTATAACTGTTTTACAATTCATTTATCCATTCTGTTTTTACAGACATATAGGATATTTTCAGTTTGTGTTTGTTATCTACAGTGCTGCTATTAAAAATCCTTGTACATGTCTTTAGGTGAATATTTAAATTGGGTATACACCTGTGAGTTGGATTGTTGGGTCAAAGGTTATGCATATACATTTAAACTACATACCACCAAGCAGTTTTCCAAAGTGTTTGTACCAAATCATACTCCATTAGCAGTATATGAACATTCCAGTTACTCCACATCCTTGACAAGCTAATTCATTTTTGTGTGTATTTTTAAGTTACAAAAAAAAAAAAAAAAGAAAGAAAGGTAAGCAAAGAAATTTAACAGGGAAAAAATATAATAAAGTTAGTTTAGTGATAAAAAAAAAAAAAAAGAAAGGTAGACTAGAGCCACTGGGGCTTTGTGATAAGTAATGAGACATTATAAAGTTTATAGCAAGAGTGCTAATCCTTTGGATTTTGGTCTGCACCAATGATTCCATATGGCATTATATTGAATCACAAACTTTACTTAACTGTTGATGTAAACAAAGGCACTGTTTACAATGAAAAATTCTCTAAAACTTTGCCTTTCTTACATTTGGAGTTGGGGCTTTTACAAGCCAGCAGTAGCAGATCATCTTTTTTGGCAAAAGAGCCAATTGAGAAAAAATAATAATATATAAACCACTTTTTCAAATTTCAAAATGGAAATGGCTTTATGGAATCCTGGGGAAGAAATGTACATTTGGATGTGAGATAAACTACTATATCAAGTGGAAGATTAAAAGGGAGAAAGTGTAGTAACTCTTGGCCAGTAAAATATTAACATTGGGGGCCAGTCATAGTAGCACACACATGTAATCCCAGCACATGGGAGGCTAAGGCTGGAGGACTGCAAGTTTGAGGCCAACATCACCAACTTAGTGAGGCCCTAAGCAACTTAGCAAGACCTTGTCTCAAAATAAAAAATGAAAAGGGCTGGGAATGTGGCTTATGGCTCAGTGGTTAAGTGCCCCTGGGTTCAATCCCCAGTATAAAAAAAATTATATATATATATGTGTGTGTGTGTGTGTGTGTATGTGTATGTATATAATATAAACATATACACATACATACACACTGGGGCATATTTGAGAAATGGCTGTAGGGAGACATCTGTCATCCTACAATTAACTTGTCCTCCATATTGTAAAGCTAGGAGGGCTAACTTCTGGACCAAGACCTTAAGAGGAGCTGTATTAGCAGCCCACTCTGCTTTAATAGCACCTCCCTAGGAGGAACCGTAAATACAATAAATCTGAGCCTGGACCTATTACAGAAGGGCCCAACTAAAGTAAAGAACCTTATTCTGCTGGAGGTTTGGCTCAGTGGTAGAGCACTTGCATAGCATGTGTGAGTCCCTGGGTTCCATCCCTAGTGACCTTATTCTTAGAAAAATGCTGATTTTTTTTTCTCTTTTCAGTCCAAGGTTTACACTCGCACACCAACCTTATATTTGGACTTCAAATTGGACCAAGGAGCAAAGCATTCCCAGCCTATTCCTGAAGGTATGATGGGTTCTGAGGTTTAGTAATCATGTCAAGAAAAAAAAGAAAGAAAGAAAGAAAGAAAGAAAGAAAGAAAGAAAGAAAGAAAGGAAGGAAGGAAGGAAGGAAGGAAGAAAGAAAGAAAAAGAAAGCAAGCAAGGGTCTACTTTCTCTGGAATGTGGTTGTTTATAAACCTCAGCACAAAATCCTATGAAATTTATTGATGTTTAATTATGTTTAAATTAGCAAATGTCGTTGGGCCCTTTCAAGTTAAGAAAAGCAGGAAGAATTTATAGAATGTTGGGACCTGACCTTCTGGGTCACACCCCTCAATTTACAAGTGTAGACACCAAGGCACAACGGATTTGAAACTTGGTCAAGGCCGGTCAAGATTTAATGGATGAGGTAGGGCAAGTAAATTAACCATGTTTCCTGACTTTCTGGCCCCTGTTAACTCACAGTATTTCTGGAGGCAAATTCTGAACTTTGGTACTTAAGAACAAATGCATACTTGATTGCAGTGCAGGTTTTGCTTGATATAGGTATGGCTATGGAAGGCTAACCTTTGAGTTGACATTTGAATACGAAGAATAATTAGAACACTCTCAAGTATTTGAGGTCAGTTTTATTTTTAAAAATGGCTAGGGCTGGGAGTGTAGTTCAGTGGCAGAGTATTTGCACTGCAAAAACAAAGAAAGAAAAGCAAAAGATTACACTCAAGGTCATTGTTCATCAAATTTAGATCCACACTATACATGACTTTTATGATAGTAAGTTTAAGAGCTTATGTGCTTTAACTGTTGTGTGTAATATTTTTTGTTTCTACTTTTTTTTTTTTTTTTTTTTTTTTTTTTTTTTTTTTGGTGGTGCTGGGGATTTAACCCAGGGCTTTGTGCATGTGAGGCAAGCATTCTACCAACTAAGCTATATCCGCAGCACTTGCTTTTACTTTTGATATTTGCTTCTATCCAATCCTTTTTCTCCCTTATTACCAGTAGCAGGGCCCTTTCTCTCTGTATAGTCCAGATCTAGGGTATAGCCCAGAACTATCCTGGAATTAAATCTTGCTGTATTTACCGCCACACTTATTTTCTACATGTGTGCATGCAGATATACACATATATAGGGTTCTTTTGTCATTGCTTTACTAAAATGAAATCACATTATACTTTTTTGCATCTTGTGTTTTTTTTTTTTTTTTTTGACAGAACAATACTTTATGGAAATTCCTCCTAATCTACTCATGTGGCTACTTTTAGCAGTGATGTTCTACATTGTGGGCTTACAACAATGGATTTAGCTATTTCCTATCAGTGGGCATTCACTTTGTTCCTAGCACCTGGCTACTGCCAACTAGTCTGCAGTAAACACCCCTTTACATTTGTCTTCCCATATGGGGATTTATTTTAATGGGACAGGTTTCCAGGGATAGTCAACAGGTATGTACATGTGTAGTTTTAAAAAATATTACCAAATGGCAGTAAAAAATGACAGCCCCACTTTCTTTTTTTGGAGGTGGGTAGCAGGTATTGAACTCAGGGGCACATGGCCACCGAGCCACATCCCTAGTCCTTTTTATATTTTATTTAGAGATAGGGTTTCTGTGAGTTGCTTAGGGCCTTGCTAAGTTGCTGAGGCTGGCTTTGAACTTGTGATCCTCCTGCCTCAGCCTCCTGAGCTGCTGGGATTACAGGTATGCATCACCGCACCTGGCCCGGCAACTCCACTTTCTATCAGCAGCATTACAATTTCTCCAGGACCCCATCAGCAGAAGGTATATAGTTCATGTTTATTTTGGCTCTGCTCTTAGCTATCACCTGTGTATTGCCTCATGAGAGAATGGGTGTATGCCCATTTGCAAAACTGTATTGGTATTTTCTTGTCATTATGAATTTTAAATCTGATATTTGTTTTCAAACACATTTAGAGGGATATGAAGCACGAGAACTAAGACATTACTTCTAGTTAGTAAGTTCTGTCTTTTTCAGTCTCTCTCCCTCTCTCTTGCTCACTTGCACTCTGTTTGTCTCTCTCTTTTACACACACACACATAGACATGCTTCCATTGAATTAGGTGACAAATTCAAAGTTTGAGACTTTACTGTCTAGTACTGGGCAAACAATTAATTCAAGTATTATAAAGTAATTATTATTTGCAGATTTGATGGTCTCAGCTGCCTGGAGTCAGACACACTGGACATAATCTTGTGCTATACTAATTTTATTATGATGTCATTCAACTCAAGGTTACCCTTTGTCTTTTATTTATTTACTTTTTTTTTTTTTTTTTTTTTTTTTACCACTTTTCCAGGTCAAATTCCACCACAAACTCCAAGGACTGTCTAAATTTATTTTATTTGGATGCTTTGTTGCATCAAAAATTCCTTGAACTGTTAAGAGCATTGGCTGGATCCTTGACATGTTTTGTTTATAATATTTTGATGATTTTTCTTACTCACGGTAAAGGGATTTGACATGGATATCTGGGTTATGTTTGGCTTTTGGCATACACTTTGCAGTCTGATTTAATGTCGACTTGGTTGTATCATTACCAGACTAATTGGATAGAAACAGAAGTATATACTGCTACCATCCCATCCCTGATACCAACAAAATGCCTGTGTCCCAAGGGAAACCCTGTTAAGGGAGCCCAGAACCATTTTTCATGAATCAGGCTAGGGTTTATTTGAATTCCTTCCCATACATAGTATTAGAATTGATTTTTACCATTGCATTATTTCCTTTGGGCTAGGCACGTTTCTGTAGGGTTGTGCTAATCTCACAGAAACAGATGTTTTATACCGTGATGATTTGGAAGACCGTTGATATCAGAAATTGAGCTGGATGGTGCATCACTTACAAAGAATCCAATTTGTCAAGTCTCTGAAGGTACCAGATTCCTTTCACATTGGCCACACATTTTTCATATTAGTTCTTGGCTAAAATAAGAACAAGTAGGGTTCTTTTGTAGTGACTTTTACCATCTCTTGCAAGGCAATCTGATTTTTCTTATATAAACTGATACACAGATAACATTATCTGTTATCATACATTATGAAGGACATAAATCTGTGTTTCTAGGAAGAATATCAATCTTTTCCAAGAAATTTGTGCCTTCTGGTCCTCATGTCCCCTTTGTCTTCTGACTGACTGCATCAAAGTTTGGCCCTCAGTAGCTACTCTGTTTATTTTCTCCATCTTCCTTCACAACATCTCTGCTTCTGGGTACTTAAAAGCATGATATGGAATGTTAAAAATGTAGAAATGTTATAGTATGGAAAAAGTTGGATTTTGTGAATCTTTTGTTTCTCTAACCTTACAACTTTTTTGTGGTTACTGGGGATTAAACCCAGGGCCACTTAACCACTGAGCCACATCCCCAGCCCCTTTTTATATGTTATTTAGAGAGAGGGTCTGGTTGAGTTGCTAAGGGCATTTCTAAATTGCTGAGGCTGGCTTTGAACTCTCAATCCTCCTGCCTTAGCTTCATGAGCCACTGGGATTACAGGTATGCACCACCGTGCCTGGTCCACCTTATAACTTTTCTTTTGAATATGTGTAGGTAAATAAACAATTTATTTAGAGTATGTATAGTCAATTCCTTTGTGGTAGGCATATTAATGCCCCCCCCACCAGATATTTATATCTTAGTTCCCAGAACCTATGAATATGTTATGAGGCAAAAGGGACTTTGCAAATATGACTAAACGAAGGTTCTGGAGATGGAGAGTGTTATATTTTGGATAAGTGTCTCTCAAAGGCCATGTTCATGGAAGCTTGGTCCCCAGTCTGTAGCACTATTTGGAGGTGGTAGAAACTTTAGGAGGTTGGGTGTAATGGGAGCAAATTAGGCCACTGTGTATGTGTCCTAGAAGGAGATATTGGGATCCTGGGCCCTCTTCTTCTTCTCTTTTTCACTTCCTGGTTGCCATGAGGTGAGCTGCCATGATATTTTGCCTTACCAAAGGCCCGAAAGCAAAATAGTCAACTGAGCATGGACTGAAACCTCTGAAACCATGAGCCAAAGTAAATTTTCTTCTTTCAAAGTCAGTTATCTCAGGTATTTTGTTGCAGTAACGGAAAGCTGACTAATACAGAGAGATTAAGCTGGATAATTCAGGTGGGTACAGTGTCATTATTAGAGTCTGTGTACATGAAAAATGAAGACAGAAGTCACAGAGAAGGAGGGAAGACAACAGAAGCAGTGATGTGATTGTGATTTATTGAAGCAGCAACAGGAAACTAATGTAACCTCTTAAATATCGTTAATATATTTTTGCTTCTGTGTTTACATTTAAAGGGAAAGAGAAAGAAAAGGAGCCATATCTTCTTAATTTGATTTAGAAAGTAGATATTGGGGCTGGGGATATAACTCAGTTAGTAGAGTGCTTTCCTGACATGCACAAGGCCCTGGGTTCAATCCTCAGCACCAAAAACAAAACAAAACAAAACAAAAACAGTAGATTTTAATGCTCTCCATCAATAACTACTTGGTAAATCTCTTTAAGCTATATTTCAATAAATCTTGTTGTATTAGTTAACTATATGCTGCATAAAAAAATTACCCCAAAACTTGGTGCCTTAAGGCAACATGTAATATCTCACATTGTCTCACAACTTGGCTGTGTTCTCTGGCTCAGAGAGACTATTACAAGGCTGCAATGAAGGTATCAGCCACGGCTGTAGTTATGACCCTCACCTGGGAAGGATGCACTTCCAAACTCATGCTTATGTGATTGTTGGCAGCATTCAGTTCCTAGAGGTTGTTGGCTAGAGTTTGTTCTCTATTCCTTGCCACATGGCCTCTCCATAGAACATGTTATGGTTTAGATTTTGAATATCCCCCTTTAACCATTTTTTTGTGTGTGTGGTGCTGGGGATTGAACCCAGGACCTTGTGCATGGGAGGCAAGCACTCTACCAACTGACTTATATCCCCAACACTGTGGAGGTCCCCCTTTAAAAGCTCATTTGTTGAAAACATGATGCCCAAAGGAGCAAAATTCAGAGGTAGGACTTTTAGGCAATGATTGGATCATGAGGACTCTGACCTCATCATATGGATGAATCCACTCATAGCTGAATGGACTACTAAGATGTGGGACCTAGCTGGAGGAAGAAGGTCCCGAGGGACATAATCTTGAAGAGTTTTATCTTCTTCCCAACCCTGCCCCCATTCCTGCCTGCCATGAGCTCAGTGGCTTCCTTCTGCCATGCTGTTTCTCCCTGGAGCCAGCTGACCAGGGACTAACCTCTGAGACTTCGATCAAAATAAACTTTCCTCTTCTAAGTTGTTCTTTTTTTTTTTTTTTTTTTTTGGTACTGGGGATTGAACTCAGGGGCCCTCGACCACTGGGCCCCATCCCCAGACCTTTTTTGTATTTTATTAGAGACAGGGTCTCACTGAGTTGCTAAGGGCCTCGCCATTGCTGAGGCTGGCTTTGAACTCGCGATCCTCCTGCCTCAGCCTCCCAATGCTGGGATTACAGGCATGCGCCACCGCGCCCGGCTCTAAGTTGTTCTTATCAGGTATTTTGGTCACAGTGATGCCAAGTTGACTAACATAGCAGCTCACAACATGGCCTCTGGATTTATCAGAACACACAAGTGAAAGAGTAAAAGAAGACAGGCAAAATGGAAGCCAGAGTCTTTATAACCTAAACTCAGAAGTGACATCCTATCACTTTTGCAAGTCATTAGGTGCAGCCCACACTCAGCGGGTGACACAGGGCAGTAACAGGAGACAGAAGTCATGGAGGTAATCTTATAGTTAGTCAACTGCAACACTTATTATCTTGGTTAAAAGGATAATGCATTTTTCCATAAGGTCAATGACTCAAAAATGAGTAGTGATTTTTTGTTTTGTTTTGCTGTGCTGGTAATTGAACCTAGGGCTTCATGCATGCTAGGTAAGCATTCTACCACTAATCCATACCCCAACCCCCTTTTGATTTTTTAAAACACGATTTGAATAAGTATGAAGAAATACATGCTGAGTTTTCCTCAGATGCCTAAATGTCTTTTCAGTTATTCTTTACTGTTAAGGAGAAAACCCCAAACATGAATGATTCTGTAATTTTTTAGATTTTGGGGTATTTCTATAGAGACAGTGAAAGCTGATTTTTTTTTTTTTTTTTTTTTTTTTTTTTTTTTTTTTGGTATTAGGGATTGAACTCAGGGGCACTCAACCACTGAGCCACATCCCCAGCCATTTTTTGTATTTTATTAGAGACAGGTTCTCACTGAGTTGCTAAGTGTCTTGCCATTGCTGAGCTGGCTTTGAACTTGCAATCCTCCTGCCTCAGCCTCCCAAGTGCTGGAATTATAAGCATGTGCCACCGCGCCCAGCTGTGAAATCTGATTTTAATCACCACACCAAATACATGATTTAAGTCATGGATAGTTTTTTGCAAAGCTTTCTACTTAGAATATTCAGTCAGTTTCCCTCATACTTAAATATACATATAACATTTATGGATATAAATCAATAAGTCTTCAGAGCAGTGATGAATGGGAAACAGAAGCTGAAATGTAAAATTATCCAGCAAGAAGTTTCATATCATTTTTCTTTGGGTAGGGTGTTCATGTTGTTTTTTTTTTTTTTTTTTTTTTTTTTTTTTTTTTAATATTGATTTCCTGGAGGTCTTTATATATACAGAATACTAATTATTATCAGTTATTTGCATTACAAATATCTTCTCCCTTTTGCCTTTTCACTCTTCTATACTATTATATCTTTTATATTTTAATAAATAAGAAGTCTTTAAGTGTATGAATCTATTCCTTAATGATTAGTGCTTTCTGTGGCTTCTTTAATACTCATTACCCAACTCAAGATCATGAAAGTATTCACTAACAAAATGCTTTGTTATTTTGCTTTTCATATTGATGTATTTACTCACCTGGAATTAGTTTTCTTTTTTAAATTATTTTTAATTGACAGATAAAATTGCATTTATCATACACAACTTGATGTTTCGAAGTAACTATATCTTTATCTATATATCTTGTAGAATGACTAAATCTAGCTAGTTAACATGCATTATGTAGTTATCATTTTGCTAAGAACACTTAGCACTTTTCAAGAATACAATACATTGTTATTAAATATAATCAATTAAATGTGAAAGTAGTTTTTTTTTTTTTTTTTGGTACTGGGGATTGAACTCAGGGGCACTCGACCACTGAGCCACCTCCCCAGCCCTATTTTGTATTTTATTTAGATACAGGATCTCACTGAGTTGTTTAGGGCCTCACTTTTGCTGAGGCTGGCTTTGAACTTGTGATCTTCCTGCCTCAGCCTCCTGAGCCACTGGGATTACAGGCATGTACCACTGTGCCCAGCTGAAAGTAGATCTTTTAAACTTATTAATACTAATTGAAATTTGTATTCTTTGATGGAATTGGTTTTCATGTATGGTGAGATACAATTGCATTTTTTTAAATATAATTTTGACATACAGGAGAAAGTAGCAAAAAACTAGAGATGAGGAATGTCATGAACTAATTATCATAGCTAACTTTTTTTTAAAAATATTGTTTTTAGTTGTAGTTGGACACAATACCTTTATTTTATTTATTTATTTTTATGGTGCTGAGGATCGAACCCAGCTCCTTGCACATGCTAGACGAGTACGCTACTGCTGAGCCACAACCCCAGCCCATAGATAACATTTATTAAGTGCCTTCTGTTTACTAGAAACTGGTCTTGAGAACTTTACCCATATTAACATCTGCAATCCTCACAGTCCCATGAAGTAAGGAATGGGATGGTTTCATTTTTCAGATGAGGAAATTGGGGTACAAAGAGATTAAGAAACTTATGCAAGATCAATTAGCTAGTGAGTATTAAGTATGAGATTTTAACCCACGTGGTCTGACTTTTCACTATGATTCTCAACTGCCATCTTGTCCTGCACTAAAACAAAACAAAACAAAAAAAAAAAAAAAAAAAACCCAGAAATCAATGGATCTTTAGTGATCAATACTCCCCAGCCCTATTAGTACTAAGTGCCTTGGGCATAGTTGGTAAATAAACCCAAGATTTTTCACATAGGTTAAAAATAATATTAGTATTCTTGAAAAATTTTTAAAATTTCAGTGAGTAAATAATTTTCACCAATTTAAAAAGTGTAATGCTTTCCCAATATGTCATCTTTAGAAGAAAACAGTTTAAATGGATAATCAGTATAAAATAAGAAACTATTTTAAGAATTTAAACACATTTCAAGTTTTACAGAGGTGTGTTTTTTCATATTTTGCACATATTACTTAAAAATCCTTTTCCCTTAAAAATAGTCAACTGTCCAAATATATTCTAAGATAATCTGAGGGGGTATTTAGGACATTATCTCCTAATTTCCAGTTTCTATTGTTTTCTGAAACTTTATTTAACCCTCAAAATTCTGTATATATTAGAACTTGATATTCTATAAACTTGGCTTTAACCTCATTTTAAGTGCTTAAAGTCATTTCTGTTTTACAGCTTGCTATGTAATTTCGTGATTACGTCTACATATTTGAAATATTTTCTGAGCAATTAGAAAACCAATAGTAAATACCATATAGTTGAGGAGACAAATTATTTTGAAATAAAACCAAGAAATAATAACAACATATATTACTTTAGTTAAAAATTATTGTATTGCTGGGTGCAGTGGTGCACACCTGTAGTCTCAGTAACAGCGAGGCACTTAGTAACTCAGTGAGACCCTGTCTCTAATAAAATACAAAAAAGGGCTGGGGATGTTGCCCAGTGGTCGAGTGCCCCTGAGGTCAATCCCCAGAACAACAACAACAAAAAATTGTATTAAATGTCTTCTTAATTATGAAAACTTCAATGCTTCTACGTAGAGTTAATCTTTAAAGAGCAAGATATGCTTCTGGGGGATTCTAATACATTTGTTCTTGCTATTTTATTGGCAAGAAAATAGTATGCAGTTTATCCTGTAGCGGGCTAGGCTCCATTCAGGGCATATAGAAGGTTGTCTTCTGAGAACACTGTGAAGAGCTTATATTGTTAACACATTTTTCATTCAAAATGTTTAATTTTATTTATTTCCCAGTTTTTCTGTTAGCCTTTGAGTAATGAATATTCATTATTATAAATGTGAACCAAACTGTGACAATTGTTTTTTCTAAAATAGAGGATCTTTACGGATGGCTCTTGATGTTATATACCCAAGGTTTAGAAGCAAAACCTGTAAAATGATCAATGATCATTCTGTAATACATGAAATATATCTATTTTCCTTTTTTCTTTCTTTTTGGTACTGGGGATTGAACCCAGGGACTCTTTACCATTGACCACTGAGCTACATCTCCAGCCCATTTTTTTTTTTTAAATTTGAAACAGGGTCTTGCTGTTGGCCATGAACTTGAGATCCTTCTGCCTTAGCCTCCCAAGTTGCTGGCATTACAGGTGTGTGCCATTGTGCCTGGCTCCACATGTAGTATATTCTGAGTATATTTTATTCTGGAAAGCCAATTGATCTATGTGTTATTACTTGTGTAGCATGCAATATAGTTGGGCATTTTATTATTAATGTCACTCACCAAATTTGGCAAAATGGGCATTTGCTTGTTTTCTTTGGATGGAATTCCTACAAATTCATGTAATAACCTCTTTCCCAGATTACAGAGCCACAAAGTTGACAACTCTGAGTGTCATTTTTCTTGCTGTTTATGGATAGTTATAATATGGGGGTTAAATGACTATTTTAGGCAGACTTGTAGATCTTATAGTGAGCTATCAGTTGCTGTATGACCAGAAATCCTGACTTATGTCAGAATTCTAGACTACAGTGTTCAGTGGGACACAGACAGCATCTTAATTGCCATAAGAATCTTGACAAGGACGTTTTGGAAAACAGTTCCAATATGTAGAGCTCTTGACTCTGTGTTTTGGGAAACAGGACCCTGCCAAGCATTGCTCAGTGTCTTGTGCAATCTGAGAAGGGACTACTTGGCTTGATGTTGACGGGGGGTGCGGTGGCGAACATGTGGTCATCTCTGTAGCTGTGTTCCTTCTCTGTCCTGGGTCACAGCCTCATCAGATGTGTATAACCTCCTGACCTGCAGGAATTTGGAGCAAAGTGGAAAGTAAAGGAATGGGCAAGAAAGGGAACTGACATTTTAAAAAGTACCTCCTAAGTGTCAGGCATTGTATAGAGAACAATGAAAGCATATAACACACATATGCATGTGTACAATTATATGTTTGTACACAGACACACCCAGTGCCACTTAATTATCATACTAGCCCTGTATTGTACCTATTTTTTCCCTTATTTTACAAATCAGGAGACAGGTTTGACGAAGTTTAGTCTGGTCCTAGGTTTCCCCATGAATGTTGTGTGGATTTTTTTTTTTAACATTCATCCATTTGCTTTAGTTGTACACAATTTGTTTTTACGTGGTGCTGAGGATCGAACCCAGGCGCGCGCACGTGCTAGGTGAGCGCTCTACCGCTGAGCCACAACCCCAGCCCCTGTTGTATGGATTTTTATACTACACTTTCTGCCCATTTTCGTATGTGTTTGTTTTTGTTGTTGTTTTATAGTTACTTGGTTGGTTTGTTTTCTGTTGCTCCACAAAGGGAGTGCTGGTACAGTGCTTGCCCAGCTTGTGTGAGGCCCTGAGTTCAATCTCTAGCACATGCAGTGCGTGCACGTGCACACACACACACAGAAATAAATGTGTTCATTATTTCATCCTTTATATTCTTCCATATATTTAAAAAAAAACCCAAAGTATTGAAAATAAATGAAAATTCTTCTCTAAAAGGGGAAGGGGATTAGCAAACAATCTGGTCTAATGATGAGGGATCAGGAAAAAAACCTGAACTTAGGGACTTTCTACAAAATAACTGGTCTGTACTTTTTTTTTTTTTTTTTTTTTTTTTTGGTACCAGGGATTGAACTCAGGGGCACTCGACCACTGGGCCACATCCCCAGCCCTTTTTTGTATTTTATTAGAGACAGGGTCTCACTGAGTTGCTAAGTGCCTCGCCATTGCTGAGGCTGGCTTTGAACTCGCGATCCTCCTGCCTCAGCCTCCCAAGTGCTGGGATTACAGGCGTGCGCCACTGCGCCGGCCTGGTCTGTACTTTTAATGACATACACACAAAAAACCACTGAGGGTCTGTTTCAGATGAAAGAAGGTTAGATGTGATAACTAACCACAGCATGTTACCTTGGAGTGGATCCTTGCCTAGAAATTTGTTTTTCTTTTCTCCATAAAAAATATTATTCTGAAAATTGCAACAATTTGAATATGTAGATAATGATAATGGTATTGTATCAATGTTAATTGCATAATTTTTTATAAGAGACTTTACTTGGGCCTGGGGCTATATGTAATTCAGTGGTAGAGCACTTGTCTAGCACATGTGAGGCACTGGGTTCCATCTTCAGCATCACATAAAAATAAATAAATAAATAAAATGAAGGTATATTAAAGAAGAGCTGGGCACGGTAGTGCACATCTGTGGGAGCCAAGGCAGGAGGATTGTGAGTTCAAAGCCAGCCTCAGCAAAAGCGAGGTGCTAAGCAACTCAGTGAGATCCTGTCTCTAACTAAATTACAAAATAGGGCTGGGGATGTGGCTCAGTGGCCGAGTGCCCCTGAGTTCAATCCCTGGCTACCCCTCCCCCCCAAAAAATGAGCACTATACCTTTGTCAGAAAATATCCTTGTTTTTAGGGAATACATACTGAAATTTATTTCAGGGTATGAGGCATCATATCTATATGATATTTCAGAAAAAAATGACATTTATACCAAGAAAAATGATAAAGTATGATAACATGTTGGCTTTTAGGAAATCTGGGTGAATGGTGTACGGTAATTCTCTGTATTATTTTTGCACATTTTCTGTATGTGTGAATAAAAATTTAAAAATAATTTGGTGAAATGAGGAGAGGACCAAACAGTTCTGCCTCCTGTCCCCAGAAGCCAGGCATTAAGTCCACGGTGAGGTATTTGCCCGCGGAAACCTAAGGCAAGGACTTCTGGGGCAGGCTTTTAGGAACCATGGCTGTTTCAAGGTCCGGCAACCAGTGTGACCCAGAATTTGATTCTCTTCTTGGACCCTTTACCTTCTCCTCTTTCTCTACAGAGCTGACTTCTATTATGGATTTGGTGTGTCACAAGGTCATGTTTTTCTACTTTTTCTTCAGATACATGTATCTGTAAATTCACTGGAATAATGAACTCTTAAGATTGAGGAAGGGCCCTGCCCAGTGGCGCATGCCTGTATTCTCAGTGGCTCGGGGACTGAGGCAGGAAGATTGCAAGTTCAAAGCCAGCCTCAGCAATTTAGTGAGACCCTGTCTCAAAATAAAAATAAAAAGAGCTGGCATGTGGCTAAGTGGTTAAATGCCCCTGGGTTCAAGCCCGGATTAAAAAAAAAAAAAAAAGATTGAGGAAGGAGGAAAATGATCTAGATTAAGCCAAGGAATGTAGCCTAAGAAAAACTCTCACTAGGGATATTTGTAAGAATTAGGAACCTCCCTGGAAATGAGAACAGATGCCACAGAAAATGATTTACATAATTAAAAAGAAACATTGTACGTTTTTTTATGCTTGGCTAAAGGAGGTCTGATTTATATGAGTTGCTGACTTAACTGTCCTAGGTGGCCAGAAGAAAAATATGACCTCCATCCCAACTCATTTTATTTGTTATTGCCTAAGGGAAGGGAAGCACTTCCCAGCTGCAGAGAGACAGTAGCTTGGCAACCATACTTGTAAAAGAAAGGAAAATGTAGGGGTGTGACCCTGACAGCAACAAAATTGTGAGGGTGGCATCAATTCCTGGTGTATGACATAAAAGTGGGAGGAGGGTACCTGAAAATCTCAGGGGACAACCCTTTGCTGATGTAATATGGCTCTTAGTAGAGAAGTAATTCTAAGGGAACAAGGTTGTTTTTAGATATGTAGTATGCATTCACATACTTCGGTATTTGTTTTCTTTTATGCTAGCCTTAAGAAATAGTACTTAGTGGAGCCGGGCGTGGTGGCGCACGGCTGTAATCCCAGCACTTGGGAGGCTGAGGCAGGAGGATCGTGAGTTCAAAGCCAGCCTCAGCAATGGTGAGGCACTTAGCAATTCAGTGAGACCCTGTCTCTAATAAAATACAAAAGAGGGCTGGGGATGTGGCTCAGTGGTCAAGTGCCCTTCAATTCAATACCCGGTACCAAAAAAAAAAAAAAGAAAGAAAAGAAAAAGAAATAGTACTTAGTGGAAATTAAACAAGGCTTAATAGAAACAAGTACAAGTGGTCACCCATGCCAAAAAGAAGATTAAAAGGAAATTGCCCACTCTTGCAATTACATTACTTCTGACACTGTGCATTCCAACCAGCAACATGAATTGTATTATAACTGGCAAAAGAAGACTCTATATTCTAGTAGACTACTTTAAGAGGTAGAAAAAATAGGTAAATGCATTTAATAAACTGACTCAGCCATTCCTTTAAGCAAATGTTTGGTACTTCTGGATCATGTGAAAAATTTTAAAGAAAACTGATCTAAGCAATTGTGTTTGGACTAGATTTCTGCTTGGAGGATAAGAGGGAAACAAAGGAGGAATGAAATCAGGAAGATTAAACTTTACCCATAGCCTACCCCAGGGATCCTACCTGGATCCCTACTGGCTAGATTTGGCCACTCGCCCTCATAAAATAAAGATGGAAAAAATAAAAGGGAATTTTGTGCGTTAAAAAAATATATTAAGAGCCGGGCGCAGTGGCGCACGCCTGTAATCCCAGCACTTTGGGAGGCTGAGGCAGGAGGATCGCAAGTTCAAAGCCAGCCTCAGCAATGTCGAGGCACTTAGCAACTCAGTGAGACCCTGTCTCTAATAAAATACAAAAAAGGGCTGGGGATGTGACCCAGTGGTCGAGTGCCCCTGAGTTCAATCCCCCCCGGTACCAAAAAAAAAAAAAAAAAAAAAAAAAAAAAAAAAAATTAGGGGCTGGGGTTGTGGCTCAGCGGCAGAGCGCTCGCCTCGCTCGTGCGCGGCCCGGGTTCGATTCTCAGCACCACGTAAACATAAATGCATTGCATTGTGTACAACTAAAGTAAATAAATAAATATTTAAAAAATATATTAGTTGTAGATATTCACAATACCTTTATGTTCTTTATGTAGGTTTTTTTATGTGGTGCTGGGGATCAAACCCAGTGCCTAACGCATGCTAGGCGAACCCTCTACCACTGAGCCACAACCCCAGCCTCCAAATTTTGTACATTTTGATGAAACTGGTGGAAATCAGCTAGATTGTTTTCCAGGCTGCCCCACAGAAGCAGTTACCATTTATAAAAACAAAATCCAGGTGATATACTTATGTAGATTTGCTTGACCTGAAGAGGGGACAAAATAGGACAAAGGCAGGAAATATACATATGCAGATTTAGTTAGCCTGTGCTACATAGGCTGGGCCAGGGAACAGTCTCCATTCCCAGATTCTTTGTCAGGCCTGGAAGTTGGGGGAAGACCCTTAGCATGAGAAAGTTGTTCCAAGTTCAGAGGGGAGCCCCCAAATTCAGTCCTTTTTATAATGAGTTTTTATTTGCACACTGAACTTCCTCTTGCTCAAAGTGGAGATCTTTCAAAGCTGACTTTGAATAAAACCTATTTGCCTACTAATTTGACTCTGGAGCAGCAAGTGTTGCAGCCCAGTCTCTTCCTCTTAAAGCCAGGATCAGAGCTGGCAGGTAACAGTTTGAGCAATTAGCAGCTTTGAGGTTGTGCCAAATGTGGAAAGAGTTTTTTAATACCTTGAAACCGTGAAGAGGGGATTGGTTATGTAGATTTTGACAGGTCCTTACCATACAGTGCTATGCAGTCTTTCCCAAGGATGAATTATTGCTCTGTGTTTTGGTAAGGAAAGAAATTCAAAACAGAACATTTTGGCCTGGCACAGTGGTGCATACCTGTGATCCCAGCAGCTCAGGAGCCTGAGGCAGGAAGGATCTCAAGTTCAAAGCCAGCCTCAGCAATTTAGGGAGGCACTGAACAACTCAGTGAGAACCTGTCTCAAGATAAAATATTTAAAAAGGGCTGGGGATGTGGATCAGTGGTCAAGTATCCCGAGTTCAATACCAAATTGCTAACAATATTTATGTCAGGGTAGGCATGATGAGGTAGAAAGATTTCCAGTTTAGATGGTCCATGCCTTCATATTCTTAAAATAATGTGTTACTTTTTTTGTAATCTGAAAAAGTAAACTCATTTACATTTTGAAATGGAAATCTCAACAATTTCCAGTGGTGCTTTTTTTTTTTTTTTTTTTTTTTAAACAAAGCAAACAGACAAGAAAGGGGTTTTGTTGTACAGTATAATTGTAAATCAGGCTTAATAGGAATTGTTAGAATTTAGGCAAAGTTTCTTACGCTGGGACTGCCATTTTAATAAAAGGGAAGTTTATTAGGGGCCATGCGTGGAAGGGGGAGAAGAAGGGAAAACAGGGATGAAAGGAATCAGGGGCAGGCGTGAACAGAGAGAGCGGTTTCAGTCCAGGGGAGGCTTAAATAGCAGCATAGTGGTCAGAAAGCCCCCTGGAGTGGGTCCTTTCCCTATAGGCTGCCGGAGGTCAGGAGGTAGTGGCCAGGGCACCTGCTGGCCAGGTTTGCTGGCCATGCTGAGGAACCTGGGAAATGTAGTCTTTTCAGAAAGTACCTGGGAGGTGTGGCCTTCTGCCTGGGAGGCACAGCCTCCTGCCAGGAATCCAACAGGAATGGGAGGCTCGGCATCCATTAGAAAGCAGAGCAGAGTGCTCTACAGAGCCTGGCAAGTATTTTCAGCATCTGCCATGTACCTCTCTCCCCAGAGCTGTACTTGAGCACCGCTGGTGGGTCCTTGTTCATTTTTATATCTGCCAAGTGTGTTTGTTTGACCAAACTTCGTATTCTCTCAAGACTTCATTTGTGTTCAATGTTATCAGTTCTGGCGTTTCTTGTGGGCATTCTTGCATGTTTGAACCCATCCACCATCACAACCATATCCTTAGAGTGTATTTTATCCTCCTTACTCCTTCTGTGCTTGCTTTTGTCTACTCTGTCACTGTGTCATTGACTCCCCTCTGGGCCCCGCCTTCTCACCATGAACTCTGCCCTGTATTTCATTTCCAGATTGTCTTTTGTGCTGAAGGCACATGAAATGACATCCTTATTCCTTTTTGAATTTGCCATTTCTAGATTCAGGCCTCTCCGTGTAAACACAGCATCTCTCTGAGCCACGGGTACAATACCTAAATATTCATGAAAATCAATTGCTGGCGCTAAGAGTGCAAACGTGAGGTTGTGGCTGGTTCTGAGCTCTTGGCCCCTCAGGTCATGGTAGGAATCTGATGGATACTATATACCCTTTTCCCAGAAAAATGCACACTTTTGAAAAATCTATGGACAATTCCAGAGATTTCACAGGCCATCTGAAGCCCATTAGTCCCCCAGAGATTTTTGCATCCTTACATCCTTGCAATTGATGCATGATATACTTTAGAATAGATAAGAAAAAATGAGTTCACTGGAAACTAGAATTCAACTAAGTACAAAAAAAAAAAAAAAAAAAAAAAAACCAACATATTTGTAGCATTATTCACATTTCAGGCAACCTGGAGGCCCAGCAAACCGAAGATAAAGACAAATTGGAGTCTTGCAGTTAAAAGAACTAGAAGGAACAATTTGTTTGTTAATATGACTTTTGGCATATAGATACACAGCCAAATGAATCATACACTTCTACTTTGAGTGGCTCTTAAACATTGGGAGTGAAGTCATTTAGGTTTAGAAGCACCTGTGTATGTGTGCACCCGTGTGTGTGTGTGTGTGTGTGTGTGTGTGTGTGTGTAAGAAAGCGCACATATGTGTGTATCTTAAGCAGCTCACAGAACTAGAATCTCAAATATATGTCTAAAAGAAAGGATTTCATCTTCAAATTTATACAAATATACATATGTGTTTATATACAAATATATATATGTGTTCCTTTTGGTATTATGGATACTAACATTTTAATGTTGCTGGTGCTTTTCCAGGGTGGACGAGTTTCATTTATACCATATCTGGAGATGTATATATTGGTAAGTTATGTCATTTTGGCTTCAACTGCAACTTAATTTAAACTGCTGAAGGGATAAATGGTAGATTGAAACTATTTTGTATCATCAAATACACCAGCCCTCTTTACATTCCCAGCACAGGTACACTCAGGACAGAGTGCTCATGGCTCCAGAATGTTCTGTGAGGGAGAATATAAATACCATTCGTGACATAGTCATTTTCTGTGGTCTCTGTGCAGACAAGAGGTCCAGGCGCGATTATGTGTTATCATCTCACTAAGAGGTTGGCAATTTCCATACTGATAAGGGGATGAAACTGTAATGCACTCCAATAGGAGCAGGAATTTATCTCCTGGGAGGTGAAAGGAGGTGAATTAGCAGTCCCAGGTGCCTCTGAAATATCCCAAAGTGGGTTTTCTCCTATTCTAAGGGTTGTATATTGTATAGCTTGTAAAAAAGGGACATTTGAGAATTAATTAACTCTCATTTTTTATATGAGGAATGTGAAATCTAAAGGAAGTTGTTTAACTTGCCAAGGGTACATATTGGTAGACCTGGCACCAGAACCATGGCAGGAAATGGTTGTAGCAGATGCTCTTAGTGCTGTACCCATAGCCCTGAAGCTATACAACCTCAGTAGCCGAGAGGCAAATATTCCTGGGATTAGAAAGGGCGGGACTCTGAGCCCGCCAAAGGTGCATTCTCAGGAGAGATGGGCCCTTCCAGGAAGTTAAAGCTCAGGCTCACTGGATAATCCTAATGCACCTGGGGGTATGGCCTGTGGGCCCGATTTTGTCTAACAGTGTACCCCATTACTTGCCCTTCATTGTCTGCCTTCTAACCCTTTTGAACTGTTGTTCCCTGGAATCACCTCCCAAATAAACTTCTTGTACTGGAATATTCATCTCTAGCTGTGCTTCTGGGAAAACCCAAAAGAGAATCGCGTTCTCATTTTCTGCTTCTCATCCCTGTGAACAATGATGGTGGGGGAGGATCCCAAGGTACAGGCCAAGAATCCTCATTTCTGAGACCCTCTCTGGTTGGATCCTTCATTTTCATCTGCCTCCTGCAGGTGCCCATAATGAACTTCCAGCGGCCCTAATGTGGCCACCTCTTTGGGCAATACACTCTAAGTTCCAGGACAGCTAGCTTGCTATATCATCTGCTCAGAGCTAGAAGGCTACACCAAGAGCTAGTTTAAAGCTTTTTTTTTTTTTTTTTTTTGGTACCAGGGGTTGAACCCAGGGGTGCTTAACCACTAAGTCACATTCCAGCCATTTTTACTTTTTATTTTCAGACACAGTATTGCTAAGTTGATTAGGGCCTTGCTAAGTTGCTAAGGCTGGCTTTGAACTCATGATCCTCCTGCCTCAGCCTTCTTTTTTTTTTTTTTTTTTTTGGTACTGTAGATTGAACTCAGGGGCATTCAATGACTGAGCCACATCCCCAGCCCTATTTTGTATTTTATTTAGAGACAGGGTCTCACTGAGTTGCTTAGCACCTTGCCTTTGCTGAGGCTGGCTTTGAACTTGAGATCCTCCTGCCTCAGCCTCCCGAGCCACTGGGATTACAAGTGTGTGTCACCATGCCTGGCTAAACCATGCTTTATATTTTCCAAAAAGAGTGCTTAATTATCTATAAGTTTTCTTCTGGAAATAACAGTATTTTGAACTTATTCCTAATACGGTGTAAGTGGGCTTGATTCCTCTTTCACTGAATAGCATTTCAATTAAGGGTCAGAAGCAAAATTCATTTATGTTAGCATTCAAGAAAGTATGGAAGGGCTGGGGTTGTGGCTCAGTGGTAGAGCGCTCGCCTAGCACATGCGCGGCCCGGGTTCGATCCTCAGCACCACATCAAAATAAAGGCATTGTGTACAACTAAAACAAATAAATAAATATTTTTTAAAAAAGAAAGTATGGAAGTAATCTAGTAGTGTATATAAATCACTGTGCAGATACATTAAGCTATATTAACCACCTAGAAGAGATGAGGCATCATTTATTTTTATAATATTCTGAATATCCTGATAATTCCATAATACTTTGTAAAAATAGAGAACTTTTTAAAAAATATTTATTTATTTGCTTTAGTTGTACACATGCGTTTATTTTTACGTGGTGCTGAGGATCAAACCCAGGCCGCGCACATGCTAGGTGAACGTTCTACCGCTGAGCCACAACCCCAACCTGAGAACTATTTTTTTAAAATATTTATTTATTTGCTTTAGTTGTACACAATGCATTTATTTGTACGTGGTGCTGAGGATTGAACCTGGGCCGCGCACGTGCTAGGCGAGCGCTCTACGTTGAGCCACAACCCCACCCCTGAGAACTATTTTTAATGGAAGTAGTACCCCTGATCTATGATTCCAAGACCAACAAAATAATCTGCATAAATGGAAAGTAATAAAGAAAGCACATGAATTCTAAGGTGGATTCCAGAAATGCTTATGTGGAATAAGAAAAAGCAGGAGAAAGCAAACTTTCTATAAAGGGCCAGTCAACAAATACTTTCATCTCTGTGAGCCACAAAGTAGTCTCAGTTGTGATTACTCAACCATGCCTGGGGGACATAAAAGCAGCCATAGGCAATAACACAAATACATGCAATACAATTTTATGTAAAATTTGTGTGTTTTTCATATGTCATCAAATACCATTTTTAAATTTCTTCCAACCACTTAAAAAAGTAAAGACCTTTCCTAGTCTGTTGGCTGTACAACTGATTTTGGTTTCAATGTCATTGTAAAGGATAAAGGGGAGAAAAATTGCTGGGCACAGTGGCGCATGCCTGTAATCCCAGCACTTGGGAGGCTGAGGCAGGAGGATTGCAAGTTCAAAGCCAGCCTCAGCAATGGTGAGGCACTTAGCAACTCAGTGAGACCTTGCCTCTAATAAAATACAAAAAAAGGGCTGGGGATGTGGCCCAGTGGTCGAGTGCCCCTGAGTTCAATCCCTGATACCAAAAAATTTTTTTTTAAAAGGGGGAGAAAAATTAACAAGTAATCTTCAAAACCTGTTTTAATCTATTGTTACAGTCTTGTTTCCTGAGACACCTTTAGTTCCAGAAATTAATGCATGAAGAGCTCTGTACTTCTCAGAGTGAGAGTGCCACTTGTTTTTCTTATTTTCTTATTTTATTCACTTATTTTTCTTGAGGTGAGGCAGAATTTTTCTGAGTCATCTCTGCTCACTGGCCTGATCCCCATTTGTGACCATGGGCCACAAGTGCAAAACATCTGGCAAGAAATAGGGGTTGTGTACCTGGGCGTGGTGGCTCACACCTGTAATTCCAGCAGCTTGGGAGGCTGAGACAGGAGGATCATGAGTTCAAAGTCAGCCTCAGCTATGGTGAAGTGCTAGGCAACTCAGTGAGACTCTGTCTCTAAATAAAATACAAAATAGAGCTGGGGATGGAGCTCAGTAGTCAAGTGCCCCTGAGTTCAATCCCTGGTACCCAATTAAAATAAAAAAAAGAAATAGAATTGTGGTATATACTCTTGGAGTGAAGTTGCATCTATCCAGAACAAGCAGGACCATGGAGAGAATCCAGCTCATAAAACTAGCCTATCAGGACTCTGCTTCAATTAATGAGCAACCTCGTTTGAATTTTATCTCATTTGAATTTTATGAGGACCTCATTTGAATTTTATCTCCTTCTCTTTTTCCTACCCAATCTCTAATAGGGGTGTTAAAAAAAAAAAAAAAGAGTAAAGAACAAATCGCTGAGAAAAGAAATGGCAAAACAGAAAGAGCTATTGAATGTGGTCTGACTTATAAAATTTAATATAGAATCCAGAAAATGCTTTCTGATTTACTGCCTTGATGTTATCTTCTTTTTAAAGTATTTATTTATTTGCTTTAGTTGTACACAATGTGTTTATTTTTACGTGGTGCTGAGGATCTAACCCGGGCCATGCATGTGCTAGGCAAGCGCTCTACCACTGAGCCACAACCCCAGCCCTTGATGATATTTTGCTTATAAAACTAGACTGGCACCAGCCAACCACAAATGGGAGGAACTGATAAGCAAGTTATTGTTCTTTTTCAAATGTTAATAAGCACCTCCATTCTGTTGAAGTAGGTGTTATAATTATGGGCATGGGGAAATACTGGGGAATGAAATCTACCACATTATGCTATGTCCATGTACAAATATACCACAATGATTCCCAATTATATATCTATATCTATGTATACATATATAGATTAGTTCATATATATAAAATGAACTAATTAAAATAATAATAGAAGGGAGATCAGTAGACTAGAGCAGGTGGATAAAAAGGAGGGAAGTGGGGAGGGAAAGAGAAGGTACTGAGGAAGGAGATTGAGCAAATTATGTTATGTGGATGTACAGATTTGATATAATGAATCCCATTATGATGCATAATTATACCAAAAATATATAAAAATAATAAGTGTATTAAACTGCAGTAAAACAGGCTGCAGTTTGGGCTGGGAAAATAATCTGGGGAGATGTCCCAAAGTAGAAGTTTAAGAAGGCTATTAAAAGTATTAATTGATCTCAGGGGCTCAAGAGGCTGAGGCAGGAGGATCACAAGTTCAAAACCAACCTCATCAACTTAGGGAAGCACTAAGCAACTAAGTAAGACTCTGTCTCAAAATAAAACATAAAAAGGGCTGGGGGTGCCGGACGTGGTGGCGCATGCCTGTGATCCCAGCACTTGGGAGGCTGAGGCAGGAGGATCGCAAGTTCAAAGCCAGCCTCAGCAATGGTGAGGCACTTAGCAACTCAGTGAGACCCTGTCTCTAAATAAAATGCAAAAAAGGGCTGGGGATGTGGCCCAGTGGTTGAGTGCCCCTGAGTTCAATCCCCGGTACCCCCCCCCCCAAAAAAAAAGGGCTGGGGGTGTGGCTCATTGGTAAAGCACCCCTGAGTTCAATCCCTAGTAACAGCCATAACAACAAAAGGCATTGATACAGGAAGTACTTAAAAATGGACATTGGGCCGGGCGTGGTGGCGCACACCTGTAATCCCAGCACTTGAGAGGCTGAGGCAGGAGGATCACGAGTTCAAAGCCTGCCTCAACAATGGCGAGGCACTTAGCAACTCAGTGAGACCCTGTCTCTAATAAAATACAAAAAAGGGCTGGGGATGTGGCCCAGTGGTTGAGCGCCCCTGAGTTCAATCCCCAGCACCAAAAAAAAAAAAAAAAAAAAAAAAAAGAACATTGATACATTTAGGTTGACTACTGATAGAGTTTTGAATGATGGGAAAGAGTGGACATCTGCTTGTCAAAGTTAGTCATATATTTTAAAGTTCAAGGTAAGCACAGTGAGACTATTTAACTGTCTTCTAATAACACCCTGAAGAAAAGGTGTTAACAGAGCTAATATATGATGAATGAAATTTGCACTTTCTTACTATATTCAAGATTCATTTGAAAGTATCCATGGTATGTTTTTCAAGGCTCTCTGTAAATTTTGATACATTTGCTTTCTTTAACAATGGAAAGCTTTCTATGTCAACTGTTGCCTTTGACAACAGTCTTTTACTGAGGCAAAATGTCCTTTGACCATCCCCTCAGCTGGATTCTGTGCAGCATGCGATAAAAAGAAAAATATCAAAAGAATATAAAAACTATATGGTCAGAAAACTAATAGATTCCACAGGTACTAGTACTGAACCCTTTCTCTGCAGCTATGATGAAAATTACACATTAATGCACAGATCAAAAGGGTAAAAGAGTTTATATGTCTTGTCCTTGAAGCTTGCTATGGTTTTATCAGTTTGAATGCCAGTCCCCTAAAAGGACCAATATCAAATATAATGTTGGTGCTGAAAAAAAAAGGCGTTTAGAAATCTAAAAACATTTGTCTGTGGTTACTGAAATGACAGCTAACTGGCGTACAAAGGCAGTAAAATGGTCACACTAAAATAAGTAGCTATTCATGCTTAGTTGGTATTCAACCTTTGGTTTCTGATTCTGAGTGGTATAAAGAAACTTGACATGGTCCTTGGATATTACAAAGAAAGTGGGAAAGCACACATGTATACCAGAAACACTCTTAATTGACCTCCATTTACTCAATTAACTGGGTTGACCGGTGTTCTTGCATTGCATAGTGAATACTGTGAGGGAGGTACCCGAACACCCAGGATGATCAACTCTTCCCACCAGCTGAGCTGTACTGGACTTCAAGGCAGTTGTGCGTGTTTTCCATTTGTTCGTGCCAGTTGCACCACTAATTGCAATGTAATTTAATTAATACATAAATCAAAGAAGTAAATGTGAAAAGAGAGATGGTATTCTAGAATGACTAAGTCAAATGCTTTGTAAAAGTAAGTTGCTAAAGAAAATAGCTTCAGCTGGGTGTGGTGACACACGCCTGTGATCCCAGCACTTGGGAGGCTGAGGCAGGAGGATCGTGAGTTCAAAGCCAGCCTCAGCAATGGCGAGGCACTTAGCAACTCAGTGAGACCCTGTCTCTAATAAAATACAAAAAAGGGCTGGGGATGTGGTCCAGTGGTTGAGTGCCCCTGAGTTCAATCCCCTGGTACCAAAAAAAAAAAAAAAAAAAAAAGAAAAGAAAATACCTTCAAATCAATATGACTGAGACAGATGTCAAAGATTATGGGAAACTAATAAATCAGAAGGATTTAGGTGATGCAACATGGGTATGTCTTACAAAGAAAGACAATGCTCCAATCCAGCCAGCAGACTCATTTTAGCTGTATTCATAAAAATTCAAAAACTAATGCACATTTACACTTCAATTTAAAACAAAATGTTTGAGGAAGTTTCTCTTTTTTAATTAACAGTCTTGATTGTATCAGATAAGGGGTCTTCAACTATACACATAAAATTGATGATGTCGAAATATGATGGAAGTACTAGAATGTGTGGGACACAGAGTAAGTGGGACAGCAGTTCTTTTTTTTAAATATTTATTTATTTGCTTTAGTTGTACACAATCCATTTTTACAACCAGGGCCATGCATGTGCTAGGCGAGCGCTCTACCGCTGAGCCACAACCCCAGCCCCAAGGGACAGCAGTTCTTATAAAGAGAAGAAAAAGAAAAGGGCCAGATGGCATATGCAGAAGGGATATACAGCAGTTAATGGCACTTTTTTTTTGAAGAATTTTTTTGTTGTCGATGGACATTTATTTATTTATTTGTTTATATGCAGAGCTGAGAATCGAACCCAGTACCTCACACATGCTAGGCAAGCACTCTACCATTGAGCTACAACCCCAGCACCAGCACTAACTTTAAAATACATTTTCAAGTATTTTTGTTCTTTTATGATGGTTTAGGTAAAATTTTTACAATTAAATTGTCTTTGGTTAAATTTTCCTTAACTGTCCTATTAGATTGAACATTCTTTGGCACAGATTCCCAATGGAAACTATTTATTATCTGATTTGGCCCTATTTTAATTGAAAGTAATCAGAAACAATAAGATATATTTCTTTTGAGACTAATTTTAGGTTCAGGAGATAACTAGATTGGGCAAAATATCATAGAAATGACCTGGAAATGAAGATGAAATCAGTCTTTGCCTTCTGTGACCTCCTGTTTTAAGCATTTCATGTAACAGTGCAGAAGCTAGAGGTACATTTAAAATCATTAACATGGAAACCTGACTCCAATGTCTGTAAGAAAGGTCTACCTTAGGGTCGAACATTTCAAATGGCCTCTACAGTATTCATACATCAGCAGGAAGCATGGGCAGAAGTTGCCCATGTAAAGTTAGGACTAGAGCCCTTTGGACAGCTCAACTCTTGGTTTCTAAAGTAAGATTTCCTCACAAATCAGTGAGCACTGCAGTAGAGCGAGCCACCCTGATAAGGGGTGCAGAAAAATACCAACTCCGCATTTCAAGTGCTGTCTCTTGTCAGCTCACTTCATTAACGCATAGCAAAGGAGTTTATAAACTGTTTTGGTTTATGTATCAAGAAACGTCCTATATGACAAAATTAGGGGCCAGAAAGGGACCACGTGGGCAACGGGGCCTATATATGAATAAGTTGAAGATAAAGACATGGTTCATTGCTCCCAGGGGATCGCATTAAAGCACACCTAATAAATAAAATGCTGCTCCATATCACAGTTAAAAATATCATCCAACTCTAAATGAGGTTCTTCGTTAATTCCCAGACTTCTCTTTTATTGCCAAATCTAAAGCCAGTCTCTACTTCTGTGATTCTAGAAGCATGTTTGAGCAATGGTGGGAAGTTCACAGTTTCCCCAGAAATGGCCACGCATTACTTTCCCACCGTCTGCCCTCCTGACTTTGCTTCTTGCAGGTTTATCTTAGTTCTGCAGAGCTCTGTTCAAGTCTTATCTCCTCCACAATGAATTTCTGGGGTCCCTAGACCTGAATGAGCCCTGAAGCCCCTGTTTTCCCAATCAACTTTTTTGTTACCTTGAAAAGTCAATTTCATTTGTTCTTTCATCTGTAAACGTCAATACAGAAAAAATGAAAACTTATCTATCCTGAAGACACTCTCTATAGCGTTTAGAACAGTTCATAGTTTAATAGCTATTGTTCAATAGCTATCTTATTTATTTTTCAGTTGAATTATTCTCTGATTATTTCATGTGTGTATTTTGTTTGATCCAATTAGATCTTTTTTTTTTTTTTTTTTTTTTTTTCTATCAGGAATTGAACCCACGGATACTTTACCTCTGAGCTACATGCCCAGCCCTTTTTATTTATTTTTGAGACAGGGTCTCACTGAGTTACTTAGGGCCTCACTAAGTTGCTATGGCTTTGAATTTGCAATCCTTCTGCCTCAGCCTCCAGAGTTGCTAGGATTACAGGCGTGTGCCACCACACTTGGTCCTAATGAGATTTTAAATTATTTGTAAGCAAGAAGTCTGCTTTGCACATCTTTGTATTTTCCCATAGTACTAGGAAATTGTAGGTACTCAGTAAACATGTGTTGAAATGAATTAATGATGGAAGTTGATAATTTTTTTAGGGGTGATTACTTCTTCTGAGGTTTATAATTTTCCGAAGGAAACACTCTTAGGAACATGTAATGCCAAGGACTTTGCTTATCCATTGAACTATAAATGGAAACACAATGCAGGACTCACCTCCCAGTTCTCATCTCTGTTGAAAAGCAACCAGTTTCAGACTTTGGTAGTATCAAATCTACCCAACTAAGAGTTTTGAGGAGATTCGTAAGTCTGTTATTTTGGAAATTGAAACTAATATGGTGCTAAATGTTTGCCCAAATGTGCAATCATAGGATAAAATGTAGTATAATAAGTCTTAAAGTTAGTGGGTCATCTTTTTGTTGTAGGGCCTGATGATGCTCAACAGAAAATAGAACCTCATCACACAGCAGTGCTTGGAGAAGGTGACAGTGTCCAGGTGGAGAATAAGGTACGTATTAGAAATCTTTACTTTTCTTTTGGTACCGGGGATTGAACTCAGGGGCACTCGATCACTGGGCCACATCCCCAGCCCTTTTTTGTATTTTATTAGAGACAGGGTCTCACTGAGTCGCTAAGTGCCTCACCATTGCTGAGGCTGGCTTTGAACTCGCAATCGTCCTGCCTCAGCCTCCCAAGTGCTGGGATAACAGCCATGCACCACAATGCCTGGCTTACTTTTCTTAACTTGTACTTCATACTAGTTTCCAGGAAAATAATTCAATTCTCTCGTATCGCTGGAAATTTTTATCTCTTCCTGGGAGAGTAAATTATGCCACAAATTTATCAATCCCTTTCATTAATTTATGCTGTTTTTATTGGTTTATTTTAAAGTTTCATGTATGTCGATTCCTTATCTTTAGGAATCATGTGAAGTCCCCTCTTGTTTGAAACTGGAGGCATCTTTGTTGTCTTTAATTTTTGTCCTTTGTAAAATTGATTTAATTTGCTTTTAGCATAAGTAAAAACGATTTGCCCCTCTAGAAGTATAAATATTGACCTGCATGCATACTCACATAGAGCCATTTGAAAATAATCCCCATTTGGAACTGAGGGGGGCATGTGATTTGTTTCATCTCCTTTTTTTTTTTTTTTTTTTTTTTTTTTTTGGCATCAGGGATTGAACTCAGGGGCACTCGACTACTGAGCCACATCCCCAGCCCTATTTTATAATTTATTAGAGACAGGGTCTCACTGAGTTGCTTAGCACCTCACCATTGCTGAGGCTGGCTTTGAACTTGCTATCCTCCTGTCTCAGCCTTCCAAACCACTGGAATTACAGGCGTGAGCCACCTTACCCAGCTTCATCTCCTTTTTTGATGATTCTCTGTTTTTTAAGTAAAGTTTAATATTTTAGAGATCCCAAGAGATATTTTGTCCATGTTTCCAAGCTTCTTGCTCATGTCTGTTTCATTCCATTGAGTAGCTTGCTCACCTTCTTGTGAGTCCGTTAATCCAATGGAACAGCTTTGGGTCACTCTAATAGAGAGGATTAAAGAGACAACTGTGCAAAAGCTCCTGAAAAGTTGAGTTTTGAGAAGTAGAAATGAGAATGATTTCAGTGTGATAGAGAGGTAATGTGATTCATTTCTGGCCCCCTGGCCCTTTTCATACAGAGTATAGTGGATTTTAGAAATTATTGTACTGGCAGCCACCTTCTGCTACCTTCATCATCTGCAGCACCTCCATGAACTGTAAAGTAAATAGGAGAAAAATCTCATGAGCACCAGAAAGAATGTGTATCTCAGAATCAATGCCCTATAATGTTAGGTCAAACGATGTGGAACTGCCATTTTTGACCTACGAAAAAATTCACTTTCACATATTTCAACCCAATTCAGAAAAGAGGCATGAAAGCTTTGCATGGGCCAGAACCTACCGATGTCAGATTGACTTGCAATATTATTTAAGTTAGCAACCTCATTTCTTTGCAGATAATAAGGATTTAGAAGCTAAAATGGAACACCAGGAAGAAATCATGAGGGGAGTCAGAAGGACAGGGGACAACTGGGATAGAAAAGAATTAGGTAAAAATTATCAATTCATGGGCAAGCAGCACTCCTGGCTCAAAGAACAATTCTGCCATTGTTCTGTATGTAAGCCAAAGCCTGTACCATTGAAACCTTAGAAAGATTTCTATCCAAAACTGATGTTATTCAAAATTAGGATTTAAAGAGTACATGTTTCACTTCTGTCCGCAGGAGAGTACAAAGTTCCCCTTACATGACAACAGGAAAGAGATTGTGAAGATTTGAATCTTGGCTTTGCCATTTGTACATTAAGACACTTTGCACCAGTTTCTAAACCTCTCTGAGCTTCATTTTCTTTGTCTTCAAAATTGAATTGAAATAATTGCTGGGCTGGGGTTATGGCTCAGTGGTAGAGTGCTCACCTAGCACGTATGAGGTGCTGGGTTTGATCCTCAACACCACATATAAATAAATTAAAAATAAAGGTATCGTGTCTACTTACAATTTAAAAAATTTAAAAATTGAAATAATTGAGGCCAACTGCAGGGATTGTTAAGAATATTTGAAATGATATAAGAGTCTACTTACATCTAGCACAGGGTAAATGATGTGTAATAGGCCAAATCCAAATGTGTCTTCATAAGTAAAGTTTTATTGTATCACAGTCACATCCATTCTTTTCTGTATAGTCTATGGATTCAGTCACATGGTAAACGTAGAATTGAGTTGCTGTGTTCCCACAAAGCCTAAAATTCTCTAGCCCTTTACAGAGAACGCTTGCCAATCCTTGGTATAATACATTGGAGGTACCCAATAATGGTAGCTAGAAAGTTTACTGATCCAAATACCTAATTTAACAGATATTTATACCATACACATGTTTATATCACAAGGATTCATACATACCCTAGGCTTGAAGGCAATTTCTACAGCTAAAAAACCATCCCTAAGGGACCCTGACTCAGTCAGGCTGTAAGCCAGGTTTATCCTCAATGAGGAACTAGTCTTAGCTGAGGATTTGATAAAGAAGGAAGAGTGACCTCCTAGTACTTCACTAAATTATGGTCATAAATGAGGAGTGGATTTAGTTTCTGGCTTTTCCATTACACTTCATCTCAGCATCATGCCCGTCTTCTTGGTCAACACAGTGGGGAAAGTTTCCTCTAGAGGGGCCAATCTCTAGGACAGGAAAGGAGGGCAAGAAAAGACTAATGTATAAAACCAGGCCTTCTCTCTACCAAGTTCCTTTCCTCCATTTATTTGACTGATCTCGGGCTAGCACATGCCAGCCTGCAGTTACCTTTGACTTCTTCACTCAGAGGATGGATTGCCTGGTTGGCCATTATTCTGCAGTCTGCTGTAGCAGGAGGAACTGCAGGGGGCTTGGTTTATGATAGATAGTCTTCTGGCCAGACCCTTTGACTTCTTTGAGGAAGCCCAAACCACAATGGCTTCAAAACAGACTTAGATTTTTCAGAGTTCTTAGAGATAGAATCGACCTCAGACTACCCAGGATATTTAATCCTGTACTGGTACCAGTCACCCTGGAACAGCCTCCATTTCAAGGGCTAAGGCTCCCTGTGCTGCTTGGGCCTCCCAGTTGTTGCTCTGGACATTCTCCTGAGTGATGTTTGCCCTGATGACACTATGATTAGGAGCACATAAGTTTGATATGAAACACTCCATCTCACCTTTAGACCCCTGTTTATACTAGTTTCCTGTTTATTATTAGCAGTCTCAGCTGTAGTATACTGAGGTACACAATCAGTTCCTCATTGACTATGTTCACAACCATTCTTGGGAGTAACCAATCTCTCAAACTGACACCATTTGTATAGAACTCACTAAAATAAAGAGATGAATATTTGATTAAATATGACATTTGAGCCAGGTGCAGTGGTGCACACCTGTAATCCCAGTGGCTTGGGAAGCTGAGGCAGGAGGATTGCAAGTTCAAAGCCAGCCTCAGCAAAAGCAAGGTGCTAAGCAACTCAGTGAGACCCTGTCTCTAAATAAAATACAAAATAGGGCTGGGGATGTGGCTCAGTGGTTGAGTGCCCCTGACTTCAATCCCCAGTACCAAATATATATAAAATATTTGATTTATATATATATATATATATATATATATATATTCATATGTGTGTGTGTGTGTGTGTATATATATATATATATATATAAAACATTTGATTAAAATAACCATGGAAAGAGAAATAAAACACCTTATTTTTGCTTATTTGTGTATAAAAAGTTCATAATGAAAGAAATCACTAATTTTTAAAAACTGATAGCAGTTAATTGTTTTATCTTTCTGTTGGCCTGAGAAGTATAAACAATGACGTCTAGTAAGAACAAGTGTATGTAATTAAGTCATGCTAAAGTTCAGTTCCTTTCTGGTCATTTTTCAGGTAATATGTGACTATGAAAAATGCTATTATAGCAAAAGCATGCCCTTTGATTAATTCTCAAAGTCCTGCTGTTATCTCAAACTTTGTGTTTGTAATCAATCACATAAACTAAGAAAGTCATAGTTTAGAAGTTATTAACACATAAAATGAATCATGGGACTTTCATCTGGACTTTAATCATCTGTTGTTAGTATCACTGGAACTCAAGACATATCTTGGCAATAATACTTATGGAATAATGAGGAATTTTTGAAAGTAAGTTTTTTTTTCCTTTGAGTACTGGGGATTGAACCCAGGGGCCTTAACCACTGAGCCACATCCCCAGCCCTTTGTATATTTTTATTTCGAGACAGGCTCTTGCTAAGATGCTTATGGCCTTGCTAAATTGCTGAGGCTAGCCTCAAACTTGCCATCCTCCTGCCTCAGCCTCCTGAGTTACTGGGATTACAGACATGTGCCACTGCACCCAGCTATTAAAAGTAAGTTTTAAAGTAAGGTGCAAAGGGCCTAACTCTGAATCAGGAACTCTGAAAATGTACACTAAAGTAAAAGCATGATCATAGCCTCCAAAGATCATGAGTTTTATTTGGGTTCATTCTATGTGAAGTAGTAAGTGGGCCTCTGTTACCTTTGTATTTTCATCAAACCCCATAATGACATTGACTTAGAGCCACTCCAGGACTCATGTCTTAAACAGGTCTTTCATTTTCTTTGTTTTTGCATGATTTTCATCATTTGCCACCATGGGCAAGGTCACTGTAGATGAGCAGTTTCAAGATAACAGTAAGTGGGATTTCAAACCACATCAGTGCTCTACTGAATATCCAAAATGATAACCAGAGTTTACCAAAGAAGACTAGTTAAGGGAAGCAAAAATTATATATATATATATTTTAAAAAGACACAAAACAGATCTAGTTTAGATTTGAGGAGAGGAAGCCACCACTCAGAGGTTAAATTTGTAGAAAAGTAATTGAAAGAAATGCGGACCATCCTGTGGATTTCTGCAGTGATTGGAAAATCCAATCTGCCAATTCCCAGGAGTTTAATAATTTTGCATTTCACACAAAATGCACATGTCTTTGTATCCTCCTGCCCAAATAATAATTGGAAAGTCATTTTATTTGAGTAATATCGAAAGAACAAACTTATTATTTTCAAGACTTTATCATCCCAAAGTTTAGGGCATGCTTACCACTCAAGAAAGATCTATCTGGGCTGGGGTTGTTCAGCGGCAGAGCGCTCGCCTAGCAATTCAGCAACGTACAAATAAATGCATTGTGTACAACTAAAGCAAATAGATAAATATTTGAGATCTATCGGAAGTGAGGCCGGGGCGGTGGCGCACGCCTGTCATCCCAGCACTTGGGAGGCTGAGGCAGGACAATCACGAGTTCAAAGCCAGCCTCAGCAATGGCGAGGCACTGAGCAACTCAGTGAGACCCTGTCTCTAATAAAATACAAAAAAGGGCTGGGGATGTGGCCCAGTGGTTGAGTGCCCCTGAGTTCAATCCCCAGTACCAAAAAAAAAAAAAAAAAAGAAAAGAAAAAAGAAATGAGAAGTGAGCACATACACCATATAGGAGGTCAGCCTTTCTTTTCTTCTCTTGACCCCTAATCCTTTCTTCTCTGCTTCCTGACCCTGGAACTCAAGTATATCTCCTAGCCCCTACAAAAAAACACCACCCCCAAACACTATTAAATAACATCCTCTTTCAGATCAACTTATAAATGAGGTCTGTGGTTTCACACTAAAATTTCACCACTCCAAAACTGTCAGAGAATGAATCTTTAGTGATAACTGACAATTAAGTTAAAAATTAATTAAAATTAAAATTGTGGGGCTGGGCTTGTAGCTCAGTGGCAGAGCGCTTGCCTAGCATGCATGAGGCACTGGGTTCGATCCTCAGCATCACATAAAAAATAAACAAATAAAACAAAGGCATTCTGTCCAGTTATAACTACAAAAACATATTTGAAAATTGTTGTTGAGTTTTTACCATTTGAAACTAATGTAGTCACATTGGAAAAAAAAAAAAAAAAAAGAAAGAAGTCACTTCAGATAGAAACCTTTCCCTGCTTCTTTGCATGCTGGTAGCATTCCCACAAACATGGTAAATGTTCTCTGTGTGCCCAGGGAAAGTAGTGTTATGACAGGAAGCAGAGTGACTATGGTGGGCATAGTAGGCCAATTTTTTTGGAAGAAGGCTAAAACTGCAAAGATTGTCCTGAACCTTGAGTGTATTGAACCCAACTACAGATCTAAGAAATGGGTAGTATTAAGAAATGCAAATATTTTGAACTGGAAGGAGATAAGAAGAGAAAGGGCCAAACAATCCAGTTTGGGTTCTGGATTGTTTGGGTTCTGTGCTTCATTTTAGACAATAAAATCTTGAGGTCATAACCATTTCAAAAAAAGAAAAAGAAACCTTCCCCTTTCCTGTGGACTTATATTATGCATAATTTAACTCATTCATAATCTTGGGTTATCAGTATATATTGTCCAACTATGAAGTCTTCAGGGCTTGCTTGCTTCTACATTAAGTAGTTCTAGACTAATTTTTAAGTTCATGTGCCTTTTTTTCATAGTTCTGTTTTCATTTTCTTCATTGATGTTAAGCTGCCAGTTTTCTTGTATTGTTATACAGTAGTGCTTTCCTGTCTTGTTGCTCTGTATCTCTTATAAATCTAATAATCATAAAGTCTAATAGTTACATTTGTGTATAAACAAGAATAAGTAGGGATTGAGTGAGGATCTCTGCTGAAACTGAAGGAATAATTTTAGTTAATGGGCTTTATGCCCATTTTTATTTTAACATTTAAATTAGCAGAAGCTGTTTTAGGTTTACTTTTTGATTTTCAGCTGGTTCACATTTACACATTTTGAAAGCTAGCTGGGTTATGTATTGAAAAGATGATGATGCATAAATATACACCTTGGGAATGATTGAACAAATACTTTTTAAATGTGAAGAAGTGATTAAATCATCAACTAAGTGGATGGATTAAATGACACCCGCCCTGGAATTGAAGAAACCATCTACCTTACTTTCCCATTTAGTTTTTTGGAAGTTGAAAAACCAGGAGGAGAAACAAATTTCAGTCCTATGAAATATGGCAGTTTTTATTAAATACATGGAAAAGTAAAGAGTTAATTATTAATGTTTGTTGCATCCAGTAATAAATCTGGGACTGGAAACATTATAATGATTTCTAAAACTTTATGTTAATAGAAGTACATAAATGTATGCTATAGTTTAAAATAATGGTATGATATTTAGGTAAATACTGAATTATTAGGAAATTGGTGAAGTTTTAGAAATTTTCAAGGTTTTACTTAAAAGCACATAATCATTTTGCTTTTTATTTTTTCTAAATTAGATAAACCCATGAGAATATTAAAAAGAAATACATAATATTCAATTACCTATTAGTAACAAACCACCCTGCAATTTCTTGCCTTAAAACAATAATAATTTATACTTTCTCACAGTCATGGTGAGAATCTGCTGTTTTCTCTAGTGTCATTCATGTGACTTGCAGGCTAATAGTTAGGCTCAGCTAGGGCTACTGTTTGGGGGTGCCTCAGTTCTGCCTTCCCATTTGGCTAGCTTGGGATTCCTCACAAGATGGCAGTCACAAGAGAAAGATTCACAGGTGGGAGGAGCTATGAAAGTCAAGCTGTAAAAGTAGAAGTTGAGAAATCAGAGAAGTCACTAATCCAGTTCATCCACAATACTAAGCATATCCAGTAACTGAAATGAGGCCACAGAAGGTAAAGTGATGGAGAATCTAGTGAAAGAGTCTGTAGTTTTGCAGCCAAAAGTCTGAAAAATGGTTCTGGTGTTGTTTTTGGTCAGCAGGATTAGCAGTCAGGAAGAAGGACTGGGTATGGTGTGGAGGAAAATGAGAACAAGCTGGAAGCTACTGGCACTCTGTCTCAGCATAACTAACTTGTGAGAGCGCAAAGCAGCACCACATATATCTAAGTATATATGTAATTCCTTTCCAACGGAACTACAGGCCTTCCTAATTTCAAATCAAAACACCATTTTGAATAAGTAAATTTGTTTAAGAGTTAATATATGATATAGGTATATGTGTTAATTACTTAATATACTTAAATAATATTTTATATAATGAAATTGTCATATGATTTTTTTTGTCAGAAATGCATTGGATTATAAAATAATTCCCTAAACACAAACTTTTAAAAAACATAATTTTTTTCTTATACATTCTATGTTTCTTTTATTTTGGGGGGCGTGCTGGGCTCTACCACCAAACTTCACCTTTAGCTCCTCTTTTCAACTTTTAAAATTAGCACTCAGCACATTATTGGAGCAAAATTTTTTAAAAAAAAAAAAAACAGAATAAAGTTCACCTTAATTTTCATCACTCAGAACTAGTGCTAAAATATTATTATGTCTATTCCTTAATCTTTCAATGTATGACATTTTTATTTTCCTAAAAGTGAAAAAAAAAATACTATTCATACACCATTTTGTGGTATTTTAAAAACTTACAATACATTATGAACATTTATACTCTTAAATATTTGTTGAGAAAATTATTTTTAATGGCCATGTATTTTATCCTAAATAAGTATAATCATTTAACCAACCCCTCATTATTGGAGAACTGTTTCCAATTTTTACTGTAATCAATAGTTCTACAATGAAGAAACTGTGGGAAACTGACATTATTAGATTAGAGGACATCAGCAATATTGGAGGTTTTGAATCATGTTTTCAAATTGCTCTTTGAAAGGACTACTGCACCAATTTCAAAATATCCCAAAAGATATATCAAAGTGTGTCTTTCCCTGCATTGACACTAGTCCTATATTATAATTAATATTTTTTCCAATTTCAGGGAAAAAATCAAATCCTCAATTATTTTTATTTCGGTACAGGGTATTGAACTCAGGGACACTCAACCACTGAGCCACACCCCCAGCCCTATTTTGTATTTTATTTAGAGACAAGATCTTACTGAGTTGCTTAATGCCTTGCTTTCGCTGAGGCTGGCTTTGAACTCATGGTCCTCCTGCCTCAGCCTCCTGAGCTGCTGGGATTATAGGCCTGTGTCTCTGCTCCCAGGAAATCCTCAATTCTAATCAAAAACTTTTAGAGACTTTAAAAAAATAGGACCCCTTTGGGAAGAAACTTGCCTGAGCAGATGTTCCTTGCATGCTTTGTTTTTATAAGGTTCCATTTGGTGCAATATATCTGGGGCCCAATTTACATTAATAGTAATAAATGTCAAAAGTAAATAAAATCTAATTTTATTTGAATTTGTGTAAGTAATCTTTTCTTTTAAAAATTATATTGTTAGTTAACTCTATATCAAGCCAAGTCAGTCACATAGTTTGCTATGAAGATGTTTCCAGTTAAAGAAGATTTTATTTTATTTAATTTATATATATATATATATATATATTTTTTTTTTTTTTTTTTTTTTTTGTGGTGCTGGGCCTTGTAAAGCAGATTTTAAATTACCCTCCTTTGAGAATGTTAATATTTTGGTGTCCTGAACTTATTTTTGAGTTCTAGTTACTACTAAATATCTTAAAGAATAAATGTTTCCATAATAACTAATACACAGAAGATATTTTTGGAATTTGTACTCAGAAGTAGGAGCATCACTCATTTAGTTAGTATGTCAACTATAAATTGTTCCTAATTTGACATTCAAAAACAAGCATGTTTATTGTTTGATGTTTTCCTTGTTAACTTTAGGATCCTGAGAGAAGCCATTTTGTCTTAATTGCTGGGGAGCCATTAAGAGAACCAGTTGTCCAACATGGTAAGCCCAAAATGATGCTGATTTTCCTGGTCAACTTTCTTTTTCTTTGAGAGTAGTGTACATGTATAGAATTACTAAGAAGACTGGGTGGATTTTCGTCCTCACTCTCTATCAACAAACCTAAAGATTTTGTTTTATTTCTTCACCATCAGAGGAAAATAATAAGCTTTTACTGTTCAGATGCACCCAGATTTTGTCTCAAATTTGAAACTACACAAATACATAGAGGAAATATTGCCACCCAGAACTTTCTGAATGTCTCTTTCTGTCCTAGGTCCATTTGTGATGAACACCAATGAAGAAATTTTCTGAGGCCATTCTTGATTTCAGAAATGCAAAAAATGGGTTTGAAAGGGCTAAAACCTGGAAATCAAAGATTGGAAACTAGTGAAGAGCACAGAACAGGTCTCGATGCTTCCTAGAATTTTGTCATTTGCTATGTCCAGCCATTTGAGGCATTCAGTTTCCAAAGCTGACTTAGCTGATGCTTCTAAAGAATTGCACATTAAAGTGCTAACATGGTTTTTGTGACAATGTATGTAGGATATTTCCTGGCACATGCAAATAAATCTAATTGTTACATCTTTAAAAATCAGTGTTCTTCATTTTGACCTAAGTTATTAAGCTTCTGTTACAAAATTCCTTCTGTGTATGTTTGGCCTTTTGGAGTGTGTATCAGTATTTTGTTATTTTTGTACACATGTGGGGGTTTTTGAAGCCTGTTGATTGGCTTCTATGTTACTGTCAGCAGGCACAAACATCTGAGGTCCCTTCCTAAGCAATCCTATAGCAATACAACCATCAAAACTATGTGCTGAGGTGTCATGTTACAGGTTATCTGCTTTAAAATAACAGCAGCCCTGAGCATTGGAGTCAGTTTTTAAAACTGCCCTGCTATTGGTAGGGACAGGACAGGATTACAGCCAAGACTTCCCCGCATTTTCTGCCAAAATCTGTGTCAGATTTAAGACACATGCTTCTGCAAGCTTCCATGAAGGTTGTGAAAAAAAGTTTTAATCCAGAGTTGGGTTCCAGCTTTCTGTAGCTGCAAGCATTGGAGGCTGCTCTACCTCCCTACAAACCAACTAGAACCTAGGGCTTAGGGTGGAGAGTTTTTTTTTGTTTTATTTTGTTTGTTTTTTAATTTGCTGAACATGAAATGAATGTAGAGTGCTTTCTAATTTCAGGTTGGAGACATGACCACCTCCTGATTATTTTTGGAGCATGAGAACATATTAAAACTTTTTTTTTTTTTTTAAATCTCCCTCTCACCCCCCTCCACTAGGATTGTGAAAAAAAAAGTACCTTGCCTAATTGAAGTCATTTCATTGGATTTTGATCACAACTGATCACTGTTCCATGTGAAGTTCTGGGGGTTCAAACTTTCCTTCTGGAGAATGCCTTTTGAGACCATTTTTTTCTCTAGCTGCCTGATGTCAACTGCATAGAAATCAGTGGATATTAAAATATTCAAAATGTACAGAGAGTGGGCAGTGGTGAATATTTTCATAATGTTTTATGTGCAACTGGTGCAGGGCTTCGGTAATGAACATGGACCTGTGAAGGTAGGTGAGCTCAATTTTTAATGGTATGAAGATTTATACAGATTTATAATGTGATGAAGATTTTTACTGATTTATATAGAATGCTTTCTTTGCCCTCACTATTTTTGAAACAATATAAAAATGCAGAGCACTCTTTATAGTGGACAGGATATTTCCTGTGTTTATTAGTGACTATTCTGTTTCTTGGGCTTAATAAGCTTGTTGCCATGAGTATTTGAAAAATAATGAAGTTTTTGTTTGTTTGTTTTGGGGTGGATTTTTTTTTTTCCTTTTGAGTTGTAATTGACCTTGAGTAGTCTGAAATCATTTCAGATGGAGAAATTTCTCCCAGTTGTATATGCAAATGGCACAGTAGTTGTCCACTGAAACACCCATTTCTTCTTATGACACATGTAGTTTTGTGGGCCATTTATTTTGTAAGTAGCAAAAGTTAGTCTATTTCTCCTCTAAATTGAAAATTTCAAGACTTTTAATGGATGTTTTCTATCTGCTTTTACAAATTATCAATTGCCACCATCAAGAAAAATGTTTTCTCAAAGGTTGTTTTTGTTTTCCCCTTTTTGAAATGTGTACAGAATTTAATAGTAATCGCATCTTGCATTCTATGAACGAGTATCAGGTAGAGCCCAATGAATTGCAAAAAATAAAAAATAAAAACATAAAATAACTGTGGTGTTATGGCTGGAACAATGTTTTACCCGATTTTATGTATTTCATAGATTATATAGTTTAAGGATTTTTATTTTGAAAATGATTCAGATGTAATTGTTTTGACTGAAGGGTGTTAAATCATTGTTGCTGATGACAATTAAATGTGGGCTTGAGTTTGTAGCTGTTATTTCACAACCTGTATTTTCAACAGGGATGATGTCGCCCCCAACAGGCGAGAATTGGTTTATGAAGGTGTATGTGAAAATTTTGAATGTAAAGCACAGATATACGTATAGTACATAAACAGATTTACAGTAATCTGTATTAAAATTTCACTGGGAAAATGTCCAAAAAGGCTCCTGGTTGACATTGGTAAATAGGGTACCCTGGGGATGATAATAAAGCAAAAGGTTGAGCAACACCAGGGTGGGAGTCAACTTGTCTAGCAGCTTTGTAACTTTTCAGATTTGAAATGCACATGGGAGAAATCACAGTCCTGAGCTCTACTTTACTGCCATCCGCCTTGTTGGATCTCAGCACCAGATTGTGGGTTAAAGGGAATCCAGTTTTTTGTTGCTGTTATTTTGGTTTGGTTTTATTGGTACCAGGAATTGAACCCAGAGGTGCTTATCCACTGAGCCACACATCCCCAGCACCCGCCCTGCCCCTTTGTTTAAATTTAGAGACAGGGTCTTGCTAAGTCGTTTGGGCCTTACTAAGTTGCTGAGGCTGGCTTTGAACTTGCGATCCTCCTACCTGAGCCTCCCAAGTCACTGGGATTATTAGGCATGTGCCACTGTGCCCGGCTGGGAACCCAATTCTGTGCATACGTAACAGAGACAAAAAGTTTGTCTTATTTAAAGGAAGTAAGACTTTTCAGACTGGCCGGCTTGTTTGTAAGTCCACAAAACGCAGGAATCCCTTCGATGTGGTAGGCTTGCTCTGTTTTCAGATGTTTCCAGTTTACTTTTAATGCATCAGTTTATTTGGTGGTACAAGAAAGAAGACTGAATTGTTAGAAATAAGTAATAATTTTTAGGTCATTCAGTTCTTTTAAAGAACATAAACACTAGAATTTTGTACATGTCCTGGGCACAATGAAGTTTTTTTTTTTATCTTTATTTATTTGCTTTAGTTGTACACAATGCATTTTTAGTTTACGTGGTGCTAAGGGTCGAACCTGGACCGCGTACGTGCTAGGCGAGTGCTCTACCACTGAGCCACAACCCCAGCCTACAATGAAGTTTTAAATGTTCTGAATTTACTTTTAACATATAAATGTGTATAATGGGGTAGTAGATGAAAGCTGCTAAGTTTGCATGTGACAGAAAACATGTTTTTACACATGGCAAGTGTAGCATACTTCCTTACTATCCAGCATTTTTCTCTTGTATATCAGAATTTCCTTTAAAAACTGAGCTATATAGACTGAGCTTATATTCACCTAACCCCTACATAAATAAAATTATTTCTGATATGAAGGAAAGAGTCACCTGTAGTTAAACAGAAGTTCTGAAATAGATATGCCTAGGTGGCAAGGGATAATGTTGTATATCATATTGGTTTATAGTTTTCTTCCCCCCTCCAATTTTTTCTTAAGAGAGAATCTAAAAAAATGTTTCTTAACATTAATGTTCTTCTGGGACTGGGGTTGTGGCTCAGTGGTAGAGTGCTTGCCTTACATGTGTGAGGCACTGGGTTCAATCCTCAGCACCACATAAAATAAATAAATAAAGGCATTGTATTCATCTACAACTAAAAATATTTTAAAAATCATTAATGTTCTGGTTTAAGTTAAAAATTAGTATGGGAGCATGTTCAGGTTGGTAATCATTTATGACACAGGTATTCAAATATTATTTTTTGCCTTTAGAGATAAAAATGTTTCATTTATTATAAGAAATTTTCATAGCACATTCTTCTTTCCATCTTCCCCTATGTCTTCAAATTTGTCCCCAGGTTGTCCCCCATTCCTTAGCCTGCTCCCAACTTTTTAGCTTTGGATAGTGTTTCAGCTTAAACTGGCATTGTCTGCCCTACAGTTTTTTTTTTTTTTTTTAACCAGGTAGGGATCAAACTCAGGGGCACTCAACCACTGAGCCATATCCCAAGCCCTTTTAATATTTTATTTAGTGACAGGATCTCACTGAGTTGCTTAGCACCTTTGCTTAGGTTGGCTTTGAATTTGCCATTCTCCTGTCTCAGCATCCCGAGCTGCTGGGATTACAGGCATGCGCCATCATACCTAGCCTATTTTTTTTTTGGGTACTAGGGATTGAACTCAGGGGTAACTCAATGACTGGGCCACATCCCCAGCCCTTTTTTGTATTTTATTAGAGACAGGGTCTCACTGAGTTGCTAAGTGCCTCGCCATTGCTGAGGCTGGCTTTGAACTCGCGATCCTCCTGCCTCAGCCTCCCAAGTGCTGGGATTACAGGCATGCGCCACCACGCCCGGCTTTTTTTTTTTTTTTTTTTTTATTTTATTTAGAGACAAGGCCTCACTGAGTTGCTAAGCACCTTGCCATTGCTGAGGCTGGCTTTGAACTCTCGATTCTCCTGTCTCAGCCTCCTGAGCCACAGGGATTACAGGTGTATGCCACCACACCTGGCCCTGCCCTACAGTTTTGTTAGTCTGTGAGCAACTTTTTGTGTGTCTGGTGCTGAGGATTGTGAACAACTTTTTATAGCAACCATGTAAGCAGCTGCTAGTACCCTGAACACTTGTGCTTAACGCCACTTGAATGTAAGGTGTACTAATTTCATTAGTCTTGCCACTTGTACTCGGAAGGGTAGCTGTTTGGGTTCAGTAATGCATGGAACATGTGAACTGAGGCAAATCTGTTTGAAAATCTCAACTTGAATCTATTGCATGTATAATTTAGCTATTAAGTTTCTCAGTCTAAGAAAAACACATTTTCTTCTAAAAATAAGAAAAGCCTCTTGTTGGTTCTCTAACATAATCATATTACAGCCTCCATGTGGGATTTATTCCTGTTTCTATTTTCCCAAGGTTTTTTAAAGACAGTTGGAACAGTCATGTACAGTTGTGCTGGGTGTGCACTTCACAACTCCAGGGAGCTGCATCTGCATAGACTCACATCTGTATGTGACAGCTCGAAGTACAATATAGTAGATGCTCTGGACATGTGGTAAATAAGTACCAGCATCTCACCATCCTGCCATTCACATTGGTGTTCTGACTAGCACTATTTCTAGCTGATCTAATAAACAATTCTCATTACTAGGAATATGGGGTTTTCCTTTAGAAAGTAGGGGAAGCTACTTCTATAAATCTCTCTCTTTTTTTTTTTTTTTTTTTGGTACTGGGGATTGAACTCAGGGGCACTCGACCACCGGGCCACATCCCCAGCCCCTTTTTGTATTTTATTAGAGACAGGGTCTCACTGAGTTGCTAAGGGCCTCGCCATGGCTGAGGCTGGCTTTGGCCTCACTATCCTCCTGCCTCAGCCTCCCAAGTGCTAGGATTACATGTGTGCGCCACCACACCATGGGCTATAAATCTTTTTGATATCACCAATGAAGATGAATCACTGTAGCAACAAAGTCATGGTAGGCTTTCAGAACCCCTTTCTGACAAATGTTTTTTCTTTATCTTTTCTCCATACTACTTTTTTTTTTTTTGGTGGGGGTGGAATACTGGGGATTGATCCCAGGGGTGCTTAACCACTAAGCCACATCCACAGCCCTTTATATATTTTATTTTGAGACAAGCTCTCGCTAAGTTGCTTAGGTCCTCGCTAAATTGCTGAGACTGACTTTGAACTCGTGATCCTCCTGCCTCAGCCTCCCTAGCTGTTGGGTCTACTACTTTTTTTTTTTTTAATCCACTGGAAGAAGACTATTGCTGGATGATGGAGTCGTTCAAATTCTTTGTAAGTCTGGAATAAGTCCAAGATCTACAGGAATATGGGAGACCTCAAACTTTTGTGAGAAGCCATGTGGTTCGCAGACTTCATTACCTTTATGACCCTTACCTTCTGAAATTGTGTCAAGTGAATTGAATAAAAAGGACGTAGGTGCACCTTCCATATTTAATTGCAGGAAGCAGATCTATTTCTGTTCCCCACCCTGTCTGTACTTATGAAGTCATATATAGGCATGTCCACTGACTGTTGCTGGAAAAATGGCCCCAATGTGCTCTTGTTGACTTTTCTACCAGACATAGTCCTTGGCACAAGACATCTGAAATATTTTTCATTAATTTCTTCATTTACAGTCTTGTAGTTAAATCTGTGCATATCTTCTGTGCACAGTTGTGTTTTAACCTAGTTAGTCACTTATAACTAACTGGTGGTTGAGACTTTTTTTTTAAATATTTATTTATTTACTTTAGTTGTACACAATGCAATGCATTTATGTTTACGTGGTGCTGAGGATCGAACCCGGGCCGCGCATGTGCGAGGCGAGCACTCTGCCACTGAGCCACAACCCCAGCCCCTGGTTGAGACTTTTATATCACTGTAGCATATTATTGGTACCCTACCCAGGATATAATAGAACTCTTTGTATCATACATCTTGAATGATATATGTATAACTTTAAATCCTGATTTAGACCTGTAGATAAACTTTTACTGTAAACCTCGTATAAAGAAATTTTCTGTAATGAATATGGTATTTGTATACACAAATGATTTCCTGAAGAACTCAAGGTAAACAGGTCTGGAGCCCCCAGACACATTTATTACCATAACTGGATAAAAGTACTAGAGAAATATGGGTAGAAATGACAGTAAAATTGTTTCCGAGGATATTTCTAGGTCCAACTTTTTCTTACTACATGAGATGAGCAGAACGTGGGAATGATACATAATTGGGGATAAGACTGAGATGAGATAAGACAGGTAAGATGAAACATTTGTTCTTAGGTTGCTTTTATGGAGGTGAGTCCACTTTTCTTTTTGTCTTGCTGCTAGTGCTTCCAGTCCTTATCAAGACATTACAGCATTATTAAGCAAAGACACTCTGAGTGCCCCACCCCACCTCCTGCATCATGAAAGCCTTTGCTACTTGAAGTGTCTTCTTTTGTAGAGAATCTCCCTTATTTCTCATTAGAACTTTCCAGTGTTTGGTGATTTCTTCATTAATTTTTTCATCAATAATTTATTCAGCAACTACTATATCTAGGCATTGATCTAGGGGGTGGGGTGCAACAGGAAACAAGACAATGTTTTAGCTTTTTTGGAACTTGTATTCCAAATGTAGTTGATGGAAGGGGACACTATGCAAATCTCTAACATGTCGGGGATGATAACTACCATCTAGAGAATCAAGTGAGGGGTGGGGACACAGAATGCTGGGGAGAAGGGAGAATTCTCAGATTCACTTTCATTTTCATAGGAAGGAGGAAAAGGTCACTGTCAGTACAGTAACCATGGTAGGGGCAGGGAATTGACTTGATGGGGTGTTTGGATATTAGACAGGAGACTAGTGTGGCTGGAGAAAGGTGAGCAGAGGCTAGAAGTACAGATATTGAGGTTGAGAAATAGTGTGGGAAGATCATGCATGGTGTGACTGTTTCAATAAAACTTTATGGACACTTACATTTGACTTTTATGTAATTTTCATGCATCATGAAATATTCTTTAATTTGTTTCAAGCATTTAAAGATGCAAAAAAAAATCTAAGCTAATAAGCTACAAAAACAAGCTTCAGGTTGAATTCAACCCATGATCATAGGCTGCCAGCAGTTCTCCATATATTTGCATTGTTCTGTTTTCTTCATGGTGTACAACTGTAAATGACTGATAGAGTAGGCTTGTTGGATATTGAGATATTTGGGATGTGAACTACTATATTAAATAGTCTCTAACATCCACTGTCATCATAATTTGTCTGATTTCGCGAATTGTTTTTAAATTCTAAAACATTTTTCCCCCTAAGGCAGTATATTTACTCTCTGCTATTTTCCCACGGAGATAGGTTAGAGTTTGGGTGACTTATCAAAGAGTCTTCCGTCTTACAGATCCTTCCAGCCACAAGCTATCCTATAAAGTGTTTGTTTCTATAGCCAAAGTTATGGAAGGAAATCACCTTATTCCAGCCTGGTGGTCACAGAAAGAGAGATGGGCAAAGCAGCTCTGGCCACACACCAGGTCTGGACAAAATTTAAACACCTTGATGCTTTCCTTCATCCCTGAGAAACTTAAAAGTGTTACCTCTGTAGCACTATGTAAATGTTAGGTGGTTTGTGACAACATAGTAAATTATGGCAAAATACTCTGGTCAGATACTTTATCAGTCAGGCTAGGCCATGATATGCTGTGATAACAAACACCCTCAAAATCTTGGTGGCTTGTAAACAACAGTGGTTAATTTGTTGCTCATACCATATCACTATTTTAGTTCATTTAGTGTCAACTCCATATTGGGATGCACCTAGCTGGATATCCACATCTAGAATGTTATGAACCACCATGACAGAGGGAAAGAACTCAGTTAAATTCTCTGACCTAGAAATGATATCCATCACCTTTAGACCGACTGGCCCCACCTAGCCACAAGGGACCAGGAAATGCAGTCCCACCTTGTACTTAGAAGGTAGAAAGGTGAAAATATTTGGTGAACATATTAATGATCATCACACAGAACTTTAGTCTTTTGAAATGCTTCCAAGAATTTATCTTGGTCTCTAGAGTGTTGAAAGCATCCCCAAGTTTATAGAAATGATCAAGAATGAATTGTATTGAGATAGCTTGAGTAAGGCAGGAGGAGACAGCAGAAAGACAAAATTCACTGATTTCCATCATACCTCCTTGCATGGAAGACCCTTGACTTTGCTTAGAAAATCTGGTTTCCATGCTTGGAGCAACTTTAGTGGAGATGGGAAAAAAGCATGGGCAGTCACTGGGTGAAGTTCGCTGAAAGAAGGCAGGTTTATTTCTGTTGCTCAGGAGGCTCCTCCCTGGGAAAAGGAAAGCTGTACGTTCAGTTCAGCAAACATCTGTGGAATGTCTCCCATGTGCCAGGCACATGAGTGGAAATAGTATTTTTATAAAATAAAGATGTCCTAGCTGTTTGCATGTCTTACTTACCAATAGCCAGAGAATTCATTTTGGCCTGTGGGGAGGATAATTTTAATGCCTGAAACTTTAATAATATACATTTTTTTTGTGTGTGTGTGGTACCAGGGATTGAACTCAGGGGCACTCACCCACTGGGCCATATCCCCAGCCCTTTTTTGTATTTTATTTGGAGACAGGGTCTCACTGAGTTGCTAAATGCCTCACCATTGCTGAGGCTGGCTTTGAACTCGCGATCCTCCTGCCTCAGCCTCCCAAAGTGCTGGGATTACAGGCGTGCGCCACCGCGCCCGGCTTTAATAATATACATTTTATAGAGGGTTTTTTTTTGGTCATTTACTGAGTATTACTAAATACTAAGTATTGCTTTCCTGAAATCTGGGTATGGCTAAAATTGTTTGTGGAGAGAGAAAATGGCACAGCAAATGTCCCTACGAGAAATATTTTGCTCTTACTTACTGTTCCGTTGTGGATAGAGTTAGAAAAGGTATAATTTTGATTGAATGAGTACCCTAAATTTGAGATTCTACACACACACACACACACACACACACACACACACACACAGAGAGAGAGAGAGAGAGAGAGAGAGAGAGAGAGAACAGAGTGGGATGAAAAAATAAAAGTAGCTTTTGCAAAAGTGAACTTAGCTCAGAACTACATTGTCACAGTAAGACTGGGGGTCATTGGGCATCATTGTGCAAAGTAAATACAAATAATGAAGAAGAGAAGGTGATCAGTGGATGTTGATGTTGAACACTAGGTCTTTAGGAAGAAATGTGAAAGGAGACATTCTGAGTTGACTGACAGTGGCTAGAAGGGCTGCCTTAGACAGGACAATCAAGTTTTACATGAAGATCCTCCTCCCATCCAATGGATTAGACTACATTTTAATTAAAATAGAGCTGTAGTAGTTAACTATTGCCATAATTGTGCCATGTAACAAATCAGTCCAAATTTCAGTGGCTTAAAACATAATAAGCCAGGCACGGTGGCACACGCCTGTAATACCAGCATTTGGGAGGCTGAGGCAGGAGGATCGCGAGTTCAAAGCCAGCCTCAGCAATGGCTAGGCACTTACCAACTCAGTGAGACCCTGTCTCTAATAAAATACAAAAAAGGGCTGGGGATGTGGCCCAGTGGTTGAGTGCCCCTGAGTTCAATCCCTGGTACCAAAAATAAATAAATAAATAGATAGATAAAATATCCAGAGAAGCATGCACTAGCACAAATTCACACACACACGCACACACACACACAGAGTTCCTGTATTTGTAATTCCTTTACTCAGTGTAAGTATACAATCTGCATCCTTACATATGCATTTAAATAGAAAACTGCATAAACAAAGTAGCCACCAGTAGCATGAGGCCCCTGAGATGAACCCCTTCACACCCCCAGATGGCCAGGTTTCTGGATTTCAGAGATGCAGGACCAAGCCCTTGGAAGGTTCCATGTGATCAGCCACAGCAGTCATAGCCACAGCAATAGTTATTAGCAAGTGCATTAGTTATTAGCAAGTGCATTTTCCTTCCTACCCTCAGTTGGTATGCCCCATACAATCAGGCACCATCTATTTTGGGTAAAGCCAGACCCTAATAACAAAACACAAAGTTTAAAAGTGAGGTGGTTTTTTCTTTTCATATATTGAAAAATTTACTTTTCTTCCTTCTTGCTGTGCAGTTCTATGAATCTTAACACATGTATAGATTTGTGTAACAACAACTATAACCAGGATGCCGAACTGTTCCTTCACCACCACCCCAAAATTTCATTTATGTTACCCTTTTATCTTCCTTCTAACATCTGGAAACCTCTGATCTGTTCTTTGTCACTATTGTTTTGGTATTTTGAGAATGTCATATAAATGGAACCCAGTCTGTTACGTTTTGAGATTGGCTTCATTCGTGACTTTGAGATCCATTCAAGTTTCTTCAGTAGTTCATTCTTTTTTATTGCTGAGTAGTATTCCATGAATTGCTTAACCATTCATACATGAGTTGTTTCCAGGTTTTTTTTGTTTTTTGTTTTGTTTTTGGCTATTACAGATAAAGCAACTATAAACATCTGTGTACATTGTGTGTGTGTGTGTGTGTGTGTGTGTGTGTGTGTAAACATAGGCTTCATTTATCAAGGGTAAATTTCTAGGAGTGGGGCTGCTAGTCATATGGTGAGCATATGTTTATTTATTTTATTTTTGGTACTGGGGATTGAACTCAGGGGCACTTGACCACTGGGTCACATCCCCAGCCCTTTTTTGTATTTTATTAGAGACAGGATCTCACTGAGTTGCTAAGTGCCTCGCCATTGCTGAGGCTGACTTTGAACTCCCGATCCTCCTGCCTCAGCTTCCCAAGTGCTGTGATTACAGGCGTGTGCCACTGTGCCTGGCTTATGTTTATTTTTATAATAAACTGCCAGCACATTTTTTAGAGTGTAATACCATTCAAAGCTACTTTTCAACAATTTGAATCTATGCTCTCTCCTCTCAAATAACCTGTCCAGACATAAGAGTGGATTTTACAATATTAGGCAAAGCTTCCTTGGGGTGGATATTATTTTCCTTGAGAGCTATGGGAGGCAAAGTCAACTTACACTTGCAGGTCTAACAAGACCTGGACAGATTCCTTGACAGATGGAAGACGGAGGACATCTGTGGAGGACAGCTGGGAGCACAGCAGGACAGTGCAACTTGGATCCCAAACCAGGAAAAATGTGGTGGTTTTGGCTAAACCTTAGCCATCAAGATAGAGATGAAATGCAAAATTCTCTTCCTGTGAAACCAAAGAAGTTACTAAGAGATGGAAGGAACACGGAACTATTTGTATTGCAATATAATCCACTTCCCCAAACCCACTGCAAAGGGAAATTGCTGATCATGGTTGCCCTGAACTCCAGGGTGAGTAATAAGAGAACTGGGCCCCAGGCAGCTCTTCTAAATTCTTAAGCAAATGTAGGGAAAGTTGTGTGAAATGTGTTTTCTACATAACTCTTGCCAAAGCTCCTGGATATTCCAAATACACAAATTCTACTCACCAAACCCCCTTATCATCAAACTTTCGGAGCACATTGCCAACACAATTTCACAAAGAAAATAGCACGTGCAGGGGCTGGGGTGTGGCTCAGTGGTAGAACACTTGCCTAGTATGTGTGAGGCACTGGGTTTGATTCTCAGCACTGCATATAAATAAATAGAAAAATAAAGTCCATTGACAGCTAAGAAAATATTTTTAAAAAGAAAATAGCTGGGGCTGGGGTTGTGGCTCAGCGGTAGAGCCTTCGCCTAGCATGTGTACGGCCCGGGTTCGATCCTCAGCACCACATAAACAACAATGCATTGCATTGTGTACAACTAAAGCAAATAAATAAATATTAAAAAAAAAAAGAAAATAGCATCTACAGTTTTTAAAGGCTTGGGAACAGTCTAATACCTGTTGCTCTCAAGAGTTCCAATGAGGAATTGAGCAAAGAGCAAAGCTGATTTCCTTTTCCATGTCTGGAACAGGAGGTTTTTTTAAAAATATTTTATTAGTTGTAGGTGGACACAATACCTTTATTTTATTTATGTGGTGCTGAGGATCGAACCCAGGGCCTCACACATGCGAGGCGAGTGCTCTACCGCTGAGCCATAGCCCTAACTCCGAACAGGAGGTTCTTAAATGAGTGAACCTGGAATGGCCCAAGAAAAGCTTTTTGCAGCTCTTTGAGGAAAGAAGCCAGTATCCCCTCTTACCAATTTTTGCAGATGGCCTGACAGCTCAGAGCTGGGATATGAACCCAGCTACATACTCCCAAGCCCAGCTCCTTCCACTTAGCATTTATATATATTTCCATTTATATTTTCTTTTTTAAAAATATTTTTTATTAGTTATCTATGGACCAACCTACCTTTCTTTCTTTCTTTCTTTCTTTCCTTCCTTCCTTCCTTCCTTCCTTCCTTCCTTCCTTCCTTCCTTCCTTCCTTCTTTCTTTCTTTCTTTCTTATGTGGTGCTGAGAATCTAACCCAGTGCCTCACACATGCTAGGCAAGCAACCACTGAACCACAACCCCAGCCCTTACTTCCCATTCTTGTGGTTGTACATGTTGTAGAGATTCACTGTGGTGTATTCACATATCAACATAGGAAAGTTATGTCTGATTTATTCTGCTGTCTATCCTATTTCCATCCTCCTCCCTTCCTTTCATGCCCCTTTTCCTAATCCAATGAACTTCAATTGTTCCATCCCCCTCCTTATTGTGTGTTAGTATCTGCATATCATAAAGAACATTTGGCCTTTGGTTTTTGGGGGATTGTCTTATTTCACTTAACGTGACAGTTTTTTATAGTTCTATCTATTTACTGACAAATGTCATAATGTCATTCTTCTTTAAGGCTGAGTAATACTACATTATGTATATATCTACACTTTCTGTATCCATTCATCTGTTGAAAGGCAACTAGGTTGGCTCCATAGCTTAGCTATTGTGAATTGTGCTGCTATAAACATTGATGTGGCTGTGTCACCGTAGTATGCTGATTTTAAGTCCGTCGAGTATAGACCGAGGAGTGGGATAACTGGGTCAAATGGTGATTCCATTAAGACTGCCTTTTAAGAGAATTATGATTTATATTTTTTTAGTTTAATTCCAACAGTATGTATTATTTAATTAAAGCATGCATTATTTAATTAACATTTAATTAAAGCAGTATGTATTATTTTAAATTTTATTTAAGAAATGGACAGTTTGGGATTTGGGGGAATTTGAGGGGCAGTTTAGTCTGTCCTTTAGGATGGTTTCACATGGGCACAAGCCTCATCATGTTGCTTAGTCTTTAACCTTGAAAAAGTCATACAAGCTGGGACCTGGACTGTAACCAACCAATCAGGTGACTTCAGTGAGGTAAAAGCTTTAAAATCCAGTTCAGTGAAATACAAATATTTTGAACCTAAGTTATAACTCAAGGAATTTAAAGAAACCAAAACTATTTCAAAGCATGCATCAGTCATTTATTCCCCTCTGAAGATCAGTGGACTTGTATAGATGGAACTCAGGCCCGAACCCAGGTCTTTGAACTCAAAACCAGAATGCACCATGCCCCAAATTAATGGTTTGCATTAAAATTGATTGGGTATAAGCTGGGTGCGGTGGCGCATGCCTGTAATCCCAGCACTTGGGAGGCTGAGGCAGGAGGATCTGGAGTTCAAAGCCAGCCTCAGCAATGGCGAGGCACTTAGCAACTCAGTGAGACCTGTCTCTAATAAAATACAAAAAAGGGCTGGGGATGTGGCCCAGTGGTTGAGTGCCCCTGAGTTCAATCCCCAGTACCAAAAAAAAAAAAAAAAAAAAAAAAAAAAAAAAAAAAAAAAAAAAAACCAAATTGATTGGGTATAGACTGAGATTTTATACTCAGCCTTAAAGAAGAATGTCATTTATTATTTTGAAGTGATTTGAGATTTTCAGAAAAGTTGCAAAGATAGTTTTATAAAGAGTTCCTATAACGCTCTTCACCTAGCTTCCTCTGAGGCTAATACAGGAAGTTTATAAAAATCCTGATGGTAAAGCTGAGATCCAGGCCTACAAAATGATAATCTCCAAGGAGGAGATGCAAACATCAATATTTCTTTGAAGTTTCTTCCTAGGTAGATTCAAGGTGAAGCCGAGGTTGAGAACCTCTGCGCCAAATCCTTCTCAAAGTGTAGTCAGCCAAGCATAGCAAATTGCCATTGCTATGGAGCTTGTTAGGAATGAACACCCTAAGTCTCTAAGTGTAGGTCTACTCTATGGGTAGTATATACACATTGATATGATAATAACTTTTTAAAAATATGAATGTATATTTTATTTATTTATTTTTTGGGGGTACTGGGGATTGAACTCAGGGGCACTTGACCACTGGGCCACATCCCCAGCCCTTTTTTGTATTTTGTTAGAGACAGGGTCTCACTGAGTTGGTAAGTGCCTCGCATTGCTGAGGCTGGCTTTGAACTTGCGATCCTCCTGCCTCAGCCTCCCAAGTGCTGGGATTACAGGCGTGCGCCACTGCGCCCAGCTGATGATAAATTTTGTTACAAAGACTTTAAGCCTCACAAATGAGATACTGGCTTGTGGTAGCCAAGAAATCAGAGAATGATTTGTTATTTAGAAATGAAATTGCTAACAGTCTTGCATGAAATACAACAAAAAAAAAAAAAAAAAAAAGCTACTGCTGTAATAAAAAACAGATATGGTAACCCCATTTCACTTCCTTCCTCTTGCTGACTACTTTTTTTAGTTATTTTAGTTTTGGTTAGCATTCCCAATAGAAGATAGGAAGAAATTAAATACAACATATTTTACAAAAGTTTAGTAGTTAAAACCATTGAAAACAATGGTTTAAGTATGTATTTTAGGATTATGTCCACTCTTTTGAATTCTTATTTTTGTCTTGCCAAAGCAGATAGCATAAAGTTGGTCATACAAAAATCAACCAGTGCAGAAAGCCAATTAAAACCAATAGATAGCAATTCTTTAAATTTTTTTTGTTCTTTTTAATTATACATGACAGTAGAGTGTATTCTTCCTATTAAACATACATGGAGTACAACTTCCCAGTCTTGTGGTTGACATGATGTGGAGTTACATTAGTCGTGTATTCATATATGACCGTAGGAAAGTTATGTCCCATTTATTCTACTGTCTTTCCTATTCCCCTTCTCCTCCCTTCCCCCCCACCCCCACCCTGCCTGTCCAATCCAATGAAACCCCCACACACACCTATTGTGAGTCAGCATCTGCCTAGTAGAGAAAGCTTTCAGTCTTTGGTTTTGGGGGATTGGCTTATTTTACTTAGTATGATAATCTCCAGTTCCATCCATTTTAGATAGCTTTGTTTTTTTTTTGGGGGGGATTGAACTCAGGGGCACTCGACTACTGGGACATATCCCCAGCCCTTTCTTGTATTTTATTAGAGACAGGGTCTCACTGAGTTGCTAAGTGCCTCACCATTGCTGAGGCTGGTTTCGAACTCGCGATCCTCCTGCCTCAGCCTCCCAAGTGCTGGGATTACAGGCGTGTGCCACTGCCCCGGCTTTAGATAACTATTCTTGACCTTAGTAAATGTATGCCCCAGTGAACTGATTGTCAGGTGTCTACTTACATTGAATTTAGTACTTCCATTTATAATAGCAAAATGAGTGTTTGCAATTCCTAAGTTATATCAAACTAGGTTTTAAATTATGAGACAAAGAATGCTTAAATGACCTACTACTTGAGTATATACTGCGTTTTTTATGATAAGACAATTCATATGAACCATTTATTGATTTTAATTCAATTCAGAGAATTCATATTTTCTCCTGAGTTCTCACAGTTGGATAGTTTTAAAATATTTCTGAAATTGAACTGAAACCCATAAGGACTATGAAGGCATGTGTCAGCCTGTATTTATAGATGGTACTGGATGAAATTTCACCGCAATAAATAAAAATCCTTCCAATATAGTATAATTCAATAACATTAAAAATGCTATTTGGGGGCTGGGGTTGTGGCTCAGTGGTATAGCGCTCGCCTAGCATGTGTGCAGCCTGGGTTCGATCCTCAGCACCACATAAAAATAAATTGCATTGTGTACAACTAAAGCAAATAAATAAATATTTTTTAAAAAGCTATTTGGTTGCTTTCATCATCTTCATGTGGAAGCAGTATTGTCACAAAATTTTAGTTTGGAGATGAAATTGGATATGAAGTGACTTTACCATCCAACAAGAAGAGGAAGTGAATAATCAGGAAAATAGAGACTGTTGACAAATGAGACTTAATGTAGACTTATTGAATCTCAGAGTTGCCAGGGACACTAGCAATTATTCAGTTTCATTCCTAGAGTTCTTAGATGAAGAAGCTGTGGCCAGCCACTTAAATTCAATGCCAGGGCCCACAAACCCCATCTGTACTCCTCAAGCTTCTCTGTTATCTCATTCCCAGAAAATTGCCGTGATTCACACTTCACAGAGAAGCTTCCTGGGCAGACTTGTCATCTACAAATCCACGTTGTTCCCTATAGCTTACCTAGGCCTCAGATAGTCATCCTCTTGTCTATTCATACTGTGACAACTTATCTCTGGAACTCATGTCAGACCAGATCCTCTCAGTCCCTGCTGTATCTTGTATGCATAAACTTTCAGTTTGTTCCTCTTTTTGGCTCTTTCCCTCAGTTTATAAACTCATTCAGGATTCTCCCACCTTGATTAAAAAACACACACACACACACACACACACACACACACACACACACAGGACTGATAGATCTAAATGATGAGGAAAGAATGGTGAGAAAGAAAAAAAATTTCCCAACAAAGATGAGACTATTAAATTCCAAAGCACATCAAGATACTTAACACTGAGAAGGGCAGCAATAAAAGTAATCATTGGGATATAAATCGTAGCTGTGAAGCTAAAGTATAAAATAATTTGAAGACATAAATAAAATAAGTATATTTTTGACCCTCAAATAGGTAAAGGAATAATATCTATAAAACAAGAATGACAAATTAGAACATATGGAAATGAAACAAAAAAAGTACATAGGAAGAAGGATGAAGTAGAAATACTTGAAATTATGAATATGGTTATTGAAATTAATGCCTTAACAAAATAAACTCTTGACTACACAATTGGAGAATTGGTGATTAGGAAGATGAACCAATTAAACATGTTTTACCCATGAAACATTAAAGATAGATAAAGGGGAAAAATAAGTAAATAGGAAAGCAAATTTAAATGACACATAAATAGATTTAAAGGCTTCAACACATATCTGGTAAGTATTTCAAAAGAGAAAGTAGAGACAGCATTATAGATGGAATAGTGGGAAAGAAAATGGCGGAGATATTAAAGAATTGAGGGGGGAAAGACAGGTGGCCTTAGATTGAAACTGCCATGGAGGTCTCTGTCATAACTTCTCAGCAGCCATAGATGATATGAAGATAGATGGACATGGCTATGTTTTGTGTGCCAACAAATCTTCATTTATAAAAACAGCAATCTACAGGCTGAATTAGGCCAGAAGTTCATAATTTGATGAACTTTGATCTAAAGAATAACCATTTTTGCATTTTCATGTATGTCTTCAGATCTTCATATATATATAAATATATATTATATACATTTGTATATATGTTTTCATGTATGTATATATGAGAGATATACCATGTATACATGTGACTTGAACCACACTTGCTCTTCTGAGTGTCCACCTTTTTTTCAGTATCTATTATATCTAAAAAAAAAAAAAAAAAAAAAAAAATCCTATTCCCCAAGGGGCTGGGGTTGTGGCTCAGTGGTAGAGCGCTTGCCTACCATGCGTGAGGCCCTGAGTTCAATCCTCAGCACTGCATAAAAATAAACAAATAAAATAAAGGTATTGTGTCCATCTACAACTTGAAAAATACTTTTTTTAAAAAAAGAAATTGCTAAAAAATCTCTATTCCCCAAATACTGATGAATGATATAGATTTTTTTTTTTTTTTTTTTTTTGGTACTGGGGATTGAACTCAGGAGCACTTGACCACTGAGCCACATCCCCAGCCCTTTTTTTTTTGTATTTTATTAGAGACAGGGTCTCACTGAGTTGCTAAGTGCCTTAGCCATTGCTGAGGCTGGCTTTGAACTCGTGATCCTCCTGCCTCAGCCCCGCCAAGTGCTGGGATTACAGGCGTGCACCACCATGCCCGGCTTGATATAGATTTTATCTACTGTTTTCAAGGGGCAATGGAGGAGTGTGTCCATTCACACTATTCAGGTAAAGCTTCCTAAAAGTTCCATTTGCTTATCTCTGGTCCCTTTTCTCCCCATGCAGAGGGCAGTAGACCTTCATCTCTCCTCTTCACTTTCCTCTCTCAGCATCCACACCACTCTTCATCTCTTACCTCACCCCAGCTCTAAAAACTGCCCTCAGTTTGCACATTCCAGTCACCCAGCAAAACAAGAACCTAGCAACTCCAGGCTCAGCAAGGGAAAATCCCAAGCCCTAGGCATAGGCACATCACCTTATTATTTCTGCAGCACATTCCAAGCAAGGTATAAAATCATTCCGTTCCAAATTACCTCCACATTATTGGTTTTGATGATCATGTAGTATTTTATTGTGTGCATGCGTTTATCAATATTTTATATAAAGACCTCGATTTTGAAAAAGATATTACATACTGAAAATCTTTTATTGACTGAGTCTTTTTTCTCAAAACCCATCTAATATAATTATGTTGTTTCAGTCAATAAAGTTAATGTGACCGAGAAAGCAATTTTTCAATATAAATTCTAGAAATGCAGTTTTATAAGAAAAAATCATGTTTTTGAAATAAGAAACAAGCTTTCAAAGAAAAAAAAAAGGACAGAGAGGTTTTGATGTCAGGTTATCAGGGTCTCAAAATCTTCCTTTCTTGCCTGACTGTATGCAGGATTCCCCAGAAGTTTGTGGGTCAGTTTCTAACAAATAATAAAGATGAAAACAATTGTCATTAGCGAGTGTCACAAAGTTAGTATGATAAAAATATGTATTATTTTCCTGTGGCCACTGTAACAAGTTACCATAAATTTTGTGGCTTAAAACAACAGGAAAAATCTCAAATCAAGGTGTCAAACTCTTGTAGAGAGAATCCTTCCTTCCATACCTTTTTCAGTTCCTCATGGCTCCGTGTGATCTCTGTGTGGTGACTATTTCACTTCAATCTCTTCCTCTGTCTTCACATGACCTTCTCTGTGTCTATACCTTCTCCTACAAGGACACTGGTCATTGGATTTAGGGTCCATATGGACAATGTCATCTCAAGATCCTTAAGTTCATTACATCTGCATAGATCCTTTCCCCAAATAAGGTCATGTTCACAAGTTCCATAGATTAGGATATGGACATATCATTTTGAAGGCCACCATTCAATCCACTACAATATCCTTTGTAAGAATTCTGAGAAATCAGAAGCAAAAACTACATCCTCTGATTCAATCATGAATAAATGAAATGTGAATCAAAAGTACTAGATGTCATTTCTCCTAGGCATTGATGTATATTTGAATAATCTCTCTAATTTCTTTACAGATCTAGTTATGTTTTTAAGTGCTCACAATGAAATTTGTCGAGTAGATTTAGTGACTTGCTCTTAAACCTTGATTTTCCTTTTAAGCAGTCATCTCGGTCAATGTTAGAACAATCTGAACAGCAAATTAGGGCTGCTTCCAGTTTGGAGGAGCTACTTCGAATCACACATTCTGAGGACTGGAAGCTATGGCGCTGCCGGCTGAAGCTGAAAAGTTTTACCAGTATGGATGCTCGCTCAGCATCCCATCGGTCCACCAGGTTCGCGGCAACTTTCTATGACATTGAAACACTCAAAGGTAGGTGTGTGGGTATAGACACAAATTCTTTTTCTTTATCAGATAGTGACAAATATACCGATTTCTTCCAAAAGTTTGAATAAGACAGATACTAAAGGGAGAATAAAATGGTGTCATTATTTTTTTTTTTTTGAGGGGTGGGTATTGGGGATTGAACTCAGGGGCACTGAACCACTGAGCCACATCCCCAGCCCCATTTTGCATTTTAGTTAGAGACAGGGTCACACTGAGTTGCTAAGTGCCTCGCTTTTGCTGAGGCTGGCTTTGAACTCTTGATCCTCCTGTCTCAGCCTCTGGAACCGCTGGGATTACAGGCATGCACTACCACACCTGGTGGTGTCTTTAATTTTATAACTTTGCTATTAATGGAGGATCCTAATATTTAATTTGTTATGCTACAGAGAAACATATACAATATGATTTTGAGATCTAAGACCAACACAAAAATATTTCAAAATATAGAGTTAAATTTAACTCAGGGATGTGAGGACAAAAGAAACCCTCACAAAGCCGGGCGTGGTGGCGCACACCTGTAATCCCAGCACTTTGGGAGGCTGAGGCAGGAGGATCACGAGTTCAAAGCCAGCCTCAGCAATGGCGAGGCACTTAGTAACTCAGTGAGACCCTGTCTCTAATTAAAAATACAAAAAAGGGCTGGGGATGTGGCCCAGTGGTCGAATGCCCCTGAGTTCAATCCCCAGTACCAAAAAAAAAAAAAAAAAAAAAAAAAAAAAAAGAAACCCTCACAAGACTTTTTTTTGAGGGGGTGGGGGACTGAGAATTGAACTCTTGGGCACTCAACCACTGAGCCACATCCCCAGCCATATTTTTTTTTTTGTATTTTTATTTAGAGACAGGGTCTCACTGAATTGCTTAGGGCCTCACTAAGTTGCTGAGGATGGCTTTGAACTTGTGATCCTCCTGCCTCAGCCTTCCAAGCTGCTGGGATTATAGACGTGTGCCACCACGCCCAGCAAGACTTCTTAATAGAAGAAAATCACTGGGTTTACTTTAAAAATAAAACAACCTGGATATTCAACAACAAGGAACATTCTACTGCCACACATACATAGATAAAAATCAATGTATAGCTTTTTACGTCTTCAACATTCTGTGATTTTTAGTAAAGTTGAAAAGTAGAAGTCAGAAGCTGAGCTGTAAAAATGGATGCTAGTATTGTTGAGAATAATGAAGGGAGAAAATTCTCAACACAAAACAATCAAAACTCCAGGGTAGAAAATAAAAATTAGCCCTTTGTATCTGCATGTTCCATACCCTTAGATTCAACCAACTGTGGACAGAAAATGTTTGGGAAAATTTTGCATCTGTACTGAATATATAAGACTTCTTGTCATCATTCCCTAAACAATACAGTATAAGAGCTACTTGTATCATATTTGGAATTATAAGTAAACTAGAGATGATTTAGCGTATACAGGAGCAGGTGCATGGGTTATGTGTAAATACTATCCATTTTACATAAGGGACTTGGGTACCTGAAGATTTTGATATCTGTGGAGGATCCTGGAACCCATCTCCTGAGGGAGATGAATATAATTTGAAATAAGGGGAATGATGGTCCCCCAGTAAGGCATGGATATTCTTTATAAGAAAACCATTGCGTGTATATATTGTGCCATAACAAACGAAATGCATGTCCAATGAAGTTGTGTGGCCTCTGATTAGGCATTTAACTTTTTGATGACATGTCAAAACAACACAAGAAGCTACTGTGCAGCATTGTTGATCTAGCATTGTAGATTTGAATATCATGATTGCTTAGTAAATGATTATATCTATTGCATGGCCTTAACCAGATTACCTGTCTGAAGGCTTAAGGTGAGTCTAGAGATACTGTTGGAAGACATGCATTATCATCAATCCAAAACTAAGTGACTTTAAAAAGTCAGACACATTGTCATTTTTCTAAGGAGGAAATCACAAAAATTAATGTAATGTGCAACTTCCAAAATTTCTCTCCTAATTACCTGAGAAATTGTCTAAAGTATTTATAAGTTAAAAGCAGTAAATAATTGAATCAATGTGTTATACCAATTATCATTTGTAATCAACTCTTTTTTATGGATTTTAGGGTAATTCCCTGGTAGTAGTAAAGGATGGTAGAGTTAAGAAGCCCTTAGTCAGTAGTATCAGTCATAACTGCATGCAATTTTGATTCAGATCTTACCTCTCCAACTTTCAAAACTTAGTTGTTCAAAGAGAAAAATGAATGGGAAGCAACATTTAAGTAGAATTCTAAACAAGGAAAATTTTCATAAATTGATTATTTAGATTTTTTCAGATTCATGACTAATAGTAGTGAATTAAATAATACCTATATTAAAACTTAATTGAATAATTTATCCTTCCTGTTTATAGCATTCAGCCTATTTATACAAATATTCATAGTCAGGAAATTTAAAAAGATTTCTCAGAATAGAAGATTTTTATTATGAAAAAAAGTTGAGGTAAATTATGTAGCATAAGCAGCGCCCCCCCAGTCAAATATGTTGTATTTTGCATTTTCAGTAATTGAAAAAGCAACATATGAGGAAAATTGGGATTAAGAAGTAGAGGTGGAAAGAGGACATAGAAAGGACAGTTTAAAGGAATAATCTAGCCTAGGGTCAGATTTCAAATAGTAATTTCATGTCTGTATGCTTGAAGCAGAGGCCCTCTCTAACTCTTCTAGTGGAAATATGTTTACATAGATGAAAATTCAGAAAGATCTGGGGAAAGACCAACACAGAGTTTTTTTTTAACTATTTATTTATTTGCTTTAGTTGTACACAATGCATTTATTTCGATGCGGTGCTGAGGATCAAACCCGAGCCATGCACGTGCTAGGCAAGCGCTCTGCCCCTGAGCCACAACCCCAGCCCCCGCAACACAGAGTTTTAAAGATATGGTAAAATTGGAGACATGTTTGTCTATTACTACTTAACACATGACCCCAAAACTTAGCTGCTTAAACATTTTTAAAAAATTGTATTGGTGCATTATACGTATGCATAACAGTGGGATTTGTTGTTATATGTTCATACATAGCCCCCCCACACACACACACACCATAATTTATAATCTCAGTAGTTTGGGAGGCTGAGGCAGGAGGATCGTGAGTTCAAAGCCAGCATCAGCAACTTAGTGAGGCTCTCAGCAACTCAGCAAGACCCTGTCTCTAAATAAATATTTAAAAAGGCTGGGGACATGGCTCAGTGTCCATGAAAAGAAATATTTTCCCCTCTCCATTTTAATTTATTGCAAGTTCAATACCATTAAATTGCAAGTCAATTTCATTACCCAGTATTCTCCTGGTCCCCTTCCTCTGCTCTGCTGATGTCCCTTTTATTTTCATGAAGCCTCCATTTTTTCCTTTTTTCTCTCTAGCTTCCACATATAAGAGAAAACATACGACCCTTGACTTCTTGAGTAAACAAACATTTTTAATCTCCCAGTTTTTGTGTATCTAAAATACAGACATGGCCTAGATGGGTTTCTCTGCTTCAGAGTCTCTCTGGAGGCTGTAATCAAGATGTCAGCTTGGACTATAGGCATTTATTTCAGGGTTCAACTGGGGCAGGATGTGCTTCCAAGTGCATTCAGCAGTTGTTTGCAGGACTCGATTCCTCACAGGCTCTTGGAATGAGGGTCCCAGTTGCTTTACTGGCTGTTGGCCAGAGGCCTTTCTTAGTCTCTTGCTATGTGGATCTTTCCAACGTAGCAGCTTGCTTCACAAAAGCCTGCAAGCAGAGAAAGGGTGAAGGAGAGTGCCAGCAAGAGATAGAGACTGCATTCTTCTAAAACCTAATCATGGATGTGACATCTCATCACTTTTACTGTATTTTCATTTCTTTCTTTCTTTCTTTTTTTTTTTGGTGGTGTTGGGGATTGAACCCAGGGGCTTGTATGTGCTAGGCAAGCACTCTACCAACGGAGCCATATCCCCAGCCCCACTTTTACTGCATTTTCTTTATAAGAAGTGAGTCACTAGGTCCCGTCTACACCCAGGATAGGGGATTATATGAGGCCTGGTCACAAAGAGGTGGGCATAATTGAGGGTCAGTTTTTTTGTTTTGTTTTGTTTGGGGTACCAGGGATTGAACCCAGGGTGCTCGGCACTGAGCCACATCCCCAGCGCATAATTTTTTTTTTTTTTTTTTTTGAAACAGGGTCAAACAGGGTCTCGCTAAGTTGCTTAGGGCCTTGCTAAGTTGTTGAGGCTGGCTTTGAGCTTGTAATCCTCCTGCCTCAACCTCCTGAGCCACTGGGATTATAGGTGTGTGCCACCACACCCAGCTCAGTTTTGAAGCTGCCTATCACAAGAATTTACACCATCCCCTTAACATACAATAAAGTCTACACTTCAATCCATGGGAAACTGAAGTGTAGAGTATGTTTTTATTGTAAAATCAAATCCCCCAAAAGCAGTCATAGAAAGACTATAGAGCATTAAGTATCCAAGTGTCAAAATCTGACTTAAAAAATAAACTGAGGAAAAAAATCAAGTACTGTTTTACAAGAAAGTATGTAATTTTCTTTTTATTCCTAGAGGCTTGTTTCTCTTTTTCTTGTTTTCCTCAAATTAGCCACGGCCAAAGGATTGCTCCTTCCATTAAAATGAATGGGCTTATTTAATCATGCTATGTGAACATCAATGAGGGGCTTTTACAAACGAGAAAACTCTGATTTGAGAAAAGATTAGCTCCACTTAAATGTCCATTCATGTGCTTGCCAAGTTTAAGTCCCACCATAGTTAGTTACTGAAGCAACCAACAGAAACGTAGTTCTCAATGGTGCTAAAACCTATCCACAGCTGGCTTCAAGTAGAAGATATGCTATCCAAGTGTATAAATCATTTGATAAATAACATTAACATGTTGTTTTTTTTACATGCTTCCATTTACTTACTTATTAGCCAGATTCCCCAGATGGATTCAGTGGGGTTGTGTACGGGGCATGGTGTACTTCCCCAAAGGGAAATAAAATAATCTATGAAGGTATAGTATCAATGGGAAAGAACACAGATTTTGGTTTTAATTCTTTTTTTTTTTTTTTTTTTTTTTTTTTTGTGATCTTTGCTTAAAGAACTGACAAAAGCCGGGCGCGGTGGTGCACGCCTGTAATCCCAGCCCTTGGGAGGCTGAGGCAGGAGGATCACAAGTTCAAAGCCAGCCTCAGCAATGGGGAGGCACTTAGCAACTCAGTGAGACCCTGTCTCTAATAAAATTCAAAAAAGGGCTGGGGATGTGGCCCAGTGGTCGAGTGCCCCTGAGTTCAATCCCCGGTACCAAAAAAAAAAAAAAAAAAAAAAAAAAAACAACAACAAAAACTGACAAAAAAATTCCCACGTAGTAAAATAAGCAGAAAAACCATGAAAATGCCTATGCTCAGCGCCCTGGCACATGTTGGCCTGTCAGGGTCATTTCATCTGCTGGCCCCAATGAGCTTCCTTTCTACAGTTATAGATGAGGAGTGGCAAAGGACCCAGTGCAGCCCTAGAGAGACGTGTGTGGAGGTCGCCAATGAGCTGGGGAAGAGTACCAACACATTCTTCAAGCCCCCTTGCGTGAATGTGTTCCGATGTGGTGGCTGCTGCAACGAAGAGAGCCTCATCTGTATGAACACGAGCACCTCTTACGTTTCCAAACAGGTATGAGGACATTAGTATGTGTGCCCTCTCCAACACCCCGATGATGGTCTCATTGGTAGCCATCGCTGACCTTGTTGCCAAATACTATGCTAAATGCTTTATAAACTTTATAATCCCCCAAACAAACTAAAGGGCATCTTATCCTCTTTGTTTGATACTGGAGCATCTAACCCAGGGGCACTTTTTTTTTTTTTTTGGCTTTTTATTTTTTATTTGTTCTTATTAGTTATACATGACAGTATAATGAATTTTGATTAATTGTACACAAATGAAGCACAAATTTTCATTTTTCTGGTTTTACACAATATAAAGTCACATAACTTGTGCAATCACACATGTACCTAGGGTAATGATGTACATCTTTCCTAACCAATGCCCCCTCCCCTCTCCTCACTACCCTCTGCCCAGTTCAAAGTTGCTCCATTCTTCCCTTGCATCCCCCACCCCATTATGGATCAGCATCCACTTATCAGAGAAAACATTTGGCCTTTGGATTTTGGCGATTGGCTTATTTTACTTAGCATGATATTCTCCAACTCCATTCATTTACCTGCAACTGTCATTATTATATTCTATTTTAATGCTGAGTAGTATTCCATTGTGTATATATGCCACAGTTTCTTTATCCATTCATCTATTGAAGGGCATCTAGGTTGGTTCCACAGTTTAGCTGTTGTGAATTGAGCTGCAATAAACATTGATGTGCTTGTATCTCTGTGCTGATTTTAAGTCCTCTGCATATAAACTGAGGAGTGGGATAACTGGGTCAAATGTTGGTTCCATTCCAAGTTTTCTAAGGAATCTCCCGACTGCTTTCCAGAGTGGTTGCACCAATTTGTAGTCCTACCAGCAATGTACGAACGTATGTTTCGCCTTACATGTCCGCCAACGCTTATTGTTGTTGTATTCTTGATAACTGCTGTTGTGACTGGAGAGAGAAGAAGACTTAGAGTAGTTTTGATTTGCCATTCTCTAATTGCTAGCGATGTTGAACATTTTTTAATATATTTGTTGGTAAATTGTATATCTTCTTCTGAGAAGTGTCTGTTCAGTTCCTTAGGCCATTTATTGATTAGGTTCTTTATTTTATTTATTTATTTATTTATTTTGGTGTCCAGGGGCACTTTACCACAGAGCTACAAACCCACCCCTTTTTAAAAATTTTTAAATTTTGAGACAGGGTCTCAAATTGCAAAGGCTGGTCTCACACTTGCAATCATCTTGTCTCAGCCTCCTGAGTTGCTAGGATCACAGGGGTGCACCACCATGCCAGGATTCTTATCCTGTTTTAGAGACTAAGAAACTGAAGCTCAGAGAGATAACTTACTTATCCAAAGTCACATAGCTGGAGGATGGCAGAGCTGGAATTCATACCCAGATTTTTTTTTTTTTTTTTGTACCAGCGATGGAACCTAGGGACACTTAACCACTGAGCCATGTCCCCAGCCCTTTTTAATATTTTATTTTGAGACAGGGTCTTGCTGAGTTGCTGAGGGCCTCACTAAGTTGCTGAGGCTGGCTTTGAACTCATGATCTTCCTGCCTCAGCCTCCCAAGCTGCTGGGATTACAAGCGTGCGCCACCATGCCTGGCTTCATACCCAGATTTATGGGACTCCATAGCCTGAACTCTTATCTCTTGTGCTATAATGTCAAGAACCAGAAAACCATATGGAAGTTATTAGAACAGGATGTTAAAAGCAGAAGATAGCCGGGCGTGATGGCACACACCTGTAATCCCAGCACTTTGGGAGGCTGAGGCAGGAGGATCTCAAGCTCAAAGCCAGCCTCAGCAATGGCGAGGCACTTAGCAACTCAGTGAGACCCTGTCTCTAACAAAATACAAAAAAGGTCTGGGGATGTGGCCCAGTGGTCGAGTGCCCCTGAGTTCAATCCCTGGTACCACAAAATTAAATAAATAAATAAATAAATAAATAAATAAATAAATAAATAAATAAAAGCAGAAGATAGCTGCATCTCTTGAGTTAGTTCTGTGTTGCTCAAATGGAATGACTAACAAGAGTTTAATGAAGGGTGTAGACAGGGTTGAAGGAAGAGAGAAGAAATGGTAAAGTACCTGGGACCAGCAAAGGGAGAATGTCCAGTACAAAAGAATTTGAAAATTTTTCTGCAGTCCTCACGAAGGAAATATTTTCCCCTCTCCATTTTATAAGATCCCCTTTACCAAGCAGATAAGTTATCCTTTCTGTGGCTACCATATTGTTGTAATATAGAGTAAACGTTGCCTATGGGAGCCATGATAACCAATTTAGGAAAACATTACCCAAAAGCTGTAAATAAAACTACATTCCTTCTGGTCCTGTGTTGTAAATTCCTCACATGTTGATACATTTATTTGTAACATTTACCTATTTAATCTCTTCTTTTCATGATCTTGAAGTAGTACAATAAAATTACACAGGCACCAAATATATTCATGTTAGGCAATTATCTTATTTGTTCTGTGAATAGGTTAACTTATCATAATTTTATTCCTTCTGCCCTCTAAAATAGGCTTTAAATTGGAAAGTTTCTTTTACAAAATACTTTTAGAGAATCTTGGAACTTGTAAAAAATCTGATCTCTTCCATTTGATAATTAGAAAAAAATGACATAAAGCATGGCTGAACATCAGCTTTTAGTAAAACAAAGCTTGCATAATGAAAGAGGGCTTAGTTCATGATTATGTTATTCCTCAGAGCATAGCTGGAGAATTGTGCAAGAAGATGAAGCTTATGCAAAGTAAACACTCTGAAAACACTCTTACTTAGTTTCATGCAAGTTCTATTACATGTTAGAGGTCAGAATAAACACAACTTTAATGGATTGTTTCCACTTAAAAAATGGTGGAGCACTTTATTTTGACTGTTGTACTCAACAAATGATTAAAGAATGTCCTTAAGTGTAAGTGTACAGCAGGTTTTCTTTCCAAACACGCACATGTGAACATTTTAAGAGTTTCAAAGAACTACCTCTCATCCCAAGTTATGGATTATGTGAATAACCTCTTAGAAACACAGTGAAAAAATGAATACTGTATATAGTAAGAACAACATGGGATGGTGATTGAATGGACATGCATTAAAACCAAGTTCATTCACCCATCATAGAACCACTCTGGAAAGTTACATAATTTCTTTGGCTTTCTGTTCCTTCATCTGTAGGATAAGGATAATAAAAACCTACATCATAGTGATTTTAATAGGGAGTAAATAAATTAATATATAAGTACTTACAATAGAGCCTGGCATATATAAACACAAAGAATGATATACATGTTAGCTATAATAATTTGGGGGGCATGATGATCTTATGTGAGCCATTAATTCACAATGCAATATAACAAACACCCTGAAACTCAGTCATTGAACAATAATGAGTTATTCTCATTTGTATATCTGAGGTCCATTTGGTTTAAGGTGGTCTCTGCTGGGCTTAACTCTGAGCTGCATTGTAAGCCCAGATGTGCTTCCTGTGTCTCTCATCTCTTGGACCAGCAAGCCTGAGAAAACAAACCCCACCAAGCATGCACAGTTTCAGTGTGTACTTGTGTCATGTCTGCTAACATTCCATTGGCCAAAGCAAGTGATGTGGCCAAGTCTAAAGTCAAGAGTCAAGAAACTATTTCTTCAATAAAGACGGTTTAGGAGGGGATAGGTAGTTTGAATAATTATCTAATCTGTCAAGGTCTTGAATAACCTTCATATTTCAATCACATTTAATTATTACAATTTATATTCAAATTTAAACCAAGTATAGGGACTAACAGTACCATTTTATAAGGGTACAGTGACCCCCAAAAGTTAAGAGATTTGAAAAAAACTGAAGACACTTCATAAAGCTGGATTAGTAACTGGTCTCCTGACTCCCAGCCCAGCATTGTATCAGCCCTTATCATTCTTAGTTCCACTCTTTAAAAAAAATTTTTTTTGTAGTTGAAGATGGACAGAATGCCTTTATTTTATTTGTTTTTATGTGGTGCTAAGGATTGAACCCAGTGCCTCACACATGCTAGGCTAGTGCTCTGCCACTGAGCTACAGCCCCAGCCTCCTTTAGTTCCACTCTTAATGTACAACTCTGCTGAAGTCACCACTACAAATGACAAAAGGCAAAAATGCAGGTTGTAGAAATTTATAATCTACACATTATGATTATCTTTTTCTACTATAGCTCTTTGAGATATCAGTGCCTTTGACATCGGTACCTGAATTAGTGCCTGTTAAAGTTGCCAATCATACAGGTTGCAAGTGCTTGCCAACGGCCCCCCGCCATCCATATTCAATTATCAGAAGATCCATCCAGATCCCAGAAGAAGATCGGTAAGACTTTCTTAATTACTCAATTATGCTTGTCCCTGCTTTTGCCAAAGCTGTGTATGGAGAATACTTCATTAATTACAGAGTCATCATTCTTTTTCTTAAAGTGTTTTTATCTTTCAGCTTAAAACCCAGATCTATTGATAGTAACAATTTGACAAATATATTTTTTATTAGGTGTTAGATGTATATATTGTGGTAGAACCAATGTGGCTGGTGGTTACAAACTCAACATGGCTACTTGTAGACACCTTGGTTCTTGTCAGTTCTCTGTTCCTGTGTGTAAAGTCTAATGCAGTTATAAAACTACTACAGCCTCAAATTTGGCATGTGTCCCAGCATTCGAAAACGAGCATTAAATAAAACTCATTTCACACTGTTTGTATGTTCAAGTCCTGAAATAAAAAACAAAACAATGAAAATGATTCCTGGAGTCATTGGGAGGTGGCAAAACTATAAGTATATGAGTTTTCAAACTCTCTAACATTTCCCAAAAATATTACCAAATAAAAAATTCTTCTTTTAAATTAAAACGAGTTAAAGATAATTTCACTTAGACACTGGTGGATGAAACAAGTTCCAATATGAATGCAAAAAAGTTAATTTGACTTTGAATTTATTGAGAATAACATTGTGACTCTTTATAAGACAAATTATGACATTGCAATGTTCTGAAACAAAAGGTAAGGAGTATTGATTTGGGAGGGTAAAAAGGATTTAATATAGAGAATTGAAGGGAAAATTACAAAAACACTGAATAAAAAGATAAAGTAAGTGAGATACATTCTGCAGAAGTAAAACAGTGGACATATTGTGTGAATAGAATGAGTGAATGAGTGAGCTGGTGATTATATGCTAGTTTTTAAAAAATATTTATTTATTTGCTTTAGTTGTACACAGCCTTTATTTTTATGTGGTGCTGAGGATCAAACCCGGGCTGCACATGTGCTAGGCAAGCGCTCTACCACTGAACCACAACCCCAGCCCTATATGCTAGTTTATGCTGAACCACAGATCCTCTTCTGCTTGAAAAGCAGAAGAGAAAGCTCATGGAAAAGGAACATTCATTCTCACGCTGTTTTTGCTGACTTAGCCAATGTTCCTCTCTCTATTTTAAAGAAAGTAATCTTAGAAGCTATGTAGAACAATATTTCCTTTTGGTAAATAAACTGTTGACAGCTATAATTTGCATAGTTTTAACACCCACCTTTTATAAGAGCTTAATAACATCCCTAAATTACAGTTTGGTTTCTAAAGGTTTCTCAACTGAATATTTATAATTGCAGATTTACTATCTTATAAGCTATAGTTCATAAATATGAATTAAGCTCTTTAAAATCTTAATTATTCTGGGTGGTAAAGATGTCTGAAATTTACTCTTAGCAATTTTGAAATATACTGTACAGTACATTTCTTTCATTTATTTTCTTTCTTTCTTTCTTTGCTTTCTTTCTTTCTTTCTTTCTTTTTTTGGTACCAGGAGTTGAACTCAGGGGCACTTGACCACTGAGCCACATCCCCAGCCCTTTTTTGTATTTTATTAGAGACAGGGTCTCACCGAGTTGCTCAGTGCCTTGCCATTGCTGAGGCTGGCTTTGAACTCACGATCCTCCTGCCTCAGCCACCCTACAATACATTATATTATTCACTGTAGTTGCCATGCTATGTATTACAGTAGGTCTCAAACTCTCCTGTGTAACAGATTAAAAATAAAACAAAAAAAAAATATATATTTATTTATTTATTTTGCTATACTGGGGATGGAATCTGGGGTGCTTTACCACTGAGCTATATTCTCAGCCCCTTTTTATTTTTATTTTTTATTTTGAGATAGGGTCTTGCTAAGTTGCCGAGGGTCTCACTAATTTGCTGAGGCTAGCCTCAAACTTGGGATCTTCATGCCTCAGATTCTAGAGTAGCTGGGATTACAGGTGTGTGCCACCATGTCTGGCTTAAAATTTTAAACCCCTTAACTGTCCACAACTCAGAAATTTATTTCATGTTCCAAAATTATGATTACTCTTGAAAATTTTTAAATCTGGTTTATTGTTTTCTTTCCCTAGCTGTCCCCAGTCCAAGAAACTTTGTCCTATTGATATGCATTGGGATAACAACAAATGTAAATGTGTTTTACAGGAGGAGAATCCACTTGCTGAAACAGAAGGTAAAGATAGCAATAGTGACATAATAATAGTAATTATAAAAATAAAAGCAATAGCAATGAACTTCATTGAATACTATGACTCAGCAATGTTGTAATCTTTTATATGTATTAACTCATTTGTCTTCACAAGCTTATTATTTCTTTTAAAAAAATTTTAGTTGTAGATGGACACAATACCTTTATTTTATTTATTTGTTTTTATGTCATGCTGAGGATGGACCCATTGACTCACGCGTGCTAGGCAAGAGCCACAACCCCAGCCCCATATAATTTCTTTTTTTGCAATTCAAAATGGGCACACCAAGATGTCTTATAATTTCCTTATATCACATAGCCAAGAGTGATAGAAGCAGTCAGATTCCGGAGTCCTCTGTGTTGTGATCATATAGTGAGTCCACCAATTCATCACTCTGCTTTTTAATCTCAAAGAAAAGCCAAAAGTGATTACACTATCCCAAAGCACTGGATTCAAAAGAGAATGCTAAACTTTAATGACAATCACTTCAGAACTAAACACTAGTCAACCACAGTTAACTAATTCAATTGTATAAAAGTCTCACAGGGACATAAAGTAATTTTGGACTTGGTTTCCTTCAACTGCATCATGCAAAAACATGCCAAATAATTAAAAAAAAATGGGGACTAAGGGAAAATGTTTTTGGAACTAGAGCAAAATAAAAGCAAAACATGGATATGGCACTGAGGCGAACTGGGAACAAAGTGAGATAGGCTATTGTCATGGCTCATATTCTGTAATGCTGATTTTTGATGATGAACATATGACTGAAAATAAATGTTTTTAAAATTTATTTCCCAGAGAGCTTGACATGGTTCCACTGGGGGAAAAATCACAAGGAATCATACAATTCGAATCTTGCTTGTTTTAAACTATGACCTACAAGCAAGAATATGAAGGATTAAATGCTAAGAACCTGTCTTAGAAGCTGTAAATAGCAACTTACTTTCTATTGTTTTGTCTCTTGGCTCCCTTCTAAATGTTTTCATGAAAGCTCAACCTAGGGTGTGAGGTAAACTTAAGGTTCATGTACTTTAAACACCTATGCAGATCTGGAATGTTCTCAACACCTTTCCCACTAACTGTTCAGCCACCCTCTGCCAGAATATGCATCAGTTATGGGGAAACTCAGCACCCACCAAGGGAGCACTAAGGAGTGCACACATTCCTATTGCTATTGAACTTGAATCTTTCTGTCTTTTTGGAACAATGGAATATAATGAAAGTCACGTATGTAACTTCAATGTTGCTCATGTTAAAGAGGTAGAAAGAAACAGGTGCCATTCATTTTAATGTGTTTTAGTTAATCCAATATATCCAAAATAGTTGTATTCCAACACGCAGCCAATGTGAAACTTATTAACAAGACACCCTACATTCCTTGTGTTAAGCCTTTGAAATCTGATATGCGTGCTACGCTTTCAGCACCTCTCAATTCAGACTCTTCATTTCAAGCTCAACAGATACATGGGGCCCAGAGCTACCTTGTGAATAGCCCAGCTCTACAGCATCAACTCATTTGTTCAGCTTTTACCCTATGAAGCCATGTCAAGCCAATCTGATTCTTTCTCTATGTGACTCATTTTTAAATAGTGTTAGAAAGTTATTATGGGAAGCAATATACATACAGCTCAGAGGCTGTTTTAGTCGAGGTTTCCCCAACTCTGCCTCTGAGACAGAGTTTTACATGCAGGTGGTTTGTATGTGGGTGGGTACAATGCACTAAAGGGAGAAGGCATATGGATGGCAATACAGTCGTTAAGAGATGTCAACCTATCCTACAGGGAGTTGAAGCTGGAACCCCCTTGGGGGGAATGTCTTAAATAACCAGATGAAGGAACGGACCTGATGGTCCAGTCATGAATGGTTATGGTCTGCTGCAGTAGGGGACTTAACCTTAGTGAGGCAGCTTTTTTTCTGGACGTCATTCATGGAGAAGGATTCATTCAGTACACAAGCATTGAGGGTGGAAAGAGTAGTGGGGAAGGAGGGAACTGGTCTGAGCAGGGGGGATGTAGGCATTCGGGGCTGAAAGTGAGAGAACATAGCACATCCAGGTGCTGAAGATATGCAGCAAGGTGGGGATGCATGAACTGGGAGCATTGGCGAGATGTGAGAGAGAAAGCTGGGGAGGCTTACAAGTGCGGTGGGAAAGGACCTTGTGAATGTCTGCTGGAAGAGCTTGGGTGGGATGCTAAGGTCAAAGGAAAACCACCAAATGGTTCAAGCAGGATAGTGACAGCACCCGTTAAAATTTTAACAAAATTAAATCAGCAACAGAGAGAAGACGATGAGTTGACTTGGGCAGGAAAGGAAGGAGGGGACTTTTTGTGAAGTTGTAGCAATGATGAAAGTGAAAGGTGTAGGTGGATGAGATCACAATCACTCTAAATTTCATCTTTCACAACTCCCTTATGTAGGCTAAGTTCATGTTCTTTTCTCTAGTGGTCCCACCAAAATTATGATATATACCGAGCTAACTGTTCACCAAACATTTTTTTTTTTTTTTTTTTTAATATACCAGGGATTGAACTCAGGGGCACTCGACCACTGAGCCACATCCCCAGCCCTATTTTGTATTTTAGTTAGAGACAGGGTCTCACTGAATTAGCAATTCAGTCGCTGTCGCTGAGGCTGGCTTTGAACTTGGGATTCTCCTGTCTCAGCCTCCCCAGCCGCTGGTATTACAGGCATGCGCCACTGTGCCCAGCACCAAACATCTTTTCAACATAAGTGGCTCTTAAGTTTATTTGTCTTTTCTGCAATGACTTTTCTTCCCTAAACAAGTGCAGTTGAGTTACTGAATCCAAGCCCAATTTAATTTTATATTGTTAGATTCAGGTCGTTGTTCTAAACTTAAAAGAAAAATGAGGTCTCAATTCTGTATTGTAAAATATACAATGCGTCCCTTCCTTTCTCAAAAAGCCACAATTTCAAGAATTTATTTTGAAAAATTCCATCAGTTATTTGAAAAAAAAAAAAAAAAGATAAATGATAATTGGAACAAGGCTGAGAACAGAACACATTGGTGACCCAACATCAAGCTCCCTAGGGAGGGGCTGGGGTTGTGGCTCAGCGGTAGAGCGCTTGCTTAGCACATGCACGGCCCTGGGTTCGATCCTCAGCACCACGTAAAAATAAATAAGTAAAATAAAGATTAAAAAAAAAAGCTCCCTAGGGATGGAAATCAATATACAATCGACTTCAGGGTATCTGGGTATCTTCCTCAACTAGTTGCTGTTCCACCCATTTCACCTGCAGCTGGCTTCTGTTCTTTTTAACTTGCCTCTAAAGATGTAAAGACTATTTATGCCACATAATTTGCTAAAGTTTAACAAACACCTTGCGGGGGCGGCGGGGGTGGGGGTTCCCTAAGCCACCCCGTCCAAGAATGGATTTGGTCCTGCATCAAGTGTTCTGAGTGGGTCTCTGCTGCCACCTAGTGATCAATGCAAATCTCTTCCGCGCTTCAGTGTATCAGTCTAGTCCATTTTACCCAAAAGTGACATCTGCCTCATTGGCCTATGGTTTATACAACACACCATTTTACTCTTCACAAAATTCAGAATGGAGTCATCCCAGACACCCACTCCACAGAATTTCTAAAACATCAGCAATTAGAAGTCAAAATCATGACACTGATTGACATGAAATTGTTATTTTGGTATGTCATTAATGATCAAAGTTTTACCAATATCTTGAAATGCTATCTAGGTTCTTTAAGGACCTTTTTATACACCAAATAAATCCAACAGATGTGTTATTGAGTGCCTGGTTTCTATTTTTGTTGTTGTTGTTACTTGTCTGTTTTTACCAAAACCATAAGACCTGGTCCCTAACCTCTATGATGTTTTACTTAATGGGAGAAACAGAAATAAACTGACTAATGTAATTAGTGTAAGGAAGGACTGGGGACAGAATGGAAATATGCACAGGCTCAGGGAACTTAGATAAACTTGCAGATGTTGGAAAATATATCAGGGAATTAGCAGAGTGAAGAACAAGGAAAAAGGCCTGAGAGACTCTGGCATATCAGAGAAATAAGAAGAACTGGAATTTGATATGGATGGAGCATAGGGTATATGCCAGGAGATAAGTCTGGGATAAATCTGGGAGGTTATTAGGGTCTAGTTCATGGAGGGTTTTATATGTCCTGGTGGGAAAATTTGCTTTTATTGAGACAAGAGAACTTTTAAGGCATTTAAAGCAGAGGAGTGATGTGGCTAGGTTTCTGTTTGATAAAACTTGTGGTTGTGAGATGAGTGACAGCCTTCTAACACAAGAAAACAAGGTACTGACTGAATTGTGGAAGTGGCAGTGGTGATGGAAAAGAATGATCAAGTTCTGGGAGGTGGAACTGGTGGACATGGTGGTCAAACTCAGTATAGCAGGTGAGTCCAGATTGATGCTGCCATTTCCAAAACAAGGCAACCTGGGTAAGAAGCAGATTTGGGGAAGAAACACAGATTTTCCTGATTTTCCTCCCAAACCTTCAAGATTGCCAGTGTGATAAGGTTACATTCTTCTAAAGTTTCTGTCTCTTCCATTTTTTTTTTGCAATGAATTTCAATTTGCTGATTAGACTCGGAAATGAAGTAGCAGTCTCCAGTGGTTTTGTACATCTTCTGGAAGTATCTGTCAGCTAAGAGTGTCAGAGACTTCTCAGAGCCTTCTTTTTGGCTGAGTGTGTCTTCTAGCAAACATCTGTGAAATCAAAGTTCATAGTCACTGGTATATCTTTTATACCAGTGTAGTTACCTGTGGTGAGGAAATAACATCATTATTGCCATCCTTGGTCTGAAAGTTCTGAAGTATATTCCTTTTTTAAATTTTTTTGTTTTAGTTGTAGACTGACACAATACCTTTATTTTATTTATTTGTTTTTATGTGGTGCTGAGGATCAAACCCAGTGCCTTGCATGTGCAAGGCAAGCGCTCTACCACTGAGCTATAACTCCAGCCCTGAAGTATATTTCCGTAACACCAATGCCTCCTATCCTTTTAATTTTTTAAAAAACTGAAGAGGACTTAGACATTAGCACTTAGACATCATGTATTTAATTAATTAATAAATAAAATATTTTATTTATTAACTAATCCTTTATTTTATTTATTATCTAATCCTTTTTAAAAATATTTTTAATTGTAGATGGACATAATAGCTTTATGTATTTATTTTTATGTGGTGTTGAGGATTGAACCCAGTACCTCACACATGCTAAGCAAGCGCTCTACCACTGAGCTGCAGCCCCAGCCCTTATTACTAATTATTGGTTGTGGAAGTTTACATTTTGAACAAGCCACCAATCTAAAAATCCTTAAATGTCTTAGAAATATTCAGCTTGTGATGTATTTTTTAAAAATAGCAAACCTCAGAAAACACAAGAATTCTGTGTTCGTCCTATGAAATCAGAGACAAATCTCCTTCACCTTGTGAAAAGTAAAGGCAAAAATGTGCAGGAAAGGGGATTGGGTGAATCCAAGTTATGGATGACATAGAATCTGTGACAAAGTTTGGTGATCATGTTATGCAGGCCACAGCTATCTAAGGAAGACTTTGTTTCTGTTTAGATCACTCTCATCTCCAGGAAGCGGCTCTCTGTGGACCACACATGAAATTTGATGAAGATCGTTGTGAGTGTGTCTGTAAAACACCGTGTCCCAGAGATCTCATCCAGCACCCAGAAAACTGCAGTTGCTTTGAATGCAAAGAAAGTCTGGAGAGCTGCTGCCAGAAGCACAAGATATTTCACCCAGACACCTGCAGGTCAATGGCTTTTTTGGCTTTTGCTTTAATGTGGCTTATCAACGTTTAATGAAAATGCCATTTTTTATTTGATGGGATTCCATATTAAGCTATTTTTTTTCCCTCAATGCCCAAATCCCTTTCAGGTAGTAAGACAGAGGTTTGGCAACTAAGGATTAAGTGAAAGTACACAAAAGAATGATAAATTGTGAAATTAGGAAAATCCTGCTTGCTATCAAGGGTTGATAGTTTTTTTGTTTTATTTTGTTTTTTGGTACTAGGGATTGAACTCAGGGGCACTCGACCACTGAGCCACATCCCCAGCCCTATTTTGTATTTTATTAGAGACAGGGTCTCACTGAATTGCTTAGCACCTCACTTTTGCTGAGGCTGGCTTTGAACTTGTGATCCTCCTGTCTCAGCCTCCCCAGCCGCTGGGATTACAGGTGTGCTTCAGTTGATAGTTCTAAAGCAAAAACTAAACTGACAAGTTTTAAACAATCATTGGGGGAAGGGAAGTTCAGATAAGCAAACTCTGGTTTAACCTCTTTTTCACTATATATGTCCAAATGTATTTGTTCTTTCTTCAATAAAGGGGATGTCGCTGGATCTATGTAAGCAAGAAATTTATTGATGAATAAAGCAGTTAGAGGTTACCCATTGGGCTTTAGTAAATTTCAAATATGTGTGGGAAACCATTCAGGATTTTACATCGACATTTTAAATACATGTCTGGAAATTTTCCTTTGAAAATTAAATCAGAACAGAGTTATTCCTTTTAACTCCATCCTTGATTCTAAATTCTCATCTTCACTTTCTTTGGCTGCAGCTGTGAGGACCGGTGCCCTTTTCACACCAGAACATGTGCAAGTGGAAAACCAGCATGTGCAAAGCATTGTCGCTTTCTAAAGGAGAAAAGAGCTGCCCAGGGGCTCCACAGCCAAGAGAATCCTTGATTCAACTTTGCTCCAGTTCCCTATCCCTGTCATTTTAAACATCATGCTGCATTGCCAAATTGCTGTCACTGTCTTTCCCCTATTTTATTACATAGTGCCTCAGTGAATCCAGACCAGCCTTCCATTGACACCCGCTGAGTATTTCCTGGTTCATTTACAGATGGCTTCTAGCTGTAGATACCTCTGCACATCCAAGAATGCAGAAGAGGGCTCCCGAGGACCCCATTTTTTGGTGCAGGAGAAAGGTTTGCTTGTCATAGAATGACAGGTACCATGTGATTGATTACTCAGAGTGGATGAGGAAAACTGCAGTGGCTGAGTCCTCTGCTAAGTGCAACTCTTGTGAATTATTCTGATTCTTTCTTACGCAGAATTTCATTTGTATGATCAGCACTGAATTTCTAATTCCTGACCAGCTTGTAGTTTTTGAGTTTAGTGAACTACTGTCTGATGTTTCATGTTTAAGGGTATTTAAAGGAAATAAACACCATTATTCAAGCCATAGAATTCTGTGTTTTGTTTTTGTTTGGTTTGGTTTCGTTTGGTACCAGGGGTGCCTAACAACTGAGCCACATCCCCAGCCCTTTTTATTTATTTTTTATTCTGAAACAAGGTGTTGCTAAGTTGCTTAGGGCCTTGTTAAGTTGCTGAGGCTGGCTTCAAACTTGCAGTCCTCCTGCTTTAGCCTCCTGTGTTGCTGGGATTACAGGCATGTTCCACCATGCCTAGCTAAAATTTTGTGTTTTTAAATATGCTTCCACTCAATATTTGTGCTACAAATGTTTTACAAAGCAAAAGAAATTCAGAAGTGGGAGGGACAGGAAAAGACATGAAATCAAGACAGCAAATCTCCACCTTAGTTTTGGGAAACCAAGGAGTAGCTCTCAGAGGTTTATGATTCTAAATAAAGTTAAACAAGTGTGACCTAAGGAACAGTTGGGAATCGCCCTGTGTTTTGAGTTTAAATTGAAGTTGGACTTGACATGATAGAGGGGAGCCCATCAATGCCCTTGACAATTTTGAGAGTTTGGGCTCCTTCTAAACCTCTGGTTCCAAGTTTCTGTACTTACTCAGCTCTCAGTCTCGTTCACATCTCAACTCTTGTGGCAACATGATTATCAAATAACTTAAAAACTGATCCCTCCATAGCATCTTGCATAGATACACACACAATTTTCTAACATTCACACAGTTGTGTAAATACTTTTGTTTGTATTTATCTCCCCACTACACTGCAACCCTCTTATGATTGGAAACTGTCCAGATCAAATTTGTGCAACCCAAATTTCTCATGCCAGACCACCCTGGAGCAGGACAATCCCAAAGAGAAAGACAATGATAAGTAGCGGCATTGCTGGCTCCTGGCCTAAATCCCTGCCTTCCTCCATCAGGGTTCCTGAACCGTTCTTGAATTTTCCCCTTGTTCCTTGAAGTTCTCTGGGGACTGGAGCTTTAGATACAGGCCCTCTGATACAATCCTGTCTTTAATTCTCAGTCACTGCCCTAGTCACATGGGCTGATCTGCATCTAGCCATAGGTCTGTTACTGTAAATGACAATATCACCTTCCTGCATATCAGAGTCGATCATTTCACTTGAGTTACCATCATTAAAAAAGTATGTTGAACACTACAAGTCAAGGGATTATCCCAAAGAAAAGAAGCAGAACTGTGGGCAAATCCCAGAAGTATGAGACCACTAACAAGTTTTGGCTTAGACTGAATTCCTGTATTAGTCCTAAAACCATGTTTTAGCTTTAAGTGGCTCCAGTTTCCTAATTGCCATTTATTATTATTTTTTTAATTTACAATTTGGGTGCATTATAATTGTACATAATAGTGGGATTCATTATGTCATATTCGTATGTGCACATAACATAATCTGATCCATCTCATTCCCAGTACCTCCCCTTTCCCTCCTCTCCTCCCTCCCCAGATCCACTTACTCTGCTCTACTGATCTCCCTTCTATTATTATTATTATTTTAGTTGATGCATTATAATACATATATGCATTTATAACACATATATGTATATATACATATATATGAATTCAGGATTCATTGTATCATACGGACATAGCATAATTTGGTAGATTTTGTTCCCCAGTACTTTCCCATTCCCTCCTCTCTTTCCTCCTCCTCCACTTCCTTCCTCTACTCTATTGACCTCCTTTCTATTTTCCTGAGATCTTTCTTTTTTCCCCTGTTTTCTTCTCTCTCTCTCTCTCTCTCATATATGAGAGAAAACATTTGATCCTTGACTATCTGAGTCTGGCTCATTTCACTTAGCATTATGTTCTTTAGTTCCATCCATTTATCAGCAATTGACAATTTCTTTCTTTTTTTTTTTCTTTTTCTTTTTTTTTTTTTTTTTTTTTTTTTTTTGCTACCAGGGATTGAACTCAGGGGCACTCAACCACTGGGCCACATCCCCAGCCCTTTTTTTTGTATTTTATTTGGAGACAGGGTCTCACTGAAGTTGCTAAGTACCTCGCCATTCCTCGCCATTGCTGAGGCTGGCTTTAAACTCTCCTGCCTCAGCTTCCCAAGTGCTCTGATTACAGGCATGTGCCACTGCGCCCAGCTCCCATAATTTCATTTTTTATGGCTGAATAAAACTTCATTATGTATACACATCACATTTTCTTTATCCATTTGTCTGTGGAGGGCACCTAGGCTGGTTCCATAATTTGACTATTGTAAATTGTGTTGCTGTGAACATTGGTGTGCATGTAGGCTGATTTTATCTTTTTGGATGAATACCAAGGAGTGGGATAACTGGGTCATATGGTAGTTCCATTTATGGTCTTTTGAGGAATCTCCATACTGCTTTCCAAAGTGGTTGTACCAATTTGTAATTCCACCAACAATGTATATAAGTGTACATTTCCCCCAAAATCCTTGCCAACAAGTATTGTTATTTATATTCTTGATGATTGCCATTCTGACAGGGGTGAGATGAAATACCAGTGTCATTTTGATTTGCATTTTCCTGATCACTAATGAAGTTGAACATTTTTTCATATATTTGATGGCCATTTGTATTTCTTCTTTTGAGGAATGTCTGTTGAGATCTTTTGCCCATTTATATGTTGGGTTGTTATTTTTTGGTGTTAAGTTTTTTTTTGAATTCTTTATGTATTCTGGATATTATTACCCTACTGAAAGAGCAGCTGGTGAAGATTTTCTCCCATTCTATAAGCTCTCTATTCATGCTTTTAATTGTTTCCTATGCTGTGCAGAAGCTTTTTAAATTTGATGTTCCGAATTGATTTGGCTCTTCTGGGTCTTTATGTCTTCCATATGAATTTTAGGACTTTTTTTTATAGTTCTATGAAGAATGTCATTGGTATTTTGATGGGGATTACATTAAATTTTCAGTTCACTTCTGGCAATATAGCCATTTTGATAATATTATTTCTTTTTATCCAAGAACATGGGAGGCCACTCCATTTTCTAAGTTATTCTTCAATTTCTTTCTTCAGCATTCTATGGTTATCATTGTAGAGGTCTTTCAAACTTGCATCTTGATCATGGTGTATAATCTTCTTAATGTGCTTTTGAAGGTGGGTTGTATATGTACATACATACATATATATGTGTGTGTATATATATATATGTATATATATACATGTGAGTGTATGTGTGTGTGTGTGTGTGTGTGTGTGTGTGCGCACGCTGGGGATTGAACCCAGGGCCTTGTGCATTCAAGGCAAGCACTCTACCAACTGAGCTATATCCCCATCTCTTTTTTTTTTGTATTTTTTTAAATATTTAGAGACAGGGTCTCACTGAGTTGCTTAAGGCCTCACTAAGTAGCTGAGGCTGGCTTTGAACTCACCATTCTCCTGCCTCAGCCTCCCAAGCCACTGAGATTATAGGCATGTGCCACCGTGCTTGATGGATTGCTAATATTTTATTAAAGATTTTTATGTCTGTATTCATCATGGATATTGGTTCATAGTTTTATTTTCCTTGATGAGTCTGTTTTAGTCAGCTTTTTTGCTGCTGTGAACAAAAGACCTATCAAGAACAATTAGAGGAGGAAAAGTTTATTTTGGGGACTCACAGTTTCAGAGGTCTCAGACCATAGATGGCTGAATCTACTGCTCTAAGCCCTAGGTGAGGCAGCACATTATGGCAGAAGGGTGTGGTGGAGGAAAGTGGCCCAGGCCATGGCACTAGGAGGGAGGGGGGGAGATCCTCATCAGAGACAAAATTTATATTCCAAAGGCACAACCCCAAGGACCTACCTACTACATCCACACCCAACCACCCAGTTAATCCCTATGAGGGGATTAATGCACTGATTAGGTTAGAAATTCTTATAACCCAATCATTTTGCCTCTAAACTTTCTTGCATTGTCACACATATGAGCTTTTGAGGGAGGCACCTCATGTCCAAGCCACAACAGAGTCTTTATCTAATTTTGGTCTCAGGTTGATACTGGCTTCGTAGAATGAATTTGGGAGTATTCTCTCTTTTTCTATTACATGAAATAATTTGAAGAGGTTTGGCATTAGATCTTCTTTAAAGGTCTGGTAGAACTCAACTGAGTTGATCATATGATTCTTGTTTTTAAGTCTATTAATATGACACATTATGTTTATTGATTTCTGTATGTTGAACCAATCTTGCATTCCTGGGATGAATCCCACTTGATTGTGGTGCACTATCTTTTTAAGATGTTTTTGTATGTGATTTGCCAGAATTTTATTGAGAATTTTTGCATGTGTGTTTATTAGGGATATTGGTCTGAAGTTTTCTTTTCTTGATTTTTCTTTGTCTGGTTTTGGTATCAGGGTGATATTAGCCTCACAGAATGAGTTTGGAAGGGTTCCCTCCTTTTCTATTTCATGGAATGCTTTGAAGAGTATTGGTGTTGAATCTTTTCTGAAAGTATTGTAAAACTTGGCTGAGAATCCATCTGGTCCTGGGTTTTCTTGGTTCATAGGCTTTTGGTGGTGTTTTCTATTTCATTACTTGAAATTGATCTGTTTAAATTGTGTACGATCTCCTCATTCAGTTTGGGTAGGTCATATGTCTCTAGAAATTTGTCAATGTCTTCGATATTTTCTATTTTATTGGAGTATAAATTTTCAAAATAGTTTTTAATTATCTTCTGTATTTCAGACATGTGCATTGTGATATTTCTTTCCACATCTCATATTTTAGTAATATGAGTTTTCTCTTCATTAGCATGGCCAGGGGTTTATCTATTTTACTTATTTTTTTCTCAAAGTACAACTTTTTGTTTTGTTAATTTTTTTCAATTGTCTCTTTTGTTTTGATTTCATTGATTTCAGCTCTGATTTTAATTATTTCTTTTCCTCTACTGCTTTTGGTGTTGATTTGTTCTTTTCCTAGAGCTTTGAGATGTAGTGTTAGGACATTTATTTGTTGAAATTTTATTCTTTTAATCAAAGTGCATAAATGCATTCTACTGTCATGTATAACTAATTAAAACAAATAAAAATTTTTAAAAAAGAACAACTGAGAATTCATCTGGTCTTTGGCTTTTCTTTGTTGGAAGGCTTTTTATTATTGTTTCAATCTTATTGCTTAATATTGGTCAGCTTAGGTTTTCTATATCTTTTTGCATAGGTCATATGTGTCTAGAGATTTGTTGCTGTCTTCTAGAATTTCCAAATTATTGGAATATAAGTTTTCAAAATAGTCCCTAATAAACCTGTGGATTTCAGAAACGCCTGTAAGGATATCTCCTCTTTCATCTCAATTTTGTTGTTGATTTAGGTCTTCTTTCTCTTTCTTATGGTTAGTTTGGCTAAAGATTTATCAATTTTAGGGACTGGGGCTATGGCTCAGCAGTAGAGTGCTCGTCTTGCAAGTGTGAGGCCCTGGGTTCGATACTCAGCATCACATAAATAAAATAAAGGTATTGTGTCCACCTACAACTAAAAACACATTTTAAGAAAAGATCTATCAGTTTTGTTTATCTTTTCAAAGAACCAATTCATTGTTGTATTGATCCTTCATTTTTTTTTATTCTCAATTCCATTAATTTCAGCTCTGATCTTAATTGTTTCCTATCTTGTACTGGTTTTGGAATTTGTTCCTGCTTTTCTAGGGCATTAACACATAGCAGTAGACTGCTTATTTGGGATCTTTTTATTGTTTTTTTAAATGCAGGCACTTAATACTATGAACTTTCTCCTTCGAACTGCCTTCATAGTGTCCCAGATGTTTGTATATCACTATTCTCATTTGATTTTAGGAATTTAAAATTTTCTACTTGCATTTCTTCTATGATCCAGTCCTCATTCAAAAGAATATTGTTCAATCTCTATGTGTTTATGTGGTTTCTATAATATTTCTTGTTGTTGATTTTTAATTTTATTCCATTATGTTCTGATAAAATGCAAGGGATTATACTGATTCTTTTGTATTTGTTAAAAAAATATGGAAGGCTTCACGAGTTTTCCTGCTATCCTTGTACAGGGACCATGCTAATTTTCTCTGTATCATTTCAATTTTATTATATGTGCTGCCAAAGTTAGCAGTTAATTGCCATTTAGATGCAGATACTATAGGAAGCCCTAGTCTAGGCCAAACTATATACCATCTGGCTTGGCACTGCTAGGACCCTCCCCTTTATTCTTCCCCAGTTTCCCCAAATCACAGTGATCTGCTCTTGGATCCCTGGGGCTGGATCAGTGTAGGGCGGGTCCTTGAGGGGGAAGGTAGGATAACTGGCTTATTGCTTATTAGAGTCCACTAGGCATTGTACAGGAACATTTGTCATACTAATGGCCCTGGAATGTGAGCTGAAAATTTTCAACTTGTTGCAAAATAAAAATATGAGAGAAATCCTAACAGCTTAAAGCAAACACTAAGTGCCAGTGATGCATGATGCCCCTGATTATTTAAGCCACAAGACCAGAGAATATATTAATAAGATAGCACAGATCATAAATCTGTGACCAAAATAGTATGTGGGAAGCCATTTAGAGGTGGAAATAGATTGGGCAGCATAATGGTCAGAGTTGGATGAAGATAAAAATACTGTCTGAGTCATTTGATAAAAGAGATGACACAAAAAATACACTTTAGCTGGGCATGGTGGCGCATGCCTGTAATTCCAGTGGCTCGGGAGGCCAAGACAGGAGAATTGAGAGTTCAAAGCCAGCCTCAACAAAAACGAGGTGCTAAGCAACTCAGTAAGATCCTGTCTCAAAATAAAATACAAAATAGGGCTTGGGATGTGGCTCAGTGCTTGAGTGTCCCTGAGTTCAATCCCTGGTTCCCCCCCCCACACACACACACACACAAATACACTTTAAGGCCTTTGAGGAAAGCCATAGTTCAGAGAATATTGTGAACTTCGTGGATTTGATAATTTGGTCAACAAGAGCTAATATACTCTTAATCCTCAGTGTGAGAACAATGCTTTGTTTATAGTAGGTGCCTAATAAGTAATTATTTAATGAATTAATGATTGCATTGATTTTGTGACCAGTGAGTGAAAATCCTTCTAAAAGGAAAGTCAAGAGTAATTTTTATACAATTCATATTGTGTAAACTCAGCTAGATCATGGCATATCTGAATTATTCAGATGTTATAACTCTAGATAGGAATTTAAGGAAAGATGTATTCTCCAACAGTTAAGAAATTACAACTATTCAAAAATAGTCTGTTATTTGACCCTTGTAATAGCTCAGTTTAAAAAAAAAAGTCGGCCTTTTGTTATCTTACCACTGACATTGTTTGAAAGCAATCCCATTGGCCAATTTTGGCCCACTCCCTGTTTTTGTAAATGATGTGTTATTGGAACACAGTCATGCTCATTTGTTGATATATTGTCTATGGCCACTTTTGCTCTATAGCATCAGGGTTGAATAGTTTATGACAGGGATCATATATCCTGCAGTGCCTAAAATATGCACTTGGTCCTTTATAGAAAAAGCTAGCCAGTCTCTTGGTGTAAAATATTTCTTACTTTATCAAGTGTCACCAATTATCATGAAATAGAAAGGCTGTTTTTTGAGCCTTTACAGTAAAGGACTCTGTCAGTTGGCTTGAACGGGTTGTTGGAATCATCTGGCTTCACCTTTTTTTGTCATTGTGTAAGTGTGCAACCCAATGAAGCTAAAGAGTATCGATGATTTAAATTTCAGTTTTCAGGAATTCAGAACAGTTCCTTTTGCAGTGCTGGGATAGAACCCAGCACCTTGTGATTACTAGGTAAATGCTCTGCCATTGAGCTATGCCCCCAGCTTAGTTCTCAGCAATTCAAATAAAAGCATGCATACATTTAAGGAAGGATTCTAGTTATTTTCATGGTATATTTCAATGGCATGGACTCTGAATAGTCCATAAAAATAGTCTGCATAAAAGCACTCATCTAGCCGGGCGCGGTGGCGCACGCCTGTAATCCCAGTACTTGGGAGGCTGAGGCAGGAGGATCGCGAGTTCAAAGCCAGCCTCAGCAATGGTGAGGCACTTAGTAACTCAGTGAGACCCTGTCTCTAATAAAAATACAAAAAAGGGCTGGGGATGTGGCCCAGTGGTCGAGTGCCCCTGAGTTCAATCCCTGGTACCAAAAAAAAAAAAAAAAAAAAAAAAGCACTCATCTGCTTTTGCTATCTTCCAATGCCCTAAGTAAACATTCCCCCAAGAGGAAAGGGATTTTATAAGAGCATAAACCTACAAAGACAGAGTGAATAGGAAGGTTGACAGAAACAACATTCTGAAAGATGAAAAGTAGGTGGATGCGTTATAAATGGTTTGGCAGATCTGAAAATACAAATAGGAATTTAAACCAATGATAGGGAAAGCTGAGATCCCCAAAAGCTCAGAAATTGGTGTCCCTTGTACTTGTACAAATGGGAGGAATGCTAAACTGAGGTTAAATCTGAAATCTGAGTTTGATCCCAGATCCCCTCCCACACACATACCCTGTGGTGGGGTGAACGTCCCTCCTGAGCTCAGGGAAATGATAGGTTATTATTCATTCTCTGGCTAGGGTAAAACAGAGTGCACCTGGACTAGAGGATACCTGGCATCCACAAGAACACGATACTAAACTGAGAACAGGTAGATTAAGTAAACATGTGCATACCAAATGCTAAGAACCTCAACCATTAGCCCTCTATGTGTGACTACAATGCTGGCAGTCAGGCCTTTACTTGAAAAGGGTTTCTGTAAGGGGAATATGACCAAGAAGAGAGACCCCCAAAGTGACTGAAATCAGTTTGAAGGGGGGATTCTCAGTGAAACAGTCCAATTGAATCAACAGGCCCCACCACTCTAGGACTCAGAATTCTGATCAACTCTTTTGTCCCTTACTTTATTTTATATATATATATACTTATATATATATATATATATATATTTTAGTTATAGATGGACGATAATAGCATCTATCTATCTATCTATCTATTTATTTATGTGGTGCTGAGAATCGAACCCAATGCCTCACACATGCTAGGCAAGCACTCTACCCCTGAACCACAACCCCAGCCCTGGCAATTACTTTTAAATATGAGTGGGTAACCATGACTTTCTAGACATCTGGTAAAACCCTAATATGAAAGAGAGTAAAACAAACAGGAAAAGGCAATTTGAAAGGAACAGACTAAGCAGGCAGAATGAAATGTCAAATCATTAATATCCAGGAGGTGGAGCAAGAAGGGAAGACAGTGTAACCAATAAGCATAAGGGGAGGGGCTATTAGAAAAGACAATGCCAAAAGATGGTAGAATGAGATGGATATCATTACCCTAAGTGCATGTATGAAGTCACAAATGGTGTTAATATACTTTGTATACAACCAGAGATATGTAAAAATGTGCTCTATAAGTATAATATGAAATGTAATGCATTCTGCTGTCATTTATAACATCTTAGAAAAAAAAAAAAAAAAAAAAAAGAAAAGACAATGCCAGGGCCTGGGGTTGTGGGTCAGTGATAGAGAACATGTGCAGTATTCATGAGGCCCTGGGTTCAATCTTCTATCTGTCTCTGTCTTTGCCTCTCTCTCTTTCTGTCTCTCTCTCTCTCTCTCTCTCTCTCTCTCTCTCTCTCTCTCACACACACACACACACACACACACACACACGCACACACATGACAATGCTGGAGAACAGAATAGAGTTCTAGGAAACTAAAACAATTATAAGACAAATTAAGGATCTAATGTGGGGTGAGGGGGGGATAGAGTTGAAGAAATTTCTCAGGAAGTAGGATAAAAAGAAAATAAATAGGAAATAAAAGTGAAATACAAAGGGGTCTAATATCAGAATAATGAATGTTCCAGCAAACCAGAGAGACAATGGAAGAATATGTAATCAATAATTTAAAAATTCAAGGAAAATTTACAGAGCTGAAGCACATGGTTTGGCAAATAAGGAAGCTCTCTGAGTGCTCAGACTAAGTAATGAAAATATACCCATACCAAGGCACAAAAGTATGAAATTCCAGGCCACAGGAGACTGAGAGATAACTGTATAAGCTTCTAGAGTAAAAATTATGATAATTTCATAAAAAGGAGTCAGAAATCATGATGACATTATATTTCTCAACAGCAACACTGAAAGCTAGAAGACCAGAGCAATGCTGTTAAAATTCTGAAGGAAAATAATATCAGTCCTAGTACTTGGCACCCAGATTATGAATAAAATTGAAGGGATGAAAAATGTATTTTCCAACATGCAACCTTAAGATTTCATAGAAAATCCCTCCAGTCTTCTATCATTCTTCCTCAGAAAGCCATTGGAGGGAGGATGGTCTTCACAATAGGGGAGAAGAGAGCATTGTTCAAGCCAATCCCTGGCTCCTGTGATTTTCATGGCCTCTGATTTTTTTCATTGCACCTCCATCCCTCTTGTCTAGAACTATGCTTCTTTTTTTTAATTCGAAGTTGTTGTATATGACAGTAGAATGCATTACAATTCATAATACGCATATAGAGCACATTTTTACATATCTCTGGTTGTATACAAAGTATATTCATACCATTTGTGTCTTCATACATGCACTTAGGGTAATGCTATCCATCTCATTCTACCATCTTTTTTTCCCCCCTTCACTGCCTTCCTTCCCTTCCCTCCCCATTGGCCTTTCTAGAGTTCCTCTAATCCTCCCCATCCCAATCCCAATGTGAATCAGCCTCCTTATATCAGAGAAAACATTCGGCATTTGTTTTTTTTGGGATTGGCTAACTTCACTTAACATTATATTCTCCAACTTCATCCATTTACCTGTGAATGCCATTATTTTATTCTCTTTTATTGCTGAGTAGTATTCCATTGTATATATATACCATATTTTCTTTATCCATTCATCTACTGAGGGGCATCTAGATCGGTTCTTTTTTTTTTTTAAAAAAAAATATTTATTTATTTACTTTAGTTGTACACAATGCAATGCATTTATGTTTACGTGGTGCTGAGGATCGAACCCGGGCAGCGCACGTGTGAGGCGAGTGCTCTATCGCTGAGCCACAACCCCAGCCCCTAGATCGGTTCTTAAGCATTGATGTGAACATTAGTCTGTCAGTATCTTGTAAAAGTGCAGATTCTTAGTGTGTCAGGAATGGGGCCTGAGAACCTGCATCTTAAGGTCTCAGATGCTGGTGCCATTGATCTACAGACTGGACTTTGAATTACAAGGGCACTCAGGACTAATGAAGTAGCCTTACTGGTCTCTTCTCCATTGCTGCCACTCTTTCACTCTCTTCTCCTCCAGCTACTAGAATAAATTTCCAGAAACAAGGCTTTGATTGTGGTTTGATATGTTTCATCTTTATGTCATGCACTGAAGCAAAGTGATTTCCTTAGTACTGTTTGCACCATACTAATTTTTATTTCAAATGTGTCTAACCTAAACTTTATCATTGTAATGAGTTTTCAAAATATTAGTACTTCTTTATATTCAAGATTGATAATTGATTCCTTAATATCCATTGACATTTGTTTCATTTCTGCATGCTTTTGCTTCCAAATTCTCATTCAAGTTTTTCCATACATTTCCATATATTTCTTTTTTTTCTATCATTTTAATTGTATCTGGAATGAGTTCAACTTCTATTATTACATCTATGTGTTTTTTTCTTAGTATATCTCTTTTAATGTTTTGGCATTTCGGTTTACAAACTAATCTTCAGCTCTGTGTGTGTGTGTGTGTGTGTGTGTGTGTGTGTGTGTCTGTGTGTGTTTGCTTATCATCTCTCAGACTAGCAGTGATAGTAGCATATTGCAGATCACATTGCTTAGTTCAGTTCTCTAAGCAAGGTAATATCCCCAGAAAGTCAGCAACTGTTGCAACAAATTATTTCAATCTTGATTCTCAAGTCTGGGAGATGGTTAGGTAAGGAAGGCTGGTTATCTATTGCTGTAACAAACTGCCATAAAAGTGAGTGTAATCCCAGTGGCTCTGGAGGCTGAGTCAGGAGGATTGCGAGTTCAAAGCCAGCCTCAGCAATGCTGAGGCACTAAGCATTTCAGCGAGACCCTGTCTCTAATAAAATACAAGATTGGACTGGGGATGTGGCTCAGTGGTTGAGTGATCCTGAGTTTAACCCCTGGTGCCAAAAATACCAAACCCCAGTGTCTTAAGACTACAATGATTTATTAATTCATATAATTCTGTGGGTTGATCAGGATAAGCTAGGACTTCTTGTTGAGTTGTTGTTGTTCTTTTCTTGCATATAGCATAGGCTGAAGTCACTCCACTGGTTACATTAAGCTGGGAATTCACTTACTGCTGGAATGGTCAAGATGACCTCTCATTCTTCAAGGTGGCCCTTTCCATGTGGCTTTCCATCATTTAAGATCTTGCCTAAGCTTTTTCACAACATAGCCATTGGCTTTCAAGAGGAAAGTTTCCAAAAGAATATAAACCAGTCCATGAACACCTATTAAGCCTCTGTGGTGTCTCATTTACTAATGTCCCATTGCCAAGCAAATCATATGGCCAAACCTCAGAGTCAATGTGGGAGGGGATTAGACAAGCGTGCCCATATTGGCAAGTGGCTTATTGAATGACACTAATACAACAGTCTCTCACAAGGCTGGTTCATGTCTCTAGCCACATGTGCAGTCCTATTAGTCTCTACTATTCTATAGGAGCTAACCCTTGGTTTATGTCTTCCTTGTTGCTATATACAGAGTCTGGGACCTATCTGACTTTGGTCCTGATCCCCATTTTGCATTTCAGTTCTGTTTCTGATACAAGGAAAAGTTTATCCTCTTTTTTTAAAAAAAATCACAGCTGAAACTTGTGCTTTCCTCATTTATTTTGTATTTCTTCTCATTTTTCTGTTTGAACCAGAATGAGTGATGAGTCTTGGAATATTAATTGAAAATGTCATGTTGTCTGGAAGTCTGGCTCAACAAGAAGACCATTTCCCTTGGTAAGATCCTCTATCAGTTTGCTCTACCTTCCCTGAAAATGTCACTCTTTTCTTATCCACACCCCTTCTCCATCTCTTTCTTTGTGTAATTATACAACAGTGTATTGAACTGTCAGTACTTGTCTTTGTCCCTTGTTCATTTTGTTCTTGAAATGGTGTTTCTCTCAAGAGTTGCACAGACACCCTCATTTACTCTTCTAGCTAAATGTTTACAGATAGAAATACTCTTTCTCTCTGAAATCCCTATATTTTTCTTGTATTTCTCTTATAGCACTTGTGAGTTCCTATCTTTTTATCATAGATAGTAACATATGCCTTAACTCCATCTTGATTCCTTGGGGGTAATTTTCATGCCAGATTTTCTCTGCATTGTGCTTTGCACATATATAGCAAGTTCTCAATACCTCTTTTTTTTTTTTTGTTTTTTTTTTTTTGTTTTGTTTTTTTCATCTTTGTTGCTTTCCCTCTCCAAAATTATCTAAGAGATCTAATTTACACATGGATGGGAATATGACATAAACATTTATTTTACATCTTTTCCATTTTAGGTCGTTTAATTCTACAACTGGTACTGATTGCCCTTATATTTTATTAAGTGTGATCAGAATACAGTGCATGTAAGTAATTTGGTCTAATTTTGGTGGTTTCTAAGAAAATTCTCTAAAGGCATACTTTGAGGTTGTACATTTAGGCTGAACACTGTAGTTAGAATTATCTCTAGATTTATATTTTAATCCTCCTACTGCAACTTTCTTTTAACTTTTAGAAAATAGTTTTAAATGGATAGTGTTGCTTTATATTTAACTGACTATGAGTGGTGTCATGTGTCCATATGAGATTGCAAATTCTTGAGAGATGGAATCACAATTTATTTACTTCTTTTTTGTTTAACCAGGGATCGAACCCAGGGGCACTTAGCCACTGAGCCATATCTCCAGCACCACCCCCCCTTTTTTATTTAAAAAAAAAATTTTTTTTTTTTTGGTACCAGGGATTGAACTCAGAGGCACTGGACCACTGGGCCACATCCCCAGCCCTTTTTTTGTATTTTATTAGAGACAGGGTCTCACTGTGCCTCACCATTGCTGAGGCTGGCTTTGAACTCGCGATCCTCCTGCCTCAGCCTCCCAAGTGCTGGGATTACAGGTGTGCGCCACCGCGCCCGGCTCTTTTAAATTTTGAGACAGGATCTTGCTAAGTTTCTTAAAGCCTTGCTAAATGCTGAGGCTGTCTTTGAAATTGCCATCCTCATGCCTTAGCCTTCTGAGCTGCTGGGATTACATGCATGTGCCAACACACCTGGCTTTTATTTACCTTTTAATGCTCAGTGCCTGGGACAGGCTAGAACATGTCAATGTTCAATGCCAAAGTACTATCAAAATACAAAAGAGGGGCTGGGGTTGTAGCTCAGTGCTAGAGAGCTTGCCTAGCATGTGTACCATTCTCAGCACCACATAAAATAAACGAACAATCAAACAAATAAATAAATAAATAAATAAAGGTATTGTGTCCATCTACAAATATATATATGTATATATACACACACACACACACACACACACACACACACACATATATATATATGTGTGTGTGTGGGAGTATTTAATTATCTCTCTGGAGCCTTGGCGAGGCCATCAGAAAAATATGTGAAATCTTAAGGCATGAATAGGCTTACTCCAGTTTTAAAAGGGATACCATAATGGTGGTAATGATGGTGCTCAAAAAGGAATTTGTTCTTGTTTGAAAGTACAGAGGCATGGCAGGGCTGGGGAACTCCAAGTGCCAAGTATGAAGAGTGGTTGACCATCAGATTACTCCTACTGATTCTATTAGTCCTCTGGCCAAGCACCAACATAGCCAGTTGAACTTGTATGAGTGGGAGTCCTCAGATGCCGCCCCCGCTACTGTGCAGGGTTGTCTGATAAAATATAAGTTGAGCAGTTGAGTCAGAACTTTATTAAATAAACACTTAATTTTTTAGTGAAGTCTCCTGTATTTGGGACAAACGTATAAAAAACTATCTCAAATTCAAAGTTGGCATTTTTATTTGTTTTGATCTGCTCTGACTTTTTGTGTCTTTTTATTTGTTGTATCTGGCTAAGATCCAGCACGGTTCTGCTGTGGCTCCAATGATCACAAACAGAATGCCACCAAGACCATGGCTTTCCTAGCCTTCTCACCCGAGTCTCTCCAATCGAAAGCGAGCAAGAAGAAAACAGTCTTCCTGAAAAGAGACGCCGTAACTAGGCAACCAGGATACGAATGCACCCAATCTTCTGCAGCCTCCAGAAGACATGCGCACGCGCTCGCTGACGCGACCTCTCGCGCTGAAGGGTGGGGACGGCTGAACGTCGCTCTTGCATGTGACCTCAGTGCCTCCTTGTGATTGGATGCCTCGGGGGCGCGGCACTCGGGCGCGGACGCCCTGGATTGGTGTTTCGGAGTAGTGGGGCGGAACCCCGGCTACAGCCGCGGGAGGTCCGGACACCGGCGGCCATGGGACTCGCCGGTAAGTGCGCATCTGCCCTCTCCCCTCCCGCACTCTTGGCCACTTTAGGTCGGCCCTGTGCTGTACCTGCGGGAAAGGGGCAGGCTATGTAATGGATGAAGGCGATTGGGCTTCTGGCCCGGAAGTCGGGTCATAGGGTCTCCGGAGTCGAGTGTGGTTGAGGAAGCATTGAAGGCTGGAGCTGCTTCCTCGGCTGAGGCTGGCGGGGCGAGGGACTGGGGACGCCGGGAGTCCGGGCCTTAGACCCCTGCACACACTCTGGCCATTTTCCTCCTCCCTTTGGGCCTAATCAGACTGTGCCTGACCCCGCCGGGTCGCGGACTGAGCGGGGGCACTCCCTCCTTGGCCCTAGTGCTCCCTAGCTATCTCTCGGAGTGGAGCCTGGGCACTGTGAAGTATGGTCCTCTTGATTCCCCAACCGCCGCCCAGTCTCCCCAACACTCCCCAGGAGCCTCCACTACTACTGCTTGGGGGCTCCTTGGCCATGTCGAGAATTTTAAGGTGTTCTTGGGTTTTCCAGTTCAAGTAGCTGGGTGGAGACCTTGGGAAATTGCTCAACTTGTGTTTGTACAACTTCTCATTTGTAAATTGAGATAGAAATAAATCATATCTCTAAGCCTCTCGGCAGCTTTAAAGTCAAAGATTCTGAGATTATGTTGTATATCAAGCGTTGATACCCTGATGGTGGGCAGAATCCTCAGAACGTTTCAGGTCAATGACAAAATTTTAAATAATTTCATTGGTTCACTATGCACTGTTTTCGTTATCATTCATCTTTTGAAACTGTATAGAACTGGAAGTTCAGGTTTAAGTGACAAATCACAGTAACACTATTAGTTTAGCCACTTCAAAGTGTGAACTTGAGGAATCTCAATATTTGATGATATTGAATCAGTAAATTCAGTTCAGCAGACACTTCTGGAGTATTTCTGAGAGCATATTTAAAATATAGATGAGCTTATTGGAGAGAATTGATGTTAAGACTTTGCACACACAGATGAAATCTGAAACTCAAGATTAAGGATGGCTTCCCATTGTATAGTTGAGTTTCTGGAGCCCTAGACATCTTCATTTGTAAGCTAAGGAAGATTTTTAACTAGATCTCTAAGACTTTAGCTTTAAAAAGTCTTAAGAATCTGGGGCTTGGGATATAGCTCAGTTGGTAGAGTGCTTGCCTCGCATGCACAAGCCCTGGGTTCAATTTCCCAGCACCACACACACAATAAATAAATGAATAAATAAATAAATAAATAAATAAATAATTAAAATCACTCTTTCTGTTTGATCTGGAACATTCATTTAAAAAAAACAGTCTATGAATCTGTAATAATATTGAATGAGCATTTCACGTTGATATGGCTTTAGAGGACCCCTGAGATACAAATTTCCCACTTTAGATGTAGGAACTGACTGGAGATGGAGTCAGTCTCTAGTTTGGCCTTTATTTTTAGACTCCACATTGCAAAGAGAGGCACTCAGGGAAGATGGGCCTACATAACTGAAAGAAAGTTTAAGGAAAAAGTGAATGGAGCAGTTTGATTATCACCATCCTTGAATAAGGAAGGAGAAAATATGGATTTTCCACAGCATGAAAAGGTGCTGTCTAGCTCTGGATATATTTTAATATAAACCACAGAGCCAATACCAGCAGAACTTTATGAGATGAATTGAATCAGTGGCTAAGCTCTAGAGCAGGAATCAGCAAACTTTCTGTAAAGAGCCAGATGGTAAATATTTTAGGCTCTGTGGGTCATATGGTCTCTTTGGCAGTTACTCTGCTGTTGTAGCACAAAAGTAGCCATTCACATAAATGAATGGGCAAGCCTGTGTTTCCATAAAACTATTCTTACTTACAAAACCAGGCAGTAGACCAGTATAAATAGATTTGAATCCTGGCCTGTTTTAATCATCCTTTCTCCCTAAAACTTAGTGGTGTAAAACATCAACCATTTTGCAATTTTTCATGATTCTATAGTCTACTAGGCATGGGTAGTGGTACTTCTGGTCTTGCCAGTGGTCACCAGGGAAGCAGTTTGGTTAGAGACTGGGTCCAGATAACATGAGCCTAGCTGGGCCTCTGGCTCTCTCCATGTAGTCTGAAAGCTTGTCCCTCTTCGTATTGTCTCCCCCATATCTCTGTAGCACAGTAGCTAGACGTCTTACATGGTAGTTTAGGGTAGCCAAGTGGAAGCCACAGGGCCTTTTTCTGGCTGAGGTAAAAAATTTGCATATCACTTCTCCTGTGTCCTGTGAGTTAAACATGATCCAAGTGCAAGGGGTAGGCAGTATCATCAATGAAGTACATTACCTCTAAGGAGCTAAGTGATCTTTGACAGATTCCTTAGCCTCCCTTAAGCTTTAGACTTTCCATTTATAAAATAGAGTTGATACCTTATAGGGTTTTGGTGAAGCTACAAATAAGATGCAGAAAACACTTAGCATACAGTTCCTATTGTATAGTGGCCATTTAATAAGTAGAAGCTGGTAAAGTGATAACAGTAGAGGAAAAATATGCATATGTATATATGTGTATGTGATGTGTGTCTATGTAATTCTTGAAAAGAACTGGTTTGCTGGTGTTACAAACCATTATGTACTATGGTGTAACAAACCCATTTAGAATTATGAGTAGCAATGACTTTTAAAAATTATTTTATGGGCTGGGGATGTGGCTCAGCGGTAGAGCACTCACCTAGCACATGCGCGGCCCGGGTTCGATCCTCAGTACCACGTACAAATAAAGGCATTGTGTACAACTAAAAGCAAATAAATAAATATTTTAAAAAATTATTTTATTATTTGTTCTTTTTTAGATATACATGACAATAGAGTATATTTTGACATACATACACGGAATATAACTTATTCTAATTAAGATCCCATTCTTGTGGTTGTATATGATGTGGACTTACACTGGTTGTGTATTCATATATAAGGATAGGAAAGTTATGTCCAATTCATTCTACTGTTTTTCCTATTGCCATTCCCCTCCCTTCCCTTCATTCCCCTTTGTCTAATCCAATGTACTTCTAATCTTCTCCTCCCTATCCTCTCTTTTGGTGGGTTAGCATCCACATATTAGAAAGAACATTTGGCCTTTGGTTCTTTGGGACTGACTTATTTCGCTTAGCATAATATTCTCCAGCTCCAGCCATTTACCTGCAAATGCCATAATTTCATTCTTCTTTAAGGCTGAGTAATATTCTATTGTGTATATGTACCACATTTTCTTTATCCATTCATCTGTTATAGGGCACTTAGGTTAGTTCCATAGCTTAGCTATTGTGAATTGAGTGAGTAGCAATGACTTTTAGAGCAAAATAAAGACACTAGCAAAATGAAGATGTTGCAGAATCTAGTTTTGTTGTATGGCACAGAGTAAATGTGAAGCAAGTAAATGTTGTCAAGTGAGTAAATTCATTATATGCTTTGTTTTTATGTCTAGAGTAAAAGCTAACAAAGTTATGTTAACATTAAAACTATTTTCTAACAGGATTTAGAATATGGAATGTGTTTTGTCTCTGAGATGAGATTCTGTTTTACTCTTTTTCAGGTAACAGGACACATAACTGGGTTGCTCTAAGAACTGATGCCTAAATCACCTCAGCATGGCCTGTAGTGGAGGAGGTGGGCGTGGCCAGCCTTCCTCAGCTATACTCTCCCCAGTTAGCCCTGGAAATCTTTCCACCTCTAGAACCCATGCCCATAATATATGCATGGTGTCTGACTTTTTCTACCCAAACATGGGAGGCGTGGAGAGTCACATTTACCAGCTCTCTCAGTGCCTGATTGAAAGAGGGCACAAGGTCATAATTGTCACCCATGCTTATGGAAATCGAAAAGGCATCCGTTACCTCACTAATGGCCTCAAAGTCTATTACTTGCCTCTGAAAGTCATGTACAACCAATCTACAGCCACGACCCTCTTTCACAGTCTGCCATTGCTCAGGTACATATTTGTTCGGGAGAGAGTTACCATAATCCATTCCCATAGTTCTTTTTCTGCCATGGCCCATGATGCTCTCTTCCACGCCAAGACAATGGGGCTCCAGACAGTCTTCACGGACCATTCCCTTTTTGGATTTGCTGATGTCAGCTCGGTGCTTACAAACAAGCTTCTAACTGTATCTCTTTGTGACACAAACCACATCATTTGTGTCTCTTATACTAGTAAGGAAAATACTGTACTAAGAGCAGCACTGAATCCTGAAATAGTGTCCGTCATTCCTAATGCTGTAGATCCTACTGACTTCACTCCAGACCCATTTAGAAGGCATGATAGTGTAATAACTATTGTTGTTGTCAGCAGACTTGTTTACAGAAAAGGTAATGAAATGATAGCTATATTTGCATTGCAGTCTATTTTCCTTATAGAAAGCTGTTGAAAACTTGTATATATATGATGATTGTTTGGGTTTTCATTTTGTTTAATGGTTTTATAACTACTTCTGCATTAACCAGAGTAAAGAAAGCTCTGATGTTGGTTTACACATCCAAGGAGAGAACTTTTAAGAATGGTGATGAACGCTGCTCCCAGCCTTTGATGTTTTAATGGTTGATGAGAGATAAAAACAATAACCTAATGCTGTGTCATCACTAAGATCTTTTACAAAATTAAAACAGCCCTGCACATGTGGTAAGAAGTAAAGGATTGAACCCATCACATGGCCATTTCTTTCTGATTGTAAAGGTAATATATTTTCATTGCAGATGTTTGAAAAGCTCAGAAAAGCACAAAGTTGAAAACTAAAATCAGGGTACCTGTGTCATTCAGAGATGACCATTATGGACATTTTGATTTATAATTAACTATCTCTTTTATGCCTATGTTCATACGCTCAAAATCAATGGGCCTGTTTGGCACACTACTGTTTTATAGCTTGCTTGTTTGATCTCATCATATATGAGACATTGATAACATTGGCAGGTAAGTGGTGAAGAAGAGAGGATTTGATGGCCCAGGGTCAGAGCCTGGCTCTACCCTATTGTATGATCAAGGACAAGTTATTTAACATCTCCAAGTCTCATTTTTTCATTTGTTTAAGCAACAGTGGGAACTTTATGAAAGTCACTGATGGTTCCTAATAAGTCCTTAGCTCAGGTTGTACTTGATAGATGTCTAGGAGTATCAAGGAGGATTTTTTTTAAGTACCTCTGCAGCACTTGTGGACACCTCTGTAGTATTTGTGGAAGCTCTTTTACCAGAATCTGAAATAGTCTGGTTATTAAAAACATTTTAGAGCCAGGTACGGTGGTGCACACCTGTAGTCCCAGCAGCTTCAGAGGCTGGAGGCAGGAGGTTTGCAAGTTCAAAGCCAGCCTCAGCAATTCAGCGAGCCCCCTAGTAATGTGGTGAGACCCTGTCTCAAAAAAAATAGGTCTGGGGATGTGGCTCAGTGTTTAAGCGCCCCTGGGTTCAATTTCTGGTACCAAAAAATAAAAAATAAAAATAAACAAAAACAGAGAGAGTTCTGGATGCTATTTTTAAACCTGTCCAATAATCATTTATTTACTCTCTTGAAATATTTTAACTTAACTCAAAATATTAACCACACTGAATAGTGAGTAGTTTGATGTAGAGTTGCTGGCTTCAGGTACTGGTTCACTGATCTCAGTGGCTTCATTTTGCACAGTTACCTTCACAAAGCACAATATACCATTGCCACTTTGGGTTTCTTTTAAGTGAGGTGGAAACTTAAAGGTGCATGAAGTGATGTTCTTCTGGACTTTTAAATTTTGCTTTCAATTTTATGCAGTAGTTTAGGTCACTCCTCATCTGATAAGAACTTATTTCTGTGACTTTCCTTTATTGGATTTTTCAAATCATTCAGCTTAGTTTTCGTTGAAACTTATGTTGTCATTTTATGTGATACTTAATTAAATTAACCAGTGCAGTGACAAGGACAGCTGGTATCACACAGATTTGTGAACAAATATGGCAGGTTTTGGGTAAGCATAAAGCTTAGCATTGTACCAGTGTACTAAGGAGTGGCCTAAAACTCAGATGTAGTCCTTAGTTGGTATAGTTCACTTTTGGAATGGGAAGCTAAAGTCTACTTAAGGGAGATTGGTAAAAGAAACTTGAACTAAATGGGGCAAAGGCAACAGTATGCTTCTATTCCTTAACTGAGAAAATATGAATGGGGCTGGGGGTGTAGCTCAGTGGTAGAGCACTTTGCCTAGCACATGCAAGGCCCTGGGTTCAATCCTCAGCACCAGAAAAGTGAAAAATAAAAAAGAAGATATGAATGGACTGGTATTTGATTCTGAATCCCTCTTGGGATATTGGTGAGATGTTTGCTGTAACTTAGAAAATATGCATAATTTATTTTTTAATCAAATAGTATACCTTTGTGAGGTAGCTGAGTATGAGGCATATGTGATTAAGGGTCAGCAAAATTAACAACTCATCCAAAGGTTAAACCTGTTACCTTTACTTCACTATTGTGATGTTTTGACCAGCTGAGCCAACCACCTACAGAGTGAAGGTACAGCTTCTGTTCTCAGTTTAATACTCAACAAATATTTGTCGAACTCTCCATATGCCAGGCACCCTGCAAAAAGTGGCATTCTGAGAAGGAACTGCTACATTTGTAGTCCAAAAGTGAGTAGTCATATTAATGGTCCATTCCTTATTAACAAATTAATTTCTTCAGGAGATGTCCATTGTACTAGCTATCAAAGGCATGTTGGAGTGGATTAAGTTAGAGAGGCTAAGTCCGAATTTTCCTTGCCCAGGTTTCCTGACTAGCTTCTGAACCCTGTCTTGCTCTCCCGCAGGGTTTCCCCATGCTCTGTGTGTGTGCAGGCACGCTCCACTTCCTCCTATAGTGGTAATGACAACCTAACATTTGTATTCTGCAGTTCATAAAGCCTGTGCATGGTACAGTACCTCACTTGACCCTCCCAACAACTGTAGGGTAGATGTTATCTGCATGTAACAGACAAAGAAACTGAGTCTCAGAGAGGGTAAGTAACTCACCCAGGTTACACAGTAAGTAACAGACATGATTAATGTGAGTCCAGCTCTTCTTGAGTTAAGGCTCTAGTTCCCCTACTCCCAGCCTGGCCACCGTTTTTATCCTAGGATAGATCAGAAAATTCTTTAAAATATTGTTAGACTGAGCTTTTAAAGCATTTTGAAATGAGAATTTTCCTTGTCTGTTTTGAGTATGGCAATTGAAAGTCTCTTTATCCGTTTCTTTGTGTTAAACTCTTAGAGGCACCAGAATGATTTTTTTTTTTTGTACTGAGGAAGTAAACCCTTTATTCTGATAATACCATTATAGAGCACTGATAGTATTAACCAGTCTCATTTCTTTCTTTCTTTCTTTTTTTTTTTTTTTTTTGTGGTACCGGGGATTGAACTCAGGGGCATTCGACCACTGGGTCACATCCCCAGCCCTTTTTTGTATATATATATATATATATATATATATATATATATATATATATATATATATTTCAATTTAGAGACAGGATCTCACTGAGTTGCTAAGTGCCTCGCCATTGCTGAGGCTGGCTTTGAACTTGCAATCCTCCTGCCTCAGCCTCCCAAAGTGCTGGGATTACAGGCGTGCGCCACCGCGCCCGGCCAATCTCATTTCTTGTAAAGTGATTGTCAGGATTAAATGACAATGCATTTAAAGTACATTGCCTGACATAGGAAGCATTCAGTAAATGTCAAAAATTATCAGCAAGCCGGGCGCGGTGGCGCACGCCTGTAATCCCAGCACTTTGGGAGGCTGAGGCAGGAGGATTGTGAGTTCAAAGCCAGCCTCAGCAATGGCGAGGCACTTAGCAACTCAGTGAGACCCTGTCTCTAATAAAATACAAAAAAAAAGGGCTGGGGATGTGGCCCAGTGGTCGAGTGCCGCTGAGTTCAATCCCCAGTACCAAAAAAAAAAAAAAAAAAAAAAAAATTATCAGCAGTTATGATTATTGCTCTATTTTTATTTGAAGAGTGAACTTTTAACATTGTATTTGAAGGAAGGGAAAAAAGGAAAGAGAGGAAAGAGAAAATGAAGGAATCATAGAAGGCTAAATGTTATTTAGCCACTTTTTGGTTTATCTAGAAATTCAGTTGATGGCTTTGATAATGGACTTGAAACAAAGATAGCTAAGATTTTAGTGGGAAGCCTTCATTAATTCAGAAAAACTGCATGGGAATTTATTTTTGATATATGCCATCCTATTTTGAAAATACCAGCAGAGTTTCTTTAATGAATCCTACTTTGCGTTGCTTAATGAAAATGACCTTATATGTGTCATTTCTCCCACCATTTGTTTATAATTGATCTGCCTGTTTGGGGGGAGATGAACATAAGAAATGCAATTCGTGGGTGTAAATAACCAAATAGTAACAACATTGCTGTGGCTTTAGATAGCCACTCACTTTTTCAGACTGTAGGTCATGATTTACTTTATTGCTTTATATTACATGAGGTTGTAGTTACAGATTATCAGAAAATCATTTTTTATAAAAGGAATCAAGATGGATTCTTTTGTTCTGTGGACTGTAAAGATTGTAACAGTTGAGGTCTGACTACCCTCATTTACTCCCATTCTGGGAAAGTGGGCTATAACTGATTTGGGTGGACTTTTAAAAATTCTGCTAACACCGTAGGGATTGCAAAATCCTTTGTACATACTATATTTTGAGCAAAGTGGAGGTAGTAATTAGACTTTGTTGCTTAGTCCTTTCCTGTGGCAGGAAGTAGAATTATAGACTGATAGAATTTTATAGCTGAAAGAGACCTTGGTCTTTAGGTACATAGTTCCCTGTAATTAATAGATCAGGAGACTGCCATGATCAAAGGGCTCGCTGGTTAAAAACAAAAACAAAACAAAACAAAACAAAAAATAAATAAAGCAGAGACAAGACCTAGATCTCCTGTCAGTCATTCTGCTGTGGAGAAAGCTAACTCAAACTTTAACCACGTTAAATACTGCTTGACGTGGACAAGTAAATAACTTAAAGAATAGTATGTTGAAAGAGGATTAATTGTCCATATTTTGGGTGTGTGGAAGGTAACAATGGATGTCAGGGTCTTTGTCTTCAAGAATTGCAACTCTTGGGGATTCCTGGGAATTTATGAAGCATTCTACTCTCAGGAGAGTTGGTTTCTCAACTTAGAAGAGGGCACAGTTGATACTTTTCAAAGTGAGTGGATTCTTAGTACTTCTGATGATTTTTAAAGTTTAAATATTAATATCTCTAACATTCAACTTTATTTTATATTTTCAGGAACCGATTTGCTTAGTGGGATAATACCTGAACTTTGTCAGAAATATCCAGATTTAAATTTCATAATTGGAGGAGAGGGACCAAAGAGAATCATTTTGGAAGAAGTACGAGAAAGATACCAGCTACATGACAGGTATTGTTGGCTTCCACAGTGTCGTGGGTGAGAAAATATCAGCTATCCATTTTGGTTTTGACTACATGCCTGTTTTAGGTGTGCTGCCTCTCTTGAATGTAACCTACATAAAAATGTAGTGTAAGGCCTGTTTTTTTTTAAAAAGAATTTACATAAAATGAGAAAATGAGAATTTATTTTTATTTTTTCCATTAGTCCAATATTATGTGACTTTGGGGGACAGTTGTTGGAGGCACTGTGGAAGGCGCGCGCGCGCACACACACACACACACACACACACACACAAATAACCACCTTGGAAACATTTGTAGATTTCTGAGACATACTTTGTTGTGATTTAAATAGCATGGCACTGGCTGGGGGTGTAGCTCATTGGTAGAGCGCTTGCCCAGCATGCACAAGGCCCTGGGTTCAGTCCCCAGCAGTGGAAAAAAATAACATGGACCAAATCATGTAAATTACTCTGCACAAATAGGTTCAGACAGGTCTTTTCCTCAGTTACTTAGATAACATGCAAAATGTGTATATAAGAAACATCAATTTTGAAAGGGCACTTTCCTGTTAGAAATGAGACTTTAATATTCAATCACCAAAGCATATTAATATTTTCATTAAATGCAAGTTAGTTTGGGAGAAGATGAAATTTGGTATATATAACAAAAGTTAGAAATATGTCAGTTGTATGAGTTGTAATTCAACAGCTTTATAAGACTTTCTTTTAGTTCATTGTTTGATGATACTGATTCTTAGAGGTGGCAAACATTACAGTAAAAGAATCTAGGTGTAATATAAATAGCTAACTTAGAAATTAAATTTCTTTTGTGGCATGATTTTTCACTTCCTTCTTTCTTCCCCTTTCATTTAAAAAATCAGGGTGCGTCTTTTGGGAGCTTTAGAACACAAGGATGTTAGAAATGTCTTAGTTCAAGGACATATTTTTCTTAATACGTCCCTTACAGAAGCATTCTGCATGGCGATCGTGGAAGCAGCAAGTTGTGGTTTACAGGTAAAAAGCTTTCAGGGCTATTGTTGGGGTTTCTGTGTTCATATTTTGACCAAAAAAAAAAAAAAAAAACGAGACACATGCTGTAATAATTTTTTGAGTTGATTTTGTTGATTTTCCTGAGGTCTCATTATAGTGGACCATGTGTTCCTTTTTTCTTTTCAAGGTTGTAAGTACCAGGGTTGGTGGAATTCCTGAGGTGCTTCCAGAAGATCTTATTATTTTGTGTGAGCCTTCAGTAAAATCTTTGTGCGAAGGGTTGGAAAAAGCTATTTTACAACAGAAGTTGGGGGCATTGCCAGCTCCAGAAAATATCCATAACATAGTAAAGACTTTCTACACCTGGAGGAATGTTGCAGAGAGAACTGAAAAAGTATGTCACATGCTGAGAAAAGATTTTGTCTGAACTCTCGATGTTTCACACACATATTTGCTTTCTCTTACATACAAGTTTGCCATTGATATTGTTGGTTAAATTTGTGAACTCTCTTCAGTATGAAAAGAAAGGAACTATGCATTACTTCTGATACATATGCTGAGCTAAGTTTTAGTCAACCTTGACTTCTGAAAATAGCAGTTCTGCAGTCTAGCTTACTCATTAAATCGGGCAATAGGAACTTACAAAATTTTGTAGAAGTCACAGCAATTAGAGGCAAAACTAGTATTAAAATCTACATTTTCTTAAGGCTACTTATAATTTAAAAGTATATAGATCTGTTAGCAAATACATAGTTTTTACAATTAGAGCAACCTCATAACTTGTTAATATTTTAAAAAATATTTTTAGTTGTCTATGGACACAATACCTTTATTTATACGTTTATTTATTTTTTGTATGCAGTACTCAGATTTGAACCCAGTGCCTCACATGTTTTAGGCAAGTGCTCTACTGTTGAGCCACAACCTCAGCCCATAACTTGTTTATATTTGATTCAAGCTGCCTCCTAAACCTTTCTAGGTCCTTTTGCTAATTACTGTGATTTTCTGCAGGAAAATGATTTTTGCTTCTTTGGACTGATTGAGAACATAATAAGTTAGAATTCAAAATATACATAAAAACTTGGAAAAATGATCACAAATAAAAGACAGCAATAGGGAATTTTCAAAAGGATAGGTACAGGAAATATATTGACACCCTTAGATAGGAGAGTGTGCTTGTGAGAAATTCTTCCTGATTTTGGTCTAGACTTCATTTATTCTACACAGTTTTATCCTGTAAATCCTTCTCCTGACTACTTCCTCGTGCCCCTTATCACCATGTAACAAGTGGAATGGAAATAACTCATTTTCTTAGGATATAAAAATCCTGGACCAGAAAGACAGCCAGCCGGGTAGAGTATGGATAAGGTTGTCGTATAGACTAGTGTTTTATACTTTCAGGGTATGCAGTGGAGCAGACAAGTTTCTAGCCTGAAGTAGTAGCAAGGTAGTAGTACCTGAGAAGAGAATATATTGTCCTTTACTTTTTTACTTGTTTAAATTATAAGATTCAATATATAAGATGAGCCCATATTTGAAAAGAAGTTCAAAAACCTCTTTATCTTTAAAAATGGTCATATGTAATAAAATTTTCAGTTGAAACATAAGATTTTTTTCAAATACATGTTTTTGATTGAAGTGTCTGTGAGGCACTCTGACCTTCTAGAAGTCTTACAGTATCTCGACCCATGTAAAATAGCTACCTTTTCTTTTGAAAGCTGGAATTTAGCACTGATTACCTGTGACAGTGCACGTCAGAGTTCCCTGGGTAGCCTCTTCAGACTCTGTATACTCTCATCTCCCTGCCCACTTACTTCCCCAACCACTTCCTAAATTCTAATGTGACCCTGGGGGAGAAGAGATGGAATTTTGTGTATGGTTGGCAGGGATATTTGTCTAGACAGGTTTTTTTTGGGGGGTGGGGGGAGGTGATACCACCCTTTTGTCCACCCTGACTGAGAACCACAGCTCTTTTAAGTTGTGACTTGACCTTCTTGATTGACATCATATAAACCTCAGAAGTCTGAGCTATTATAATTAAAGAAATTCATGGGAAAGAGCTATGGTGACAGTTTGTCAGCACACATTAAAAGAGCTAATTAGGACTTTTCTTGTAACCACATATTTTCTTTTAGTTATGTTTAAAGTAATAGTAAAGCATCTATATATTTTTTTCTATTTTATACTCTGGTAGTTTATGGTATACATTTAGAAAAAACTAAATCCTCATCTATAATAGATTGTCACATTCTCTTCATAGTAGTAAATTATTATTTTATCACTTAAGATAATATCACTTTAAGATAATAAATTAACTGACATGAAAAAAGAAACCTAGACAAACAGATCAATTTGTCGTTGGTCTTTTAATTCTAAACATTTTGATTCTTTTCTTTCTTTCCTTTGTTCTGAGATTGAACCCAGGGACGCTTAACCACTGCTACATTCCCAGCCCTTTCTTGTATTTTATTTAGAGACATGGTCTCGCTGAGTTGCTTAGGGCCTTGCTAAGTTGCTGAGGTTGGCTTTGAACTTGAGATCCTCCTACCTCAGCCTCCAGAGGTGCTGGGATTATGGGCATGAGCCACCATGCCTGGCAACATTTTGATTCTTTTAAACTCTGTTTGACTGTGTTGTTCAGAAGTTGATCACAAAATTAAATTGGGGTTCAGCCTCCACATAATTCTCAGCATCATCCTGATTAAAACGTTTGTATTTAAAATGTCCTCAGGATAGAAGAACTGGATGAAAGTGTCCTGTACTTTTCAAAGGCCACTGACCTGTACATGTTGTACTTCATGTTGTAACTTTTTTTTTTTTTTTTTTTTGGTAATGGGGATTGAACTCAGGGGCACTTGACCACTGGGCCACATCCCCAGCCCTGTTTTGTATTTTATTAGAGACAGGGTCTCACTGAGTTGCTAAGTGCCTCGCCATTGCTAATGGCTGGCTTTGAACTCGTGATCCTCCTGCCTCAACCTCCCAAGTGCTGGGATTATAGGCAGTGCACCACCGCACCTGGCATGTTGTAACTTTTCTTGAATTCAAAAGAAGATGGCCTACAGGTCTGTGAAACTGAGCACAAGTAATGCTTAAATGCAATTAAATAATGGTCATTCTGACCCATTTGATGTGTTCTAAACAAGTATGTTTAAAGATCTTTGCTTTTTGCTATTTTAGAGCAAAACATGCTCAGCAACGTTTTAAAAAGCAAGCCACCTACTTACCAATTCTCAGTAGCAAACTTAGTTTACTAAAGTTTGAACTATACTGCCTACTAAAATTTATCCCCTATCTTTTCCTCTTTTAATCGCAGTCTATGAAATGTTTCTGGGTAGCATGGATGGCCTGTGGCAATTGAAAGAAGAGCCTGTGTGTCCCCAGAAGCCCACTATATTGTGGCACTCTGATTGTGCCTGATGTCTGCCAGATGCCAGTGAGAGCTTTCTTTGCCCAGTCAAGGCATTGACAAGTCAGTCCTGCTTGAGCACTGCTGAAGTCAGTGTTGAATTAATTAAATATCCTCTGCAGTGGTGACCCAAAAGAGCTATTCAGAATTTGTAGGACTTTGGTATTCTAGTACTCAGCTGAAGTTGATGGTGATCTCCTAGGGGAGAGGAATTAATTGTAGCTTATTCTTTGTGTCACACATATCTAGTCCAGTCTTTTGTCCAGAATAAGTACCCAGTGAGAGTTGAATCAAAGGGCAATAAGTTCTTTAAGGACATCATTACTATAACAACAACAGTAAACATGAGCAACTTCTGTTTATGTTTCTGAAACATTCCTGGTCTGTGTGAGTTGTCCTGTGTTAGGTCCACCCGCTCATTCTCAGTCTTCTCTCTTGTAGGTGTACGAACGGGTGGCGGGGGAAGCTGTACTGCCTATGGACAAGCGACTGGACAGGCTCATCTCTCACTGTGGCCCAGTAACAGGCTACATTTTTGCTTTGTTAGCTGTGCTCAACTATCTCTTCCTCATTTTCCTGAGATGGATGATTCCAGATTCTATCATTGATGTTGCAGTGGATGCCACGGGGCCAAGTGGTGCCTGGACTCATCAAAATCCTGACAGTACGCAAAGGGTTGAGAATGATGAGGTTTTAGATACAACTAGATAGAATAGAAAACCCAGGTTGTAAAATTTTAAACATTTGTAATAATTCTATTAAGATTATTGAAAATAACCTTGCTTTGTTTGTTTTTGATTTTTAATTTTAGCAATTATGCTACCTCTATATCATTCGATATTTTCTTTTGAGGAAAGAGAATAACTTATGCAATTCCTGAGTGTAGAAACTCCTTGCACTTCCTTAAAATGTAGACGAGAACGTTTAAGCCACTCAGGTATGAAATTTTTCAGATTACTGAAATCCTTCTAGCAGAGATGTTTTAACATTATATTTTGAGAGCTTTGGGTGCTGAAGGGCCAAATGTTTCTGGGCATTTTTTGGCCAGTTTTTAATGTTAAACCATTAATTAGACACTCACCAGATGTTTACAAGTTTTCTTTAGGGAAGTACAACAATTACATGAACTACTTTAAGTCTTGTTTGTATACATTTATTAGATATTTAAATCATGCTCTTAAAACATTTATTGGGTCCACTCAGTAAGCATTACATCTAATCAGCAGGTTTCTTAAAGTAAGATTAGTCTGTCAGTTATCAGCATGTTTTGAGTACCTGCTTTTGTGTAAAATGTTAAACTAGCTTCTTCCTGCTGTTAAGGACCTTGGTTGCATTTGCTTTTTGCTGATCATTGAGATGGCTTCTTTTGTTATAGTCATAGTTGACATGAGATGGGAAAATGTCTAACATGCCAGAACTGCTCATATTAGTTAATGCCAGGAAAAAGTCACTGGCATTCTCCAAGTACTTCTTTGATCAGTTATATGAATTCTCCTTAGTAGAGCTTTCATCTGCAGTTGTGTTTATGAAGAATCTTTTGATTTTTAATTTCTAGGGACCGATATCACTGTTGATAGTGCAGAGAAGCCCTCCACATTTTCAGTGCATAATTTAATTGTCTGTAAATGGCCTTTGTGTTTTCTGAGCAGAATGTACGAGGTGTGCCATCTCAAAACCAGCTGCTACCCTGTCCTTTTGATATAAGTCGTTTCCTTCACTGTGGCCTAGCTGATGTCTGATAAATATTGTCAATGTGCAAAAAGGCTTTACTTGAGAATGTTTTATTTATAGCAAACCAACTCTGAAAATCGTAGGACACAGTCTCTTTGTGAGTGGATGTTGTTAATTCTAATTATTGTTGCCCAGAGCCATGGGTTTTTAAACCCCAAATACCACATGGTGTGTATTATTAATTCTTTGAACTCTTTAGAATAAGCTTTTGTGAGTAAAGGACTGTGGAATCAAAACAATGAGGCACTTGTGGGTGCACTAGATAGATTCTGTCAGTATTGTGATTCTGTACAGGATTTTTACAACGACAACATTCAAAAAACTTCTTACTTTTTAAGAGTATCTTAATATGCCTATTATCCGGTTGCCACTGGTATAAAAGAAATATATTTGTGTTTTGTTTGTACTAAAAACACAAATGCAAGAGTGCAATTTTTAAAATCTAGAAGTTAGGGATTCTTTTGTTGGAGAAAAATGGACTGATCCAAACCATTCAGTCCTACTAGGATTTTTATGCATTGAAACTGACATAAATATGAAATAAATAGTGCCAATATTCATGGTCAAGTGAGAAATGGTTAATAATTGGTTTTATTTAGTCTACTCAGCAATTTTAAAAGGTACATTACTATTTTTCCCTTTTGCTTCTTGATTTTCTTTCAAAATTGTCGTTGAATTCTTCAGTTGTTATTTATTTAAAGTGAAAATAGCATTTAAAATTGTTTTTGCATGTAAAATGTGTACTTTACAACTGAGCATTATTTTCCTTTTTTTGTTTCAAACAAATGCAAGTCAATTTATTTATCTTACATAAATCTTACTTTTCAGACTTCCTGGATACCTTAGTTGTAACTGTCAGTGTTGCACTGGTCAGTATGTGGAAACACATTGTTCTACCCCATTACTTAATGATTATTTAAAAGTGAGCTTACCTTGATGAGGAATTTATTAAGAATATATTGTGTTTCTTTTGATATTACAGACGGTTGCACATGTAAAACTGGTTTGTTAAGACATGCTACATGCCCAAAAATAAAGATAAGAATGGCATTTTGACAATTTTCTAAGTTTGTCTTGTTTTATGGACAGGATATTAGTTACTAGTGGAACAGGGTCCCTCCGCCCCACCCTCCCCTTTCTTTTTCAGTGTAAATATGTTGCTTGGTTTGTTAGTAAAACAGGAAATATCTGTCATATGATGAATCATTCTTTGTCATCTTTTAATTCTACAAATACTCTTTCTTACTCATGGAAGAGCAAGTTCCATTGCACCATTGTTTCCTGACCCAAATAAGCCCTTGTTTTTCACTGCACTAGAGTTCTCACATAAGATAAACGAATACATCTATACACTATTGTTTGTGTGAACTACATAATTATACTTTATATCCTGCCGGGTATTGTAAGAGGGATTTGGATTTGGACTTCGTTTATAAAAGCCCAGCTTTCCCCACCCCTTTTGTTAGAAGCAGTGTAAAGCAGTCTCCTACATTCATGTGTTCTGGTTTATCTTACACCAGAACTTATTTTTGGCTATGTCACATATTATATGTTTGTGTTTACTTTTGTGAAGTGTTTTAGAGACCTTTTTATCTATCTTTGTATACCCAAAAAGATATGTCTAGATGTTAAATTGTGTGATTCTATGATTGGGTTTTTTATATGAAATTATGAAAATTAGTTCCAGTTCTACATAAAATTTAATTTGTATACTGCAGTACTTTGGGGAGTTAAGTTTATTTTATCCTTGATCATTTATATTAGGCTGAGGCTCAGTGGGTCCCAACTGAGAGATGGGGGATTATTTTGTTCCTGAGGGGATGTCTGGCAAAGCCAAAACATTTCTGGTTGCATCTGGATGGGATGTGACATTGGCATCAAGTGAGTAGAGGTCAGGTACTTTGGACAGCCCCTCACAACAGAATTGTCTGGCCCAAAATATCAGTAGTGCTGAGGCTGAGAAACTGTTGACTATTTCATCTGTAAAAGATATTGTGAATGAACCTTTCATTTCTATCTCTATCCCAAATATATTGCTCAAATGTAGTAAAGACAGTTTTTCAGAAATAGTATAGCCATCTACTTGAACCAACTTTTTTGGCATGTAAAAAACAGGACTGCCATGTTTTAAGTGAAAATTAAAACCAAAACAAGATGAATAATGTTCTAATGTGATATACATGACTGGTCTGACATGAGTGTACATAGAGTACCTCCATAGAGTACAATTGGAGAAGAAGACACACAAAAAGAGCATTATATTTATGTATTTTCCTACATTGGTGTTCTACTGGATAATCTAAGCTTGGTAAAGAAAACTTATATTAATATCCATTCCTTGAGAGTGGAAACAACTCAAAATCTTTATAGTGCCACAATAACAGTGAACTGGATGAGCTATGTCACGTGGCTCAATGTGTGCCCATGTGTTGGCCTTGACAGTGCTGTGAAATAGTTCTTTTTTTTAAAAAAAATATTTATTTATTGGGCTGGGGTTGTGGCTCAGCGGCACCACGTAAACATAAATGCATTGCATTGTGTACAACTAAAGTAAATAAATATTACTAAAATAAATAAATATGAAATAAATAATACTAAAATAAATATTACTAAAGTAAATAAATATTATAAAAATTATTTACTGAGCCACAACCCCAGCCCCAGTGAAATAGTTCTAATAAATAGTCATTTAAGTTGCCTGAGTGCTAGGAGAAACTCCCAAAGTTTTGCATAAAGCATTTGTTAAATAAGATTTATTTGGTTTGTTTTTATAATTTGCTTTAGTGGTAGGTTTTAGAAATTTAGAAAACCAAATATAGTCAGGAATGAAGAGACAGTTATGAGGAAAATTAAAAATAAATCAAATTCACTTGTGTTGGCCAGCTGATAAGAGAATATTATTCAGTTAGGGAAGGTATTGATTTGTGGAATCTTTGGTTACTTCACCTAGAACCTAGAGCATCTCTTTTATCCATTGCATTTTGGTTCTTCCAAGATCAAGTATAGCCCACATTTTCCAGAAAGAAGCTCCACCTTTAGTGATACTTGAAATGAAGGTGAATGATTGGGAAGGAACCTTACTGTGGGAACTTGTCATGGGCAAAACTACTGCAGTGAGGAGTCAACACTTCCAGTCACTTTCAAGTTTTTGCTTGGAGAGATATATCCAAGATGATAGACCTTTTATTAAATACTAGCTTCAAGTAAATAGTCTTTTTTAGCTGGTGTTATTTTAAATGTGAACTTTAATCCTCCATAAACCTTAGAATAATTAAATGTTCCCAGGGATAGTATTTCCCACTAAGAACATAGGTTATATTCACACTTTTTTTGTATGAACATCAAATAACTTGCTTTGTTACTATGGGGTCAGACAAGTGTCTTTTATCTTTTTAACCCTGCTTTCCAACATAATATAGCAAAGTAGGAATTTAAGAGCAAATAAAATTTCAGACTGAATCTCACTTGTTAGATGGTACTGAGTAATAATTTAGAACTCCTAGGAGTTTCTAGTTGGAAGGAAAATTCTTTATTTAACATTGCCATGGATGTCAGTATCTGCAGTCGCCAAATCAGAGTTAGATTAGAACCTACAAACTGAGTTCTCGGTAACAGGAGCACAGAGTGCTAGAAGGTTTAAAATAGATGTCATATGATACCAATTATAACTCAGTGAAAATTTGCAGTCCTGGGAACCTATACAGAGCATAAGCCAAAATGGAAGATGGACCTGTTTTCTATGGCTTTAAAAACATTTTTATTACAATGTTTGCTACCTTTTTTTTCTTCAAACTTTTAATTAAAGTTTTTTTGGCTCTCCTAACCCATTTCTATATCGTCAAAGGAAATAGAAAAGAAGCGGCTAGGATAGCAGAAGAGATCTATGGTGGAATTTCAGGTAAAAAATACATGAATTTATTCCCAATACTTAAAAAAATAACCCCCTAGATAATTCATATGAATAGTATTCTAGAAGGCAGATTTTCTTCATACTTAAGTTTTGAGTGGGTAGTTTAAAAAATTACCTGTCATTTAAATTAGCAAATGGTGTTGGCTGCACCAATATGTGAAGAATTTTCAGCTTAATTATTGCAAGTTAGTAGAGCAATTAGCAATTATTATTTAAGAAGAAAACAGAATAGTGACTTTTAAGAGTAATTTTGAGAAACTTCATTTCTACCGGACAAAGGAATTGCTTAGATAGCATTATTGTCTTTAATAACTTTTGTTTGTTTGCAGTGCTGGAAATCAAACCCAGGGCCTCATATATGCCAGGCAAATGCTCTACCACTGAGCCACATCCCCAGCCCTATTTCTTTAAGATTTTAATCAACCTTTAAAATAAATAACATTCAAGCAAGACTAAATTTCCTCAGGAAATAAAATGAGCAATTTGATTTTAAAGCAACAAAGGTGGCTTGCTCTCTCTCTCTCTCTCTCTCTCTCTCTCTATATATATATATATATATATATATATATATGTATATATTTGTGCTGTCATTTGCAAATGGAATTGATTAACTGCTTGTCACTGTCAGAAAACTTGTCACTAAATCCATTTGTGAGGGGCACCATGCAAAACACCACAAGGAAAGGTTGTTACAATATGGAATGCCAAGATTTGGGTAAAACGTCTTAAAGTCTCATGCTTTGTAGAGATTAGACTACATATCTTTTAAGAAACAATTTAATTGTAGTGAGATGCTAGAAAAGTAAATGAATCAAGTCTCTGTCACTATGGGATTGCCACTTAATGGAGGAGTATTTATTCATAAATAGAGTTCAGAATCTCCCTCTGTATTTTTAGTGTTTGCAGGGGTTCCAGGATTACATCATTCTTTATCTAGTATCCATTTCAATTTGCACCCAAGATTCTCTTTCAAAATAGACTTAATGTGATTTCAATACACTAGACAACTTGGAAAACACTAGACATCAGCAGTCTTATACAAAGAAATAGGACCTCCAAAGACGAAGCATCAGAATGCTTCAACTAACTGGGGAAAATGAGAAGAATTGTGAAGTTTCAGAAAGTGTCAGAAGGCCTGCACTGTGGAAAGAGATTTCTTTTGGGGATTACATTTGTCACACCTTTCAGGGAGGTACGTTATTTTGGTGAAAAAAAAAAATAATGCTTATCTTTGGTTTCAAGTTAAGCATGATCTGGAAAGCTAATTTCTAATTTGACCTGTAAATTTGGGCAGGGGCTTTCTCGAATTTTCAGTAATGATTTTGATATTCTCAGTGTTTAAACGAAGGTAAAGTCCAATGAAGTCAATATTGCCAGAGGGTATAAAAATGTTTTCTCCAATTGCTCCTGTGCATTATTCCTATCTTTATGGTCTTTAATGAGGAGCAGCTTCTCTCAAAGTGTTTTATAGCAGTCAAAACCCACATAAACATTATTTCAATTGGCCTGGAGTCAGAAATCAAATATCTTAGATAGATTTGATTACTCTCTGGCTCAAATAGCTTTACCTGTTCAAGCTTGGGGGATAATATTCACTTAACTTGCAAGTAACATAATATTATAAGGTTAAAAACATTTTCAATTATTGTTTTAAAGAGGCAGAAGTGAGAATAGTGCATGTTAATTTCTCAGTTTAATGGTGTGTGTGTGTCTGTCTGTCTCCTCACATACCCCCACCCACATATATATCATAGCATATCTGGATTTGGCAAATAAGTTTTTCTATAATAATGTGGTAGTAAGATGCCAGGACCATAGTTTTACATGATTCTAAAGGTGCTTTTTCTTTTGACATCGTGAGCAGGTGTATTAAAAATCAAGAACAAAATTTTGTGGCAGTGTTAAACTCAATCCAGAAGTCATGTTTACTCTTCATTGTTTGGAAAATGTATTATGGTGAAATATATGACACTTAATCATTAAATTAGCTAACTGACTTACAAAAGTCTCAGCTCAAAGTTAAATTTCCTGATTGTACTTTCTGTTCTTGTAGACTACTGTCAGCAATGTCAAAAACAAGGGCAGGGGGCTGGGGTTGTGGCTCAGTGGTAGAGCACTTACCTTGCTTGTGTGAAGCACTGGGTTCGATCCTCAGCACCACATAAAAACAAATAAATAAAGGTATTGTGTCCATCTACAACTAAAAAAAAAAAAAGTAAAAAAAAAGGGCAGAGTTAAATCTTTGTCAGCTACACCTAACATCCCTTATTAAATGTCATTCTTAGCTGTAATATCTTTTGGAAATTCATTTTTTAGAATAATTATTTGATACACCTTTGTGGTTGAAAGTATTAGATTTGTATATAACTCATCAAAGTTGAGTTGACTGTTACTACTTTTGATCTTTCAATCATCTTTGTGTATTTTGTTATATACATAATACATTTATGTGTATAAATCTGAAACATTGTCTCTGGCCCTTAGCTTATATGTACAGCACCAGGTAGATCACTGGATCCTTCCTTTGGACCACAGATATTTCTACATGTACTACCTGTCTCAAGAGAGACGTGTGTGATTTTTCAAACTTTACTAAGCTATATTAAGCTATGTTTAGTACCATGTGATTTTTTTCAGAATTCAGGAGCTTTTGGATGTTCAAATATAATAAGGTGTGCAAACATAAATAATCTCACTAAGTGAAAATACAAATAAAAATAATTAATTGCTTAACCTGAGTCCTAGCCATGTTTTGCTGGCAAAGGAGTTTGCATCAAATTTAGAGGAAAGCTTGGTTTTCAGAATTTGAGGGATTTTACAGTTGCAGATAAGAGGAGGTAAAACTATAGTACCCTTTAAAACAATCAGAAAAGCTAGTTTAAGCTAAGTGAAAAGGATTAGTTTTATTTCCAAGTGTTATGCTCAAAATCACTTGTCTTTGTTCTAAGTTCAAGGGACTGACCTTGACTTGACAGCTATCCCTCTGCCTGATTCAATATCCTGAGTCCTTTTTCCTGTCCTTTCCTTTCCAATAGGATTTTCTTGCTTTTGTTCCAGTTTTGCCCAAACCCCTACCAGCCCTCTACTCTGATTTAGTTCTGTTGGTTGTTTCTCCAAGCCTTGACCTCACCATCTTCTGTGTGATTATATTATCTCAGATGCCTGCTGGCTTCTTTTAAGTTGGGACAACTAGTTCCTGGCAGAGATTCTGTCTCCCCACCTGTTACCTTTAGCTCAGTCTCCTGCTCCTAATGAGTTCAAAGTAGCCTTCTTTATAACACAGTTCCTTGTGTCTAACACAGCTCAGTGGTCAAGTTTAAAGTTTAATCTTCTGACCATAACTGGATGTTCTAGAAAATATTAATTTAACTCCATTTTATTATATTTTAGAGATCTCAAATCTTATTATATTTTCTCAATTACCTTTGTTTTCCTTAAGATATCATTAATTCTGCTAGGCTCTTGCCTTTATTTTGGTTCAAAATTGAATTTCCTTATGATTTTCTTCTCTTTGATAAATGCCATGAGAGATGTTGAATAAGGAGAATAAAGATTGTTACATGTACCTTTGGGCTTATAATCAGTTAGGTGATCTTTTGGAATAATAAACCAGTAATCTCAAATCCTTGTTAAAATTAGCCAGGGGAAAAATTGTAAAATAAAATGTAAAAAAGAACTGTTTTTTATCCTGAACACTTGGAACTTAAACAACTGCATTCCATCTGAACCAATTTCATTATTGAAATATATGTTTTTAAAAGTGGTCACAAGACTGTTATTCAAAGAATTTGAGAACTAGAGATATAAATGACATTCTGAGAAAAATTCAAAGGAGGAAATAAAAAAGTACTTGAACATTTTCTGTACACCTCATCAGGAGCAAGCAAACATATCTGTAGAGTAAACTATTTCATAATGTGTTTGCAGCCCTATGACCCAGGCAGTCTGCCAAATAACTAAAAATAGTTTGCCTTAGAAGAGAATGACTGAGTACTACTTAAGCATTCATTTACTTGGAGAGTTTCACTGCATATTTCCTGAAAGAAATGGAAAAATTCCTAACCTGCCAAATGACTTTTATCTTAATTTCTCACAATTAACTCCAATTCACGAAATAAGAAAGATAAGACTGAGAGACTATCTTGGCAAAACAAAACAAAACAAAAAACAAACAGGAGACTTCCACCATGGGACTGGAAAGGTGACTTTGTTGAGAAGGATTTTGTTTCCAGTTGGGGACAAAAATGATTTCTACTTTTAGGGTGATACAATTGGTTTATTTCACACTGTTTATAGAGCGAAGGTAGATGTCAAAGCATTCCAAGATCAGTAAATTTACCATGAGAATAGGCAGAATTTAGAGACCACTAGTTCTTAAAAACAGAATAAGGTATTTTCTGAAGTCTCCAAAAACTTGGTTTTCAGTGCTACTTCCTTTTTTAAAAAATATTTATTTTTTATTTGTAGTTGGACACAATGCCTTTATTTTATTTATTTTTAAATAAATTCTCAAATAATAATTTTTTTTTTTTTGGTACCGGGGATTGAACTCAGGGGCACTTGACCACTGGGCCACATCCCCAGCCCTTTTTTGTATTTTATTAGAGACAGGGTCTCACTGAGTTGCTAAGTGCCTTGCCATTGCTGAGGCTGGCTTTGAACTCGTGATCCTCCTGCCTCAGCCTCCCACGTGCTGGGATTACAGGTGTGCACCACTGTGCCTGGCTGAAAATAAATAAATTTTTAAATAAATGTTGAGGATCCAACCCAGGGCCTCACATTTACTAGGTGAGCCCTCTACTGCTGAGCCACAACCCCAGCCCTCAGTGCTACTTCTGACACTAGCCATGAGACCTCTCTTCATGTGGAGCAAAGTGATGGACGTGTAATTTGGGATATTCTTACTTGTAAAATAAGGCTCTTCCCTCCTCTTGAGAAAGCCGCCGGTGCTCTAGGAGAAATACAAATTTAGATAAGGGGTGCCTGAGAGGAAGGGGTCCTGTATTTCACTCTCTAGTTGGAAGGCTACTTGAGCATATGACTTGCTCATGGATCCTATTATACTACTCAAACAGGAGCGAAGAGTTGGAAAGCAGAGGTGTGGTGAGGGAAAATTCCAGGACAACCCCCCTTTCCTCTTTCTTGGTGCAGTGAAAGATGTGGCCACAGGCTTGCCACTGAGACCTCAGAAGCACAGTGTTAGAGTTGGGGACATCAGAAGATGCTGCCTTTATGGGGAACACTATGAGAGGTGGCCAAACACCAACGGGAAAGAAAGATGCTTAGGAGTGAGCCCAAGTGTTAAGGCAAGCCACAGACCCAAAAGTGAACTCTGCAGTTGAGGCTCAGAGAGCAGGACTGGCCTCCTCTTTTAGTTAGTTGGGAAGGCATCTTCTGTGTCCTTTTTGCCTCTCCCCACCCCCAAAGCACCAGAGAAGTTGGCACCTAGAAGGAGGAAATAGGAGGCATATGAAGAACATGCTGTCCTTCAGTAGACCAGCTAGTGTTCAGTAGATCAGAAAAAGTCATATTCTGCCCTAGGAGTGGGAAGAGGGTAGGAGCTGTGGAAGGGATCAGTAATAGCATTTTAAATGGTGTCAGAGCCGATTTAAAATATTTTTTTAAATATGATGTAAATACAGAGAATTGCACAAATCCTTAGCAAAGAGTGGGATGAATTTTCACAAAGTGAACACAGTCAGGAACCAGCGCCCAAGAGCAAGAAACTGTGTATTGTCAGCATGGCTCCAACCATGCCCAATTCCTGTCAGACTTCACCCCTCCTCGGGTTGCTTTTGGCTCCTAACACCCAAGGTGAGTTTGTTCTCCTCTCCCCCACCCAAACAGAATTACTCAGCATATGCTCTTTTGTGTCTAGTTTCTTTCACTCAACATTAGATTTGTGAAGTTCATCCATCTTCTTATATGGATCGGGTCTTTTGGGACTAATGAGTCACAGAAAGTTACAGGAGAGTCTGAAATAGGACGAGGATGTGAAATAGGATGAAAGAGGGTCATCACAGCCTGCATTAAGAAAAGCTTTTGAAATTATAAAGCTGTTTCATGTTGATATCTGAAATTAACTCTTTTAATGGCAAGTTGCTACTTACATCCTTTTTTTTTTTTTTTTTTTTTTTAGCAGGGATTGAACTCAGGGGCACTCAACCACTGGGCCACATCCCTAGCCCTTTTTTGTATTTTATTAGAGACAGGGTCTCATTGAGTTGCTAAGTGCCTTGCTATTGCTGAGGCTGGCTTTGATCCTCTTGCCTCAGCCTCCCAAGTGCTGGGATTACAGGCCCGCACCACGGCACCGGCCACAAGTTGCTACTTAAATCTTGTTTTTATGTTTGAATAGAATGCTCACACAGGTTCGTATCCCTTACTGGAAATGCTTAGAACCAGAGTATTTTGGATTTTAGGCTTTTTTCCCCAGATTTTATGTATATTTGCATATATTTATATCTATATCTATAATATCTTGGATATGGAACACCAGTGTAAACCCCAAATTAATTTGTTTCATATACATTTTATACACATAGCCTAAAGGTAACTTCATCCAGTAGTTTATTTGGGGTGTGAAGCAGTTTCATGATGTGCAACTTTTCATTTATGGCACCATGTCAGTACTCAAAAAAAGTTTTGGAGCATTTTGGATTTCAATTTTCAGATTAGAGGTGCTCAACCTGTGGTACCTTCAAGTGACTATGATTGACTAAGAAAATGTTAGAACAACAGGAAGAAAAAAAAAAAAAAAAACAACCCTGCATATATGGCTACTGAGTTGCCAGCTGTGGGCAAAGACTGTCCTCCCCATCCAGTGCCTGTGTTCACCTCCAAGAGCAATTAGAAAAGGGGGAATGTGTGAAGCACAATTAATATTGAATGAGATGGAGATGCATTAGAGGAAAACCAAGGCAGACTAATTGAGGGTTATGTGCACATAACCCTCATTATCTCCAGCTTATGAAAATACATGTCAAAAGAGATTTAAAAATATTCCACTCATCAATTTTTTTATAATTTGTCCTTTTTAGATATATATGACCGTAGAGTGTATTTTGACATATTATACATTCATGGAGTATAACCTCCCATTCTTGTGGTTGTGTATGATGTGGAGTTTAGCCAACTGTTCCGATAATATCCTTTATAATAAAAGGATCTCATTCAAGGTTAAGTGTTGCTTTTAGATGTAGTGTTTTGTATGACTGGTCGCGTATTCATAACAAACAGGAAAGTTATGTCTGATTCATTTCACTGTGTTTACTATTCCCATTCTCCTGTCCCTACCCTTCATTCTCCTTTGTCCAATTCAATGAACTTTTATTCTTCCCCTCCCTACCCTCCCTTATTGTGTGTTAGCATCACGTATCAGAGAGAACATTCAGCCTTTTTTTTTTGGGGGGGGATTGGCTTATTGCACTTAGCATAATAGTCTCTAGTTCCATCCATTTACCAGTAAATGCCATAATTTCATTCTTCTTTATGATTGTCCACTTAGCAACTCTTAACCAGCTCAGGAACATGTGAAGAGATGATACAAATACAATTATGTTCATGTTACAAATTTTTATCTGTTTTTCTTTATTATAAAAACATTACATGTTCCTATCAGGAGTATGGGCTCACAAATGATTTCCTCTGTCTATCTATCTACCCATCTTTATCTTTTTTTTTAACTTTTTTTATTTTGGAACTTATTTTAACTGACAGAAAAATTACAAGAGCAGTACAAAGAATTTCCACTTGTCTTTGCTCAGAGACTTTATTTAGATTTAGCCAACTGTTCCGATAATATCCTTTATAATAAAAGGATCTCATTCAAAGTTAAGTGTTGCTTTTAGATGTAGTGTTTTGTCAGCCCCCCCCCCCTTTCAATCTAGAACAGTTCCTCAGTCCCTCATTGAACTGGTTATAAGCCAATTATTTTGTAGAACGCTCCCTTCAGTTTGGGTCAGTGCACAGTCTCCTCATGATCAGAGTCATTTTGGGCAGGAATATCACGGAAGCAACAGCCTATGATTCACACTGTGTTCCCTCTAATGACACATGATGTGGTTCACTGCATTCCATTAAATGGCACACAGTGCTGATTTGTTCTATCACTGCTTGTGTCAGCTTTGATCACCTGGGTAAGGTAGTCTGTGATTATGTTCCACTGTATTATTATCCCGTTCCCTTTATAATTAGCATTTTTTGTGTAGGAAAATAATTTGAGGATGATTCTATCATTTCTTCCACATTTTAAAATCAGTATTCTGAGCAAGCACTTTGTCTGTATTTATATATTACTTTTATCAGTGAGAACTTATAGTTTCCTATTTTATTTGATAGTATATAATCTCTCTTTGTCATTGTTCATTTTAATTCTTCTTCTTCTTCTTCTTCTTCTTCTTTTTTTTTGGTAGCAGGGATTGAACTCAGGGCACTCAACCACTGGGCCACATCCCCAGCCCTTTTTTGTATTTTATTAGAGACAGGGTCTCACTGAGTTGCTAAGTGCCTTGCCATTGCTGAGGCTGACTTTGAACTCGCAATCCTCCTGCCTCAGCCTCCAAAGTGCTGGGATTACAGGGGTGCGCCACCACGCCCAGCGCTGTCATTGCTCATTTTGATGTTCAAATGGTCCCATATTTAGCCAGTGGAGGCCCCTCCAAGTTAGTCTCTGTGTCTTTTTAACATTTCCCATCATCCTTTGAGCACTTCCTTCCTTTCTTTTTTTTTACATGTAAATATGTGTTTATTTGTCAAAATACTTACTAATCATTATTTTTCCTAACTACGCAACAGTCTTCAGAGACAATACCCAGCTGAAATTATCAGACTATTACATTTCTTTTTTTTATAATTTTTAATATGTACAACTCATAGTGCATGTATTTAGCATCTTTTTACATACAATTGTTTGCATACAGAGTATATTCGTACAATTCAGGTCTTCAATCATGTATTTAGGAAAATGATATCCATCTCATTCAAACACCTTTTCTTTTCTTTTTCCTTTTCTCCCTCTCCCTCCCCCCTTGCTCCCTCCCTTACTCTCCCTTCCCTTTGACCATTCTAGTATTCTTCTAGTCCTCGTATGTACCCTCCCATCCAACCATACTATGAACTAGTCTCCTTATATAAGAGAGAACATTTAGTACTTGGATTTTTGAGACTGACTAACTTCACTTAGCATTATGTCTTCCAACTTCATCCATTTACCTGCAAATGCCATTAATTTATTTTCTTTTATTGCTGAGTAAAATTCCATTGTGCGTATATACCACATTTTCTTAATCCACTCATTTACTGAGGGACATCTAGGTTGGTTCCACAACCTAGCTATTGTGAATTGCGCAGCTACAAACATTGAGATAGCTGTGTCACTGTAATATGCTGTTTTTAAGTCCTTTGGGAATAGACCCAGGAGTGGGATGGCTGGGTCATAGGGTGGCTCCATTCCCAGTTTTCCAAGAAATCTCCATACTGCTTTCCATAACGGTTGCACCATTTTGCATTCCCACCAGCAATGTATGAGTGTGCCTTTTTCCCCACATCCTCTCCAACATTTATTGTTGCTTGTGTTCTTGATAGCTGCCATTCTGACTGGAGTGAAGTGAAATCTTAGAGTAGTTTTGATTTGCATTTCTCTAATTGCCAGCGATGTTGAACATTTTTTCATGTATTTGTTAATTAATCGTGTATCTTCTTTTGAGAGGTGTCTTCTCAATTCCTTAGCCCATTTATTGATTGGGTTATTTGTTTTTTTGGTGTAAAGTTTTTTGAGTTCTTTATATATTCTAAAGATCAGTGCTCTGTCTGATGTGCATGTACTAAATATTTGTTCCCAATTAGTTGGCTCTCTATTCACCTCACTGATTGTTTCTTTTGCTGAGAAGAAGCTTTTTAGTTTAAATCTATCCCATTCATTAATTCTTGGTAGTAATTCTTGCGCTACAGGATTCTTATTAAGGAACTTGTGGCCTAATCCGACATGTTGGAAATTGGAGCTTACTTTTTCTTCTATTAGGCGTATTGTCTCTGTTCTAATAATCCTAGGTATTTCCTTCCTTTCTGACAAGATGTTTGAGGTCCAGCCTATATTTTTTTCTAGCCCAGGCCTGGGATCAACCATTTTTCCAAGGAACGTTGGTTTAGGTTTTCTCAATGTACAATGCTAAAAAACTATGGCTTTCCCCATTTCTTTGTAATCCAAAGAGTTAGAGAAGGTACATTGGGTTTCAATGTGTGTTGGTGGAGGCTTACTGAAATGCTTATAACTTTGGTTCTCACCCATCAGAGAAATTCACCCTTTCCTTGAGGTCTTGATGTTTCAAATTCACACACTTCCATTTTTTGGTGGGATTTTTTTTTGCCAAGTTCTTACCATCATCAGGATTACCTAGAAGAGACTGATAAGAGAGGCCCTTTTTGTTAAATCCAAATCATATTACATCTTCATATATTGAATATATGAAGAACATAATCATAATTTGAAAAATATCCAAATTTTACAAACCAGAGTAGGTTTTCTTCCTGAACAAAGGATTGTCCTTTGGCACTTTTAATAAAGGGTTCCTTCTCAGGTGCTCATTTAAGCTGGGAGAGATCAACTGTACCTGCTCTGCACATACCACAACAAACAGACTTGGTGCCCTCAGTAGCTTATCATTCTGAAAGCAACTGACAAGAAAGCTTGATGTATGATACCTGCTTCCCTCCCAGTGGGTGGGCAGCATGAACAAGCTGCAGAAAGAAATCTCTAGACCTTGACTCTGAGCTTGATTTGTGTTTCAGATTGCTGGGCTGATCGATCCCCACTTCATGAAGCTGCAGCCCAGGGGCGCTTACTGGCCCTTAAAACGTTAATTGTACAAGTAAGTAAACTGAAGACATGATCCTTTGCACCGTGCCATAATCAAGCATCTTTCTTTATTAGCTTTGACTGTAGCAGAGGTCTCCTTTGCCTCATTTAGGTCCCAGGCATACATATGCTCTTGCTTCTCATTGTTTGTTCCTTTCCTGAGGAGCTGCCTCATTTTTGGCCCAGTTACCTCCTTTCTCTTCTGGGCCTTTCTTTACCTCATAGGAAGTTTCTCTACCAGGATAAATGAAAGATACCTTCAAATTTATGTTGAACTAACTTACTCACCTCATATTTTCCTAGTGTACAATAGAGACAGCAGTCCTGAAGTCTCACTTGGCAACTATTGCTGTGTAGCAAATTACCTCAAAACATAGTCACTAGAAGCAACAAACAGATTTTTACAGTTTCTGTGGGCCAGGGAGCAGTTCCCAGGCCACAAGGTGTCAGCCAGGCCTGTAGACATCTCGTAATTTAACCAGGGAGGGGGCAATCTGCTTTCAAACTCACTCATATGGTTGTTGGCAAACTTTAAGTCCTTTGGGTCTCTCCAAAGGGTTGTGCCTTGGGATGGCAGTTGGCTTTTCTCAGAGCACCCACGAAGCAAGTTGCAGGTTTTTTTTTTTTTTTTTTTTTTTTTTTAATAACCTAATCTCCAAAGTGAAATCCCATCTCTTCTGCCATATTCTACTCATTAGATATGAGTCAATAAGTGCATCCCACACTCAAAGGGAAGGCATTACACAAGCGACTCAACATTAGGAATTGGGAATCACTGGGCACCATCTGAGGCTGCCTGCCCCAGTGATACACTTTCAAGAGCAAGCATTAAAATAGGTTGACGAATGCAAACATCTTACTCTTTTTTTTTTTTTGGTACCAGGGATTGAACTCAGGGGCACTCGACCACTGGGCCACATCCCCAGCCCTTTTTTGTATTTTATTAGAGACAGGGTCTCACTGAGTTGCTAAGTGCCTCGCCATTGCTGAGGCTGGATTTGAACTCGCGATCCTCCTGCCTCAGCCTCCCAAAGTGCTGGGATTACAGGCGTGCGCCACCGCGCCCGGCTAACATCTTACTCTTTAGTGAAGATTTATGACTACATCCCAAGCATGTTGAATAATGAGTAGCAGCCTAGTAAATATTTGTGAAACAAATGAAATAGAATACAGATTTCTACTTGCTTTTTTTAAAAAAAATTATTTATTTACTTTAGTTGTACACAATGCAATGCATTTATGTTTATGTGGTGCTGAGGATCGAACCCGGGCCGCACACGTGCAAGGCGAGTGCTCCACCACTGAGCCACAACCCCCGCCCTTGCTTTTTTTTTTTTTTTTTTTTTTTGAGTTATATGTATACAGAGGAGTTGAGTCATTATGCCCCTTTTCCACATCCTGGCTATCACCTAACCATTTTTGTATTCTTTACCGTTTTGAATTTAAACAGCCTGAAGCACTGCTGTGTGTGTGTGTGTGTGTGTGTGTGTGTGTGTGTGTGTGCGTGCGTGCGCGCGTGCGTACGCGCTCCCCCTCCCCACTTTTTTGCTTCCTCCTTTCTGAGTTCTTATCTTATTCCATAAAAAAGTAAGCGGAGACAAAAGGAAAACAGTACTGTAAGCGATGATGGGCATTGTACTTGAATTTGTGACTTGCTTATTTTTTTAAGCACTTTAAATTTCATCTGATTTGATTATTTTATTATGTATGTAATATATTCACAGAGATCAATAATTAAAATAATGAAAAAAAGTATCATACCCACCCCCCATTTCAGACTCCCACCTTTATACTTTTACTAGTATTTTAATAAACTTCAGTTTGGGATAATTTTCAAGAAGAGTTGCAAAGGCAATACAGAGATTTCCCATTCATCCTTCACCCATTTGTCAAGAATAAGAAATTAGCATCAGTACAATACCATTAACTAAACTGCAGACTATTGGGATCTCATGAGATTTTCCACTGTTGCCCTTTTCCTGTCACAAGATCCAACCCAGGATCCCACATTGCATTTAACACTTTTTATTTTGAACCCTACTCCTAAGCATGTTAGCTTCAACAGTGTGATTGAATATATAGGAGCATTTCATAAAAATTTCACCTTTTTCTGGTTACTTCTTTATCTTTCACACTAGTAAAAAATATATTCTACTTTTAAAAACTTTGTTTTACATTTAGATAGTGTGATAAATGTGAGTAAAACATTAAGCCAGTCCGAGTAAATGTGAGTAAAGTATTAAGCCAAGGTTCAGGAATTCTGGGGTTATTACACTGGGTATCACCAAGTCTTACCTATAATTTGACCTTCCTGCTTCCTGCTTCAAATCTTACATATAATTTGAACTTCCTGCTTCACCGCTTTCTCACACATAATTAAGGCGATTCACTTTAGATATCTTTCAGACCTGTCCATTACATTTCTCCAATTCCAGGGATTCTGAGATTTTGTTTGCAGCAATTTTTTTCTAGCACAATGCTGCCACCTTATGGACTAGACTGTTTTAAAATCTTAATTTCTTAAAAGGAAATCAAAATGGATCCCACTAATCTGTATAATTACAATGTGCCAATAAAATTTTTAAAACAAAAGGAAAGGATTAGCTCTAGAGTAATGACATCATATTCAAGACATGAAAAAGGACAGGATCCAGGAGGCATAGAGAGCCCTTGTGATGAAAGGACAAGCAATAAAAACCTGGCCACAGCAGGTTGCACCTGACATTAACAGAGATGTGGCAGGAAACGGTGAGTACTAGGTTGGAGTTTGCCTTTCTGGGATTGCGACACAAGGCTTTGGAAGCTTTCAGTAGGTCATTACAAAGCAGGGACTCAAAATCAGGACTTGGCATGAAGGACATATCAGGGACCTAATTCCTTTTGTAGATAAAAAGTGTTAGTCACAGAGGAAATGGTAACAGCCAAGTTGTTAAAATCAGGGTACAAAGGCAGAATTGTCCAGCAGCTAGGCTGACCTTGTCACCTGTCACATGGACTCTAGGATGAGCAAGGTAGAACATGGCAGTATGAGAAGGGGGAATGGGCTGGGAAATGGTGGTCACAATCAGACCAGGGTAAGTAGATGAGGGTTAGTAGAATCCCTCTGGCCCTAGACCCTGGGATTTCAGAGTCTTCTCCATGTAGTGAGCTTATGGCCAAAGCAGTGCTTCTGCCACACAGCAAGTGAGTCCTAGTAGCACTCTGTATGGAACTTTCTGTTCTTAAGCCCAGAGTCATTCTTCTGTTCCAGACCCAGTTTTAGCTCCCAACCTCCTCTGTGTTCCATCACCTACTCCTCTTACCCACTGCTGTTCTACCCACAGCAGGCCCATACAGGCCTGTGCCTGCACTTCTAGCAATGTCTCCATGGTTATCCTTGCTTCTGCCTAACATCTCTGCCTCTGCTATCAACCATCCATGTTGCTGCTTCCACTATGCTTTTCCTCAAACAGCTAATTTATTAGCTCCAGATCGTCCATAGCCTAACAAACTTACAGGTGCCTCATTCCCTACAAGATCTGCACTCCCTGTTTGCAAATCAAGGCCTTTCATGATATTGTTCTAGTTCACTGGCTTCCTGCATCTCTCACCCTCTTCTACTTCCCCTTTCTGTGTGCTCCTTTCTGATCCAGAAATAACCAATTGTCCAACTGTGGCCCTGCCATACTTCCTGTCACTTCTGCATTTGTGTATTCTGTTCCCTCCTAATGGCATACTCTGTCTTTCCCCTTTTAAAGATTTTATGCTTCAAGCCTTAGTTAAATACTACCTCATTTGTGAAGTACTTTTCTTATTTCCCAAGCCAGACTCAAGGAAGACCTGTGCTCCCAAGTGAAATGTGATGCTTCTGGTATAATAATACTTTCAAGTCTTTTGGGTTTCATTTCTGCCTGCCCAGTAGGCTCTGGAGGAGAGAGACCAGTAGCATAAATTTTGAAGACCCTGATCCAGAATACTGCATAAGCATTTATCAAATAAATGAATTTGAAGCTCCCATGCTATACTAAGACTCACCTGGTCATGGTCTTGACTCTTCTCTCTGCAGTGCTAACATTACAACTGAAGACTGAAAACTTCAAGAACTTGTTGAACAATATTGCTTTCTTTCATTGCTATGACTAATATAGCATTTAATTATCTTCTCTCCAAATTATAGGGTGTTAATGTGAACCTTGTGACAATTAATCGTGTCTCTTCTCTTCATGAGGCATGCCTTGGAGGTCATGTGGCTTGTGCTAAAGCCTTATTGGAAAACGGTGCACATGTGAGTACCACCCCTGCCCATATGGATCTGTCTGTGTAGGTACATCTGCTAACACCTACAGAGACAGCACCTTCCAGGCTGCTTACTCACTGACAGGGACTGGGTGGAGACAGGTCTTATCCCACGCATGTTCATATCCCATCATTCACGTTACTCCTTTTTCTCGACCTAACCATGTGTGAATATCCAAATGCAGCAATTCACATGAACTTTTCAAAATTATGATGTTGACTTGTTTTTTGCACTGCTGGGCATGGAACCCAGGGCCTTATGCATGCTAGGCAAGTGTTCTATCACTGAGCTACTTCCCCAGCCTGTGAGTCTGACTTTAAAAAAATTCTTTGTTATCAAACACTATAAAGAACAAATTTTAACAGAATAATAAAACACTCTTAATTCAGTATCCTACCCCAGCTTCTATTTTTATTGAGAAAAATTACAAAATTGAGTTTTTAATAAATAATGCATTAAAAAGCACAAATTAAGGTTTATCTTATTTTTAACTTATATCCGAATTTCTTCAAAGAATGGCAGAGGTGCTATGTATAATACAGCTCTCAGAATAGGCTTATAAAAATCAAAACTTCTGCAAATCTCAATGACATCCAGAAAATGCTTTATTGCTAATTTCATTGTTTAATCAAGTCTCATGGTCTTTGTTTCATGAATTGCAAGATATATATATATATATATATATATATATATATATATATATATATATATATATTTGTGGTGCTAGGAATTGAACCCAGGGCCTTGTGCATGCAAAGCAAACACTCTACCAACTGAGCTATATTCCCAGCCTGAGTTGCAAGATCTTTAAGTATTTAATGATGATTTTTTTTTCAGATTGTATGTGGAAGTTGGGTTTCTACATTTAGAACTGAATATAGAAGTCTTCTGGGCACAAATTGATTTTTCCAGTGTCATCATGGTGGTGCATTTCCATTATGTAGTGCTTCTTTAAGTTGTCACTTAACTCATGGGTAATGATGAGGGCAAGGTTCTGGGAGGGATTTTGTGGGGGACAAAGCAAAAGATAAGACAATGGTCCCTTATCTTTGGCAATTTTATAAGGCAAAAGCCAATAAATGCTGTGTTATACCACTTTACATTGAATCAGAATGAGAAAAGGAATGAGTCAAAGTTTGGTCAAGCAGTAGAAAGTTCTCCACAATCTGCTGTTGCATGTATTCCTCAAACTCAGCAACACTGTGTATATCATGTTCTTCCTGCTGGAATCTGCTCCTCATCTTGGGTTCCCAGTTTCAGAGACTAAGTGAAACATTCTTCTGGTCTCCCAAGCCTGGGAGTCATCTTGTTCCTGCCATTTTCTTATTTACTGAATCATAAAATATTGCTATTTTCCTTCATATTTCTCAAGTCTATTCTCTTCTTTGTTCTGCTCCCACAGAGATCTAAAACACTCGTTTTATCTAAATTATCTCCTTTTATGTTTGTCTTCCCTAATAGAATTCAACCTACTTAAAGAAAGGCAATTATCTTACTTATATTTGTTTATAAAACATTGGCCCCTAGTAGATACTCAGTAAATGTTTGCTGATAGGAAGTAAGAGAGACATTTACAGGAAATCAAAAAGAGTTTCCTGACTGAGGATAAGGATGGTGCTTAGTAAAAACCAAACAAACAAACAACAACAAAAAAACAAAACAAATCAAACCAGTTTCATGATTTTTTTTTTTTAGTAAGAAATCCCTAGCATATGATTTTTATACAATTTTCTCTGTCTTTGTCTGTGCCATTTTGGCATTTCATCTTTAACTTTCCAGTTTAATGGGGTTATACCAGAGCCCTGGAGACAAACATTTTTGTTTCTAAATAAGATAATTTAGTATCCTGATTATTTCAAGCATCTATCTTTACTTATTAAGGTCAAACAGTTTGACGTCAAACCACCATTGTGATATGAAATTTGAATCATTTCAGAGCCTTCCTCCCTAAATACCTGGGTCCCATGATGTTCTTTCCTATCTGTTGTTGATACTCAACGATACATCCCAGTCCTGCTGGTTCTCATGTGCCTCCCATATCACTAGAAGTTACCAAGGATGATTAGAGATAACATATTGAAGGCTGTTGTCTCTGTGCCTTTAGCTTGGTCATTATCTGTCAGGAGTCAAAGCCAGTATGTGCAATTTCTGTAGCTTAGAACGGAACAGAGAGGAAATATGTGACAAGAAAGGTAGTGGAACTGTTGGGAATTGTGAAGGAGTTTTTTCCTGCAAGCACTTGGTTTGGAATCTTCACCCATTTTGTCCCATCACCCCAGATACAAAAACTTAAATTGAGCAACAAATATACCACTTATTGTAACTTCGAAATAATTATTGTGTTTTCAAAGATCTATTATTTTGAGAAAAAAATCATAGGTAAGTGATCAGAGCATTTGAAAAAAAATATATATATATGTATCATATATATGAAGATATATAAATGATAAAAGATATATATAAGTTCTAGATTATGATTTCCAACCTATTTTAATGCACTTATATTAAATTCATTGAAATAGTCACAGAACTGAGAACTTGGAACTTAATGGGTTAAGCTAGTTGGTTTCTCTAGTACTTTGGGCTCCTGCCATGTTTGTTCACAATTGGAAAGGGAGATGAGCTCCATGTTAGTTGGAAATGGGAATAATAGTTGTTGCAAATGTTCATTCAGTGCCAGGCAATGTTCTGTTTTAACATATAATAATTTACTAGACCATCCTATAACCATATGAGGTTTCATGTAAAGATCTGGAGTTCCCTCACTCATTCATTAGCTTGGGGAGTCTCCCTAGGCACATACACAGGAATACATACTTGGAGACAGTGAGAACAAAGTACAAAATATTCTGGGTCTCTCCTTGCGCATTGTTAGGTCAACGGAGTGACGGTTCATGGAGCCACGCCCCTCTTCAATGCGTGCTGCAGTGGTAGTGCTGCATGCGTCAACGTGCTGCTGGAGTTCGGAGCCAAGGCCCAGCCTGAGATGCACCTGGCTTCACCTATCCACGAGGCAGTGAAGAGAGGTAAATGAGCCACCATGATGCACACAAAACAGTAGTGGGCTCGCTCCAATCTGCACAAATCAATAGTCTAGTGTTGGCAATATGAGGGTCACCCAGATCTTTTCACCAATAGAATATGTGTGGCCTAGAAATCCCACAGCAGTAACTTCAGTTTGTCTAAATCTTTCAGAAATGTCACTGTGGCATGAACCGGCTCTTCTCAATACATTGGAATGTCTTTGTGCCGCGCAGATGTCCCACTTCCTGGGCCTCTTTGCTGGTGTTTTGGGAGCAGCTAGTGCAGCCAAGACAGAAGTTGTAACTTCATGATTTATACTGAGATTATGTCTCTGTCCTTAAGTAGAAAAGAATAGCTCATCTTCCAAAGCCCATAAAATATCAACCACTAACATAAAATAAATTATGAAAGTGCCTGAAAGCCAAGGATGATACTATCTCTAATGGATTAGTAAATGTAACTGTCCTTAAGTACTACACTTCAGATGAGCTGATGACTTCAAGGCCATAGTCACTGGGAAAAAAAAAAAGAAAGAAAGAAAGAAAAGAAAACCATTACAACTTGAAAACTCAGGACATTGGAAATTTTGAAGTTGACTCTAGACTACTGTGTTGTCAATTAGTTTTGGGATGGAAAAAAAAGAGTAATTTTAAGGAATTTTCAAACTATATGAATAGACTAGACATGAACAATAAGATGCCATTAAAAAGATAAGGTCATTTGTCAAAGGTCATACCCAAAATGCAACATTTTGGTGATTCCTAGCAATACAGTTACTTCTCTTATATCAAGATCAGAAATACAATAGAGAAGTTAGAACAATCTAGAATAGTTCTTTGCTGGTATACTTGGAGATGAAAGTCTTTACTTAAAAAGGTAAAAGTGAAAGATTTGCCCCCAGGTTAATAAACATGTAATTTGGTATTTTTCCCCAGTGGATTAGTTTAAATGATAACAAAGACCCAAATCTCAATGTATCTATGTCTTTTGTGTATAAAATATACTTAATTAATATTTATTGATTAATTACTGATGCAGGTCATTTCCCAAACATCAAGTAAGTCCTTTAAATTGTAGAGTAATGGACTATTTTGAAAATGAAAATCTTCTAAAAACTTTAATAATGATTTGAAGTAAAAAGGTTACTTGCATGTTCATTCAAATGTTTAAAAATAGATAAATATTGGGAATAATTTGAATTTCGTTTCTTCCTTTTTTCTGTACTTTGGATTGAACCAAAGGTGCTTTCCCACTAAGCTACACCCCTAGACTTTTTTATTTTTGTTTTGTTTTTTTCTGAGACAGGTTCTCACTGAGTTGCTGAGGGTCTCACTAAATTGCTAAGACTGGCCTTGAATTTGTAATCCTCCTGCTTCAGCCCCCTGAGTCACTGGGATTACAGGCATGTGCCACTGCACCCAGCACAAATTTCTTAAGTAATTCTGCAGTGCTTGCCTGATTATGTATGGAATGTTTTGTATCTGTGTGCCTACAAGTTTATATCTCTACATATTTTTTCTGTTTCATAAAAGTTTGTTAAGGAACAATATGAACAGAATGGAAGAATGCTTAGCAAATTCATTGTTTTAGATACTGTTATATGAATTTTAGTCATTAAGTTTTTTATGTTCATTTTTTAAAACTTCCTGAGACTATTTAAATTTACATCAAACTAGGCTAATTTTCCTGTTCTGCCAAAAAAAGCAAGAATTATTCAAATAATGTTTATTAGATGCCTTGTATTTGTTAGGCAGTTTTAGGCACTGATTAGATATTTTTTCAGAATCTGTATAGCTTTAAACTTCTATGAGCAAGCTGGGTCATGGTATGAGTCAGTATCTTGATATATTGATACTATAGTTCAGGTGTTAGATTTATTTATGTGACCAAATACTTTGAATACACAAATCCTGATTTGTACATTGTAATGCATACTTATGATTAATTCAGATTTGTGATAAATCATGCAGGTATAAGATGAAACTCATGTTATCTATAAGAAAAGGTTGGTTAAATTAGTGATGATAAGATTGTTTAAGGAAGCATGTAAATCTTCAAGGTGAACTGGAGTTTTATAAGCTCCCATCAATACCTCAGAAGCATTCCCTCCTGAGCAAATCATTCATATAATGCAAATTAATCATGTCTGTCTCTTCATTGGGTAAAATCTCCAAGGAGAATGCTTACTTTCATAATCATGCTAGCCACTGAATTCCAAAGTGTATTTAAATATATTCCATACATGAGACTTTTAATTCATTCTCATAGGTATCTTCTAGGCTAACCTAAATAAGCTTGCAGGCCACAGCCCCAGTCTCACATGCATGGGTGCAGAAGAGAATGAGAGATTTGTAACAGAGAGAGAACAAGGTTGGGCATTGGGTTTGAGCACTGTCTTCAGGGTACTAGCAGGGTGAGTCATTTACCCCTATGGGTCTCGTAGCCTCCGTTTGTAAAATGGTGGCTTTATTCTAGAAAGTGATTTCAACTGTGCTCCTCGGAGCCTTAGTTTGGTTGGAGTTCTCTTAGGAATTACACAGAGGAGTTTGAGTGGAAGAAGCATGGGTATCAACTATTCGGCTCCAAAAGAACTAAAATCAGTGTACTATAGTAATACAGCCACCTCAATGTGTACAGCAGTACAATTCACAATAGACAAATATGAAATCAACTCAGGTGCCTGTCAATAGATGAATGAATCAAGAAAATGTGGTATATATACACAGTGGAGTTTTGCTCAGCCGTAAAGAACAAAATTATGGCATTTGCTGGTACATGGATGGAAATGGAGAACATGATGTTAAGTGGAATAAGCCAGACTCAGAAAATCAAGGGTCAAAGTTTTCTTTCATCTGTGGAAGCTAGAGCAGAACAAAGGAAAGAAGGCGGTTGGGGAGGAGATCAGATATCATAAAGATACAGGGAAGATCGATGGAGTAGAAGAAAGTAAACAAGAGGGAAGAAGGATGGGAAAGGGGAAGATAAATGGAGTAAATCTAACAAAATCATGTTATATATTTATATATAAAGTTATCAAAGGAAATTTCACCTCTATGTATATGTAGAGTGGAAGAGGGAAAATAGGGGGAGGAAAGAGGAGAGGAAAGGGGGAGGGGAAATTGGGATTGAAATCAAATTTCTTGCATGTATGATTTTGTCAAAGTGAACCCAAGTGCTCACTTCGGCAGCACACAGACTAAAATTGGAACGATACAGAGAAGAAGATTAGCATGGCCCCTACGCAAGGATGACACACAAATTCGTGAAGTGTTCCATGTTTTTATTACAGTGACAGCCACTTCAATGTTTATAGCAGCACAATTCACAATAGCTAGGTTGTGGAATCAACCTAGATGTCCCTCAGTAGATGAGTGGATAAAGAAAATGTGGTATATATACACATGGAATTTTACTCAGCAATAAAAGAGAATAAAATAATGGCATTCGCTGGTAAATGGATGAAGTTGGAGAATATAATGCTAAGTGAAGTTAGTCAATCTCAAAAATCTAAATACCGAATGTTTTCTCTGATATAAGGAGGCTGATTCACAGTGGTCTTGGGTCGGGGTACATAGGAGGATTAGAGGCACACTATAATGGTCAAAGGGGAGGGAGGGGAAGGAAAGGAGCAAGGGGGGATGGAGGGGAAAAAAAGAAAAGGTGGATTAATAAGATGGATATAATTATCCTAAATGCATGACTGAAGATTTGAATGGTACGAATATACATTGCATACAAACAGTGTTATGTAAAAAGATGCTCTATATGTTTATTATGAATTATAATGCATACTACTATTATAAATACAACAACTTTGAATAAAAAAGTGAACCCAAATACTATGAACAATTATAATGTTTTAAATTTTAAATACCCATAAATAAAGAAGCATGGGCATGCTGTTCTTCATAGTTTTGTCTGGGGAGTTTGTATCTATGATTTACAAAACCAAACAAAAACATTTTTCTACTATGAAAAGAGATCTGGGTTATTTCTAAATCTCATTCCAGATAATCAATGTATAATTCTGTGAATATTCAATGTGTTCCTGATTTGAGTGGGTTATTTTATGCTCCACCAGGTCACAGGGAGTGCATGGAGATTCTGCTGGCAAATAATGTTAACATTGACCAAGAGGTGCCTCAGCTTGGAACTCCCCTGTATGTAGCCTGCACCTACCAGAAGGTAGACTGTGTGAAGAAGCTTCTAGAATTAGGTAATTATCAGGAATCTTTTTATGAGAAGAACCTGCTGAATTTGTGGGTTTTTAAAAATGGCTTCAAAGATGAAGTTCTTATTAGGAAGAAAAAATTCTGATAGCATTTGATGCTTGAATGCTAAAAATAGAACTTCTCCAGAGAAATGGGTGTCTATATTTATCAGTTCTACTTTCCTTGATGTTGGCTCCAATTACCTGGTATGGCTCTTCCTGGTGGTTTAAAGACGGCTGCTGCAACATCTGGGTTTGCTGCCTTCCTCATCCATACACAGCAAGAAGGGGTATTGGCTCTTTTTTTTTCTTTTATTTTTTTGGTGCTGGGGACCAAACCCAGGGCCTTGTGCATTCAAGGCAAGCACTCTACCAACTGAGCTATAGCCCCAGCCCAGTACTGGCTCTTTTTGATTAACAGATTAACATGCCTATCTCTGAGCTAATCATGGTAGTCAAAGGAATACAATATGCTAATTGGCTTAGGCCTAGATTTTAGTTTATTCTGTAGTTATTAGGTTTATCTAGAAACACATCAACTGGGAATCACAAGAAGGTGGTAACCTAGAGGGAAATCTAGCTGTTCTTACCAGGAAGATGCCAGACAGTAAAAACAACAGATATTTGCTACAGACTATTTTATATCTATCCTGCAAAGTTATTTAGTCATTTTTAAATCTAAAAGGCATATACAGAAACATATTCTATGCAAAAGTAAAATATCTTGAAAGTATCATTTGGTTAAAGATTCTACATGCTTAGCCTTTGAAATAAAGGTGGAGACTGTAGTCAGAACCTTCAGTTGAGAATTTTTATCTCTGAGATGTTTTATTGGTCATTTTTTATTCATAGCATTTACTATTCTCTATGGAGTTCAGACATTTTTTGATCCCTAAATAACGTAAAATAAATATGAAAATAAATAAATTACTATATATAATATAAAAATAAGTAAATTCAGCTTTGTACTTGGTCAAAATATAAAATAACTGTGTAACAGAGGCCTCAAATATTTTATTTTGTATGTAAAACATTTTGCATGGGAAAGCAAAAATAAACTATTTAAAATGATTAAAAATATCCAAATTCACTTTTTTTCACCAAAATATTTTGAATGGTCTTAGTGGGCATTGTTGAGGTTTAGGCTGAAGTTACATATTTTCAAAGATTTGTGAAATATGTCATGGCATTTGAGGTGACTTCATATATAGTGACTACATTTTAGGCTGATTGTGTTTTACATTCACACCTAATGTTGTGGCCATCTGCTTTGTTAAGGAGCCAGTGTTGACCATGGCCAATGGCTGGACACCCCGCTCCATGCTGCAGCGAGGCAGTCCAATGTAGAGATCATCCACCTACTGACCGACTATGGGGCTAATCTGAAGCTCAGAAACGCACAGGGAAAAAGTGCTCTTGATCTGGCAATTCCCAAAAGTAGTGTGGAACAGGCACTCCTGCTCCGAGAAGGTAAGGAAGGGCTGGGTGTCCACTTCTCTTCCTTAAGCACACTTGCTATCTCTCCATCCTGCCACATCCCTGCAATATTTCCTTTTTCTTTTTCTCTTCCCAATTGGAGATGATATTGTGGGAAGCATCAAGTCCTGGCATCACTGCAATGTCTTCTGAGATTTTATATGCTGCATTCATTTATTTAATAACAAAATAACATTGACATGCAATCAGATCATTGTTTTTTATTTTCCATAAAAAGAAAATAATCAGACAACCTCGTTGGCATCCTGAAAAGGTTGAACAGTCAGGGATATCCTATCATATGCACATGATTAAACAAACCAAAAGTCTGCTTTGTAATATTGGGAGACAATTCACAGGCAACTTAGAAATACAGTCAAATGCCTCATAACAACAGTCAATGATAGGCTGCATATACAACCCATTGTCTCACAAGATTATATCATATAGTGACATCATAGCAATCTTAGTTTGTATAAATACATTCCATGATATTTGCACATGATGAAAGTGCCTAATGATGCATTTCTCAGAACTTATCCCATTGTTAGGTGACATGTGGCCATACTTGAGTTAGGGGCAGTAGGAGGGACAGAAGGTGTATGTCAGAAGCCTAACTAAATGGTGAGGTTGCTTACCTTTTCTCCAGACTGGGGAATAAGTGGTTCTGAATTCCTCATCCCCTCACTCCTATTTCCATTATGGGTGTTAAGAGCAAGTGTCAGTGCTGGGGAAGGAAAAGTAACCTTCTAAAATGCTTGGTATCTCAAATTCAAAAGAGAACCCTATTATGTCTGTATAGTAAGAGGACATTTTCTGAGCCTTCATTGATCATTTGTATGTGGGGGAGAATATTAAAGATAAATTCTGCCAGCACTGAGATGAATTTGAAACATAGATTAATCTCACTGAATTCTTGAAACTTAAAAGCAGTGAAAACCTTATAGTAGCTGGTGCTGTGCCAACTGCAAATGGGAAAAGTAAAGCATGGAGAGATTGGCTTGCAGAGGGTGACACAGCTTACTAAGAAGTAGGACTAGGATTCTAATCAAGCTGACCCCAGAATATTCATTCTTAATGCTGTGAGGCCCCAATCCTAAAGCTTCTAGAACAATTTCCGGTGTGTGTGTGTCTCATTTCACTTGTTGGTTCCATTTTGTGAACTCACTCCCATGTCTAATATCTTCCAAGTAGAATGCTTTGTTAAATCATTTTAGGAAATCTCTCTACTCCAGTGCCTCTTAAGCTTTAATGCACATATAGATGATGATATGGGGATCTCATTTAAATGCAGATTCTGATCCAGGAGGCCTGGGATTAGACTCTGCATATCTAATAACTTTCCAATTGATATTTCTGCTGCTGGTCTAAGGACCACACTTTGAGTACTACAGGTATAGGTTATTTTCAGTGGTCTATGTCATTAGTGATTGCTGTCTTACTTGAATCTTCACCAGAAGAATTATTTTCCTTACCAGATGCCAGTCTGGAAATACAAGGTACTTTGCAATGATTATAGCAGTTGTAACATTTCTGGTTTTCTTCCATCAAAAATATTTCCAGGTCAAGGATTTACTTTCTTATAAGCAAGTTCCTCTGTGTGCTATCTTTATAAATATAGGCACCTGCTCTAAAAGGAGGAACATCAGCTATGCCAAGTTCACTTGTGTCTGAACTTCTCCAGGCAAACAGGACAATTTGTCCATGTTACCATTTTTCAGAGGAGCTTAGTTATTTTGTTAATTCTAAAAGTCTGACCCTAAATGTAAGAGGTGACAGGAAGAGATGTTTTTGATTCCTAAGATTTTAACTGAAGATGATTCATCCTCCAGGTAGCTCTCTATTCATGGATGTTCCTTGTCAATGTCATTCTAAGTGTTACCTGGATATTTACATATACAGTCTACCTTTTTTTTCCTTTGTGGTACTGGAGATTGAACCCAAGTCCTCACATATGCTAGGCAAGCACTCCACCATTGAGCTATACTCTCAGCCCTTTAGTCCACCATTTATCATGAGGTGTAAGATGCTCTTACAGTAGGGTTTTCTTGAAAAGGGAAAGTTTGCATAGGGAAGTAGTTAGATCTACTTGAAGAGATCTTTACTGATAGGTTAGGAAATAATGAGATAATATGAATGCCCCTGTAGAATTAGTATTCCAACCCAGAGCTCATTCATCCTATTCAACTATATTTTGGACTCTCATCAACTTATTTTCCTTAAGGATTCAAAGCTACTGAAAGTCATGGACATGAGCACTTCTAGGAGACCCCATGAAAGTGAAGTTCAGGGAATTATGGGGCCTAAGTGCTTTAAGTTCTTTCTGCACATCCTTATTGAGCTGAAATCTTTGCAAGAATGGAGGGTCCCTCTGGGTGTGAGATAGGACCCAGCCAGCACCACCTTGTGGCCAGCTAGATATTTGGCTCCTGGCCCACCTCTCTCGCTCTCTCTCTCTCTTTTTTTTTTTTCTTCAAATTTATTTTTTATTCTAAGTTGTTAGAAATGACAGCAAAATGTATTACATTTCATATTATACTTGTCGAGCACATTTTTTCATATCTCTGGTTGTATACAAAGTATATTCACACCATTCGTGACTTCATACATGCACTTAGGGTAATGATATCCATCTCATTTTACCATCTTTATTTTTTTCTTCATTAATACTGTGTCTGTGGCCACACAGTTCAAAATTCCTGTTGACACCCTCTCTGCAGTTGTCCTGCTCTGCAGCTCTGTCTTGGGTCTTGCATGCTACTGTCATTTGCATTTTCTCCTTGTTCAATATATCACTATTCATTAGCACAGGGCACACATAAATGAGGTGCACTCTCTTTATACCCCACACTTCTTTCCTAACTGACTCTGCACAGCCTCATTCTTTGATGTTGCTAATATAATTGGAAGATCAACTTAAAGAAAACCATCTCTTCTAGAGGGGCAAATCAGGATTCCCTGATTGTATTTAGTATTTGCTACCTTGTTCTATAATTCCTATATAGACTCAGCTTCTCCTCTGCTTTTAGAGAATTCCAGCCTCTTCCAGTTCACTAATCTTCCCTCACCACCCACCTCACACTCTCACAAGAAACCAAGCACGTACTCTTACAAGAAACTACAATGTATCTATACAATAACGATAACCCTGTCCTTTCACTCTCACAAGAAACCAAGCCACGTACTCTTACAAGAAACTACAATGTATCTATACAATAGCGATAACCCTGTCCTTTCTCTCTCTGGTCTCATCCCATGCGCCCGAGCAGGAATGGTGCTTGCTCGATCTGCCGAGTCACTCCTCAAATCTCTCGAGATCTTGGGCCAAGTCCCGTGAGACTACGGAAGGCGACAATGCCCAAAAATGTCAATCTGCTGAGTCATTGCTCAAATCTCTCGAGATCCTGGGCCAAGTCCCGTGAGACTACGGAAGGCGACAATGCCCAAAAATGTCTATGGCCCATAGTCAACCGCAATCTTAGCTATCTCCCCAAACAGGGCTCCTGCACCCACCCACCATGAGATTCACACCATTTTTATTTCCTCTCTCAGGCCCACCTACTCTTTCCCAGCTCTGCCGCCTGTGTGTCCGGAAATGCTTGGGTCGAGCATGTCATCAAGCCATCCACAAGCTACATCTGCCAGAGCCACTGGAAAGATTCCTCCTGTACCAGTAGCCCCAATTGTCCATGGGAAGATACTTGGAAATAAGTAGGTTGTTGTTTGCTGTACCCAGGGTACTTATTATAGGTGCCCAACAGCTAGACACTCAGTATCTTCCAATGAGCTCAGCCAATTAGAAGAAACCATTTATAAACTGGAACCTTAAAGTTTTTAGCTCCTGCTGTTAATAAACTTAAAAAAAACTATGAAGTAGAATGAAAATAGTAGGCTATTTTCTGACAGTACAGGATTTCCCAGTATGTATGGGTCAATACATTGAATATTGTAAAGACCCTGTAAATCCAGGTGAATAGGATTATAATGAATGTTAAGAACTCCAAGATATGGGGCTGGGGCTATGGCTCAGTGGTAGAGCGGTTGTCTTGCATGTGTGAGGCCCTGGGTTCGATCCTCAGCACTACATAAATAAAATAAAAGTGTGGTGTCCACCTACAATTTAAATAAAAAGGGTTTCAGGATGTGTTTTTGATTTAATTCTTCTCTTCTACCTTTTCTTCTCTCCTTCCCCCTCTCATTTTCTCCCCCCACCCCCTGATTTCTTCTCTTTCCTTGAATAAATCTTTGCTGTAATTTTGGTTTCTCTGCTTTTTTTTTTTTTTTTTTTTTTTTTTTTTTTTTGTGGTACCGGGATTGAACTCAGGGGCACTCGACCACTGGGCCACATCCCCAGACCTTTTTTGTATTTTAAATAGAGACAGGGTCTCACTGAGTTGCTAAGTGCCTTGCCATTGGTGAGGCTGGCTTTGAACTCGTGATCCTCCCGTCTCAGCCTCCCAAAGTGCTGGGATTGCAGGCGTGCGCCACCGCGCCAGGCTTCTCTGCCTTTTTAAAAGACATATAAAAGCCAAAATACTTTGAAAACATCACAGTTACTTGGGGCTTCCAATTCTTGATGTCGTGGTTGATAAGAAAGATTTTGGAAGAGATTAGCTCATAAAGAGTTTGGCCCCTTTGCTCATCATTTCTGATGTTAAAAGCTCTTCTTTGAAGGAATCCTAGACAGTTCTAGGATCATACGACAATAGATGCCCCCCAACAACCTGAACTCATAAGCACTTTGTGATGCATCTATGTACCCCAACATTGGCTTAATTTCAAAGTCAAGATCCTCAGTGTTTTTGAAATGCCTACATGTTGATTCCAGCCACCAAGGTGGGCTTAATGCTGGGTCAATATTTTTTCTGTGGATAGGTGCCCAAAGTAAGCATAAAGGTATATTAAGAGACTTATCCTCTTTTTCTCTCTTCTTCTTCCCATCTCCCTCCTTTTCTGCCACTCCTCCTCCTTTCAGTTACTCTTTTCGCTCTTTGTGAATTTAGAACATGGGAACTTAATAGATTTTCTATTATTGTAAATACTGTCATGGCTCAGTGACTATAGTAATATTAGCTTCTAAATGAAAATTCTGTCTCAAATGATCCTATGATTCATTGCCAACATTTTCCTCCTAGTTTTTCTAGTCGTTTTATTTTCAACAAGGGACAGTTTTGCCCCTCACCCAGGGACAACTGTGGCAATGTGTGGAGACATTTTCATTTGCAACAACTGAGGGAATGGAGTTACTCATCTCTGTTGGGTAGAGGCCAGGGATGCAGCTAAACACCCTACAATGTACAGGGAAGTCCACAAAAAAGAATTATTAGGTTCAAAATATCAACAGTGCTGAGGTTGAGAAACTGCTGTAGACCTATGCTATTTGGTTCAGTAGCTATCTACCACCCATGGCTATTGAACACTGGAATTCTGCCTAGGTGAATTAAGATGTGCTGTACATATGAAATACATATCACATTTTGAAGATTCAGTACAAAAAAGAATGTGAAATATCTTATGAATAATTTTTGATGATGGTCACATTTTTTTTTTGTTTTGGTTCACTGATGAATTCTCTTTTTAATTTTTAAAACTTGTTCTAATCAGTTATACATGACAGCAGATTGCTCTTTGATTCATTGTATACAAATGGAGCACAATTTTTCACTTCTCTGGTTGTACACAAAGTGGGGTCACACCATTCATTCAATCATACATGTACCTAGGGTAATGATGTCCGTCTCATTCCACCATCTTTCCTACCTGTGATGGTCACATATTGAAGTGATAATATTTTGGATAAATAAATTAAATAAATATATTATTGAAATTAATTTCACTTGCTTCTTACTTTTAATGTAAAAACGTAATACATACAATAAAAATTTAGATTACATATGTGGCTCATTATGTTTCTGTTCTTATGTTATATTCCAAAACCAAATCTTGAAATTTTTGTAAATGTTCAAAGTTTAAATAATATGGTAAAAATACTACAATAAAATGTACATGATTGTACATGAAAGGGAAGGCATTTTTAAGCATAATAACAAAGGCAGAAGCTTTAAAGAAAAATATTGACAAATTAGAATACATTAAAAGTTATGAACACTAGAATGGTCAAAGGGAAGGGAGAGTAAGGGAGGGAGCAAGGGGGGAGGGAGAGGGAGAAAAGGAAAAAGAAAAGAAAAGGTGTTTGAATGAGGTGGATATCATTTTCCTAAATGCATGATTGAAGACCTGAATTGTACGAATATACTCTGTATGCAAACAATTGTATGTAAAAATATGCTAAATACATGCACTATGAGTTGTACATATTAAAAATTATAAATAAAAAAAATTAAAAAAAAAGTTATGTTGCAAAAAATGCCATACAGAAAATGAAAGGACAAGCACAAATGGAGGAAAACTCTATGTGATATTTATGGCAGATTAAAAGTTAATTGTCAGGTGTGGTGGTGCACGCCTGTAATCCCAGGGGCTCAGGAGGTTGAGGCAGGAGGATCCAAGTTCAAGGCTAGTCTCGGCAATTTGGTGAGGCCCTAAGCAACTTAGTGAGACCCTGTGTCAAAATAAAAACTAAAAGGCCTGGGGATGTGCCTCAATGGTTAAGTGACCCTGGGTTCAATCCCCAGTACCCCATCCCTCCAAAAAAGCTAATATTAGGACTATAACAAAGGAGACCTTCACTCACTGCCCTTAGCTTCCTTCCCTTTCCCAGTTGAGACTGAGAAGCAAGTGTTTGGAATCTTTTTTGGTAAACGGGAATGCTAATACTCATTCCCAATTGTCTGAGTTACTGCTTGAAAAATATTGAAATCATTCTGACCTACAGTGCAGTCTGAAACATATGGTACCCTGAACATTTTTTTAGAAGGATAAGGAAAAAGTTTAGATTATTATCTGGCTCTATATGCTGTAGTATATGTATTGCATCACATGGTGGCAAAAAATATGTAGATTTGCTTGTTTCAGGTGGTATGGTGCCTTTCCTTCTGTGATAGGTTAACAAGATAAATAAATTCCTGAAGAATTTTTACAAATCTTAGGGAAGACAATTTCACAAATGTTGGAGAAGTTATAGGATATTCCAAAATCCATGAAAAGAAGTACAATTCAATCTGTTGCAAATGTTAAAGGGCAGTGTGATCTTCCTGATATCTACATTCCAACATATCAGTGGTTCGCTTATAAATTAATAAGTATAGTACAGTTTCACTAATATAAATATTATCAAGGGGAAATGAATTGAAAACTTATCAAAGGTGACACAAATGAATAGCCATAAGACAGAAAACTGATGAAGAGAAAGGATGAATTTGAAACAAGACAAGGAGCCATTTGAGCCAATTGCTAGCCATGGAAAGATCAAAGAGGAAAGAGTGAGTTTCTTTTATCATAGAAAATTCAGGAACTGGGGACTTCCCTCTTCAAGATGTTCTGACAAGTGCATTTTTTGGCTAGCTGGGATCTTGCTGACCTCTGTATTAAACCCTGGGATGCTGTAGGATATTGTCTGACCTCTGTATTAAACCCTGGGATGCTGTAGGATATTCAAACTGCTTGTGACTCCTAGGGATTTGAGGTTTTGCTGTTCTGTTGCTTTCTGAAACTTCAGATCACAGATATTGCAAGTCATTTGTACAGATGTCCCAACTCTGCTGTGTGTGTGTGTGTGTGTGTGTGTGTGTGTGTATCCAAATCCTGAACTAGGTCCTGAGAGACCACTCATCAGAACCTATTTGGTAATCCAGGTCCCTATATCTTGAGTGGTGTTGATGCCTTATGATTTATGAATAAAAGTAGTGTATTGGACAAAAGATAATCTTTAAATTTCCTTCAAGTCCTACATTCTATTAACCTATATTTAGACCATTAGACTGGTCATTTGATTTTTATGGGATATTTTGCCTGTAGTTTGAGGTTCTTAAGCAATTAATACAGATTAGTGCATTTTTCATACTCTGAAGTATGTTTTACTTCTCAAACAGTATAATTTTTAAAAACATTTTCAGTCATATTTGAAGTATCCTAAGATTCATATTCAAAGTACTCCAGGGTAAATTGTCAATTTGTTCAACACATTTTACCCAGCATCTATTATGTGCTAGATGTTGTAGAAGGGTGTGAAAGGCAAGAAGATTATCCTTGAAATACTTATGCATTATGGAGACAACAAGGAATAAATAATATGTAAATATGCAATATCAGGTATATAATATATATTAATCAATTTATACTCTTAAGTCTTTAGTGACTTTTATTTACAGTGTATTTTTAGTATAGTAGTCTCCTCTTATCTGCAGGTAAACTATTCCAAGTTCTTCAGTGGATATTCAAACCATGGATAGCACCATATACAATATATACTGTTTTTTCCTATACATACATGCATATGTACATATCTATGATAAAATTTAATTTATAAATTAGGTACAATAGGAGAATTAACAGTATTAGTAGTGAAATAGAATAATTATAACAGTATATTATAATAAAATTATGTGAATGTGGACCTTCTCTGTGTTTCTCAAAGTATCTTATTGTACTAAACTCACTTCTTCCTGGTGGTGATGTAAGATGATACAATGCCTGTGTGATGAGATGAAGTGAGGGGACTGATGTAGGAGGCATTGTGACATGGTGTTAGGCTACTGTGTAAGGGTTACCTGAACACAAGCACTGTGATACTGCCACAGTTGATCTGAGAACCAAGATGACTACAAAGTGATCGACAGGGATGAGATGGTGGGGTGTTGGGTATAGTTTGGATACACTGGACAATTTGATGATTCACGATGTGGGCAGTACAAAGCAAGATGGCATGAGATTTCATCAGTCTACTCAGAATGGTCTGTAATTTAAAATTTATGAATTGTTTATTTCTGGAATTTTTCATTTAATATTTTCAGACTATGGTTGATCCAGGGTAACTGAAACTATGGAGAGTGAAATTGTGGATAAGGTGACTACTGTACACCATGTGTCTTTTATTTCCTTGCCTAATTTAATGTTGGTAGATTATCAAATTATTTGCAATGCCTACTTTTCTTACAAACCTAATTACAATGATATTTAAAGTCTCAAACCCTTTGATGCCATCCTTTTAAATTGTTGTATCATATTCCTTAACATTTTTCAACTTGTTGGATACATAGATTATTTCTAATTTCTCCCTTTTATAGATAACACTGTCATAAACTTGATTTTAAAAGAAGTCTTTAAAAATGATTGAAGGATGTCTTAGGAGATTTCTAGAAGTTGGATTTATATACTGAAAACCTATTTCAAATATTTATTTTAGTAGTGAAATAGTTCTCTTTAGTTATATAATGACAGTAGAATCCATTTTAATATAATTATACTAACATGGAATTTATCTTATTCTAATTCAGATCCCAGTACTTCTCCTTGCACTTCCACCTCCCCACCCCCTGCTCCCTTCCCTCTATTGATCTCTCTGCCATTTACCCACAGTTTTTTTTAAAAAATTAATTTCTTGAGGATGTACATGATGGTGAGATTCACTGTGGTATATTCATATATGTACCTAGGAAAGTTATGTCAGATTCATTTCACTGTCTTTTTCCTTTTCTCATTCCCCTTCCCTTCCTTTCATTCCCCTTTGTCTAGTTTAATATGAAATATGTACATGATAAATAATTTTAGGAGAAAAATCCTTCCATAAATACCCAATATTACATATATATATGTATATATATATACACACACACACATATATATATAATATACTTCCCCTCTCTATATATGTAAATAGTCACACACCTGAAGGAGCCCTAATTAGGAAGGGCTGTTGTAGCTAGCTGGAAGCCATGGGTTCCACCTGATATGTATGTGACGCACCTGTAGGCACCCGCAAACCTGAAGGTATATAACCGGGTGAAAGCGGTCCGAGTTAGGAGAACGGAGAATTCAGTCAGCCGGGCAGTCACTCGGTCGGTCAGAAGAATCAGAGCGGCCAGAACGTAGGCAGAGCGGTTACAGAAGAGAAACCAGATAGAAGAAGTAATGACTGGCCAGAGTTAGGCCGAGGCTCCAGAGGACTGGTCAGAGTAAGGCCGAGGCTCCCGAGGAAGACAGAAGACAGAAGACAGAAGAAGGAAGAAAGAAGAGAGAAGAAAGAAGCTCTAGTCTTTCTCTAAGCTATCTTTCTTTACTCTAAGCTACTCTAAGCTACTAAGAAAAATCTTTCTTTCCCTCTCTAAGCTCTAAGAAAGTAGAAGTAAAAGTAGCAAAAGCTTAACTCTGCCTCCGAGAGTTTTTCCTCCCGGTTTTCGGTACCAGGCAGCTTACAAATGGTGGTCCGTCCGGGGCTCGGCAGGCAGAGAAGAAAAGCTAAGAAATAAGGAGAGCAACGAAAAAGTACAGCCTCAGACTCAGTTGAGAAGAAAAATCTTTCTTTCCCTCTCTAAGCTCTCTCTAAGAAAGTAGAAGTAAAAGTAGTAAAAGCTTAACTCTGCCTCCGAGAGTTTTTCCTCCCGGTTTACGGTACCAGGCAGCTTACCAGGCAGCTTACACACACCCCCATATATGTATGTGTATATATCTTCAGTATGTCTATCTATATACCATCTATCACTTATCAATCCACTGTCTGTCTTGACTCATTATTTTAAAGAAATAAGCTTGCTTGTTTCACGTAAAGATTTTAAACCTCAATGCTTTCAAAATCCCTTAAATTATTTAAAGTTTGGGTATGTCATTCAGCATTGCTAATTTTTTATTCATTTTATTAAAGAATTATTTCTCCTAAAGTAATTTTCCTCCCTAATATTTCTAACACTGCCATGTCAAATAAACATGAAGTTTGTGGATGACTCTTTTTTCAGTAACAATGCTGATTGCTCAGAAGATTTGTGCACTGAACACAAAAAGAATAGCTGACGCTTCAGAGACATGGCCCAGAGCTGTCATGGTGTGGGATGAATTGCTGAGTAACTACAGCTTATCAGGGGAGGAGGCTGTCTGCATTGGTGGACCTCACATTTTGTCCCATTACAAATCACTGCCAAGGTCTGCTCTTGCATGGATGTTTTCCATTTGCATATGGAATATATCATCTCTTTCACTTAGCAGAATCTGTACCAGAACAAATACATGGGGCACACTGGGAATAGCAGTTTCCGATCTTAACCTGTATAAAACTGATATCTGGTTTTAATTTCCATTCACTAATTTTTCTTCCCTTACTATTGTTACATCTTGAAAAGCTTTCAGCTTACAGAAAAATTGCAAGAATAGCACAATGAATACCTTTGTGTCCATCATCTCAATTCACAGTGTTAGTATTTTGTCACATTTGCTTCTCTTTTGATGTATTCACGTATGAATGCACACAAACATGTGTGTATGTATGTGTGTGTGTGTGTGTGTACACAAGTGCACATGCTTCTATTTATTTATTTTTTTTTTGGGGGGGGTACTGAGGATGGAACTCAAGGGCACTTGACCACTGAGCCACATCTCCAGCCTTATTTTGTATTTTATTTAGAGACAGGATCTCACTGAGTTGCTGAGGGCCTTGCTTTGGCTGAGGCTGGCTTTGAATTGATGATCCTCCTGCCTCAGCCTCCCAGCCACTGGGATTACAGGAGTGCACCACCATGCCCAGCTACATGCATCTATTCACATGTATATATTTATATGTGTGAGACCATATATAATTAATACATAGGCATATATGTTTTATTGAACTGTTTGTAAGTTGCAGGCATCATGATTCTTCACTAGGACTAGGATCAAGATGAGGCAAAACATTTTAGCAGGCAAGGTAAGTATTTTCTTAAGGCAAAAAGCCCATGATAACCAAAATATCAAAATTTTTAATAAAGACAGAGTGTTGTTTGTTTTATGACCCTGCATTGTTGTGCAATGAGAAGATCCCCATGTTTCTGAGATATGTGGCCTTTGGGTTCATGAGGAATGACAATGGCATGCAAACAGATTGAGCACCCCAGGTTTTTAGTGTGTTAATTTTTTTTTGAAGTTGTAGGTGGACAGAATGCCTTCATTTTATTTATTTACTTTTATGTGGTGCTGAGGATAAAACCCAGTGCCTCACACATACTAGGCAAGTGCTCTGTCACTACACTACAGCCCTAGACCTACTCATTTTTTTTTGACAATAGAATTTGCATTGACTTTTTCTATCTGGTGCAGAATGTGTAGACAGGGACCCATTTCCCCTTGGCCTCACAATCCAATATGGCTCTCTGCACCAAGTACTTTATCGTGCATCTCCTAAGAGTATGTTCAGAGATTCTCCCACAGAACTGCTGTGCGGTGATCATCTAGTGCCCCACAGCTGTTCAACATCCATCTGTCTTTACATTTCCACGACTGTGGCATTCATGTTCTTTCTGTCTCTTGCTACCATCAGGATCTGGTCAAAGGTCAGATCAAGGGTCATCCATTGATTTGAGTTATCAGGTCTCCTTATTCTCCTATAATCTAGAAAGGCTTCCCCTCCCCACTTTTAAAAAAATATTTTGTTTAGTTGTAGATGGACACAATACATTTATTTATTTATTTATTTATTTATTTATTTATTTATTTATTTATATGTGGTGCTGAGGATCAAACCCAGTGCCTCACACGTGCTAGGCAAGCACTCTACCACTGAGCCACAACCCCAGCCCCCACTCCCCACTTTTGTCTTTCCCACTGTTGGCATTTTTGTTGAGTCCAGTCCCATCATTATGTAGACTCTCTCCTTTTTAGTTTCCATGATTGTTTCCTCAAGAACACCATATTATTCCAGATTTTTAAAAAAATCACCTCTTTGTTTGACTCTCACTGTACTATTCCTGGGAGTGACTGCTCTCTAAAGCAGCATCAGATATTCAGCGTGCACAGCCAGTTCTGCAAGAACAATGGAAATAGATAGGAGTTTTGCCTGAGAAGCAGAGAGTTCCCAGTTATCAGAGAAGATGTGTATAGATAGGAGTTTTGCCTGAGAAGCAGAGAGTTCCCAGTTATCAGAGAAGATGTGTACATATTAGCTTTTAAAGGGTTTGTGCTAGAAAAATTGCCAGCTGGACCAACTTGGACTAATTGGAAGTAACTTTCAAGGCTCCCCAAGGCCGTGGGAAGGAAGAAGTTGTAATCTGTGAGTGAGGTGTGCCTTGGACAGCTAAGTGAGGGTGGTAGAGGCACTGGCTCATGTGAACACTGCTCCTGGTAAGGAATGATTGTGGCCTTACCATCTTCTGCAGCCTGTCATTCTTTTTCCTTTCCTAACCTGCATGAATTTCACTGAACCTTCAGACCCACAGTGACAAGCACAAGGGCCAACTAGAAGTTAGTAAGATTGCTATTCTCTTATGATTTGTGGTAAGCCACCTTATAATCACAGCTTATATATTTTATCCTCATATTAATTCTTAAAAATGCATGCACTCCTCTTGTAACTATGTTAAAAAAAATCAGTTTCCGTCCTCCTATTCACTATGGTGATCAACATTATAAATTTAATAAGAATATTAGAAGCTGGTGAATTCCCTCCCAGGCACTAGGGCAACAACCTGGAGATTTTCTCTATTGTAATTTTGGAACTTAAATTTGAATATGGGAAAACCTTATCTTCTTGGAATTTAATTAAAAGTAAATAACAAGGCTGAACTGTGAAGATTTTACTAGGAAAGAATGGCAATAGTATCCAGCTTCCCCTTCACTCTCCTCTGTTTAACTTCTCAACTGGTCTATGATGGGAGTAGTATTGTCACTCTTTGCCAAATACAAGTTTAAGTTTATAGTTCTTCAAGTCTTTCCAGATAGAGTACTGAAGAATTTGTACGCTCATGGCCTTCTCAGCTAATTTTGCAAAGAGAGATGAAGGCCAATTTGGCAGTGTTTATCCCGATTTTATGTGAACAGCCTTTTTAAAAAAATTAAACTTGGTATTGAGATAATTATAGATTCACAGGCAGTTCTAAGAAATAATATAGAGAGCTCTCCTTGTACACTTTACCCCAATGGTAACTTTTTGCAAAATTACAGTACAATATCGCAATCAGAAATAAGCATTCATATAATCTACTGATCTTTTACAGAATTCCCTAGTTTTACTTGTGATCATTCCTCTGTGTGTGTGTGTGTGTGTGTGTGTGTGTATGTGCATATAGTTCCATATAATTTATCCCATGTGTATGAACACACCTGTTACTCAGCATTTCCACTTTTGGGAATCTCTCTGAAAATATTTGCATGTGTGCACAAAACCATGTGTACAAAAATATGAACTGCAGTTATTTTTGTAGGAGTAAAAGAAATGGTAACATTCTGCTTGCTTTTTCAGGAGAATAAATAAATACTTTTGGCACAATATGGAATGCAGTAGTGAATGAAGAAATGAACATAGCTATAGAAACTGAAATGGAAAGATTTCCCAGACAAAATAAGTGTAAAAAGCATAGAACAGTATAATAACATAATGCAAGTGCAAATGTGAAAGGATAGATGTATGTATGTGTGTGTGTGTGTGTGTGTGCATGCGTGTGCATGTGTGTGTGTATAGATGAATAGGATATATATCTATACGTGCACAGAAATGCATGGAGGATGTGCTTCAAACTGTTCATGGTGTTTACCAAATGTTTCAACTGAGGGTCTATATATCTAAAACAGCAAGGCTTCATTTCTGGCATTAAAACAAACCTATAATCATTTCACAGACAGAGGACGCTTGACAGTAAGTCAAAGCCTTCCTCAACTGGGATGAAAAATCTTCTTCCCCTTGGAAGAGAGGAAGGTAGGAATCTAGGGGTGGCTATCAGCCTGAACCATCGCCCAAGGGTGTAGTGGAAAATGGAAATTGAAAAGTCACACACACAAACAGTTCCTGTATTTTGTATAGGCAAATTGATAAAATCTTAACAAAATAATAGTTTTATTATTTATAATTAGCAATTGAATGATGGAAGGTCTCTTCCATACCCTATGCCACACAGGGATCCATTATTCCAATGGAAAATTTCCGTCACTTATCTAGAAGTTAACATGTGTGGAGGAAGGGTGAAATAGGACATTTAATGAAGTTCTTGCAGCTGAAAGGAAGAAAACAGAAGTTCTTTCCAAATCCTGCATTTTTGTAACATATAGACACATTTTTCCATAAGACACTCCCAGCAAAATTGAAACCACATGTGCAGATGGCCAGGGCGTGCTGTGCATATTACTGTGCAAGCAATTCCCAGGGCTGCTGCAAAACTAGCTTTCTCAGCTCTTGGGTGCTGGGGCTTGTCTCGACCCCAAGAAGCCCCCAAGTAGCAAACAGATCTCAGCAGAGTGAGCAAATTTGCAGGAAGGGAGCTGTTTCCTTCACTCCCTCATCCTACTCCCTTCATTCTCCAAAAGTTACAAACTGAGTTTCCTTCCTGATAAACTCCAAGGCTTCTTCACTGATTGGTCTGAGTTTTGGAAAGGACATGACATCAGCAGTTTTGCAGACTTAGGGTTGGGGGGCTGTTGTGGGCTTTGGCCAGACTCCATCCAGCTAGGTGGTATGTGTGTGTGTGTGCTCTCGCGCATTTCTGTCTGACCACAGGTAGTACTCACATTACCCTGCTTGTACTGTTCTCTGTTGCAGACAGTCTGACCAGGACTTGTGCAGTTCAGCCAGCCACAGAACTGGAATTTCCCAGGAGCATAAGAAGCCTGGAATTTGGATTTTCCTAAGCAACTGAAGTGGAACGTAGAACTTGGTGGACCAGAACACCATGGATGGTGACCAAGAGGGCAACAAGCCCTTGGGGCCAGGAAGCTATCCTGACACCAGGCTACTTTCAAACCCATTGATGGGGGGTGAGTCTTAGGGGCTGTGAAATCAGGGTTCTGGGGAGGGTGGCTAATGTGCTTAGGAGAGAAGAGGGCCGGGTGATTTCAGTTGTGTACATTTGAGATATGTCCAGGGTGCCTTTACTGGACAGATGCCCACAGTTTGCTGGTATAGGTCCTTTACATGGTTGTCCAAAAATGTGTACAGCTCTACTTGCAGTGTCCTATTGATGATACAAATTTAATTGTCACAGATTATTCTCCAGTAAAAACTATACCTCCAAAGAATCATTCTTTGTGGGTCAAATACATTACTTATTAGATTAGAGGATTAAAAGTAATTTATAAATCAAGAAAAAATTGAATGCTAAAATAATTATTAGAAGGTCTTAGGTGGGCTTGGGGATGTAGGTAGTTCAATAGTAGTAGAGTGTGTGCTTTATGTGGGTTCAATCCCTGCACTGCAAAAACAAAAAGCAAACAACAATAATAACAACAAACCACAACAACAGTAAAAATGTCTTGGATAGTTGGCATTTAGGTGGGGGCTGAGTTTATAAATGATGTTCAAACACTGAGCACTGATTTAAAAGGAGAATTTTTTCCCTCCACTTTGGAGAGGTGTTTTACAGGCATGAGCTTCATCTGTCAGAAGGTATTTTCACCTCTGTATAGAATCCAATACATAAAGTCACTGTCACTCTCTTGTGAACATTCAGCAGGTGCTTTCTGGCTGAAAGGATCCTGAAAAATGGATCTAAGCATCTGAGGATAGATTATAACATTCAATTTTGCAATTACATTCCTGACACTGGTAGGCTGTTCACAATATTTTTCAATCAGGGGACAAAAAACAGGGACTCTGACGTAGCAAAGACTTACTCTCCTACTGCACATACACTGGAACAAATAAAATACAAAATGCATTCCCTCTGATTGAGCAGAGAAATCTGCTAACTCATTTATTTATTCATCAATTTTACTCATAAAACAAGCAGAACACTCAATGGTGAGTAGGCTTTGCATCCACAAAGGCAAAACTGAATTAGTCAGTGGATACATTGAGCACAAAATTGAAAGATTAGGAAAGCAGTGTGGCACCAAAAATGACATTTTCAAAAGAATGTGTTAAATATGTGTTTTAAGCAGAAAAACCAATCACTATTGGAAAGAATCAGTAATTTGGTTGACTTCTACACAATTATTTTACAGCTAAGTATTATGTTTATTTTCATTTCCACGTGGGAAAGAGGAACTAGCCACTCTTCACTGTTTAAGGTTTCTAAAGGTCCTAATCCAATGCTGGTTGTGGCAGGAGGAGTGGGTGGAGGTGGGCAAGTGTTAAACTCAAAGGTGTGTTGCTTAGAAAGTGAACATGTTGTGATAGCTAGAATGCAGAATATTTTAGGGAGTATAGTGAGGACAAATGTGGAGAGATGGAACCATACTCTGGAGCAGAGACCTGGCAATAATCAAGGCTGTAAGTAAATGATTCTAGTAGCCATAGTCAGGATAGACTGTGGTGGCATCACAGGAGATTGCTGCACTAATGCACTGGTTCTCAAACTCGCGTGCCTCAACTTCAACTGGATAGGTTGCTAAAATGCAGATGGTGAAGCTTCTGATGAATTGGTAGGTCTGGGGTGAGGCCTGGGAACCCTCATTCACAACAAGCTCCCAGGTGATGCTGATGGGGATGGTCAGAGAACCACTACACTAATCCAAACATAGAAATTTACATTTGGATCAAACTTTGGAAATGACAGAGAAAGGGTGAGAATTTCAAAGGAAAGAATAATCAGGCTATGTTGCTTGACTGAATATAAGGGCTCAAAGAAAGAAGTCAGCTCCAAATGATAAAGTGGTCATGCCTAAATTAGTGTCAGATAGGAGGGCCTGATGAAAGGCATCTTGGGAAGGAAAGCTGGCTTTGGAATGGACTGAGGAAGGGAGGATGTCAGCCATAAAGAAGTATGAAATTATGGCATTTGCTGGTAAATGGATGGAGCCAGAGAACATCATGCTAAGTGAAAAAAGCCAGTCCCCAAAAAGCAAAGGCTGAATGTTCCCTCTGATATGCAGGTGCTGACACATAATGCAGGGGGGAGGGAAGAATAGAAGTCAATTGGATTAGACACAGGGGAATGAAGGGAAGGGAAGGGGGTGGAGAATAGGAAAGACAGTAGAATGAATGGGACATCACTTTCCTATGTTCACATATAAATACATGACCAGTGTAACTCCACGTCATGTTCAACCACAAGAATGGGAAGTTAATACTCCATATATGTCAAGATATATTGTACTGTCATGTATAACTATAAAGAACAAATAAAAAAGAAAAAAAGTTCTAATAATTATGCCCTATACACAGCATAATGATAGAATACTGAGACTGGGAAAAGCACAGGTTGGGAGTCAGACCTCAAAATGTTTGTACAGGGGCTGTGGTTCAAAGTCAGTGAAAGGACAAATTTTCTGATGGCCAAGAGCTGAGAACTAAGGATTAAGCCCTGGGACAGACCTCTGGTCAAGGATGTGGGACAGGGAAGCAGGAAGAGACTCTGGATGTTGTAATTCCACAGGGACTAAGGGAAGAAAAGTTTTCAAACAACTGCAAATACAAGGATAAGCCGGGCGCGGTGGCGCACGCCTGTAATCCCAGCACTTTGGGAGGCTGAGGCAGGAGGATCGTGAGTTCAAAGCCAGCCTCAGCAATGGCGAGGCACTTAGCAACTCAGTGATACCCTGTCTCTAAATAAAATACAAAAAAGGGCTGGGGATGTGGCCCAGTGGTTGAGTGCCCCTGAGTTCAATCCCTGGTACCAAAAAAAAAAAAAAAAAAAAAAAAAAAAAAAAAAAATACAAGGATAGATTCCTGGACACCTTTGCTTTCTCACCTCCTCCTCTGAATCACACTGACACGCTCCTACTCACACCTTCCACACCCATCTGGGCAACTGCTCCCATGAAGTCCTCTTAGTCTTTTTCACAACTCCTACTTAAAGCAGAGTCATTCTCTGCTTTGCACTAGTTTTGCACTTGGGATAAATCCTCAGTTATAGCTGGTTGCATTTGTTTATGCTTCTGAAGTTTTGACCTTGGTGAAGTGTGGAATGTGGAACACTCAGAGTGCTGTTTCCAAATTGCCATCCTGAGAAATTCAGCTCTGCTGAAGCATGTCCCCTGGCACAAGGACAAACCAGAGGGAAAATAGGGCCCAGGGATAGTTCATCTTGGGGAATTTTGCTGCTCCCATCCTCACCTGCATGTTCTTTTATCTGCCTCCTTCTCCAGAAGGAGCGAAGAAAGGCTGTGAGGATGGGCAGCCAACTCTTTTTTTAAAAAAAATTATTTTTATCCTAATTTGTTATACATGATTGCATAGTGCAATTCATTTCATATTACATATAAAGAGCACAATTTTTCAAGTTGCTGGTTTTATATAAAGTATTTTTACAACAATTGTGTCTTCATACATGTACTTAGGGTAATGATGGCTAACTCATTCTACCATTATTCCTATCCCCTTGCCCTCTCCCTTTCCTCCCCCCTCTTTGTTCTATTTAAAATTCCTTCATTCCTCTCATCCCCACTCCTTTGCCTTTATAAGTCAGTATAGAGATTTGTTTAATGCTCGACTATCCTGTCCCAAGAGGAGGAAAAGGATACCTCTTTCCTGAAAGTACCTTGTTATGAGTTGAATTGTGTCCCCAGAAAGACATTGAATTTCTAACCCCCCATACCACAGAATGTGACCTTATTTGGAAATAGGGTCATTGTGGATGTAATTAGTTTAAATGAAGTTGTATTGGAGTAGTGGGCCCTCAATTCCATATTACTGCTATTTTTGTAAGAAATGGAGAAGAAGTGACAGGGGCAGAGGTTGGAGTGAAGTATCTACAAGCCAAGTAATGTCAAGGATGAGTGTCCATTGACAGAAGCTGGGGGAGACAAGGAAGGATTCCTCCCTAGAGCCTTTGGAGATAGCATGGTGTTGCTGACACTATGATTTCAGACTTTTAATCTCTGGAACTGTGAGATAATAAAGTTCTATTGTCTTAGGTCACTTAGTTTGTGGTACTTTTTAATGGCAATCCTGGGAAACTAATTCATACCTAGTCCACAGACACTTTGGAAAATACATTGGAGGATAAAATAACCACCACAACTCAACCAAACGCATAACCACTCTTCCCATTTTTAGTATCTAACCTTTGGATTTTTGCCTGCAGGCTTACACCTGTAAGAGATATTTCCTTTTTTCACCATATTAAGCCACCCTGTAGAGTTTTCACATTTAAACAGAAAACGGGTAAGAACAGGAGTTGAATGGAAAAAAAAATTCATTCTCTTGTGGTGAATTCTTAGATATTGGTGCACCTCATCAGGAGAAAGTTTTCTGAGGGAAACCTGTCAGTTAAACAGAATAGGTGATAATGTGAGATTCCTATGGAGAATGGAGAGAGAGCGAGTGAGCAATGCTGGATGATGGAATTGGAAAAAGAATTTCAGTGCCAGGTGCAACTTGCCCAAGAGTTGTCTCAGTGGGTCTTTCTCTTTGCCTTTTTCTGACTTCGAGACTCAATTTCTCTATTACATTTATGCTGGATTCAAATTAAGGTCCACGTGATTGCAAACACAACACCCAGATCCTCTCCAAAGTTGAGTCATGCCCCGGAATCCATCATCATCATGTTCCCCAAACTAGAAGCAAATGTGCCTATTCCCTCAGAACAACCCAAAGAGAGGTCTTTTCTCCTCTTGACCTTGCAAAACGTTTCTGAGATAGATAGATTAATGCCGCTGCCCAGCCTTCACTAAGGCTTTCAGCTTCGTTAAAAGCTCTTTCAGAATGTACCAATTAGTGCATTTTAAATCTCTCCTGAAATAATGGAAGTTTTAGAAATCACTCCAGAAAGTGCCATAAAAATGAAATAGCAGCCTTCCTAATGTGCAGTAGGTTTGATAGAGACACGAGTTTCTTAAAAATGGTAAGTTTAATGGCACCAATTGGAGGACTCGTGGAGTGGCTTTGTTATGACAGATCCCTGCCCCATTTTAACTATGAGATACACTACTGGATCCATGGTGCTGCCAGTGAACTCATTTTTTATTTACTTTTTTGGGCAGAAAAACCAATAGACCATGGCTGAATAAGTGCTGAGAATCCTTAGTATGTGTCAAGAGCTTGTATAATGTGTTACGTGTACATAATGACCCTTGAGTTTCAAAGACTTTGGTGGAGTCAGTGGAAAACAGTATTATAATCTTCAATCTCCCCTTTATCCATGATGTTTCTACTATGAGCATCATCTACATTTTGGCAGGAAAATTAGGTCCCCTTTTCTGTATAGTCTGCTGTTTCTAGCTGTCAGTTAGCAGGAAGGCAGGTGAGGTTACTTCCGGTTTTGACTGGACACGTGATGAGCTCATGGCCTGCTTGAGGGATAGGCTCTGGAAAACACTGGAGGAGCACCAGGTCCTACCAGGCTGTTTTAGTCAGCTTTTATGCTGCTGTGACTAAAAGACCTTACCAGTACAACTGTAGAGAAGGAAAAGTTTATTTAAAGGCTCATGGTTTCAGAAGCCTTAGTCCATAGACAGCTGGATTCATTCCTTGGGGCTTGAAGTGAGGCTGAATGTTATGGTGGAAGAGTGTGGTGAAAGGAAGCAACTCATAGGATGATCAGGAAAGAGAGAGAGAGAGAGAGAGAGAGAGAGAGAGAGAGAGAGAGAGAGAGAGGTACTCCACTCTCTAGATACAAAATATATACCCTATAGCCATGCCTGCAGGGACTCACCTCTTCCAGCCACATCCTAACCGCTTTCAATTACCAATTAGTTAATACTTAACATCAGGGGATTAATTCACTGATTGGGTTAAGGCTTTCATTTCTCCTCTAAATCTTGCATTGTCTCACACATGATCTTTTGGGGGACGTCTCACATCTAAATCATAACACAGGCAGATTCTCATTTGAATTTTACAAGATGCAAGTCTCTGCTATCTCTTCACTGTTTTCCAGAGCAAAAGAGAGCATGTGGATTAATCTGTGTTGCAAATTGTGGTGTTTGCTAAACCGTATATGTGTGTTTGTGTGTGCTCATGCATGTATGTGCATGCACACACAATCTATGTGCTCTGAATGTTAGAAAAATATTAATCTATCCATTGTCACTATTTCATGGTTTTACACAATCATTCAATTTGTTCTGAGACATGCTGAGGGCAAGGATATTGTATGAATATGACATGGATTGAGGCTTCACAAGAACCTATGTTTTTTTTTCTTTTGGGGCAGTAGCATAGGATAGTGTGACAGGCTTAACAAACCCTAGACTGAAATGACTTTTAAGTTAGGAGAGGAAGCTCTGCCCCATAAATTACTGATGAGAATATAAAGGGGAATATAATATCAAAAGGCTAAACATTGTGTTATCATTATCATATAGCAGTTCTACTCTTAGGTATATACACAGGAGAATTGAAACATACATCCACCAAAAAAGTTGTATGTGAATGTTTGTAGCAGCATTATTAATAATAGACCCAAAGTGCAAACAGCACAAGGTTCCATCAACTGATGAATAAATAAATAATATGTGGTTCATCCATACAATGCATATTTGAGCAGAGAAGGGATGAAGTACCAATATATGCTATAATGTGGATCAACCTCAAAATGTTAGGCTACATGAAAGAAGCCAGTCATAAAAGAACACATATTGTATGGTTCTGTTTACATGAAATGTTCAGAATAGGTAAATCCACGAGGACAGAAAATAGATCAATGTTTGCCAGGGCCTGGGGAAAGTGGAAATGTGGAGTGAATGTTAATAGGCATGGGATTTCATTTTGGAGTGATGAAAATGTTCTAGAATTGATTGTGGTATCGGTTGCACAACTCTGTGAATGTAATGAAAAGCAGTGAATTGTACACTTTAAGTGGGAAAATTGTATAGGATGTGAATTATAGTTCAATGAAGCTGTTAGCTAGCTAGCTAGATATGGACATTGGTATTGTCAGCCCCTTACTATGTGTGCCAGGACAATCCTCTATACTTCTCATAAAGACAGAGATTGTTTGATCTGCAGATATTATCTTCTCTCTGTATGCAAAACATCAGATAGCTTTTGTTTTTCTCTTGGAGAAGAATAGTTCTTTATTTTCCCTAAATAGGAGAAATAATGGTTTGATCATGAATGAGTAGAAAGTAAATCCCATTTTGTCTACATTTAATAATATAATTGTAATATAATATAATTGTAATATTTTTATGACATCTGAATAGTTACCATTTAGGACCCAAAATAACTGCTTAGATTGTTTCAACTGTCAGCTCTAATAATCTTAGTAGCTTTAAGAAGTTTGAGGAGTGTGGCAGCTCTACTTTTTTTTTAATATTTATTTATTTGCTTTAGTTGTACACAATGCGTTTATCTTTTACGTGGTGCTGAGGATCGAACCCAGGCCGCGCACGTGCTAGGTGAGCGCTCCATCGCTGAGCTACAACCCCAGCCCAGCTCTACTTCTTAGTAGCTGAGCACTTGGAAGCAAAAATGGACCAATCATCACATGTAGTGATCCATTAGGATGCGCTTGCAAATCTGTTTAAAACCGATTTTCAAAACCTTTCTTAATTCTTGGTTTTTATCTTCTCACTCAAGATTTTGAATGATATTTTGCATTATCAGGACCAATGGAGTGGACTTAGTTGTCTTTTTGATTCTAATCGGGAGCTAAATTTTCCATATCTGTAGTCTGGAATTTAGATTCCAAGTCCTAGAAACAGCAGTATTGTTGCTGAATTAGGAATCTAAAAGAATGCTGTGAGACATTGAATGCTTATTGAGCATAAGGATTTGGAGGTGGGAAAAAACATTTCACTTAAGGTACCTTGCCCTAAGATCTTAGTGACCCCACAAGGAAAGCACTGGATGGGCATGTGTAGGCGGCCTCACTCCACTTTCTCTTATGTACTCAATGCTTAATGAATCCATCTGGAATGATGGTGATTTGTTCACTGGGACATATTTTCCGGGGCACTGATGGCTCCAGGTGGCAGGCAGGCCACAGCCACCACGTGTTAAATGCAAAGTGTTCTTGCCTTTCTCCTTCATGGCCTTTCAGTTTGCAAGGCATTAGTCACCACCCTGGTTCTCCAGGTTTCCTCAGCTTTTAGGAAGCTATTAGTTCTCAAGCAAGGCAGAACTGGTATCAGACCATCCACCTTGTTTGTATGTCACATGTTTACCAGAGCAGGCAGAGCTGGTGCTTACGCAAGCTCAGGCAAGCCTCTTCACACTCACTTCCTGCATCTGTTTGTTCTAGAAATCAGATGCAGCTTGAGATGAGAAAAAAATGAGGTCTGTGCCTCATTAAGTACATCCACACTTAATTATAAGGCGAGAGGAAAGCATTTAAAGTGTTAGGGTAGGGATAACAGGCTTTTCCCCCCCATATGGCTATTTGAATTCCTCCTATATGACTTTAAATTTGCTATTTTAAATAGCAATGATTATGGGATGTAATTGAGATTCTCTGTTTAGTGTTAGGGAAAGATAATAATTGTGGGTAATGTGTACTGAGCCATGGCTATGTATATTGCTGTTCACACATTACTAAAAAGGAAACTGGGGATCAGAACCTGTTCATGGGCCCACTCTCAGAAGAGGTCAAGTGGGTCTGAATTCAGAGCTTTCTTTTAACCACACTGGCACACTGCTTTTGGAGGGTAAATAATATCCCTGTATCAAGATGCGATTTGTATTTAGTGTTAGGACAGGAGGTAGTCTATAAATAGATAAGGTTCTGTTTAGATTTGATTCCAAACCTAATGGTGTATGTAATTACATGATTACTACTATTAGTATATGGCATTGTTTGCTGAGATGCCAAAGTTTGCATTTCATGCAGGAAACTAGACTGGCAAACACAGCTTAACACACTAATGCTGGTGATTAGTGAAGCTCTCACTTAACTAAGTGGGCCATTTGCCTTTGAGACCAGTGTGAAAATGGAAGTACAGTCATCTATCATCCCAATCTGCCTCTTAAAAAAATTGTTAAATATCAGGGAGTGGGATGGTAGGATCATATGGTGATCGATCAGGGGGTGGGAGGAGATGAGGAAAGGGAGGGTACTGGGAATGAGATCGATAAATAAGGTTTTGTGCATGTTTCAATAAATTCCACTATTAGGTGCAATTATATGTGCAATTATAATGCATCAATAAATCAATAAATAACAGTTCTGAAAAATTGTTGAATTAAAATTAAATTTATTTTAACTGATATGTAAAAACAAGAGTTGTAGATATTTATGGAGAAACCCATGTAAAAGTTTGATATCTACATTGTGCAATGATTTTTTTAAAATAATCATTTCATTCTTTAATTTGCAACAATATTAAACAAAATAATTTTGTAAAAGCATATTAGATGATAACTAACTTTACTCTGCAGAGTACAATAGCAAAATGTTAATATTGTCACCTGTGAGAATATGTCAAGAAACACAACCATTTACAACTATTATCTTAGATAGTAGAATGACAAATTTTGAATTTGCAATGCAAAATGAAACTTTAAAAGATGAAAAATAAAATCTGTACCTATTACCAAAAATTTTAAGGGAGAAGGTATTGGAATTTAAACGAGGTTGTATATCTATCTCCTCAAACATTTATCATTTCTTTAAGGTTAAAACTTTCAAAATCCTTTATTCTAGCTTTTGAAATATACAGTACACAATTGTTATCCTTCTGTGCAGCAGCACACCAGAACCTCTTGCTCCTACCTAACTATAACCTTGTACATGTTGATCAACTTCTCCCCATCCTTCCCTCCCCACCTTTCCCTGGCCTCTGGTAGCCACTACTCTACTCTGAACTTCTATGAGATCAGTTTTTAGATTCCACATGAGTGACCTCATGTGGTACTTGTCCTTCTGGTCTTTCTGTGCCTGGCTTATTTTCACCTAACATAATCATCTCCCAATCTGCCTCTTTTGGTCCCAGTTTGGGCACTGAGCATATAATTCTTTAGTTATCCAGACATTTCAGATGTGTGCAAGAAACAACAATAGAGAAATGCTGAAGACCTGTTGGGGATTTTTGTTGAGTGACTCCTATGTCTCCATTCAGGACCTGTTATGCTCTAAATTGATGGGTAAGAATAATCCTCCCAGTCTAAGTGCATTAGTAGGATGTGACCTGTTCCTCCCTTTCATACAGATTTTGTGTCTGATTGGTCTCCTATGCATGAAGCTGCAATCCATGGACATCTGCTGTCTCTGAGGAACCTCATCAGCCAGGTATCTCTTTTAAAAAATGATGAATAGTAAGCATATCCTATTGCTACATTAAACTTACAAAAAAGAAATTATAGATTGATATTAAGATATGAATTTCCTATTGAGCAACATGAGGCGAATCTTGTTCTTTCTTTTTTCTTTTTTTTTCTTGGTTATTTTATCATTTCCTTCTTTATTGGCTAGCATGATACCAGAGTTTAGTATAATGCTAAGCACACAGTAGGTACTGTGCTGAATGTCTGTTAAATGAGTAATTGGCAAGTTAGTGCATTCAAGTTGCCTTCACTTTGTTCAATAATCTGTGTTCTTAAAAACTATCATGTAAAACAGGAATTCTCAACTGTGGCAAATTTACCCCTCTGGGGGCATTTGACAATGTCTGGAGCTATTGTTGGTTGCCACACTGGGGTGGTGGTAATAATAGCATCTAGTGGGTAGAAACCAAGGATGCTGCTAACCATTCTATAGTGCATAGAACAGCCCTTACCATCAAAAATTATCCAGCCCAGAATGTCAGTGGTGCTGAGGTTGAAAATGCCCAATGTATAATAAATGCTTGAAAATGTCTTTTTAAATATGTAGTCTTGTCATTTCAAAGACATTTTCAGTTCTGTTAAATCCCCAGTTGACCATGGCTCTGAACAGTTTGATTTTAGATTCTCTACCTCTCAGTTGTAATTTCCAGTGCATACTAATTTGGGGTTTGCTGGCTTGAAACTATTGGGAACCCACATAAAGGTATTTCTAAGAAAACACTTCAAATCACCATTCAAAATCCTAATGAAGTTTTTGTTCAGAAAGTTTTGTTCTCTAAAATGATGCTGTATCTTTTAAGTTAGGAACTCTTAGTGCTTTCTGTGCTATGGACCTCTTTGGCAGTTTAAGTCTATGTACCTCTTTCTCTGAGTAAAGTTGTAAATCCATAAAACATAACACAGAGGAAATCTATCAAAATATTAAAAGAAATTGTGGCATAATAACATGTAGACTTTTAAAGTAATTCATTAAAGAAGATCTAGTGGTGATTCCAACAACCACCATAATTTTTAAGTAGGATGAGCCTATATTTAGAGATATTTAAAATATATGCCAATCTGGAAAACAGTTTGGAGATTCCTTAGAAAATTTGGAATGGAACCACCATTTGACCCAGCTATCTCACTCCTCCCCCAAGGGGCTTAAAAACAGAATACTATAGTGACACAGCCATATCAATGTTTGTAGCTGCACAATTCACAATAGCTAAACTGTGGAGCCAACCTAGATGCCTTTAAATAGATGAATGGATAAAGAAAATGTAGTACATATACACAATGGAATATTACTCAGCATTAAAGAGAATAAAATTATGGCATTTTCAGGTAAATGGATGGAGTTGGGGACTATCATGCTAAGTGAAGTAAGCCAATCTCATAAAAACCAAATGCTGAATGTTCTCTCTGATAAGTGGATGCTGATCAATAATGGAGTGTGTGTGTGGGGGGGGTGGGGGTAGGGGGAGAATGGAGGAACTTTGGTTGGGCAGAAAGGGGAGGGGACACCGAGACATGGGGGTAGGACAGATGATGGAATGAGATGGATATCATTACCCTAGGTACATGCATGACTGCACATGTGGTGTGACTCTACATTGTGTACAACCAGAGGAATGAAAAGTTGTGCTCCATTTGTATACAATTCATTGAAAAGCTTTCTGCTGTCACGTATAACTGATTAGAACTAATAAAAAATAAGTTAAATAAAAAATACATGCAAAAATCATAGTGCACTAAAAATATCCGTGATTTCTATTGGTGACAGTACTATAAACTGTTTTTACTACTGTGGTTGGTTATGTATATTCATTTATTGAAGGACATGTGGAATTTCAGGTAGAGGTTAGTGAAAATAAAAGTTCTTTTTAAAAAAGAAATTCCAATTTCATGGACCTAACTAGATTAAGAAATCCTCCTATAAGAAAAATAGTTTCTAAAGAAAAATTTTATACTATCCTAAGCCACTATCTTAAGCTGTTTTTCATAGCAGCAGTCTATTATAAGTAGAAATATAGATTATAACATAACTCTAGCAAAAATGTTAGTCTGCTTCTCAGATAAAATGAAATATTTACCCTATTTTGATAGGATGAAAAATGATAATTTCAGCTTTCATATATAACTTGTTAAATTGGACAGATATTTATTTATATTCAGTTATTTATGTGTTTTCTGAACATGAGCTAGAAGCATGTTTTTATCTAAGCTCTAGCACATAATTTGAGTGAGTTATCATCCTGGAGCCTCAATGTTTTTTCGTCACAAAATAAACATTCTAATAACTACCTGCATCAGTTCACCTCAAAACTCAGCAACAAACCACCCCAAAACTCAGTGGCATAATATGGTACTCATAATTTCTTGCTAATGAGTGTTCGGATCAGCTGGTTTAAGCTGGGCTTGACTGGGCTCTGCTCCAAGCTGTGGGTTGGTACAGCTCTGCTATACATTATCTCTCATCCCTTACAGACTACTGGTTACCTGAGGGATTATCTTTTCTTGGCAAAGGGCTGGAACATAGCAGGGCAAGCCCAACCTTGCAGAATACAGTACTTCCAATCTTTGCTCATGGCAATGTACTAATACCCCATTGGTTAAAGCATATCACATGATCTAACTGCACAGTCAAGGATTTAGAAAGTACATATTTTGTTAATATGAGGTCATGAGAAGGATGTGAATGTGTTATACAATCATAGGTGAGTAATGTCCTGAGAGCCAAAATTCAATCTATTATGCTAACTTAAATCTCACTTAAATGTGTTTGACAAAATTTGCTGAGGTGACATATGTAAATTATCTACTTCAGTTATAGCCATCACAAATATTATCTATTTTCTTATTACAATCTACATGGCATTTTAGATAATCAAAGAATACTGAAAAACACTTTTGGCAAACTAAAAAGATATTTTAGTCTGCCATTATTCCTATCCCTTTCATTCCTCTCATCCCCTCTCTTGCCTTTATAAGTTAGTATCTTCATATCAAAGAGATCACTAAACCTTTGTTTTTTGGGGGTTGGCTAACTTCACTTATTATTTTCTCCAACTCCATCCATTTACCTGCGAATGCCATGATTTTATTCTCTTTTAGTGCTGAGTAGTGTTCCAAGCAGACTGTTATCCATGATTACCCTAAATACATGTATGAAGACACAATTGTTGTAAAAATACTTTATATAACCAGCAACTTGAAAAATTGTGCTCTTTATATGTAATATGAAATGAAATGTATTCTGCAAACATGTATAACAAATTAAAATAATAAAAAAATAAATAAAGTTAATATACAAAAATACTGACCACAAAAAAGATATTTTGGTAAGAGGAATAATACAAAACAAAGAAAAAATTATAAAAAAATTCTCATTAGATCCAAGAATGGAAAAGCTGAATCTATAGTTGGTTATTCTATATCATAACTTCACATTGAAATGATCCAGGATGATTTTTTTAAAAATAAAAATGCTTAAGCATTACCCTAGATTGTCTGATTTATCCTGGGCCATGCTTCATGTATTGGTATTTTCTTTTAAAAGCTTCTCTGGAACCACTGAGTTAAGGGGTAAGAAAAGGTTATTTTGATAGTTGTAGGAGAGGGATAGGCATTTGACCTAAAAGGAATACATCATTAGAAAAGGAACAAAATAAAATCAATAAGTTGGATTTCATTAAAATTTAGAACTTCTTTAAAGGGCCATATTTAAAAAGTGAGGAGGTGGGCTGGGGTTGTAGCTAAGTGGTAGAGCACTTGCCTAGCATGTGTGAGGCCCTGGGTTTGATCCTCAGCACCACATAAAGATAAATAAATAAAGGTATTATGTCCATCTACAACTAAAAAATATTTTTAAAAAGTGTATATTGTCATTAAAAAAAAAAAAAAGGCAAGGAGGTGCTGGGTATGGTGGCACACACCTGTAATCCCAAGTGACTCAGGAGGCTGAGGTAGGAGGATCACAAGTTCAAGGTCAGCCTCAGCAATTTAGTGAGGTCCTAAGCAACTTAGGGAGACCCTGTCTCAAAATGAAAAATAAAAGGGCTGGGGGTGTGGCTCAGTGGTAAAGCACCTCTGGGTTCAATCACCAGAATACTCCTCACCCCATTAAATATGAGGAGAAAAGCCATAGACTAGGAGTAATATCTACAAATCTTTCCTTTTTTTGGTGTGGGGGATCAAAACCATTAAAAATATTTTCAATACTTTGAAATTACTAATATAATTTACAGTCAATATTAGATTTCATAGTCTAAAATCAATACAAACAAAAATAAAGATAGGAAACCCAATAGAAAAATGAACAAGAGACTTGAGCTGGCAATTTATAATAGGGAATATCCAAAGATTCAGTAAACATTAAACTGCTTATTATTAATTGGAGTAATATAAATTAAAATTCAAGATAGTATTACTCTTTCTCCTCACTAGAATGGCTAAATTTGAAGAGACTGATCATACCAAGTGTAAAGGATATCCTTTTCTTTACCAGTGGGAATGTAAATTTGTACAAACCACTTTGGGAGATTATTAAGTAATATCTATTAAAGCTAAACTCAGCAATTCCATTTCTAGTTATATACACAGTAGATATGATATGTGTATAAAAAGACAGGTACAGGTATATTCATACAGCCTTATTCATGATGGCAAGTAAAAAGAAAGTTGAAAACAACCCAAATGTCCATCAAATGTAAAATAGATAATTATAGCATATGATTTTGTTAACTTTCTATCACTGTGACAAAATACCTCAGAAAATCAATTTATGAGGAGGAGAGATTTGTTTCTGAGGTTCCAGTCCACAGTCACTTGACTCTGTTGCTTTGGGCCTGTGGCAGCACAGAACATCATGGCAGAAGCCTGTGGTGGAGGAAATTGCTCACTTCAAGGTGACCAGGAAGCAGAAAAAGAGAGAGGAAGGAACCAATGTTCCATTATTCCCTCTAAGGGCAAGCCCCTGGTGACTTAGCTTCTTTCCATTAGGCCTGACCTCTTAAAGGTTCTACCACTTTCCAATACTGCCACAGGCTGGGGACCAATCCTTTAACACATAGGCCTTTGGAGGATATTCCAGATATGAACTATAGTAGTTATTGAATGAAACTGTATATAGCAATGAAAATGGATGAATGAATGAATCCAACCAACATGTTGAAATAAAAATAGCCAAGCACATTCATAAAAATTCACATTTCATGCATCAATTAATATAATGTTCAAACCCACAGAAAACTAATTTATGGTCTTAGAAGTTAGTTTTATGACTATCTTTGGGGATGAGAGGTAGGTAGTAATTTGAATGAGGCATATGCAGGCTTCTGGTAATGTTTATTTTCTTTACCTGTTTGGTGGTTATACAGGTATGTTTTCTTTGTGATGATTCACTGAGATTTGCACTTAGGATCTGTGAACATTTTTATATGTATTGCATGTCAATACAAATTTATTTAAAAAACAACAATGGCGATTTGTTAGGTCAGCAGAAAGCAATCAGGCTACCACTTGACTACATCAGTGACCTTTTTGTCTCAAGACTGCAACATTAGAATCCCCCTGGGCTGTGGGGGCCTTTAGAAATACTGATGACTGAATTCACCCTCTTTTGATTCTATTGAAATTGCTCTGGGATGGAGCCTGGATATCACGACGTTCCTAAAGCTCCCCGGGTGATTCCAATGTACTGTTAAGACTGAGAACTTTTTCAGTAACGTCTAACCACAAGCAAATGATGAGGACTGTCTTTTCAGCAACTTGAATAAAACTTCTTATCCTGCCCCCTGTGATTCTCAAAGAGCTAAGTCACTATCACGGTGGAAACTGGCATTCTGATACAGCACATCTTTAGGATATGGCAGCTGATTGAAGCATAAATGACAAAGAAAAAGAAATTTCAGATAATAAATGCTTGGAAGTTACTGAGTGCTAAATTTTTCATACATCATTTTTAGTCTTCATAATCATCTTTTAAGGTAAGTACAATTGTTCCCATTTTACAGATAAAGTAATTGATGCTCAGGGACATAAGTGTCTAGCCTAAGGTCACACCACTTGCTCGGTGATGGTGCTAGTATTTGAACTTGGGAATTGGAAATCATTCTGCCATCCTCCCTCCTGAGGCCTCAGTTCTAGGTATGAAACAAGATGATGAAGCAGATAAGAGAATCATGGTTGGCAAAATGGAGCTTTCATTCAGGTTGGCAAAGGCTGAGTTTGTTGCTAGCTGGGTCTCTAGATGGTTACGTCTTAGCAGGGAATTAGAAAATGTACCATGGGTGGAGATTTAGATTTGACTGTGTGTGTATATGTGTGTGTGTATGGGGGGGTTAGGTAAGGGAGAGGGAGAGAGAAGGAGAGAGTTAAGTATTGAGAGAAAAGGAAAAGAGTAGAGTGTAGTAGGAAATGAGGGTCAGGACAAGGAGATCTGGAAACAACATTTTATTAGTGGTGCCATGGCCCAGAGGGATGATTCCCAAAATCTGAGCCCCGAGCATAGCAGGGCTTTTGCTTTTATACATAATCAAGGCAAGAGAGTTGGGGCACTTCTATTAGAGGGTGCATTCTACATTCCTTGTATGGGTACAAGCTTGCTTAGGGACTCTTAGCACATACAGTTTAGGGGCTCTTAACTGCACTAAGTCTAAAGGGGGATTGTTCTATCCCCACTACATTGTTTCCTGCTTCTGCTATGGTGGTTATCTGTTATAGGTACCTGTTAACCACTGCCAGCCCCCATGGTTTAATGTTAGTATGCAGAGCTTCCGTGTGTCAGCATGCAAACCCACAGCCTGTTAGCTCTTAAATGCTAACATTTCCATTCTGTTCTACCACAAGAAGGAAAGGATGGAGTCAAAGAGAGAAAAAAGGTCATCAAAGGTTGGAAATCAGATAGAGCTGGATTTTAAAAGTCAGAGGAGAGTTTTCATGAGGTCAACATGAATATGTAGCAAATTCAGAAGTGGAAGCAGGTGAAGGACATATTGGGCTTGGTAAAGAAGAAGTAACTGGCCAGGTGTGGGGGGATTATGCATGCGCACCCATAATCCCAGCAGCTCAAGAGGTGGAGGCAAGAGGATCATGAGTTCAAAGCCAGCCTCAGCAACTTAGGCCTTAAGCAATTTAGCAAGACCCTACCTCAAAAGAAAATATAAAAAAGGACTGGGGATGCAGCTCAGTTTTTAAGCACCCCTGGGTTCAATCCCTAGTACCAAAACCAAAACAAAAATAAAAACAACAAAAAAGAAGCCACTGGAGATCTTTAAAAAGCAGTTTTGGCAGGATTGCGTGGGTAGAAGATGAGAGAATGGGTAAAAGGAGAAACAACGGGCATAAGCAAGTTTTGGGAAAAAAAGGAACAGTGAAGGAAAGAAGGGCATAGAATGGTATCTTGGCAGAGGGTTGGGATTGAGGGAAGAGAAGACAGAAAACAAAAGGAAGGTATGGGGGCTGTAGCTGTAGCTCAGTGGTAGAGTGCTTGCCTCGCATGTGTGAGGCACTGGTTTCAATCCTCAGCACCACATAAAAATAAATAAAGACACTGCATGTTCATCTACAATTAAATAAATACTTAAAAAAAGGAAAGTGTGCCTGTAGGGAGTGAACTGGGAAATGAATGCATGTGAGAAGGTGGATGACAGAAGGTCATGGGTATAGGTCTTGGGCTTTGGAAAAAGCACTGGCTGTCAGGGTGAATTCATATATTTCTTCCTCAAAAAAATGAGCAAAGAAAAAGAAAATTGGAGAAATGTGGAGAGATTTTAGGGATAGAGAGAAGGGGCCTGTAGGAAACTCACTTCGAATGGCTTTGACCTTCTTAGTAAAGTAGGAGGAGAATGATGTGTTCTGCTGCATATGACTGAGACAAGTGTTTATGTTCTTCCTTTCTGCTGAGTGTATAGAAGGAAGTGACAACTGTGGATGGGGAAAAATTCCTAAACATCTTTGTGGTCAGTTGGTTCAGTGTAGATGAACATAAGACTTTTTGGGCTTGGACAGAAAGTTGCCAAGTACCAAACACTTTATTTCCTCTGGGTGCCCCGACAGTGTACAGACCTAAGAACCCACCCAAAAGACCTTCTGATCATAGGCTGAGATTAGGTGACATCTGATAATCATTGAGGAGCTCACAGGTCAGAGGTGTGCAAGCCAGCCAAGTGGAAGCTCACTTTATGCTTTCTCTCATTATTTTTAGTTGTATCTTTGTCATTATTAATAAGCACTAACTAGGCAAAACCTGTGTTAGATTGTGCAGACTTGGCTGAGTAGGATTGGAGGGAATCTTCTTTCAAATTCCACACGCTAGTTGAATGTGGTAACTGCATAGTTCTGGAGGTGATGTGGCTCCCATGGTCACTCGTTGCTTGCTTTGGCCTGATGACCCATTGTATATATTTTCTTATGAAGCCACTCTTCTTGTGATTGTCCTTTACCCAAGTTCTGTGCCTGGACCTGTCTTCCAACCATTTGTATCTGATACCCTCACATAATTTTTGCCTCATGTGAAAACTATATCCTCTTTTGTTGCATCGATGAAACTACTTTTTAAAAATATCTAAAAAATTTCCCTGGCTAATTGAGCATTTAAGTCAGATATGAACAGTAAAGTAAGAAATGCTGTATTCTTTCTTTTGATCAAGACCAGAGTTGGCAATTTTTTCATAAAAAAAGAGTAATATTTTAGACTTTGCAGACCAATTTCTGTCGCAACTACCTCACTCTGCTGTTGTAGTGCAAAAGCAGTCACAGACAATATGACAATGAGTGGGCAGGGCTGTGCTTTGGTAAAACTTCTACACTGAAACAATTTGGGTGTATCACAAAGTATTCTTTTGATTTCTTTTCAGCCATTTAAAATATAAAAATCATTCTTAGTTCCTGCCCTATACAAAAAATAGACTGTGGACTATATTTGACTCATGAATTGTCGTTTGCTCATCCCTTTGTTAAAACCAAGACAGAGCTAGGAAGGCCAAGAACAAAAGTAAATGTCATCAGGGAACAGAGTTTTGGTTTGAGAAAAAATGGAATAAAAGTGGTATTTTTATCACATACATCATTGAATATGGTGTATTACTAAATACAATAGTTATATTTAAAGAAACATTTTATTAGTTAATAGGTACATTTTAATTTCCTAAAGCAATAAAGCACATTTATGCTTCCTAAAAGGTACATGTAGTGTATTTCTGTGTTCACTTGCAGTTTCCTTTAATCGTCCTACAAGAAAATGACATTGGTTAACTTGTTAGAATTTAATAATTGCTTGTTAAACCTAGCAATTTAGGATATGCTAGCTTGAAAATTTTTAATTTGAGAACTACGGCAAGTAAACTAACTTAAACACATCTGTGCAATTTAAGAAATGGTAATGATAATGAGAATATTGCCATGTGACTGCCCCCCCATGTCAAGAAATGGAAAAATATAGTACATTGCTGGTTTCCCCAAAGCACTATCAATTTTATATTGATGCAGTCATTCAATACATATCATATTGGGTCTTTTCTTCTTTTGCTCAACATTATTTTTGTAGGCATAATCCTTGCAGTTGTTTGCAGTTATAATTTTTTCAGGATAATATTGCGTTGAACTATTATATCAAAGTTTATTAATCCACTTAAATATTGATGGACATTTGGGTTATTTGTAGTTTTGAGCTATCATGTTGTTGTGCACTTTCTCATATATTTATCTAGGTATATATTTCTTTAGTGTACATAACTTAGAGTGAAATTGCTGGGTTGTAGACATGTGTCTCATCAGCTGTAACAGATACTGCCAAATTGTTTCCCTTAACAGTTGTATCATATTATACTTGTAGGGAAGTTTCTTCTTCTTCTTTTTACATCATTATTAGCACTTTAATGTAGTATGTAACAGTACAAAACTTTGAGAAGAATTGTCATATAAGTACTGGAATCATGGCTGGAAACCAACCCTAGGGCACTGTTGCTTTGCACTTCTTACTCTTCTCATTTCTGCTGTGCCAGGGGTGGCCTGTGAACCTCACCACGGCAGACCGTGTGTCTCCACTCCATGAGGCCTGTCTTGGAGGTCATCTGTCTTGTGCAAGTATTTTATTAAGGCATGGAGCTGAGGTAAGTGGAGGTCAAATAATATCCTAGAGACAAATATTATCTAAAAATGAAAAATGACTGTTTCTATCCCTTCTGAATAATTTCCAGCACTTTTGATGAGGCTTCTTTGAAATATGAAGAGTGGTGTTTTTCAAGAGTTATTATGTCCATCAAACTTGTTTACTGTAGTGATAGGTGAAATACTGATTTTTTTTTTTGCTGCAAAGTCATGCTTAGAGGCTCTAGCATTTTCTTTATCACCCACCACTAATAAATAGCTCCTATATTTCTCCTTTCATTACTATGGATGGAGGGTAGTGAGGTATTGTAGAAAGCATAAAATGTTTGGTTGGGATGGCTGGGGAGAAGGAAAAATCTCTGTGTGGTCTCTCATACTTTAGCAAACAGCCTCGGCTTATCAACATGGTGGTAGGGATTGCAGGAGTAGCAAAGAAGAGCAGGGTCTTTCTACATAATATTGGCTCCTGTCTTATTGGCCAAAATGATTCACATGGGCAAGCCTAGATTTGAGGATTGGAAAAATAGTCTCCATCTTGTGATGGGAGGAGTTGCAAAGGGATATGCATAGTGGGATAGAGAGAATCTGTGGCTATTCTTTCAAACCACAACAATAAAATAAGTATTAACACTAAGATGGTTGTTGGGTGCACAAAAAAGTGTTTCTCTTATGTATTTCTTTTGGGAAGAGAGGTAATCAAAAGAGGCTTCCTACAGACAATGATATCTAAGCTGACATTTAAAGTACCTATTGGAATTAGTCAGCTGAATGATGGGTTAGGGGAAGTGATGGGCCTTCCCATCCATGGGAACAGCAAATAAAAAGGCTTGGAAGTGAAGGTGAGCAAATTTTTCTGACTCATTCCTAATGGTGGGAGAGTAGAACATGAGCCACCTTATTGTCTTGAAATTATAGAGAGCCAGAGGTGAGTGCATCATGTGATTTATATCTGGGTTAGGGGAATTTATTCAAAACTGGGAAACAGGGCCAGGGCTGAGGTGAAGCAAGAGAGGCATCTACAGTGAAAACTTTATAGAGGTTCTTACTGTAGGGTTTTGTGCAACACCAAGAGTGAACATCTTAAAGTTTGTACTCTGCATTTATTTGTACCTCAATCAGATCCTGGCTTTGCTTGTAAATAGAATGTGAGAATAAATTCATTGCTTTCACAGTGTCATTTTTAACAGAATCATCAAACAATTATTTAGTGATATAGAAGAATGTGTCTGCATTTGGCTTTGCTATTTACTCTTTGATTGTAGCCCAAATATTAATCTGTAAATTTCTGTCTTAGTTTTAACATTATAAAAGATCACCCCCAAAATTATAGTTTTATGGTTTTTAGAACATTAGCTAGTTTTGTATCTATTAGCAAATATGTTTCAGCAGTCTGTTGGCTGACTATATAAATTATTTGAGCCAGCCTTACCATCTTACTGGTTCCCTTGTCAGTGAATGAGTTGGATAAGATCCTTGGCCTGTGTTAACTCTTATGTTTATAAGAAAATCATGTTTTTACATTTTTAAAAATTACTTTCTAGCAATTTTAGAAGACTACTATGGTTGCTGTGAGGAAATTGGATTGGTCCTGGATGAAAGTTTAAAATAAGATTAGTTTGGAAACTGAAAATCACTCTAACTAGGTTCAAAGTTCATGTTCCTGGGGAGGGCATGGAGGAGAAAGAACCTTCAGTAACATTCTTTCTGCCTTGCATTTGACATCTCATTCAGTTTTTCATAACAACCTTCTAGAATTTGTTATTTTCCTCCCCAATTTATAGCTGTGTGTAGCCTAGAGCTTTTTGTCCCCTTAGGTGAATGGCATGACTACAGACTGGCATACTCCCTTATTTAATGCCTGTATCAGTGGCAGCCAGGACTGTGTGAATTTGCTTTTGCTGCATGGAGCCAGCCCCCACCCTGAGAGTGACCTGGCATCCCCCATCCACGAGGCTGCTAAGAGAGGTAAATCTGTTGAGAATTTTAGGTTTTCCACCAAGTTTTTCCAGAGCATCTTACTGGTGAAAGAGGGAAGAAAAGGTATGTTTTAAAGCAGTAATTCTCAAAGTGGGGTCCTGATACTAGAAGCATCAGCATGAGGGGGTCTGCAAATGTAGATTCGGGCCACTCCAGCCCCATTGAATCAGTAACTCTGGGGGTGGGGCCTGACCATCTGTGTTTGATTTAACAAGCCCTCCAACTGATGATGATGTACAGCGAGTTTAAGAATCTCCCTATTAGAGCATTTGGAATGTTCACCATTATATTTCTGGAACAGGACTTGGTACCTAGTAGACTATCCATCTGTATTTGTGGAACAATATTGTTGAACCTGTGACCCCATAGAAATCAAGCCGTTTTATGAAACAAATTATATTCTATTTTAGGGCCTCAAGAAATAGTGTCTCAGGGCCACCAAAGTTTACCAAGTGAAACAAATTTTCAATTTGGGAACTATAAGATGTATATACAATTGGGGGAGGGTGATTCTTTTCATAAAGCCATGGGTTTTCACTGATATTCTTAACTCTGAGACAAAAAATAAAATTGCGAATTTTGCTTTTCTCTGATGTTTAGTATTGTCATCATCATCATGATTATATTTTGCCAGTGGGCTTTCTGTTTCCCCAGTGGCTTTCACAGAATAGCTTCCCAACCCATATGATAATTGCCTACCAAAACATTGACATACATTTATCTATCTATCTATCTATCTATCTATCTATCTATCTCTCTATCATACTGGGGATTGAACCAGGGGCACTTATTCACTGAGCTACATCCCTAACCCTTTTAATTTTGAGACAGGATCTCACAAAGTTGCTGAGGCTGGCTTTGAACTCGTGATCCTATTGCCTCAGCCTCCAGAGCCTCTGGGATTATAGACATGTGCCACCATGCCTGGTGACATTTATTTATTAAGGGACACACTAATTTATCACATTCAGTGGATACATATAGCTAAAATGGTATAACTTGAGAAACATAGAGGAGCAATGTTTAAGCAATGTCATTCTAAACAATGGAAGAGTGATTCAGCTTTCACTATACCTAGTTTACCAGACTGGACCCTGCTACTATGGGATTTTCCACCTTCTTCTAAGCCGGGCCTGTGCCCACTCTGGCCTGTTTTTCCAAGGCCTAGCCCTGCTGAGGTTGTAAGTTTCCTTCCTTGTCTTTTGACCCACATCATTACTATTTCTTCTTTAGGTCCATCTTCAATCCCTGTTCCTCCCTAGCTCTCCCCAACTCAGACCAATTACAAAACCACAAACAATTTAAACATGTGGATGATTGCTAGTTGTTTACCATGGCTAGGAAGCTCAAGTGCAGTTCCACATACAGTTACAAATCACAAGTTGTGTTTAAAATCATTCATTATTCTATATGCAGGAAATCACTTTTGATCCCTGGCTATGTTGCTGACAAATTTAAACATGCAAAAATGAGGACAGTGTTGTTTCCTTAGCCAAGGGAACACGTGCTATAACTATTTACTCCTACTTTGGACTGTAGGCCATGTGGAGTGCATTGAGTCTCTTGCAGCTCATGGGGGCAACATTGACCATGACATCAGCCACCTGGGCACGCCCCTCTATTTGGCTTGTGAAAACCAGCAGATAGCCTGTGTCAAGAAGCTTCTGGAGGCAGGTAAGACAAAAACCAAAAAGGAGAGAAAATGAAAAGTAAATTAAATGTATTTAAAAAATCTTTCTATTGTAGCAGAGGAAAGAGTACAGGCAGTGGAGTTGGGCCAGATCAGATTTCGTACTCATTGTGCTTCTATGGGGAGTTATTTTATTTTGTTGGAACTTTAGTTCTTTCACTTGTAATCAGGTTGATGATGATGATGATGATGATGATGATGATGATACCTCCTCCCAGGGGTGGTCCTCCATGACCACTAGTTTCTCTTTCCTCTGCCCAATCTATAAGTAGGCCCTGCATAACTTGCAATGCTGCTGGATTTGGGTTGAATCCTCCAATTTGGGTCCATCTTCACCAGTTCTCTTTATTTGGAAATTGAACTTGCTCAATTAACCTGTTGTACATATTTTCATTGAAAAGGCCTCATTTTCCTCTTCACTTCACTGCTGTTGTCTAGCCCCCTTCTCACCATTTTATCAAATTTTAATTATTTTAATCCTATTCATTTTTTTTTTTTAAACTCCAGGAGTCTCTCCTCCCCACTGAATGAGTTCTTACAGGTTTTTTTTTTTGGCCTTCCATTCATTTGGCAGCCATTACTATGAATTAGGAGATTCATTCATTCTCTGTTTTTCCTCTTTCCATCACCCCAGATAGATATTTTTTTTTTCTCCTCACATTTTTTTTGTGCAGTATGGTTGCACACAATGGTGGGATTTATTGTTACATGCACACAATATAACAATATAATTTGGCCAGTATCACTCCCTTGAACTTCCCCTTCTTCCACCTTTTGGTCCCTTTCCTTTCTTCTGCTGATCTCCCCTTGATTTTCATGAGATTCACCCCTTTCCCTTTTTCCTCTGGAGCTTCCACATATGAGAGAAAATATACAACCCTTGACCTTCTGGGTCTGGCTTATTTCACTTAACAAAATGGTTCTTCCATTTTCCTTCAAATGATATAATTTCATTTTTCTTTATCACCCTAAATAGATTTTAAGCTACTAGCCAGGAAAGGGCCATATTTGTCATTCCTCAATTCAGTTAACATTTGTTGAGTGGATATAGATTCTAATTTTGCTGCATGCACAGCAGCATCTCAGGCAAAGAAAGCCACGTGTCCCCACATGTCACATCAAGAGCCAAGATCTGGACCAGGTGGGGATTTGTCAAAACTATTGGTATGGAATTAGGTGGAGATGGTCTTAGAAATACACCTTATTCCTGAAGAGGAGACTTGGTCACCTTCCCTGCGATCTTGCAATTGGTTCTCTCAACATAGGTGATGTCTTCATGAGTTGATTGCTTTTTATAGTCCAAATTCCACAGTTTGAAGACCCAGGTTTAAAAACCTGTGGTGATTGTTCAGTATATGAATTTAGCTGCTTGGTGTATGCAAGACTTTAGCATCTGTTCTCCTTCTCAGCTTATACTGGCCAGTACTTAGACTATTTAAATAATGAATGTGCAGCTTTCATGCCACCAGGATTTTTCTTGTATGTATCATGCTGATGTATAATGCTCAGTGGCACAGTTTTTCACTTAATATGTACAGCTCATGCTGTACATTCAGGCATTCAAATGATTTTCTCATAATATTAAGTAGAATCAAATGATCAAATTGACATGCTCACCATGGATCAGCTTTCTTAGAGAATTTTGAGGCTCAGTGCTTTGAGAAATGGGATGATTGGACTCTGCTCCTTGGCTGACCCTCTTTTGTTCTTATGACTATTTAGGAGCAGGTGTGAACAAAGGCAAAGGTCTGGATTCCCCTCTCCATCTAGTGGCCAGGATTTCGAGTGAGGAGTTGGCATGCCTGCTCATGGACTTTGGAGCAGACACCAGGGCTAAGAATGCTGAAGGCAAACGTCCAGTGGAGCTGTTGCCTCGAGAAAGCCCTCTGACCCAGCTCTTCTTGGAGAGAGAAGGTGCTTCTCCTTTGCCTGAACTTAAGCTCTAATCCATAAAGGCTCCTTCCAGCCTTAGTAAGAGGCAGGTACTTACTAAGTTCTGACTAACAATCCTATACCAGTTTACCCTCTGCCATCACCAAATGTGGAGAAGTTATGACTAGTTAGTATTTAACAGGGTTATGTTGTGTTATTTATTTATGTTATGTTATTTTGCATGTCAGAGACATGCTGTTGGGGATGTTCTAATATTCATGTATGTAGTAGTCCAGTTTTCAAAGAATTAAGTTACTAATTAAGAATTTAAATATTAAAGTTATCTAAAACATACTTTAGAATGATGCAGCAGAATCCTTTTTGGTGTTCCAGGATGCTCCAGGATGTATTATTGTACCACAGATGGGACAAACTAGTGGACATTTGATTTGTGGGATTAAAATGCACCTAACAAAGAGTTTGGGGTATTTCTTTAATAATTCACACCATTTCAGAGACATTTACTATTATAAGTGAACCAACAATAATCATACTCCTCCATAAATAAGAACTGACAATCTTAACCCAAAGAGATAAACATTGTGGTTCAATGGTGTGTACGGGAGGAGGGGTACTTTCCTGGGATGTGGGCTAGGACAGGGAACAAAGACCTTTCAGGTTGGGGAGACACCTCATTACAATCTTAATTGTTCTAGAGGCAATTCAGCAGCCAGGTCAGGACCTACTTTCTTAATGGAGTGTTGACTGTGTTAAGTTTCAGGGGTTGTTAGTTTTGAAGCAGACTTGCCCACCAGAAGATTTTTATGTCATGTAATCTGTGTTTTTTTTCTCCCCACATTCTACAAATTTGGGCCAGTTCCATGTAGAACTATATAAAGTAGGCCAAGAAATCCTTCCTCCTTCTCCATGGCCGCAGGGTACTTGCCATGTGAAGCTCCTATCATGGCACATGCCTGGACTCCCTGTTGGTGCTGGCAGGGCTAGGGAAGACTGACCCAGGCAGAAGGAACAATCAAACAGAGACACTTTTATGTTAAACAGTAAGATATTACTGGGCAATTCTATCTGCATTTTGATGATTTCTTATTTTCAAAAACTGCTATGCTTATACACAGGGCCGATTTCTCCCATAGTGCCTCAGGGCCCACAGAAATATCTTGATTTCTTTTAAAATCAGAAGGAAAAATGAATAAAATCCAATCTGGATTATATTCATCCTTATACCATCATAGTTGAAAAATATAATGTATAATATTTTTTTTTATTGGGAAAGGGGTCCAGAAAGGCAAAAGTGCCTCAGGGCTCCTTAAAGTCATAATGTGGGATGGATATATATATCTCCTGCTCTGTCAAATAATCTCATAAGATTTTCAAATGACCTTTACCAACTCTTTCTTTTCACTTTATTTCCCAAAGCCATTCCTAGAGACTTTGGTTACCTTTAATTCCTTTGCTTCACAGTTCACATGGTAACAGCATAGTCAAGGATACAGCAGGTTTATAAAGTGTAAATTCAAGGACTTGGGGCCTCTAGCTCAGTGGTAAAGCACAAGCCTAGCATGCACAAGGCCCCGAGTTCCATCCCCAGCACCATAAATAAACAGATAAATAGCTAAAGTATAATTTGCCCCTGGAGAGAATGATGGGTTTTGTCTCCATGCATCACTTTTGGGATTCTGGTGAGGTCACCTCCTAACAGGCCAAAAACTCACCGGAAATGGTGCCAGACAAGTGCAGAAAGTTGGATGTGCAAATTGAATGCAGCAATTTCTGTCTGGATGTCCCTGTCGATTCAGTCCACCTGTTTCTCTGTGCTCAGGGAAGCGGCTTAATTCAATTACCATCGTCTTTCAATGGTGTAGTGACAGGAACATCAGGTGAAACACAACCACGTTCTGAATTGGGCTCTGCATGGTCGTTAGAAAAGGCAGGATGTCCCCTTCTTCAGAGGGAAGGGAAAGGATTTCAAGAATTTCACTATTCTTTTATTTTCTTAATTCTTTTCTCCTCCTCCTCTTCCTCCTCTTCCTTCCTCCTCCTCTTCCTCCTCTCCCCTCCTCCTCCTCCTTCCTCCTCCCCCTCCTCCTCCTACTACTACTAAGGATTGAACTCAGGGGCACTCGACCACTGAGCCACATCCCCAGCACAATTCTGTATTTTATTTAGAGACAGGGTCTCACTGAGATGCTTAGCACCTCGCTAAATTGCTGAGGCTGGCTTTGAACTTGTGATCCTCCTGACTCAGCCTCCCAAGCCACTGGCATTACAGGTGCACCAGTGTGCCCGGCTTCACTATTCTTGATAAGCAGCTAAACCAGTGTTTGTTCATGGAACACAATAAGAACTAAACATGACTCTCTCAGCCCAGCATGACAGGAACCCTTCACCCCAAATGCACTTTGGCCTTGAAGCATCATGAGTATTGCAGGGAGAAAAAAGGAAATCAAGACCCAAAGGACTATGTCAATTCATAAATACAGTTAAAACTGATTTTATTACATACAACTGCTTGTATACAAAGTATATAAGTACCATTCAGATCTTCAATCATGCATTTAGGATACTTGTGCATGATGAATAAGTAAATAAATAAAAAAAAACTGATTTTATTATTGAGCAAAGTAGGTGCCAGCAAGTGGCTACAAAACTGTAGTGGATTTTCAGCTCTGTTTATATGGAATTAGAACTACAGTTGTAATCATCCTACATTCAGTAAAAAGTCAGCAGCCATTCTTTTTTTAATTAGAGCTTTATAGTTATACATAGTAGTTGAGTTCATCCTGACAAACTCATACATTCATGGAATTCATTGATTTCAGTTCATGATCCCTCTTTTCTCCTTCCTCTATTCTACTAGACTTCCTTTCACTCGTCTGTTAATTTGCATTTGATTGGTTCTTTCCGTTTTCCTATCTGTCCCTCCCCTTTCCTTTATTTTACTCTAGTTTTGCACACAAGAGAAAACATTTGACCTTTTAGTTTCTGAGTTGGGCTAATTTCATCTGAGCATGATGTTCTCCATTTTCATCCATTTATCTGCAAATGCCATAATTTCATTCTCTTTTTATGGCTGAGTAGAACTCCATCATATATGTAGACCACAATTTCTTAATTTATTCATCTATTGAGGGACACCTGGATTGATTCCATAATTCAGCTATTGTGAATTGTGCTGCTATAAATATCGAGGTGGCTGTATTGCTGGAGTATGCTGATTTTAAATCTTTTAGGTAAATATCAAGGAGTGAGATAGCTGGGTCATATAGTGGTTCCATCCCTAGATTTTTGAGGAATCTCCATACTGCTTTCCAGAATTGTTGTACTACTGCAGTCCCACCAACAATGTACAAATGATCCTTTCTCCCCACAACCTTGCCAGCATTTATTGTTGTTTGTATTCTCAATCACTACCATTCTGACAGGAGTGAAGTGAAACCTTAGTGTAGTTTAGATTTGCATTTCCCTGATTGCCAGAGATGTTGAACATTTTAAAAAATATTTTTTGGCCAATTTTGAGAAGTTTCTGTTTAGATCTTTTAGTCAGTAGCTATTTTGTTGTTATCAGTAGTTACATTGACCTTACTCTGATGTCATGCTTTCTATAATTCTCTATTGGGCTTGCTCTGAGGTCTTGTTCTTCATAATGCTTTTATCATCATCTCCTATAGTTGCCCCTGACAGTGTATCTAGCACACATGATGAATCACATCCTTTGATAATCCTTAGTGAGATTAGATTAAATTATACTTCCTGACAGTCTACTTTTTGCACTCAGTTAGTATATTCCTTGGATACATTGGACATAATCCAAAAGATGCCCTGAATTCCAACAGGGCCATTCAGAAAGTGCTGTTAGGGTCTGTCTTAAAATCTTGAGTTCGTTTTTTTAAATTAATTGTTTAGTTTGTTTTAATTAGTTATACATGAAAGTAGAATGCATTTATGTAATTTGATATGTCATACATAGATGGGATATAATTTCTCATTTTTCTGAATGTACATGTTGTAGAATCATATTGGTCATGCAGTCACATATATACATACAGTAATAATGTCTGTTTCATTCTACTATCCTTCCTATCCCCACATCCTCTCCCCCCCTTCACTTCCCTCTACATAATCTAAGGTATGCTATTCTTCTCCAGTGTCCCCTGCTTGAGTTCATTTTTAAAATTATATTTTTTTATTTCTACCTCTCCCTGTACTCCATCACCTGAGAGATGTGTAACTCAGTTTACCCTGTACCTTGTGGCAAGGCTGCAGGAAAAGAGAGGCCACAGTATCCTTTCAATTGCATCTTCAACCTTAGCTGCACAATAAAATGACCCAGGGCCCGTGCCTTTAAAAAATCCAGATGCACAAGCCCCAGGCAACAATTATTGAAGCAACATTTCTGGGATGGGGCCCAGCATCATGTAGTTTAAAGATCCCCATCCCCAGACAATTCCAAAGTGCAGCTTGGACTGTGGGCGACTGTTTTATGGAATTTTAAAAGGGTGTATAGCTTTCCTTTTCTTATAAAAAAAAATAACCCAAAGAGAATTTCCATTAAAATTTGATACAGGGAGTTGGGGTGGGGTGGAAAATCATTCCCCATCCTTTTACTCTCTAACAGGGTTTTTCAACCTTGGCATTATTGACAGTTTGGGTAAGTTGGGAGCTGTCCTGTACACTGCAGGATATTTAGTAGCATCCCTGGCTCTCTACCCATTAGATGCCAATAGCACATTATCCAAGCTCTGATAATCAAAAATGGCTTCTGACATTGCCCAATGTCCCCTGGGGTGCAAAGTACTTCTTCCCTTTCTCCCACCTGTCCTCTGTTGAAAGCCACCATCCTAAAACATAAACTCTTGGATGTTCCCCAGGCAAGGTTTATGCTGGTTCACTTTTTACCTATGAGTCGAAGCTTTATGATGGCTCTGAATACAGAGTATGAAAGCAAATCTGACTTAATAAGATAGCATACACTTGTGATTCACTGATAGCTCATTTTATTTGAATATCTTATAAATTGCTAAAATTATTAAAAAAAGACATGCTTACATCTTACCTTATTTTAAAGGTAAAAGACAACGGTGCCATTAAACATGATTTTTATTTTCATTATTAGAATTTTTGTGTAGCTGTTTAATTCCCAAATTAGTTTTCTTAAGCTTTTGTTAGTAAGGCTAAGTTTTAAGTTTCTTGCACTTGGTTCTAAATTAAAACCCAACGAGCTTATTTCAGTTAGATACCACAAGGGAGAGAACATGGCTTAAAAATGCCTTCCACAAAAAATGGAAAATAGTCTTACACAGTACCAGATTATTTACTTATAACAATATTATATCTCATATGCTTAAAATAGGAAAGGAAAAGCAGTCTTAGATCAGTGAAACCAGTGTGTGACTTGTCTCGTGATCTTTCCCCAGGGCCCCCTTCTTTGATGCAGTTATGCCGCCTGAGAATCCGGAAGTGCTTTGGAATCCAGCAGCATCATAAGATAACTGGACTCCTTCTCCCAGAGGAGCTGAAACGGTTTCTTCTACACCTTTAATTGTGTCAGGGGAACAGATTAAAAAACAATAGGGGAAACAATATATGTTGTGGCCACTGGAATTTAAAATAAAGAAATAAAGTTAGGTTTATAGAGCTATAGAGCTTGGCTAGTTTTTTTTTTTTTTTTATTCTTTTTTTTTTTTTTTTGGTGCTGGGGATCAAACCCAGGGCCTTGTGCATGCAAGGCAAGCACTCTACCAACTGAACTGTATCTCCAGCCCCTTTCTATTCTTAATAGAAACACATTAGGTACTTTATATTTTTGGTTGGAAGGCATGAAGATGTCTCCTGCCCTGACTTGAAAGAGTGTGTGTAATAATGGCTACTGTATTGAACATCTACTACGTGCCAAACACTAAGGAAGGAACATTTTATACATCATTAAAATTAGTCTTTACAGAAAGCCTACCAGGTGGGCACTGTATACTACCCTTCCAAGGTAATACACCAAAACTCAGGGAGATCAAGTAGAAAGGAGCTAGATTAAAATATAGGTTTTCTGATGTGAACCTGGGGAATTTTGACAGAGGCAGAATTTTCCAGTATTATTGTCCTGGCTCCATCTCTGTGATATGGGAATATAAAACATTTCTTTGTTTACCTTTTTTTTTAACTTTTCCTCTTATTATGAAAAAATTACTACACCTTAGTAGAGTGGAGGGGCAATTTTTTTTCTCAACCAAAATGTCATATACATGTTCAGCATGTTCTAGACTTGTGCTGTCCAATACAGTAGCCACTAACCCAGTAGTTCTCAGTTGTGTTTTTTGCTCCCCATCCAGAGGACATTTGGTAGTCTGGAGATACTTGTGTTGTCCCAACTGAGAGATTATGCTATGGGCATAGAGCATGTAGAGGCCAGGGATGCTGCTAACATCCTACAATACATAAGACAGCCCCTCATATACCACAAAGAATTATTCAGTTCAAAATGTAAATAGTGTCCGGGTTGGAAAAACCTGCACTACCTATATGTGACTAATCAAAAAAATTTAAATTAGTTAAAATTAGGTAAAATTAAGAAACCTGTTTCTGAATGTTATTAGCCACGTTATAATATCCACAACTTAGCTAGTGACTATTAAACTGAACAGATAGATATAGATCAGTGTAGAAATCTCTACTGGACAGCACTCTAAAGAAGCTCAATGAATGGGTTTTAAGTACTTTACAGCTTCAGATTTATGGGAAACCTGTGATGTAGTTTAGCACTGGTTGTAGTTTTAGTTCTGTCTCTGAGAAATGAATTTAGGGTTCTATTACATCAATAGAAAGAAAGAAAATACCGTAACTACTTAAGGAAAATCTATATCTGTAAGATGACATATGGCCTAGGTGATCTTTAAAGATATTTCCAATACATTTTTTCTGTGATTCTAAATTTAATTTGCTATGTGGAAAAAAAAAAAAAAAAAAAAAAAAAAAAAAAAAAACCCTCCAGAGTATTATCCTAAAATGCTCAACTAGTTCTCCCAGCAGGCGGCGCTGTTGTCACATGCTAACAAGCAAAAGAGTCGCTTCTCATAAATGATCCATCATAAAATGGTTAACAACAGAGACTGTGGAAATTTCCATTCAGGAATGACAACTTTGTGGCGATAGATTCCACTGACACCAGGTTTGCTTCTTTTCCAAAGTAGCCAGTAATTCAAATGTGGCTACAGAACCTCACTTCCTCCTTTTTGTTTTTTTTTTCTTAATTTGACCATATATACATTTAATGCTCAGAATAATGAACATCAGTATCTTGCCACTTGATAATTAATTTCATTTCATTAATTTGTTGAGTTCATTTACTTATGAACTTTCTAATGAGTGCCTGTGTCTCTGCCATACACTATTCTAGGCACACCAGGGTGACAACAATGAAGATATTTCACTTCCTGAATCTTACACTCTAGCCAAGAAATCTTTTCCCAAGGGACAAGAAGTTGTAGGCATTTTGCTATAGTTTTCTTTTTGAAAACATCAGTTTAAAAAATAGTCTGTTTTTTTCATATAAAATACATCAGACAGACCTTGGCTTATGTTAATGTTCCCTCAACTAAATCCACTGAGTTCAATCCATGATTGTAACAGAGTTACCAGAACAGCATTTTCTTCTTAAATATTCCAGGCAATTAACCAATCCATATAATAGATGGTCATCCTCACAAACAGGAAAAATACCATCACCACCTCTCTCATTGCAATTTAGGGAAAATTCAAGTTACTTCACTTAGCAATGCTCAGAAAGAAGATTCTATTTAAATAGCATACTTTTATGAGTCTAGATATGGTTATATTTATAAGTGACATACACCTTTGAGTGCTTTGTCATCCTAGTGTGGCAAAACCTCAAATTGTATCATCAAAGCTGGTTAAGTAACATTTAATAAACCCTACCTTCATGAATGATGGATATATACTTAGCTTCATGAAACCGTCTTTTAAAAATGGTAACCATTTTGTCTGTTTTTAGCTTGCAAACTTATGTATTTTGTAGACTAACCTCATGTTGCCATTATATTACATTTTGCTTGGTTTTATTCAGTAGAAACACTGGCTAGATAGTCCACATTGCTAGCACAATACATGTTATGATAAAAGAAGAAAATGAGAGGAAGGGACCAGGGAAGGATGACTATTTTTTATTCTGGGTTTGTAAAGGGCTGACTGACATGGTCTGATACTCCATGTACCAGACTAGAGTGATCAGTCATTAACCAGACACTAGGAGCTCCTAAACAAGGGATCAAGATGTGCTTAGCTCTCTATTCTGGGGCACAGGGTTGGGCCTTTATAATATGATAAAAGCCCAGCATTAGGGCTTCAGTGTAAGACCAGGTCAGCATCAAAAGCAACTAAATAACAGTTCCCATTTTAGAGGGGTTGCTAAAAACTAGGCATGATGCATTAGTGAATTTTAAGTATCCTCACAACTCCTATCCCCATTTCACAGATGGGGTGAAGAGGGGTTAAGGGACTTGCAAATAGACACAAAATTAGTAGATGGCAAAGCCAAAGTTTAATGCAGAAGCCAGAGCTCTTAACAATTACATACTCTGCCTTCCATTTTTTTCCCCATTCAGTCCCAAAGCTCTGGCCTCTGGGTCCTAAAAGCCCCCCTTCCTGATTTCCTAGTAGTTCTTGAAAAGTTGAGCCAGATTCAAGTCTGTAGGTCAAAGGTCTCAATGTGAAACTGGGAGGTTGTGCCAAGTTTAGGCCTAGACACCACATAGACCTTTCCCTAATCCTATGAGCCAGACTGAGAAACTCCAAACTTGCTGCCTCTAAGGATGAGTTAGCCTTGTGTTGCCAGTGATGTTGGTGGGCACAGAATGAGTCTTCCCATGAGCTCAACTTGGCATGACAAATGAACTTTTTTTTCCTGAACTGAGAATATTTTGGACCAAATTTGTCAGTGATACTGGTAAAATCTTTCCCTGTAATGTGGTAGGGCAGAGGAGAAGCTGCCTGGACTTAGGATGATACCGAATGCTCATGTACTTGTGTATGTTTTTATTTTTGTCTCTCTCTTTCTTGGCCTTTCTTTCCTGCCATACTAGTTTTCTACTGCAGAGTAACAAATTATCACACATTTAGTGACTTAACACAAATTAATCATATCATAGTTTCTATAGGTCAGAATTTTAGGCACAGGGTGGCTGGATTCTCTGTTCAGGCTCTCACAGGACTGACATCAAGGTGGTGGTCAGAGCAAAGGTTTTTTATCTGGGGCTCACAGATCTTTTTCCAAGCTCACTTGTTGTTGGCAGAAATCAGTTCCTTGTGGTTGTTGGACTTAGGCCCCATTCTTACTGCTAGCTATCAGCCAGGGGCTGTTCTCAACATCTGGAGACCACCCAATTCCTTGCTATGTGACTGCCTCCATGGGAAGTTTGTGGCACGAATGTTGACTTTCTTGCAGGCCAGGTGGAATGCATCTTCTTGACTTTGTATTCCATGACCATGTAGAAAAAACTGTACCTCTATACATCATGCCTGATTAGATCAGGCCTAGTTGGATAATATTCTGACCTTAAGCTCAAGTGATTTGGGACCTTCATTACATCTACAAAATTTATTCATAGGAGAACCTAGATTAGTGTTTGAATAACTGGCAGAAGGCGTATGTACATCAGAGCCATAGAATCTTGGGAGCATCTTAGAATTCTTCCTACTACCCTTATTAATGGCTAATAGCCATCAATTTTTGTGTTTATTTGTCTCAAGTTCAATATATAATAATGATTTTGTTATTTCATCAAACATAAATATGATGCTTAATCTATGACTATGTTAGTATGGCTCTAAGAATTTCACAAACCTCAACCCATATAATACTCTATGATATAGTACTCTATCATAGGTACCATTACATCTATCTTACATCTAAAAATCTGAGGCACAGAGAAGTCAAGCAATTTCTCTAAGTTCGTACAACTTCTGTCAAGGGACAACATGTTTCCTTTAATCACATCAAACCTAGTTCATCAGATTTGGTGCTGAAGAATGAAGGCCCCCATGGGGACAGGAAATGAGACTTCTCAGCCTTGACTCCATTTCTTTTGGGGACTTCTTAGCAGTTTAAGGCCATTGGCATGCCTGCATAGGGGGTCAGATGTGGTAGTAGAGTGCTGTTCTCTCTTATGTTGTCCTTCATGACTCTTCAGTACATCTCAGTAGGTCAGTTCCAACTAGGAAGATATTTTACAAGAGGATTCTCTATAGTTTATGGAAACCAGAAGGGAAGCTGAGTAACATGCTTACAAAATGCAGCTAAGTTTGCCACAGGTCACCTCCTGGTCTAGATCTTGACCATCTTCCTTGGGACAGAAGACATCAGTCCCTTACCTTTCCTGATATCTCTTCAGTGCTTATCTCCACACCTGAGAGATTGAAGCTCAGAGAGGGACAGGGCTTCCTTTCTGTTCAAAGCCCAACTTCCACACCCTGGTTTTCTTTTAGATGCCCTGGTGATGTCACTGAGAGTGACCAGTTCCTATTAAGTGTGGCATGGAGTTACCCTGTGATCAAAGGAGACCAGTCTTATCAGATGGCTCTCAAAACAACTTCAAATGCCAGAGGCATATACCTTTGGAGGCAGGATAAGGGGCCTTCTGTTAGATGCAATCTGGAGGCTTGTTTTGGTGAGTGAAGAACAGGCACACCGAGGGCTTCCTTTGTCTTCCTCTGATCCTGCCTTTCAAGATATTTGGGCTTGCACTGAAGAAGGCAATTTCAGATTTGCTGATGCCTTGGGCTTATCTTGAGGGACATGGCAAGAATCCTTGTCACAGTCCTCTCAGTACAGAAAAGAGTTCAACCACTGTGCTGTAGTCTCCACAATGTGATAGAGGAAAAGAACACTCTACTGCCTAATACACCCTCAAGACCTTTAGACTCCTTCAAGTGTATAAATTCTCACTGATTTGACAAGATTGATTTTCTACCCTTTACTTTGCAAAATCCATTGTGAGACCGAAGCAAGTAAAATTGATTTCCGCTCACTTTCTTCCCCACCCAAGGCCTCTTTGCTCACTCTTGGTGATATGAGATTTTCTAACTTTCTATGCCCTTTTTGAAAAGCTTGGGGTGTGTGTGTGTGTGTTTACTTTTTTCTTCCTTTTTTTTTTTTTGAGTACATGATATCAGATGTTTCCACAGGCTGGTGCAGGAATTTTAACATGATATCCTAGGTGTTTGAGCTTCGTAAGTTCAAGAAGACACCTCTGTTGTAGCATAGTTGGAAGCCTAAGTATTTGCATTGCAAATATTTGGCTATGACCAGGAAGACTGAGGATGGTATCACCCTGCTTTTCATTGAATTCACATTTTGTACATTTCATTTAAATAAGAATGCACCAGAAATCCACTAGCAAAAATTTATTCCTCTGAGTTGCATTGTACAGAATCAGATGTAGTGGATCTGTATCTTACTTTTCAGCATAGGATATAAAGAATGCCTTAATTCTTTTAGTTCTCTGAAATGAATTTACTTGGTCCTGAACCATCATCAGCCTGGCTGGAGATTCAATTTCAGTCAAAATACAGACCCCATTGAAGGGTAAAGCGGAGATCTCAAGGGCCTTGTGTTGCCCCAGACAAGCAAGAAAGGATCTCTGGACACTTGTGATATTTGTTGTTAAGGCTCATGTGGTTCCTTGGAGGCAGAAATCTCTGAGGCAGCCATGCAACCTAATGCTCAGGTTGAGGATAAGATTTGGCCTTCCTAGAGGGATCCTGCAGCCATTTTCTCTCTCAATCCTATGCCACCTCTCCAAGTTGTTGTGTCAGAAGGAGACATGAGTACCTGCTTCTGGGACCCACCTCCAAATCCCAGTTCCCTTTAAGTCTTGGGGAATTAGTGTCTCCCCATGTTAGTGCTCCGTCCCTTTCAGCTCTGGCAAGATCTAGCATGATCTCCTTAGTGATTTGCAGAAATGCAAACAAGAAACTGGGTACTCTATGCAGAAAGTGCCTGTCTTTAGGGAACCACAGCCTTCAACTCTGCAGCACAAATGTTTCTGAACCCAGTGAAATATAAACTTAGATAGTTTCTATTTCCTAGTTAAACAGAAACAGTGAGTATGGAGAGGTGACTTTGGGGGGTTGAAGAACAGAAAAGATGTAAACTAGTTGCAAGAGAGGAAAAATGAACTTTTCTAGAAACATGTGGTAGGACTGTTAAATATGCTCAACACCCACATGAGATCTGTGGTCATGGTTGTGATTTTCCTCCAGCCACACTCAGTGCTCAAGAACAGCTGTGGCATAGGTGAAGAACTGGGAAAGTGAGATAGTGGAATTAAGGGGCGTGCACAAGGGTATGATTTCTGTCTAAACTGGGCAAGTAAGGTTGGGTGAATGGGGAGGGCAAGGCTGGTGGACAGAGAAAAAGTGGTAGGATCAATAGATTGGAAGTCCCAGTGGTCTCAGGGAGCCAAGGAAATATTGTTATCTGGAGCACTAGAATAAGGTAATTAGAGGAGGAGGACTGATAGTTAGTGAGAACATTGAAGGCAAGATTTTAGAGGTAGTTTGGTTATTGCAGATGACAGCCTATGGGGAAAAGTGAGCAAATTGAGTAGATGAAAAGGTCATTGGAGGTGAAGACTCCAAGGGACAGAAAAACTAGGATGCAGGGTGAATTGTCTTCTCTGTGAGTAGAAAAGTTGCCAAGAACAATAGCAAGTATAAAAGAGTAAGAGGAAAATGGAGCTGGGTGTGGCAGTTTATGCCTGTAATCCCAGCGGCTCAGGAGACTGAGACAGGAGGATGATGGGTTCAAAGTCAGCCTCAGCAACAGCGAGACACTAAGCAACTCAGTGAGACCCTGTCTCTAAATAAAATACAAAATATGGCCACAGCTCAGTGGTCGAGTGTCCCTGAGTTCAATCCCTGGTAGTTCAATCCCCTGGAGTTCAATCCGTCTCCCCCACAAAAAAGAGGAAAATGGAGAGCTAGGTCTAAAAATCAGATGTTTCTTTATGATCACAACAAAATGGGGTAATGGATTATAGTCTGTGATGGTATATATTTAAAATAAGTTGGGTGTTTGAGGAAGAAGGAAGAGAAGTGATCAAAAAACAGGTTGGCAAACTATGGTTGGCAGACCAACTCTACCTTTCCTTCTGTTTTGTAAGTAAAACGTTACCAGTACACAGCTGTAACCATCATGTACATATTGTCTATGGCTGTTTTGGCACTACAGCAGAGTTGAATAATTGTAACAGAGATAACAGGCCTGAAAAAAACTAAGTTATTTATTATCGGGTCCTTCACAGAAAAAAAAATTTCTGACCTCTGCTCCCGAATTAGCAGTGAAGAACAAAAATATTAACCTCATAGTGAGAAGTAAGCAAAATTAATATTACGATGATTTTTCTTGCCACACAAATGTCAAATCCTCTGTACCTTTCTGTCTGGGTCTGCTCTAGGTTACCAGATCAACCATTTTCACTCAACTGATTTTTTTCCACAGTGAATCAACTTATTAGATGACAGAATGTCTGACTGCTTTAGCTTTGTACATGGATGGATATATTTTTCCTTTTAAGTCCAAGCCAGCTTAGGTAATCATTTTACAGGAGTAAATTTCATAATGTGCAAATCCCGATCATTATTCATTAAAAAAAATAACTTCAGGCTGTGGCACTCTTTGGCTTGTTAGAGTACTGAGGAAAAATGCTAGTGGCTTTGTCTTCCACCTCAATTTTCCTGTCCCACCTTATTTTGTTCCCTGTTGTTAGTCTTGAGAATGGAAAACTGTCCTACATGGCTTTGCTCACTTTCTAATGAGACACACATGGACAGCATTCCCAGGGTAGTGAATCTGTAGGACTGCCAGTGGTGACTCACATTCCTTCTCTGGAAGATTTAAATCAAGTGATTCAGTCACTCAAGAGAATGAGCAACTGAGTTAAGTTAATGGTGGGACCACAGAGTAAATATTTATGTATGGGTATCATTAAACTTCCTGAAACTATCTTCATTCCTGCTTCTCCTGGAACTTGGAATCTATACAGATCCCTGTTCCATGAGATCTTTATCCTTTATTCAAACTAGCTGGAGTAGATTATATTCCTTATAGCCAAATGATTACTAAAAGATTGTGAATGCCATGTTCTTGGTCATAAGTGAATCCATTGGCTTTTCTCTCCCAGGATTTCAGATAGGATGTGTTCCCAAAGACAGTAGGTTTTTATTCCCTTTGTTATACAAAGAAAAGAATATGGAGGGAGCAGCACAAATGCAAGCCAATCTTTGCTCTTTGGAGACCACTGATGGCATGAACCCAACTGAAACAGTCAATAGGTAAACAGTCTGTAACAGATATACTTGTCTAGCCTTAATATAAAACCAATGTTTGAATAGTAAGGGTTACTGGGGTCAATTGTCAAAGGGGAGGGAAGGCAAAGGAGGGGATTGGGGGGGGTAGGTAAGACAGTGGAATGAGATGGGCATCATTACCCTAAGTACATGTATGAAGACAAAAATGGTGTGACTGACTTACTTTGTGTACAAATAGAGATAGGAAAAATTGTGCTCTATATGTGTAATGTGAATTGTAATGCATTCTGCTGTCATATATAACAAATTAAATTTAAAAAAATGAAAAAAATATTGTCATTCAAGGAAATTCTAGGGATTCCTTGAAGTTGAGAGTGAGGGTTTGAGGCACAAATTGATTTTCTTGGAAGATTTTATGAGCTAGAAATATCATGTCGGCCTTTTTCCTCTCTGCATTTTCCAGAATGTACCATGGTGTTTGTAGAAGTGTATTTTGAATGTGACTGTCTCTTGGAACTAACTGATGATGATGGAATTTTTTTTTAAAAATTCCTGCACAGCCCATATATTCCAACAGTTAGTGATGGAAACAATCCCTGTTGTGCCCTTTGGTTCATTAATAAGTTCTTTTGATCCCATCACTTCCTTTGTTGGTTTGGTTTAATGAAAATGCACTCTGATGTTTGGGGATTTAGAAGAAGAAAGGAAGAACCAAACATATACCAGTGCCAGCTATAGAGAAGATGCTACAACAGGGATTTGGAAAGTTGGACCAGCAGGATTCCTGATGTCTCAGGTTCTAAGGCTTTAGATGTATTCTCTTTCCCTTGCCTGGCCAATGGTGACTCCTTTCCCTTTGACTAATGAATAAGCCGTTTTATGTCTTTAGTTCAATAATCTGTGGATTGAAGGCAGATGTTCCACAATGGATCCCCACTAGTGGTGGTGATGCCAAATTGGTTGTTAAATGAAGCTGGAAGATCATTTTCCTTGGGCTGTGAATTTCTGTGTCTCTTATGATTTCCATTCTGGGTCAGTACTGAAGACAGCCACTTTAGGAGAGAGGAAACTTTAGTCTGACATGAAACTTCCAGCTGCATTATGTTGGAAGAAGTTATCAAAACAAATCAGTTTTTCTGTAAGCTTTCATATTCTTAGGCTTGTCGTAGTGGGCAGAGGTCCCTCTTCAAGTGGAGAGTCATAGAATAATGAGCTTCTCTGGACTAGTTTCTTAGTCACAAAAAGAATGACTCAGAAATTAGTGAGGAGGCTCCCCCCATGTGGAATAACAGGGCAATATTTGGCATATGGCTGCTCTCAATATAGAAGACCCACTTTAACACAAACTAAAAAAATAATACTCAACCTGACTACATAATAACAACACAATGACATTTTAGTTTTGTCAATTTTGGCCTGGACAATAACATTTGATGCTGGTAAAATATCTAACATCCAAAATTCCAGGAAATATAAAGCATTTGATTTGTAGTGTTTCACAATTTCTGTGGTATAAATATGCCTACAATGGCCAATTTCAAGCTTACCAATATGATGTCATTGAATGCAGAATTTGGGAACAAATTTGCACAGTCAGATTTTAGAAGCTAATATCTGCTGGCTCCAGATATGACTGTCCTCTAGGGATAGTTAGGTCATACACAATGATGTTGGCTCCTGTCAACTACTTTAGAAGAGTATCACGTGGTGGGATGCAAGGGAGTCATTTTAATGATGTCCCTTTCAACTGTGCCTCACCATTATGGCTTAAACACAAGCTGAGGATGAGGCTATTTAATTCAATGAGTATTTGGTCACTCTAGTTGAATTGTGCATGACCTCCTATTGTTTAACTTCTTTATTGTGGCAATACAGAATTATGGAACTTTGCATTGGTGTGGGGGGTGTGCCACATTGGGGGAAAGCCCTTGTTTCTATCTCAAGGTCTTCCAGTTATTAGCTATTTCACTCTTGGGCAAATCATATGCCATCTGACCCTTCTCTCTTCTTCCAAACAACTTATGAATAGCAGTCAGGTGCTAGCTTCAAAAGCAAACCTATAATGTTATGTATTTTACTATTCAACTTTTCTACTTTCTTTCTGAAAGTTTAAACAATAGGACAAAGAATGGAAGACAGGAACAAGTTGTCAGCAAACTCACCAAGCCTTGAGCAAATTGCATAGTCTCCTCTGAAAGGATTTCACTGCCTTGACAGTTAAAAATGTTTTTTCCCTATAATTCAAAAGAAATGAATATAATTTGCTCATTGAAATTACCAATCACTTTTGAATTCACTAATCCTTTATAATATAGTTCAGAGCAGATGTTCTCAAACTGTAAAATTACACACAGAAATTCAAAAAGTACTGATTCTCTAGACCCTACCCCAGACCTGATGATTTTGAATCCCAGTCATGGTGTGGAATGGAGAGGAAGGGCATATATGTTTAATATTTTTGCAATGCTACTAATTGAACTCAGGGCCTCACACATGCTAGACAAGCAATCTACCACTGAGCTACCCTGGACCCTAGACTCTATATTCTTAAAAACCTCCTCAGATGATTCTGATACACAATCATCATCTGGAAATCATGCTTTAGAGCAAGGAAGGGCTTTGTTATTGTTCAACTGGGCAACACTCAAAGTTAATCTGTATTTTCTATATCAGAAAATGGAGGCATTTACAAATTAATGTTTCCAATGATGAGAAGCCAAAGCTCTGAGTCAGTGGTCTATCAAAGCATCTCACCATCAAACTTTTAGATCCCCATATTTCTCTGCTAATGTCCCTGACTGACAAACTCTGTGGTGCCTGCCAACTGCAGCCATGTTGTTCTCCCACTCCTCAAGCAAAGTCCCTGAAAGACAAAACCTTTTGAAAGTATTAGGGAAACTCAAAGAGATGCTACACCTGGGTGATTCTGATTGCCTTTGGATGCTGAAATAGCTGTCAGAAAGAGAAGCTCTTAGCTACTTGCATCCTTTCATGGACATCAGTTTTTTAGTCTTTGAGTCAATGTAGATTATGTGCATCAATTCCTATTGCAGCTGGCTGTCAGTTAACATCTCTGTCCCTTATGATAACTGACTTGAGTATAATCAGCAGGTGAACACACTCTTTATCATTGTCCATCTTTCTAAGCTTCTGTGTATTGATTTTCAGCTTCAGAGCTGAGCCAAAACAGCCTTGAACTTTAAGTGATTTTCTACTCTGCATCTTTCTTCAATTCATTCATTTATTCATTGAATATTTGTAGAAAGTCTGCTATGGTCCAGACAATGGAGATACTGCAGTAAAATAAAATAAACCAGAAACCCAACTCTCATTGAATCTGTCAATGGGAGGATGACAAAAAGTAGCAAAGTAATAACAAATAAATATGTAATATGATGAATGAAATAAGTAAAATACATGGTATGCTAAATAATGATAAGCACAATGAACACAAGTAAACTGGAGACAAGGAAGAGGGAGATTTGGTGGTAGGAATTTTGCCCTAATAATGGTGGCAGTAAGGAAGGACCTGATTGCTAGAGACTCACTGGACCCTAAATGACAGTGCTTAAAATTCTGGAGTTTATTACAGAAAAAATTATATGGTTGAGAAAGAGCCTTAAGAAAAGGATATACATCACAGCCATAGGCTATCTTAAATGAGGAATCTGGAGAGGTGAAGGGGAGGGATGTGCTATCTTCCTTGTGAAAGGACCATAGCAGAACACATTCTTTGTTTTTCAACCAGGAGCCATACATGTGTACATGGTACCAGAGAACCCAAAATGGAGTTTTGGTTCGAGTTTAAAAAATATTTTGCTGGTTATTTGATGCATATTCCTGCTACATAACCAGTCTTAACAGTTGAGACCTCGGAGAGTCTCACCATGACCAGGTTCAGATCATCAATCTTACTGTTATCAATAAACAATGTTGACAAGTTGATACAAACCTCTCCTAAACTCCTTGTACTCATGATTACACAGCAGCATTATTAATCAATAGGCTTCATACTTTGGTCAGGGGTCACTGCCATATAGCTACATTTCTTATTTCAACAGAACAACTTAGGCCAGTTTCAAGCAGGCTGCAATTAACTCTCAGAACACAGATTGCAATTCTAAGTAACAACTCTAAATTCTAAATTGCAATTCTAAACAGCAGGTCAAAATCTCAAGGCGGTTACAGATTTAGCCATGAAAAACTCTTTGGGCAGGTTTTTTTCCCCCAGTCATGGAGATCAGCCAATGCAAAGATCCTTAGGCTTGATCAGAGAAAAACAAGGGGGTTTCTGAAGTCAAGACTGAATGAATGATGGGGAAACTTAGTAGACGATCTCAAAGATGTAATTGGCAGATGCTGAATGGAAATCTGAATTCCATGGTCTTCAAATGTTTTACAACTCTGCCTTGAGTTCCCTTTGTGTTACATTGGAATATGCTAGTCACATAATAGGGATTCTTTAACCTGGAAGTCTATGGACAGAATCTCTCAATCCCATAAATGTAAATTTTAAAGCGTCTTATATTTAGTCACCTCTAACTGAAATTGAGCATTTCTTTCCACTAGGAATGCAGGCAACCACAATAGTCTTAGCAGTACTTATAACTTTTCCATTCATATCACAGAGATTTTTATATCAGATTACAGTTGTAAATATTCTGAAATATCTTTTATGCTCATCACTTCTTTGAAGTTACCGTAGTTATTAACCTGATGCAACAGTATACATGATCATGGTCTTTCTATCTTCAGATCAAATGATGAAGTCGAATGTTTTCATAACCGGTGATTAATGCAGAAAACTCTGGAACATTCTGATGTCGCGAAGAGATTATTTTGGTCTTCTAAAATGAGCTATGAAATTTAAATTCCATTTTCCACAATGTATCTCTAGAGATTAGCTTTTTAACAGGGGTACCAATTTAAACAAAAAATTGATATTGACTGCATATTTAACATGATGTGCCTCCAATCTTATCAAAGATCATTCCACAGTTGATTGTGCTCTTTGAAATTAAGCAACAACAGCTTTCATGTAATAATGTCTTTTAAAAATTCTGTAACTTGCATATATTTATCATATTATTAGTTATGGTGATAACAAAGAAGCACTTACATTACTATACTATGAATGTATTCATTTAGTGTAGTTTTGGAGATTGATTGAAATATACTTCATATATAACTCATAGAACTTTACTAGTTTCCAAAAGAAAAACAATGATCTCAGAAAGAACATTTCCTATTAGTCGTTCCAAACAGATATGCAAAATGTCCAGGATAACAGCTGGGGTCTTGAGAAATTGAATTTTCCAGTGCCAGGTAAGGTTGATGAGGTATTAGCTCCTGAATGGAATACACCATATAAGATTTGACAAGCTTGAATTAATACCTAATGTTCTTGAAAGGGGTGGGAAATGATTAGAGAGCAATCAGGGAGGGTTCCCAAAGAGGCCACAGACAATGTGAAAGCAGATAAATATGAAAATACATCCCATTAGCAGGTCATGAGTGGACTGGAATGGGCTTGTTATTGCTGAGGGTAAAATGAAAGCTTAAGGAGATGTGTGAACACAGCAGGAGAACAGCATCAATGCTGATTTTTCTCTCTCAGGTAACCACAGATTTTATTTATAGTGCTCGGCCATTCAGAAATGTTTTTGGCTGAAGGATCTATGTAAAATTTTAAAAGGGGGGCTGCTCAACAATGTCCCCGTTCACTGACAAATAAGAACTCCTCATTATGTTTCAGTAATTGATTTAGGCTCTAATCACATCTGACAATGGGCTAAATTTGGTGCTGCTAACCAACATTTAGCCAAAAAGTTCTTTCTCCACCTTCCACAATGCAGTGGAATCTTCTGGGGTCTTGGGCTCACTGACTTCTTGGACCTGCAGTGGTCCTCAATGAAAGACTACATAACTCTTTCCCAGGGAACATTTGAAAATAACTGGAGATATTTTTGATTGTCACAACTTGAGGTGTCTCTGGGCATCTACTGTGCAGGGGCCAGGATGCTGCTAAATACAATTGCACAGAGCATCCCCCAAAGCCAAGAAGCATCTAACCTGAGTATGAGTGATGCCAAGGATGAGTAACCCTGGTGTGGAGGATGGTGCACATCACTTTCTGGTAGTGGCTTGCAGAGATGAATGAGGGCCTTGAAGGAGGAGCAGCGATGGCCAGGTAGAGAAGGGATGAAAAGATACACATTCAGTCTCTTCTGATGAATTTTGCAAACGCAGCTCTGCTCTGGACTTCAGATTGTTTCATAGAAACTACTCATTTCTTTCCTACTTTCACTTTTCCTATGGATTAAAAGAGCCAGCCAAGAACAGGGAAGGCTACAGCAAGGCTTTGTCTGACACCACTCAGAAAATCACCTACTTTTGGATATCATCATTTGTTCAATCAGTCTTATATTAAAATATCAATATATTATCTACTAATATTGACTTATCATATATCAGTCATAATGTATTGTGATTACTGATGTATGTCTTCTTCCTTCTAATTAATATTATTTTGAGCTCTTATTCAAATAAAGAACTTGAATGAAATTATTACCCATGTAGTGGAGTGGCTGGATGATTAAAGGGTTTCCAAAAATACTCCAACCTTGACCTGAAGTCAGGGTTAAAGGTGCTCTGGTTTACCTATGGAAAGGAAAGGCCAAAGAAGGACCATGAAAATGAATGACAGGGAAATAAGGAAGCACATTTTCACAGAGTTGTGGGAGATGGTAATGGTATACAAGCTAGACAAATAGCAGATTGAGAAGTAGGGCAAACCATAATGAGTGGCTGTTCTTAATCACCTCTGGTGGCATTTTTTCCCACCACAGAATCCATGGCTCATTTATCTAACCATCTTGTGCTCTACTGGCTGCTAACTGTTCCTATTCTGATATTTGTTAATGAAAGCCCAAGATATTTCCTAGCAAAGTAATTGGAGGTTCTGGGAAACAAAAAGTCCTCAAGGCACAAAGGAATGACTTCTAATGCCATGTTTTCATAGGTTGGAAGAACAGATGTTAGGGCTCAGATGGGCATTTAGAAGATCCCTTCAAATACTGCCAAAGCTGTTCCTGCCTCTGTTCGCTTAAGCAATATGACTTATTCTTGCAGCTCACACTTTATGATCCTTAAAGTGTCAAGTGCCTATTTCAGCCCGAGATAAATGCCACCTTTATATCAACACCCCCAAACAAAAACTAAGACATGATCATTTAATTTGTCTATATCAAACTCAAATAGAAACTCAGCTTAATTGGGTTTGAAATTTGATCATGGTGAGTTGAAAACAAATGGTAGTTTAAGAAGTGGAGATAACTATTCTTTCAAGAAGAAACCAATGATGACTTTCAGGGGAAGGGAAGCTCTTGGCTGATCTTTTAAGGAAGATGCCTCTGGTACCTGCATCATACCTGCTCAAGTCTACCTCTGATTTCAATTGCAGCTGATATGGAGTATTCCTTGCAAATTTAGGCTCAGTTTGAATTTACAAGGCCCCACCTCAAGCACAACTCTGCATTCTGTTTCAAGGTCTCTTCTGATACTTGGAAGCATGAACTAGAACTTTGTATGAGCCCAGACCAAAAATATGAGGGAAATAACTCCAGGAACTACCCTCTCAATAGGGGGAGAGCTAATAATATCTACAACTATACCTTTATCTATATCTATATGTTTCAATATCCCATATTTACAACTTTGATAATTCACCATGAGATTGGCTTTTCATTCTTTCCTGTCCTCCTCTTTCGCTTCACTTATTTATGACTCAATGCTACTGCCAAATGCTTTTGCTTGGATTTTGTCATTACCAGCACTGAGTGGACCCTTGATTTTGCAATCCTGGCAGTTAGAGCTTTACTGAGCATGTTCACATACTGTACTAAATACCTTTTGTGGATTCTGGGTACCATTCCAGCCTTTCTAAGCTTGCCCTTGTACTACAGAGGCTGAAAGAGTAGACATTACCTCTCCCAGATTCTTTTTCATCAGGGTTCCAGTTTCATTGTGTTAATGAGGGCACAATTTGGAATGTTAATATCTTTTTATTTTTTAAATTTTTTGTTATTCTAATTTGTTATACATGTTGACAGTACATTTTATTTCATATTACATATAAAGAGCACAATATTTTGAGTTGCTGGTTTAATATAAAGTATTTTTACAACAATTGTGTCTTCATACATGTATTTAGGGTAATCATGGATAACTCAGTCTGCTATTATTCCTATCCCCTTGCCCCCACCCCTTCCTAGCCCGTCTTTGTTCTATTTAAAGCTCTTTCATTCCTCTCATTCCCTCTCTCTTGCCTTTATAAGTTAGTAACCTCCTCTCAAAGAGATCATTCGACCTTTGGTTTTTTGGGATTGGCTAACTTCACTTAGCATTATTTTCTCCCACTCCATCCATTTACCTGCAAATGCCATGATTTTATTCTCTTTTAGTGCTGAGTAGTGTTCCATTGTGTATATATACCAAAGTTTCCCTATCCATTCATCTGCTGATGGGCATCAGGGTTGATTCCACAATCTAGCTATTGTGAATTGTGCTGCTATAAACATTGATGTGGCTGTGTCCCTGTAGTAAGCTGTTTTTAAGTCCTTTGGGAATAGGCCAAGGAGTGGGACAGCTGGGTCAAATGGTGGCTCCATTCCCAGTTTTCCGAGGACTCTCCATACTATTTTCCAGATTGGCTTCACCAATTTGCAGTTCCACCAGCAACGTAAGAGTGTGCCTTTTTCCCCACATCCTCACCAGCATTTATTGTTGTTTGTTTTTTTTGATAGCTGCCATTCTGATTGGAGTAAGATGAAATCTTAGACTTGTTAATCTGCATTTTTCTAATCGCTAGAGATGATGAATATTTTTTCATATATTTGTTGATTGTTTGTATGTCATCTTCTGAGAAGTGTCTGTTTAGCTCCTTGGCCCATTTATTGATTGGGTTATTTGGTTTTTTTTTTGGTGTTAAGCTTTTTAAGAGCTTTATAAATCCTTGAGGTTAGTGTTCTATCTGATGTGCTTGTGGTAAAGATTTGCTCACATTCTGTAGGTCCTCTATTCACCTCACTGATTGTTTCTTTTGCTGAGAAGAAGCTTTTTAGTTTGAATCCATCCCATTTATTGATTCTTGTTTTGAGTTCTTGCACTATAGGAGTCTTATTGAGGAAGTTGGAGCCTAAACCAACATGATGGAGATTTGGGCCTACTTTTTCTTCTATTAGGTGCAAGGCCTCTGGTTTAATTCCTAGGTCCTTGATCCACTTTGAGTTAAGTTTTGTGCATGGTGAGAGAAAGAGATTTAATTTCATTTATTACATGAGGATTTCCAGTTTTCCCAACACCATTTGTTGAAGAGGCTGTCTTTTCTCCAGTGAACATTTTTGGCACCTTTGTCTAATATAAGATAACTGTAGGTGTGTGGGTTCATCTCTGAGGCTTCTATTCTGTACCATTGGTCAACTGGTCTATTTTGATGCCAATACCATGCTGTTTTTGTTACTATTGCTTTGTAGTACAATTTAAGGTCTGGAATAGTAATGCCACCTGCTTTATTCTTCTTGCTAATAATTGCTTTACCTATTCTGGGTCTCTTATTTTTCCAGATGAATTTCATGATTGCTTTTTCTATTTCTAGGAGGAATGATATTGGGATTTTGATTGGTATTGCATTGAATCTGTAGAGTGCTTTTGGGAGAATGGTCATTTTGACAATATTAGTTCTATCTATCCATGAACTGGGTAGATCTTTCCATCTTCTAAGATCTTCATTAATTTCTTTCTTTAATGTGCTGTAGTTTTCATTGTAGAGGTCTTTCACTTCTTTTGTTAAGTTGATTCTCAAATATTTTATTTTTTTTTTTAGGCTATAGTAAATGGGGTGGATTTCCTAGTTTCTCTTTCTGAGGATTTGTTGCTGATGTACAGAAATGACTTTGATTTATGGGTATTGATTTTATATCCAGCTATGTTGCTGAATTCATTTATTAGATCTAGAAGATTTCTGGTGGAACTTTTTGGATCTCCTATGTATAGAATCATATCGTCTGCAAATAGTGATAATCTGAGTTCTTCTTTTCCTATCCGTATCCCTTTATTTCTTTTGTCTGTCTAATTGCTCTGTCTAGGGCTTCAAGAACTATGTTAAATAGGAGTGGTGAAAGAGGGCATCCCTGTCATGTTCCAGTTTTTAGAGGGAATGCTTTCAATTTTTCTCCATTTAGGATGATGTTGGCCTGGGGCTTAGCATAGATGGCCTTTACAATGTTGAGGTATGTTCCTGTTATCCCTATTTTTTCTAGCATTTTGAACATGAAGGGATGTTGTATTTTGTCAAATGCTTTCTCTGTGTCTATTGAGATGATCATATGATTTTTATCTTTGAGCCTGTTGATATGATGAATTACATTTATTGATTTCCTTATATTGAACCCACCTTGCATCCCTGGAATGAAGCCTACTTGATCGTGATGCACTATCTTCTTGATGTGTTTTTGTATTCGATTTGCCAGAATTTTATTGAGAATTTTGGCATCTATATTCATTAGAGATGTTGGTCTGAAGTTTTCTTTCTTTGATTTGTCTCCGTCTGGTTTTGGAATCAGGGTGATATTGGCCTCATAGAATGAGTCTGGGAGTGTTCCCTCTTTTTCTATTTCATGAAATATTTTGAGAAGTATTGGTGTTAGTTCTTCTTTAAAGGTCTTTTAGAACTCAGCTGTGTATCCATCTGGTCCTGGGCTTTTCTTGGTTGGTAAGTTTTTTATGGCATCCTCTATTTCTTTGCTTGAAATTGACAAATTTAAATTGTGTATATCATCTTGATTTAGTTTGGGCATATCATATGTCTCTAGAAATTTGTTGATCCCTTCGTTATTTTCTATTTTATTGGAGTATAAGTTTTCAAAACAATTTCTAATTATCTTCTGTATTTCTGTAGTGTCCATCATGATATTTCCTTTTTCATTGTAGATATTGGCAATTTGTGTTTTTTCTCTTCTTTTCTTTGTTAGCATAGCTAAAGGTCTATCAATTTTATTTATTTTTTCAAAGAACCAACTTTTCATTCTGTCAAGTTTTCAATTGTTTTTTTTTTTTTAGTTTCAATTTCATTAATTTCAGCTGTGATTTTAATTATTTCCTGTCTTCTACTTCTTTTGGGGTTGATTTGTTCTTCTTTTTCTAGGGCTTTGAGATGTAATGTTAGTTCATTTATTTGTTGACTTTTTCTTTTTTGAAGGAATGAGCTCCATGCAATGAACTTTCCTCTTAGTACTGCCTTTAGGGTGTCCCAGAGATTTCAGTATGTTGTATCATTGTTCTCATTTACCTCTAAGAGTTTCTTAATCTCCTTCTTGATGTCTTATGCAAGCCATTGATCATTCAATAGCATATTATTTAGTCTCCAGGTGTTAGTGTAGCTTTTCTTTCTTTTTTTTTATCATTGATTTCTAATTTCATTCCATTATGATCTGATAGAATGCAAGGTAGTATCCCTACTTTTTTATATTTGCTTAGAGTTGCTTTATGGCATAATATATGGTCTATTTTTGAGAAGGTTCCATGTGCTGCTGAGAAGAAAGTGTATTGGCTCGTTGATGGGTGATATACTTTATATATGTCAGTTAAGTCTAAATTATTGATTGTATTATTGAGTTCTATAGTTTCTTTGTTTAACTTTTGTTTGGAAGATCTATCCAGTGGTGAAAGAGGTGTGTTAAAGTCACCTAGAATTATTGTGTTGTGGTCTATTTGATTCTTGAACTTGAGAAGAGTTTGATTGATGAATGTAGGTGCTCCATTATTTGGGGAATATATATTTATAACAGTTATATCTTGTTGATCTATGATTCCCTTAAGCAGTATGAAATGTCCATCTTTATCTCTTTTGACTAACTTTGGCTTGAAGTCTACTTTATTGGATATGAGGATGGAGACCCCTGCTTGCTTATGTAGGCCATGTGAGTGATATATTTTATCCCATCCTTTCACCTTTAGTCTATGGGCGTGTTTTCCTATTTGATGTGTCTCTTGAAGGCAACAAATTGTTGGGTCTGTTTTTTTTTTAATGCAATCTATTAGCCCATGTCTTTTAATTGGTGAGTTTAGGCCATTAACATTCAGGTTTATTATTGAGACATAATTTGTATTACCAGTCATTTTTATTTTTTTATTATTTTTGGTATTTAGTTTGACTTGGTTTTTCCTTTGGTTGGTTTTCCCCTTTATTGTAGTTCTTCCCTTTGCAGATTTTCATTATTATTTTTCATTTCCTCCTCGTGGAATATTTTTTACGAAGAATGTTCTGTAGAGTAGGCTTTTTTGTTGTAAATTCTTTTAGCTTTTGTTTATCATGGATGGTTTTTATTTCATCCTAAAATCTAAAGCTCAATTATGCTGGATATAAAATTCTTGGTTGGCATCCCTTATCCTTTAGAGCCTGGTATGTGTTGTTCCAGGCTCTCCTGGCTTTGAGGGTCTGGATTGAAAAATATGCTGAGATGCAAATTGGTTTTCCCTTATAGGTAATCTGACTTTTCTCTCTTACAGCCTTTAAAATTCTATCTTTATTTTGTATGCTAGGCATTTTCATTACAATGTGCCTTAGTGTGGACCTGTTGTAATTTTGAACATTTGGCGTCCTGTAGGCCTCTAGTATTGATTTTCAAATTCATTCTTCCTGCTTGGGAAATTTTCTGATATTATTTCATTGAAGAGATTGTGCATTCCTTTGGTTTGAATCTCTGCACCTTCCTCTATTCCAATAAATCTTAAATTTGGTCTTTTGATGGTATCCCATAATTCTTGGATGTTTTGTTCATGGTTTCTTACCATCTTCAATGTGAGGTCAACTTGATTTTAAAGATTATATATTTTGTCCTCATTGTCTGAGGTCCTATCTTCCAAGTGGTCCAATCTGTTGGTGATGCTTTCTATTGAATTTTTTAAGTGGCGTACTGTTTCTTTCATTTCAAGGATTTCTGTTTGTTTTTTTCTCAAACTCTCTCTTTCTTGAAGTAATCTTTTGCTACCTGGATTTATTCAATTATCTCTTTGTTGGTGTGATCGATGGTTGCCTGTATTTGATCTCTTATCTCTTTGTTGGAGAGATCAATTTTTGCCTGTATCTGTTCATTTAGGTCATTTTTTAAATCCCTTATCATTTTAATTATGTATAACCAGAACTCTTTCTCTGACATTTCACCTACTGTGCTTTCTATGGTTTCTATTGTTGTAGTATCTTGGTTTGTTTGGGGCATTTTCCTCCCTTGTTTCCTCATGATGTCTATGTGTTTTCCTCTCTTCCAAGGTAAGCCTGAGGTATTACAACTTCTGCCCTTTTGTCTTATAAGGTCCCTCCAGGTTACCCAGAACCTCACTTTTTAGGGAAATATCAATATTATATCTTCCAATGTACCCAATGTGTGTCCATATTTCAGTTAGTTTCTATTTTTATATTTACAGTTTTATCACTATAAACATAAATAATGAGATCAGTTATCTTATTCCATATAGTCTCTATGTTTCCGTGGTGGTTTACAGTATCTAATGAAAGAAGGGGCAACTTAGAGGTTGGCTTAAACGTTTATGAAGTAAGATGTGAGAAAATAGAGGTATTAGATTATTTGACTAGTGAGAGTATAATCATTAGAATTTGGCTGTTAGTAGAAGAAGCCAGAGATAGACAACACCATGTAAGATTCCCTGTTAGTTCAGAACATCATAACTGGTTGCACCTTTTGGTGCATCCTGGTCTCTAGGGACCTTAGTGATGTCTTACCCGGAACTTTTTGTTGTTCCTTGGTAGTAGCGTCACTAACTCAGTTTTTTGTTTTTAAATATTTATTTATTTGCTTTAGTTGTACACAATGCAATGCATTTATGTTTACGTGGTGCTTAGGATTGAACCCCGGCCGTGGACGTACTAGGAGAGCGCTATACCACTAAGCCACAACCCCAGCCCCCCCCCCCCCAGCTAACTCAGTTTTGTGGCAGTGGTAGCCTCAGGCCTATAATTATATTGGTGTTGGGTCGAGTAGCTATGGGATCCCAGTGCGGTGTGTCTCTCTGGGCAGACGTGGGTTGCCTTTCGGATTTGCGGGTGTTGAGTGGACCTCTCTCTCCAGATCCCCTCCTGGCCACAGTGTGGTGGAGCAGGCAGTCTGGCTTTCTTCTCCCCACTCTCCTCCTCCTGGGTCTCCTCCCAGTCTAGTTCTTTCAGTGGGGGTTGGGCAAGTGGGCAGCAGGGCCCTTCCACAGGGTGAAGCCTGCAGTTCCTGGTCCTGATGATGGCATGAGCCAATGGCCAAGCAAACTGGTGGCTGGGTGGCTCCTTCTGGTGGGTGCCTACTGCTTGTTCTGGTCGCAGCTGGGCAGGTCGCAGTTCCCTAAAGAATGGACAGGGCCCTTCCTCTGGTTGGGCCCTGTCTGCAACAGGGAGCTGCTATTCCCAGCCCCAGAGGTGATGACTATGTGAACCAGTGGCCAGGTGAGCTGGTGGCTGGGTCCAATGTTAATATCTTTTAGTGGTAGTTGAAGATTGATGACAGAGGCTATAGATGCACCCCCCCCAAATTGTTCAGTTTAACACTGCAGGCATCTGAGTCCATTGGTGGCGATTCATGTGACTTCTGTAGTTTTTAAAATTAATTTGCTTGTCTTTCTTTTGTGAAACACTTCCAGGGGGTGTGTAAACCTCCAATTTCCCTATGGCAAATCCCTTCCTGCTCAACACACCTAGAATGGTTTCTGTTTTTTTTTTTTTTTTTTTGTTGTGTGTGTGTGTGTGTGTGTGTGTGTGTGTGTGTGCCCAAATCCTGATTGATACACATATATTATCTAAATTTATTGAGATAAAATGTTTTAAACTTGAATTTGACTTGCAAATGGTAATGGTTAATAGGTGAGGGGAAGATAACATGATCGAGCTCAGGTAACAAAGCAAAAGTATTTTGAGAGATGAAACCAATTACATTACATAGGACGTCAAGGTGAAAATTATTTCAAGAGGAGGGGATATTTGAGGATGAATATTCTTTTCTCATCCAAGAGATGTCAGCTTGAATGAATCTGATGGATATTAAATCAGCACAGTTTTAAAAGTAGATGTATTAAGAGCCCTCAGTATGTCCTTGAAGGTGAATAAAGGAGAAAAGACGAGCAAACCATGGAAACCTTATTAATATGCAAATAGTGACTGTGTTATCTGACTTCTCATGGGTGTTGATATAGGAAATTGTGTACTGTGTTATACTGTGAAATAAAGTGTAAAATTTACTGCAAAATTATTGAAAATTATGGGTTCTACAGGAGTTCCTAAATATATCATGTAATGTTTCTTTGACAGGTCAGAAAGGTAGCAATTTAAAACATAGTATTTTTTAAACTCTTTGTATCTGCAGGAGAATAACATGAAACCTTTCTTTCTCCTGTTGGAGTAAACTAGTACCCTAGTCATTTAAGTCCAAATGTCTGAGTCATAAAAAGAATGAATGCTTAAGTGTTTCTGATGTAGCTAATTGTTTGACTTTCCCTATATAAAGTACTTTTTGCACTATTACCCCAGAGATTTGGGGCAGAATCCTTTTATAAGGGATCCTAATCCATGACCTGAGATTTTGATAAAATATTTAGGGTAAAGTTAGAAAATTAATCCTGTAAAATGCATGTATATGTCAGGGTTGTTCAGAGCACTGAAAACAGTAAGATGAATGGATGGATTGATGAATGGATAGATAGATAGATACATAGATGATAGATAAACAAATAGGTAAGTTTGTTATAAGGAATTGGATTATGTAATTGTGGAGGTTGACAAGTCCCCAAATCTGCAGTGAGCAAACTAGAGACCCAACAAAGCTACTAGTGAAGTTCTAGTCTAGAGGTTCAAGACAAAGGAAATGCCAATGCTTTAGTTGGAGTCTGAAGGCAGGAAAAAATGTCCCATCTTAAAGGCAGCCAGACAGGAAGAATTCTACTTACTCAGAATTTTTTTTTCTATTCAGACCTTCCACTGATTGGATGAGGCCCACCACATTAGGAGGGTAATCCATTTTACTCAGTATTCCCATTCAAATGCTAATCTCATCTAGAAACACCCTCACAGACTTGATGCTCACAGAATGATGTTTGGCCAAATGTCTGGATACACCATGGCCCAGTCTGGTTGACATACAAAATAAAACATCACAGCATGGAAATGCTGTGAGAGGGAAATTATGCTTTCTACGAACACCCAGAGCAGATGCATATATTCACTTGACAAGCATTTCCAAGTCCCAAATCAGGAGAAATTACTATTTAACTTGATGGATACAAAAAAATTGACCCTATTTTCAAGGATCCCCTAGTTCAATAAGTAAAACAGACATTATTTGGGAAAAAGCATTGCAATACAATAGAGTAATATACATGATGCCGAAGGCACACAGACAAGGTCCCTGAAGGGAGCTGGAGCTGGAGCTGGGTTCTTGGAAGGGGTGACATCTGATCTGTGTCATAAAGGAACAACAAAACAGCACAAACAAGAAATTATAAGTAGCAACAAAATAAGGCATTTTGCACCAGTGAAATAACAGCTCTATGCACCAATATCTGGCACTCAGTAAATGTTAACCCTGGTCTGCCTTTACCTTTTCCCTTTCTGTTGCTATACTTTCTTTGCAGAGATCATGAGGTTTGAAAATGTTATACAATATTTGGTTAACAGAGAAGCACTACCATATAATTCACTACTCTTAAAGAAATAATTTTTGCCTTGTAGAAGCTGTACCTTAACAGATGTTTCTGAGAGAATTTATTCATCATATCAAGCATTGCCTTGCAATGTGGGATGCTTTTCAAAAGCCCCTTTTGGGTGAACAGATTGTGTTGCTGCTGAGGGAATTCACAGGAATGAGGCAATCACTGTAATTCAAACAATTTCTCCTCATTTAAGAGCACCAACTGTTTATATTAGTACTGACATGATCCATTTATGAAGCATCTTAGCACAGTTGTCTCTGAAAATTTTTGGCTGTCAAATGGTCATCAGAACTGAGTTGGCTCTAATTGCAAGCAAGAGCCCTTTGATCTCTTTATCAAAACCCTTACTGAATAGCCACCATTTTTGGGTTCAATTGGAGGACTTATGTGTGTGATACCATTACATGAGAAAAGTGTGGCCTCTTTTTTATTCACTGAGTAGCATTATCAGAATGCAGACCACACTATGCTGGTACTAGGAATAAAGGGATAAATGAGACACTCCACACCCAAACAGTTCTCAGACTAACAAAAGAGAGAGATACATAAATGAATGATTGCATCAGAAAGTGCTCATTTAAACAACAAATATAGGAATGGTGATGTGCAGAGAAATGAGTCCTTTTTACTGTAGAAATTCACTATGTAGAGAGAGGGAGAAAAGAAATTTTTAGATATTGGGAACTGCATTGCCCTAGGAAAATGTACTAGGACCCACGGAATTTCATTGAGAAAAAATAAAATGGCTTGGTATATTTGTAATATACTGGAGAATGGTAGGAGATGATGTTGGGAAGGCAGCCAAGGACTAAGTCATACTTTGGAATTGTGACATCTGCAGAATACACACACTCTAATTTTTGAGAAATATAATTGAGGCATCCCTTTTTGATTCCTGATAGCTCTGGTATTCACCTCCTATCAGAGCTGGTCATCCAGGATTAATCTTATAGCAAGATGATTCATTATACAGATGAAAGGGAACAGTGAGCAACTTTAGAGGACATCTGAACCTAATGATCAGTTAAGGAAGTCATGCTTCTCCAGAAGAGAAGAGGCAGGAGTAGTCAGTACTACAACCTGGCTTCAGAGCCCTTCCTCCTGAAAACCTCACCCTGTGATGATATACCAGGGGAATTAGCACTAGTTCCAAGTGTCCTCAATTTGAGAGAGTTACACACAGAGAGATTTATCTGCTATTTCATCAAAAGTATTTTTTAAGGTAGAACAAGATTATTAATTCTTGGTTAATATTAACCAGTTCTAGTAGTTCTTAGAGTGAAAAGAGTAAAATTTTCTACTATTTTTTAGTGCTTTTCCTAAAAAAGGAGGAAGAAATAAATGGAGAGAGTTGGAAGGAAAGAAGAAAGGAAGGAAGGACATGAAGGAACATGAAGAGAATTGATAATGATAGCAAATTTTATTATTTTTTTTGGCATTTTTAGGTCAACTATGAGTTAAATCTAAGAAGTGGTCACTCATTTATATTTAAAAAAAAAAATTAAGTTTCTTCTCTGTATAAGACACTGTTTTGGCTATAAAAAGACAAACAGAATTGTAGTCACTGCTTCAAGGGACTCCTAGCCTAGTATGTTTGGAAGTCACACAATGAATTCTTACAATGCTTAATGACTAGTGGATGGGAAAAAACAATCAACATAGGTTTTGTTTTAAACTTGCTATCAAAATAAAAGCAGTTGTTTTTTTTTGAATGCTTACCACATCAAACACTGAATGAATTACTCCGTTTAATCCAAATCATAAATCAAACAGAAGATATTACTGACCCCATTATACAGATGAAGATTAATGGTAGAGCTGAAACTTGAACTGATGGTAGCCACAGACCCAAAGTGTGTAACCATAATATTATACTACCTTTGCACCTTTCTGCATCTGTCTCTTTTATCCATCCATTCCACCATCTGTTCATCCATCCATCTAGCCACCTATTGATTCAGACATCCATCCATGTAACCCTTAATAATTTTATTCCAATAGAAGAATTAAAAAGGTTCACAAAAGAATAAGCAAATAGCCATAGAATATCAAAACTCTATGTGAAACCCAAATGGTGTGAAAATACTTTATTTAAAACCAGTGGCTTGAAAAACTCTGCTCTTTATATGTAATATGAAATGAATTGCACTTTGCAAGCATGTATAACAAATTAGAATAAATAAATAATTTAATTTAAAAGAATAAAAGAATATAATACCATCATAAAAATTTTTAAAAATGAAAAAAAAAAACTCTATGCAAGAGAATCAGTGTTTTAATTGAATTTGAAATATGGTTATAATTTTGAAAGTGTAGGATAAAGTGGAGAATAAGAAGGGGAAATGCCCAGTGAAGAATGGCAAGTACCAATACATGTGTGAATGAAGACATTAATGTGAATGACTCTAATGCTGGTGATAATAAAGATGATGATGAAGAAGATAAAACTTCACCCTATACATTTTCTGATTTGATTATTACAACCATCCTGTTAATTAAAACGAAAGTGCTATATAAACAGTAGTGTTCTTCACAAATGTAAGGTATTACCACAGAGACAGGTGCAAGGCACTTCCTTTGCTCAGGTATTTCTAAGACCAAAGACTATTAGGTCTTGAACCAGATATTGACTGGGAAATTAAGTAGCTAGCAATGCTGATTTGTGTGTGACTGGGGATTTAATTATATTTTGCTGTGGAGCATGGTTTGTTAATCTGTACAGCTGGGGTTTGAATAAAGCCCGTTTATTCCCTGTTTCTTGTCAAAATGGAGCCATAGCATCTTTTTGAGTCCAGTGAAAATATAAACAGACTTTTCCTAGAAGACTCCAGTTTGCAATATCACCAGACAACAGCACCTTGGTAGCCTTCTCATTGTTTCCAACTGTCCTTCTCATGATTGAGAGTCATGGGGGGCAAGCCACTCCCTTTTACCATTGAGTTCCAAAATTGTACTTCTGGGCTAATTCTTTTATAGTCCCAGAGTGTAGGGATTGAGATAATGAATTTGGACTCTTCTGGGTTACAATATCTGCTCATTGTTCACAGCCTCAAAGTTTTGGGCTTTGGATTTACTACAGAATCTATATCAGTGTAACAGACTCTTGATTATACACTCTTTTGGTGACCATGTCTCACTCAAATGCTATTTTCTCTCAATAAAATTCTGTCTGATAGGATTGATTATGGTGAGATTTTTAGCTGATAATTAAAGAAAACATTTGGAGGATATCTGAGATTTCTGATACTAAGCATCAAAATAAAGCTGCAGCTCACCTCTGTGGTCTAGCAGTGTCCCTCTGCTGAAGGTAGGCTAGAGAGAGAATGGATTGATTTTTTTCCCCATTCTGTGGCAATGATCATGCCACCATTGGCATTGCAACTCATTTTAGTGAAGTTATTAAGTCTGCGGATAGCTCCTTCCAGTTTGCAGGCTTATGGCCACTGTCATCTGGTACTGAAAAAAGATTTTTTGAATGCATTATATGAGGTACAGATTGACAAATTATCTTTAAATCCTCTACTTTTCAAAGCAAAGAGATATAGCATAATCACATAAGAAAAAGAATTGTAGTCTTCCAAAAGCAAGAAGGACACAGTGTGGTTTTGTTATCTGGCAACTCTGTATCTATTACTTTCACAGTTTAAGTGGTTATGGAATTGGCTTATCAATTAAAAATAAAAATAAACTAAAATCTCTGCTGTCTGAGAACATGGATATATTACTTCCCAGCATTCCTTGAGGTTCATTGTGGCCATGTAACACAGTGTGACCAATAGAATGCAAACAAAAGTGGGAAAGGCCACATCCAGGCCTAGGTCATGAAAACTTCCACTGTAGTCCCCAATCTTCTTCCTCTTTTGGCAAGGTGGAATGGAGGGCACCCTTGAAGGACACTTAGGAATCTACATCATGAAGACAGGGCAGCCACATGATGAAAGGTGTCTGGGTTCTGAGTCATGACTTTGAGAAAAGCTGCATGAGGGGTTATGCTGCACTGAAGTGCTATACTAGCAAGAAATAAACCATTACTTTGTTAAGCAACAGAATTTTGCAGATGTATCTGTTAAAGCAATTGGTGTTAGCTTGTCTAATAGATGTATGAGGGACTGGGTGGTATATAGGAGTAATGCTTAGAGGGAATTCTGCTATAGGAGAAGGACAGATAGAGCAGAAGAAAATTCTATGGCTAGGGATTTCTATGTGAATAATTGACACACTAGTTGTATGTCACAATACTGGCAGAGAATGTCACAAATTTAAGTCTTTGAATTCCATCCATGAGAGGGTTCCATACACTAGGGTTGGGAAGGGAACCAGAAATATGCATTTTAATCATTAACTTACATGATTGTGATGCAGGTGGATCAGGAAAGCTATTTTGAGAAGTGGAGAGAACATGGTCTCACATAATACTAAGGACATGTTTATCAAATGAATAATTAAATGAACAAGGAGCAGGAGAAGAGAAAGCAAAAATAAGATTACAAGTGAGAAAACACGAAAAAAGAAGTAAACAGCAGAGGAAAGCCTGGGCCTGAGGCACATTAGAAGGTGGGGACATTTTGTCACAGGTGGCCATGGCTGATGATGGTAGACAAGGCATATGGAGTGTGCTCCTGAGCTTGCCAGCCCTAATTTCCCCAGGGAAGCCTTCTGTATTGAAAAGCCTGACTTTCATCAGGCATTTTATGTACATCATGCTGTCACCGTTCTCTTACAAGCTGCTCCTCTGCTAGAGGCATTTTCATAGCTAATGGCATTGACTTTTTGGAAGATTCTGGGGGCAACAGAAAGCAGAGAACACTAGCTTTTGCTCATTTGATGGACAAAATCTAATTTGGGCCAAAGAAATGAGATTTTTCTGGCCCTGAGGCCTCCTTATTTTGCTTTTTGATGCCCAGATAGTAATCCCCCTTTGCTTTGCTGAAACAAATATCATTGTATAAATAAAGACACTGTAAGAAAATCTACCCAGGGTCCATATGGTGCTAATGGCCCTCCAGGTTCAGGCAGAAAGCAGAATTGAGGTTAATCTAACATTGGGAACTAAGGGGTCAAGATGGAATCCATCTTGAGGAATGTAAGTAGATGTCACTCAAAGGCTAAAAGTGGTAGGGACAAAAAGGGCATGAGGATGGAGAACATGAATGGGGCAATGCAGATGGGCTAACAATACCAGCAGACCATTTGACTGCTGCTGTGGCCATGTAGCTGGTTCATTGTACATGCCTTCCCAGTCAGGCTGTCTTAAAGGTCTCATATGTCCTCTGCTAGTGTCCTAATATTTTTTTTTCCCAAAACAAATGAAATGCTTTTACATCTAAATGTCCAATAGAGGCCAATGGTTGATTAGTGATATTGTATCTTCAAGAGTTTGAGGTGTGCCTGTGTATTTGGGTGAACATTCCTCCAAGAACTTCAACTAGAATTAATCTTTGCTTGTAAAACATTTTGATAGAAATGTTGTCATTATAGTATCATATCAAATCTTTATAACAAGAACTAGAATGTATGAAGCTCCCTAATGTGTGGCTCATACTGTGCAAAGTACTTTACATATGTTGTCTTATTAAATTCTAATGACAACCCTGTGAACCCAAGACCTTGACTCAGTCATGGAAGCAGTCTTAGAGAAGTAAGAAATGTCCAAGTTCTCAAATTTAGTAAATAGGAGAGCTAGCATTTGAACCTAAGCCTGAAAATAATTGTTCCGGTGTCGGGACCTTACACTGTCTGCCAAGGGGATGGAAAAGCTCTGGCTTTCTGGTTGCTTGCCACATTACCACACCCTGTTACCAGACCTAGGCTAAGCAGGGGGCATGGCTGTGAGAACCGAAACTGCCCTACTGATTGGCTGATGTCCACTATAAAGCATTGTGAACCTTTTCAATAAACGAGTTCCAGTGCTGACCACTGACCGGATTCCCTGGTATGTTCCTGGGCCTTCTAAAGGCAGGGGAGGGAATATCAGTGGCTTTCACTTTCCCAATCTAGTCTCTTCGTTGGGGTAGGCCTCTCTGGCCTCTTTTGCTGGACAAAAGAGGTCCATCCCAGGTACAGGGGGGCTAAAGACCCCAACCCCTTATAATATCCAGACATTCTGGTGACAATATTAAAAAAAATTCGGCTAACTTTTATAGGAAGTTTAATAACTGTTGGGGACATTAAGAACATGTCAGCCAAAAGAATAGAAATTTAAGTCAAGGAAATGAAAACCTAACTCTCTGGCTGTCTCCCACTTCCTGATACGTGGACTTGGCCTAGCCCAGGGGTGTTGCCCTGACATATGACAAAAAATCAAACCACCACTAGGATAGGCTAGTGGCTGTTCCTCCAATGTGATCTGCTCATGCTCCCTATGCTCCCCTATAACCTTTCTGCTGATTGGCCCATGTCTTCTATAAAGGCTGTCCAACTTCCTCAATAAACTGAGCTCGTGCCTTGACCGGTCTCCCTGACGCGTCTGATTGTCCTCCGAAAGGAGGGCTGGGTACAGGCGGTCAGTCGGCTCTTACCTTTCACGATCCATCCTTGTTGGGGCGTGCTCCCCTTCTCTTGCGGGTTGAGAGGAGTCGCGGGCTAAAAACCCCAACAAATAATGAAACTCTGCACACATGATATCTTTTAATCTTTGTGACAGACCTCTGGAGCATACATTTTGATCCATGTTTTGAGTTGAAGGAAACAAAGGGTAGAGAAATTAAGTGACTTGCCCAAGATCACACAACTCTTAAGTAAGATGGAGTTGTGATATATTTATCTTAAAGTTTTCTGACTGAGCTTCTAACTGCTATTCTCTGTTTGTCATGTACATCAATGTGCAATTTGGAGTTCCCAAATGCTGGTATCCAGTTCCCACTGTCCCGCCTGTCAACCTGTTATATGAACCATTGAGAGAGGGCATCCTTTGCTATTTAAAACTCCAGTTTCTAAATTGTTGATACTGCTAGAGTTATGATGCTCCAGGGAGCTTCTATGAGGGGCCTAGGAGATTAATTTTGGTAGAAATGCTGGCAGAAGAGAACTGAAATGGTGGATGCTTCAGAGATTTAAAATAAATTGTTATGTGTATATGTTATTTCCTTCCCATAACCCTCTTGGGGATTGAATAAAGGAAAACTATCGAATGCTTGCCTCAACCCTAGTGCTGTCCCAAGAGTGATAAAAAGCCCTGTCTGAACTGGGGCCAGGTATTTGCCTGAAAATGTAACTCATGAGCATATATAAATTTATATGCAGCTGGCATCAAATAAGGAAAATGTTTAATCTGTCTTGAATGGATTAACATTTGGCTTCAAGAAAGCACTTCTGACTTTTGGCTGCATAGATCAGGAGAAGAGGCTGTACTACATAATGAGGATGAGAACCAAGGGGGAATTAATTGTGTATCTGCAATTAGCACAAAATAACCATAAAATTATTTCCAGGAAAAGCCAGATTTCTTCATGTCAAACTGGGGTTGAAAAGAATTACCCAGAAAGGATTTTTTCTAACAGCGTCTGGAAAGCATTTGCTTTCAAAAGCAGCATGACATAAAACTGGGCTTTCCAACATAGTGATTACTAGCCATATGTATCTATGGAACACTTGAAATGTGGCCAGTCCAAACTGAGATGTGCTATAAGGTAAAAGATACACTGGATTTCAAAAACTTAGAAGAAAAGTCAAATATTGCCTTGATAATTTTTGTATACTAAATAAATGTCAAAATATTTTGGATGTACTGTTTTAACTGATAGCTATTATTGGAATTAATTTCATCTATTTACTTTTTCAAATGTGACTACTAGAAAATTTGAAAATTACATTGTGGCCCACATTATCTTTTTATTGGAAAGCAGAGCGTGTTTCTTTGTGATCTTTTACCTGGTTTCCTTAGCTCTTGTGAAGGTATTTTTTGTGCATGGCTAGATGCTCAAATTGATGTTTCTATGGGGGTACAATCACTGCAGAGTCTTATTTCATCATTTCACTCTGCCCCTTCTCCTGAGCATGGACTTTGTGGTCCAACAAAGTTTGATTGATTGAACTTATCTCTGTCACTCATTCACTTTGTATTGCTGGCAGAAGGAAACCTTTCTGAGCTCCAGTTTCCACTTATGTAAAATGGGTGAATGAATACCTGTTATTTAGGTTTATTATGATTGTAAAAGAGTGAGATATTGAAAGTATCTGGCAGAGAGGCCTGCACTGGATAAATATTAATTTACTTGTTCCCTTCCCTCTTGTGGCATTTTTTTTTAATTTGAGGGAAATTATTTTGAATAACACGGCAAACTACCATTCAAGTGTAAAGAAAAATAAAGGCATTTTGGAGTATGCAACAACTCATAGATGCTCTTTGAAAGCATTACCTAAAGATGGATGCCAATGCAATAAAAACGTGACCTGAGAAAGATGTGAGAGAATATCAGTAGTGAGCACAAATCCAGAAAAAGCTATTGATCATTAAATGGCACATGCTTAGAGATCTAAAAATAAAATGATGATACCACCACTACTACTAATAGTACAATTCTGGTTTTAAAATTCTAGATTTTACATGGAAGATAAAAGAGAGAAAAGGAGGGGAGTGAGAGTTTTGTCTTGTTTGGGAGGAGGAGTAAGATACTGACTTTGAATTCAAGTAAAATAGTATAATTTTAGGATCAAGGACCTAGGAATTAAACCAGAGACCCTGCACCTAACAGAAGAAAAAGTAGGCCCAAATCTCCATCCTGTTGGGTTAGGCCCCAATTTCCTTAACAACATTCCTATAGCACAATAAATAAAATCAAGAATCAATAAATGGGATGGATTTAAACTAAAAAGCTTCAGCAAAAGAAACAATCACTGAGGTGAACACAGAACCTACAGAATGGGGGCAAATTTTTATCACACACACATCAGATAGAGCACTAATCTCTAGGATATATAAAGAAATAAAAAATCTTAACACCAAGACAACAAATAACCCAATCAATAAATGGGCCAAGGAACTTAACAGACACTTCTCAGAAGATGATATACAATCAATCAACAAATACATGACAAAATATTCAACAACTCTAGCAATTAGAGAAATGCAAATCAAAACTACTCTAAGATTTCACCTCACTTCAGTCAGAATGGCAGCTATTAAGAATACAAATAATAGAACAAAGGGGGGAGGGGCAGGGGAGGGAGGGGATAGGGGATAGGAATAATGGCGGAATGAGTTAGACATCATTACCCTAAATACATGTATGAAGACACAAATGGTGTGAAAATACTTTATGTAAAACCAGTGACTTGAAAAATTGTGCTCTTTATATGTAATATGAAATGAAATGCACTTTGCAAGCATGTATAACAAATTAGAATACAAAAATTAAAATAAAATAAGAATACAAACAACAATAAGTGTTGGTGAGGATGTGTGGGAAAAGGCACACTCATACATTGCTGGTGGCACTGTAAATTGGTGCAGAAAATATGGAAAGCAGTATGGAGATTCCTTGGGAAACTTGGAATAAAACCACCATTTGACCCAGCTATCCCACTCCTTGGTTTATACCCAAAGGACTTAAAAACAGCATACCACAGTGATGTAGCTATATCAATGTTTTAGCAGCACAATTCACAATAGATAAACTGTGGAAACAACCTAGATGCCCTTCAGTGCATGAATGGATAAAGAAAATGTGGTACCTATACACAATGGAATATTACTCAGCATTAAAAGAGTATTCTCTTTTATGATTTCATTAAATCATGGCATTTGCAGGTAAATGGATGGAGTTGGAGAATATTAAGCTAAGTGAAGTAAGCCAATCCGAAAATACCAAATGCCAAATGTTTTCTCTAATATGTGGATGCTGATCCATAATGGGGATGGGGGGTAGAGCATGGGAGGAATGGAGGAATTTTAGATAGGGCAAAGGGGAGAGAGTGGAAGGGAGGGGGCATGAGGGTAGGAAAAACGGTATAATGAGATGGATATCATTACCCTAAGTACATGTATAAAGACATGAATGGTGTGACTTTACTTTGTGTAAAACCATAGTCATGAAAAATTGTGCTCTATATGTGTACCATGAATTGTAATGCATTCTACTTAGAATAAGTAAATAAATTTAAAAAATGTAAGAGTATAGTATGAGCTAGCTGATTAGAAAAATGACAAATAGTTACAGATTACTAGATGGAAGTTAAGTGTAACAAAATAGTCAATCAACAAAGCAGAAGGCAAGGAAATAAAAAGAAGAAACAAAAATAAGTCATGGCAAATAGAATGAAATAAGCTTTGTGAATATATTAGTTGACTTTCTGTGGCTATGACAAAACACCTGAAGCTGGGTAATGTATAAAGAAAAGAGGTTTATTTAGATCACAGTTTTGTAGGTTGAAATTCCCCTTGGATACATTATATCATGGTGATGTGATGGTTGATGGCATCATGTTAGGAGTGCAAGTGAGCAGGAAAGAACACATGGTGAGACAGGAAGCCAGAGAGTGGGCAGGGACCAGTCTTGCTCTTTTATAACAACCACTCCCAGAGAAACTAACTGGGTTCCCATGAGAACCATGTTAATTCCTTCTGAAGGCAGCACTCCCAATGACCTAATTATCTTACATTAAGCTTCACCACTTAAAAAGTCCAGTTTCACCAAACCACCACACTGAGATCCAAGTTTCTAACACATGACCTCTTGGGTACACACTTCAAACATATCCAAACCATACAATGAATCAATACAAGAATAATAGTAATCACATTAAGTATTACTGGGTTAAATACACCTTTAAAAAGATTGATTGAAAAAAGCCTTTTAAATACAGTCTTTTTCCATTTATGAGAAATAACCTTAAAATTAAATAACATAGAAAAATGAAAAAGCAAAGGATGGAAAAGATATATAATGAAATGGTAGAATGAAAGAAAAATGAAAGGACAAAATATTAATTTTGTTAAAATAAATGTGAAGGAAAAAGTATTAAAAGAGAAAAAGAGTCCATATTGACAATAGATGTTACTTTAAGAAGATATGACAACTATGAACAACAGAATTTTGTATGAAGGAAAGCTAATAGAATAAAGGTGAACAGACTAATTCTCAGATATACTGGGGGAATTAAACATGGCTTCCTGGATACTTACATAAAAAACACAAAAGCATTTTTAAAATTTGTTCTTTTTAGATATACATGACAGTAGGAGTATGTTTTGACATAATATACATACAGGAGTGCAACCCATTACAATTTTGATCCCATTCTTGTGGTTGAACATGATATGAAGTTACGCTGGTTGTGTATTCATACTTGTGCATATGAAAGTTAAGTCTGATTCATTATACTGTCTTTCCCACTCCAATCCCTCCTTCCTCTCATCCAATGAACTTCTATATGTCCCCTCCTCACCCTCCCTTGTTATCAGTTAGCCTTCACACATCAGAGAATTTGTTATGTAGAGCTTTTGGTGACACCTTTATGAAGCTTAACATTATATATTTTCATAAACAACAAACTGAAGATAATATTCTTTTTGGATATAACATTATATATTTTCATAAACAACAAACTGAAGATAATATTCTTTTTGGATATAAATTCTCCAAACCAAAAATTACAGGCCATAATTTCTGAACACAATGTAATGTAATCAATGACAAATAAAGCCAAAGCAATCCAAATTAGTCTTTTAAAGAGGAAAACAAAGCAAGTTATAAGGCAATCACAGTCAATGAAAGTCCCACCATAAAACATGTTGCATATGGTCAAAGAAGTGCTTGAAGTCAAATATACAGCTATGAATACATTTCACAGAGAAACAGAGAATGAAATTAGCATTGAAATTCAAAAACACAGTAAAAGAACAACAAAAAAACCTGAAAGAAGTAAGTGTAAGTATAAAAAGTAGACATTAGTGGTATTTTTCTAAAAATTTAGTTGATGAATAGAACACAAATTTAATTATTTTTAAATATTTTTAGTTGTCAATGGACCTTTAATTAATTAATTAATTAATTAATATATATATATTGTGCTGAGAATTGAACCCAGTGCCTCACACATGCTAGGCAAGTGCTTTATCACTGAGCTACAGCTTATGCCCACAAATTTCATTATTTAAAAAATGCCCCAGTCTATCATTTGACAGGTCTGATATCTTGAAAAAGACATAAACAGGTAAGTGTAGGAATTTAAAAAAAGGACATGATATGAGATATAAAAGGAATTTATCTGATGAGAGGATTCACCAACTGTGTATTAATAAAATTTTAAGTTTACATGAAATTAAAGAGCTTTTAAATTATATGAATTTACAAAATTGACTCCAGAAGTTGTATCAAAATGAAATAGAATAATAATCACAAATTAAATAGAAATGATATTCAAAGGTTTATATTTGGAAATAATATTCAGTACTGAATATATTCAGTACTGAAGTGCCATTTTTAAAGTACTTTCTCCCAAACCTTTCAGTGCACATTGCTTCCATACTTTGTGAACTGTATTTTTATATAGCATATCACTATCTCAGGCTATTATTATACTGATATAAAAATTAAAAAAAAAATCACAGACACACACACACACACACACAAACACACACACACCATTTGACCAACCTCACCTATAAGTTCATATATAGATGTCCTAAGTAAATTTAGCATTTGAACTTTAGCTGTGTAGTAAATCAGTATTTCATAATGATTAAGTAAGTTTTATCTAAGTAATGCAAGAGTGATTTAGAATTTGGTCATTTATAAATGTTACTTATTATTTTTGTCTTTTTTTAGTTAATTTTTTATTTGTTCTAATTAGTTATCCATGACAGTAGAATGCATTTTGACACACACATAAATGGAGTATAACTTCTCCTTCTTCTGGTTGTACATGATATAGAATCACACCAGTAGTGTGTTTTTGTCTTTTTGATATTAGCAATTCTTACTGGGGTGAGGTGATATCTCATTGTGGTTTTGATTTGCATTTTCCTGATGATTAGTGATTTTGAGCAGTTTTTCATATACTTGTTGGTCATTTTCTTGTCTTCTTTTGAGAAATGTCTATTCAGATCATTTGTTCATTTTAAAATGGATTATTATGTTTTTTCAGTTCCTTATTATAACTGCAGAAGATTAAAGGAATCAATCTGAGTAATCATCTTATGCATGTTGAAAAATCACTTGATAATTAAAAACTGATTTTTCCTGTGCCTATTGGAGAAATGTATGAATTATTTTTAATCAAATCCAGGAGGAATACAAAATGTCCTGCCAAAGCAGAAAGGTTGGGTAAAGACACAAAGAATAATTACTGGAAAGAAGAAAGAAATATGTCTCTGTCTGAAGATAATACTCATGATCTCTTTTTAAAATCCAAAAGATTTCTCTGAAAAATTATGAAAACTATGAAGAACAATCACATGATTAAGATGACATAAAATAAAAATATAAATATTAATGCCCTTCTTATACTAGCAATACCTTAGTTGAAAATAAAATAATATAAAGATTATATGTATAATACAAACAACAATAATAAATATATTTAAAAATAAAACCAGGGCTAAATATAACATAATTTGTAAGACTTATATGAAGAAAATGAATTTCTACTGAAGGATATTAAATAAGAATGCAAGCTTTTGCCAAATTCATTTATAAGCTTAGTGCTTTCCAATTCAAAATTCCAACAAGAACTTTTAAAAGGATGTTGGCAATCCAATTCTGTTATTCACATAGATTGGAAAATGTATAGAAAAAGGACCAAGAAAATTTCGATAAAGGAGTATTGAAGATAAATTGCCATATCAGAAACAAGATATTATAAATTCTCTATAAAACCACAGAACTTCAAATAAAACCTATAGTACTTAAAACTAACATAACAAAACAGAAAAGGAAGTTGGGAAACTGATGAATGTTTACTTGTAATTAGTAGATAACTGAATTTAATAGACAAAGATGGACTAGTCAGGAAGGTAAATTGAGATAATTTGCTATGTACATGGAAGAAACCAATATTTTAGATTCCTAATTTTCACATTTTATTTTGTATGTATTTATAAATTTCAGTTAGATTCAAAAGGCATGTGTAAAGTCAAAATTATGAAAGTATTAGAGAAGATTTAGGAGAACATAAATGACCCTAATCTCCAAATTTTACCATTATTTAATGGAAAAAGAGAAATCATAATGCAATATGTATCATGTATTGTTTCAAAGCAGATAAAACTATAGAACATGGGCAAAGAATCAGAAGGATCCTTGCCAGTGTGCCTTGAGAGGTTAATTCTAGAAACCACTGAAAATTCTAACAGACAAAACAATCAAAATTATGAAAATTACCTAAATGTAGTATTATTTAGCTTGAAGTAAGAATCAAGGGAATATATAAGACACGGAACAATTTTCAAGATTGTTATGATTTGCATCTAGAAATGTCCCCCCAAAAGTCCATGTTTTTAAAACATCATCCCCAATGCAGGAATATTTTAGAGGTGAAATGATTAGATTATGAGACCTGTAATGTCATTAGTGGATTAGTCCATTTGATGGATTATTCATTATTAATTAGTTATTAATACATTTGATGGATTAGTAATTTGAAAGGACTACTGGGTGGCAACTATAGGTAGGTGTGGCATAACTAGAAGTAGGAGGTCACAGGGAGTGTGTACTTGGGTTGTGCCTTGTCCCTTGCTCCTTGCACATGTGCTCTCTCTCTCTCCTTTTCTCTCTCTCTCTCTACTTCCCAGCTACCATGAAATGAACAGCTTGCCTTTGCCACATCCTTTCATCATGGCATTCTGCCTCATCTCAGGTCCAGATCAATGGAGTTGGCTGACCATAGGCTGAAATCTCTGAAACTGTGAGCCCAAAATAAACTTTTTGTCCTTTAAGTTGTTCCTGTCAGGTATTTTGGTCACAGGCATGAGAAGCTGATTAACACAAGGACATTTTTTGTTTGTTGCATGAAAAAGGCAAGTAACCAAGCAATATGTATATGCATATGTATATGTATATGTATATGTGTATATGTAGATGGAATTATATTTATAATGTAAAATCACAGAAAAAGTAATGAAATGTAGATGAAGGATTGGAAAGATACATAACAATTTATAGAGAAGCATAACCTTTAGGATGAGATTGGGGGAGGGGCATGGGCAATGACTTGGGTACTTTACTGTTGAACAGTTTAGTGCTGTCCTTTGGAACTTTCTGTGATGAGAGAAATATTTTGTATCTGTTTTCTAGTTCAGGAGCCACAAGTGGTATATGACTATCAAACAGTTGAACTTGTGGTCAGCATGGCTGAGAAAATGAGTCTTTACATTTACTTAATTTTTAATTAAAATGGCCACACATACCTAGTGGCTTCTCTGTGCAGCTTTATATACCTTTGTATTTTTTCCAGAGTCTTATTTTTAAAAATAGAAATGCTGACTTCTATTGTAGTTTAGATTATGTTGTGAAAACTATTGTGAAAGATCTCTATTACTCAAAGAATGCTTATTTCCCTTTCACATTACACATGTTCATTGTGAGTTGACCAGGGCCTCTGTTCCATGTCTCATCATCCTAGGATCCCTGCTAATATAGCCTACACTATTAGGAGCTTTGCTGGCTACCATGGTGATAGAAATAAACAAAAGGAAGTCCAACAGTGGCAATTTGAAGCCTTTCTCATGGAAGAAATTAATGTACCTCACCTTTGGTATTTCATCGACTAAAGAGAAGCTTATAGCCACCCTGAGATCAACAGGGTGAGGAAATACAAACAGACCATGTACACAGAGGTGAATTTTCAAACTGCTTTAATGTCTACCACCTTTGTATAATTTTCTTTTAAATTAGGAATAGAAGAAAAAAAGCCAAGTGACAATATTGGAGTTCAGACCTCTACAATAATACTTATAAAAACACAATCAATATTCATAAATCCCTTACCCATTTCCCTCCTCATTTGACTGAAAAAATAGTCATCTTCTTTATGAAACTGCAGATTTTAGACTATGCTGAAAAAAGTAGGTTACAGTTTATAGGGCTATTTTAGTTGAATATCTGAGAAAATGTTCCAATAGTGTTTAACATTTTTTATCTGGTATACGTTTGATATTGAATACATATCCATTTTTTCCAACTAATAATTTATATCAGGAAAATATGACAATTACTGATAATTCTATGATTAATGATGTTTCTACAAGGCTAAGCATGTCTTCTAGTAACATGATAGTGTACAATTTTAGAATCTGGAAAATTGATAGAAGCTGCTAGAAACTGCATGCCTATAATTCCAGCAACTCAGTAAGCTGAGGCAGGAGGATTGCAAGTTTGAACCTAGCCTCAGCAATGTAGTGAGACCCTGTCTCAAAATAAGAACAATAAAAAGGGCTGTGGATGTGGCTCAGTGGTTAACTACCCCTAGGTTCAATCCCTGGTGCCAAAAAAAAATTAATTTTACTGTTTATTTCCCCTCTTCAGTAACTTCAAACTTCAAATGAAAGCAGTGTCATTGAATAAAGTACAAACTTCTCATGGGATAAAATGTGAGGGTAAATGAAGTTTCCTCCAGAAGAACTGTGAATATGGGAGGGCCACCTTAGAGTACATAGACTTGGGCTAAATCTTCTAAGGAAGATTTAAAGAATTAGAACTTCTGGCTGGGACAATTCGGTGATTGGGTACCTTAATAATGTTTATCAAGCAGACAGACGGATTACAGCAAGGCTTGAATGATCAAGAAGCAGCAGTCACTCATGATGATCAGAAGAGAAGGTGATAGAATCATTTTTTTTTTTTGTGGTTATGGATTGGCCTTGTTCCAAATATGTCACAGGGTGGCCTTGTCTGAATGTAGTTCATATTTTGTAAGTTCTACTTACAGTCAGCTTAGAATATCTGGGTTGGCTCCATTTGGCATGTTTTTCACTTTCTCAGGCACATGACTGCCTTCTTGTTCACAAGAACTTAGGACTTTCCCCTATTAGATTGGTTTTCAATATAATTTTGAGGAAGAATAAGCTGTTGAGTTTTTTAAAGGAAATAGTCTTAACATATTAATTACTAGGATGTTGTAGGGTTGTGATGGGTCTTTAGGTGGAGGACACACCTAGACAAGGAACTTGAAAGAGGCACCATTCAACTTTATAAATGAATTGATTATGTATAAATGAGCACTCTTACATGCCTAGTCATTACCTGTATACATGGAAGATGAATGTAGTTTCTTGGCTTCAATTCCCCCTCCTTATATTCATACTCTTGCCTTGGCCTTATTATAATCTCACCTTTTGATTTGGGACTTGACCAGTGAGTTGTTTGGGGCAATGGAATTTTTTAGCAGACTGATGCAAAGCATAAAATATTTCTTTGAGAAAATGAATGAAAGCCAAGGTTTGAAAGATGAGAAAGATTACCTAAGCAAATCAAGGGAGCAGGTGTGGGTAGGATAAGCTTTCCTGGAAAAAGAAAGAGTATGTAACGAGATCCAGAACAGGAGAGCACAGAATTCAATGGAGAGGGAGTGCATTAAGACTGGTGAGAAAGGCAGGGATTAGAAGATAACATTACAGGCTGTACAGCAGATTTAGGAATTTATCCTAACAGTAATGGAAAGCTATGGAGGAGGTTTAACCTTGGAGTAACATCATCTAATTCACTCTTTTGAAAAATTGCTTTGGTTATCGAGTTGTTATTATAATTAGGAATAGAATTTGGTACAAATGAGTCCTAGCATTTTTCCATTTTGTCAGGATGCCACACAATACGAATTGGCTTTCTCATTTGTTCCATTAAAATCAATGACTTTGTTTAGGCAAAGTGGCTCCTGGATATCATCCCAGAGAGGGGTTGAAGGGTTCTTCATAATGTTCTAAATTTACTAAATGAAAATAAGAGAGTAGCTGAGAGGATTGATTTTGGGGTGAGCCAAGAGTCCTTGGTGGCACTGGGCCAAGCAAAGAATGGCCATTAGTCTAAGCTGAAAAAGCTATAACTATCAGGAACTGTTAGGGGTGCCATTTTCTTCCAAGGGCAACTCATTGTGGAAATGAGGTTGATAAGAATAAATCACATTTATTTCTGTATGATAACTAAAAAGACATAACCCTTTCCAGCATAGCCTATTTCAGATTATTCAGATTTGGATCTTATCTGAAGGTGCAATTTTTGCTATGTCATATGTTGGAACATATTCTCTCATTTAGAAACTTAAGAGGGCTGATATGACATATCCTTTCATATGAACATAAAATCAAGCCAAAAGTGAGATCAGATGACACTGAGTCTTAGAAACTTGAAATTCTGAGAACAGGAAATTAAATTACAAGAAAAAAATTGGCTTCCTTTATTAGGTTGGCTTGTTTGTTTTTCAAAATGAAGAATTTTAAAAACAGTCAAAAATGGCTGTGGGTGGCTGATTTTTCTGGCTACATAAGCCTTGGGCCTGGTTTATCTTTATAACCTGATAGTATCCATACTCTTATTTACAGAATGAATGAAATATGAGGGAACTTTAGGTTCACCGAAGTTGTCTGCAGGCTAAAATGTTATGTAATTGTTAGAAGAGCATGTTTCCGGACATTGGATTGTGCAAACATAAATTGTATTAAATGTTGACAGAGGTTTTAAGGGTCTCTTGAGTTTAGACCAGTTGACATTTTAGGCTTGGTAATTCTTTGTTGCATGAGGGGAGCTGTTGTATGGGAGGCACAGTTGCCCTGTGCATTATTAGATGTTCAGTAGCATCTCTGACCTCTACCCACTGGATGCCAGTAATGCCCTCCCCTACTGTAGTGACAATTAAAAATGTCTCCAGATATCACAAATGTCCCTGGGGTGCCAGATCATCCCAGAAACAATGTGAAATGACTATTGAACAGATTCTAATGTTTCTTACTCTTTTGATTATGCCCAATTACAAGATAGGCTGTTTATAAATAGGTTCAGAGCTACACACCAGTTCAAGACAAAGACTTCTAAATGTTATCCTGCAGTTCCCATCATGATTGAAGTTGTGAGTGAACACTGGTGAAATGTCAGAGGTGTTTGTTGAGCTTTAGAAAATCGTTCACTGGTTCTTGATGAAAGTGAATTTTTAAAAAAATGTTTGTGTGTGTGTGTGGGGGGTGGTGGGACAGGCAGAGAAAGACTCATACAGCTTGGAAAAGATTCTGAATTCAATGTAGTTTATGCATATTATGCATGTGACAGAGTATAAAAAATAAATATTTATTAAATGAAATATGCATTAATTCCAAGTTTACTTTTTAAACTTACCTTTTGATATTAGAGCTCAGATTGAGAAATTCTGTGCATTACAAGGATAAAGGGCTTTTGACTAAGGTCACATGTCATTTTATTTAAGAATATATTGGAAGGGCCAAATAAAACTGGTGACCACAAACAAGTGATAAAGGAAATTGAGAGGGTGGATTTAGAAATGGTTTTCACTCAAAGAACTGGGATATGAAATGAGGAACTAGGCTCCCTAGAAAAATGGTTAAATTCACCAAACATCAAGTATTTTGAAATAGGAAGGAATGACTCATAGCGTGTCTTTGTAGAGTTTGCCTATACCTAAAATTCTGATGGGGAGATTATTCCAAGGAAATTAATGAGATAAATCTGAATGTTGCTATACATTAGATAAATAGAGTTAAAGATGAAAATGGAGAATACAAATAATCCACTCATTAAACAAGAATAAAATGCCCATATGGAAATAATACTCAGAGCTAAAAGGCAGGCATAATAGTTAAGGATGGGATCTCTAGAAACAGACTGCCTAGATTAGAATTCCAATTCCTCCACTTATTGTGTAGCTTGAGCATATTACTTTCTCTGTGCCCCAAATATCCATCTTTATAAAATGGGAAGAATAATAACTGTACCTACCTTATGGAGTTGTTCTGTGGATTAAATATTAGAACATGTCAAGTAGTTAAAACTGTCTTACTTTTTAGAAAATATATTTAAAAATGTTTTTATTAGTGTATTATACACAATATTGATGTTCATTGTGACATAATGATGCATGCATGGAGTTAAATTTAATTCTTCATAGTGTTGGCTATTATTAATTCAAGGCTCAGGGGAACTTGCCCATAGTTAGAGGTCTAGTTAGGTATAAAGTTAAGACTTTCTGTTCACATCAGATTCTTTTATGACAAGCTGTTGTCTTCCTTATATTGTTTCTGTATACATGTGTGAGAAGGGGGTGAAGGGTAATATGTAGACGTAGAGGCAATATTAGTGAAACAGCAGTTGTTGATTATTTCATATTACTTTTATAACACTATCATACTTAAGCCTCAAACCAAAGACTTTATGATATAAGGTAAAAAGAAATTTCCATGTTATAGATGCAGGAACAGAGATTTGTTAGAAATTTTAGGCAATTTGCTCAAGATTTCAGAGCCTACAAATAATAGAATTGGAATTAAAAAACAGGGCTTCTGACTACCCTTCTGTGCCTCTTTCCTTGTACCCACTATCTATCTCTAGCCTAAGTTGAATGTAGGGGGAATGACTGTGGAAGGAAACCAGAGTTTCATCAGGCAAGGACCATCAGGGAGGGATGGTTGGAAGAGACACCAACAATTTCTTTGCAGAGAGCTCTTGAATCCATTTATTTAATTCCAGCCCTACTTCTATGTCCTCCATCATCTCTCACCTGGTCTCCTACCTTCTGACTGGTCAATCCATGCTCTACTTGCTGCCATAATGATTATTCTAAGGAATGAAGCTGATCGTGTCATTCCCATCGCACCTCCACCCTCATCCCTTCCCTGACTTTCCATCCTGTTTGGATCAAGCCAACCTCACCCAAGGGCAGTTAAAGTCCTCCAAAGTTGGCTTGTGTTCTCATGTGTGGCTTGTGTTCTCTTATCAAGATTCACTCCTCTCCACTACCTCTGTGCTCCCTTCATGCTGATATTTGTATTTTGACTTTCTGTATTGCATCATAATGTCTTTTCTTCCTGCTCTCTACATGCAACCCTCTTATAGCATTTGACACATTATATTTTAACTGTCTGTGGACTTTGAAAAATGGGATGTTTCATCAGGCAATGAAACTTGGGGAGAAACCTTGATAAAATCAGTCTTTATTAATATTTAACATATATTAACATTATTGCTCTGAGTAGATGCTATAAATTGGCCTTGCAAGAGTTATCACTTCTGTCAGTAGAATATGTTTAAATTGTAATCCTGGAGCTAGCATTTTCCAAAAGGCTCTTCTACCCTTTGTGAATTAGAAAACCCAAACGGTTTTCCACAGAGATGTCTGCTTTCCCACTCCTTCACCCCTCCCCAACATGCGGTTTCTTCTGATCTTCAGAGAAGGTACATCTGATACAACTGAGTTTCAGTCTGGGTTCCTGTCTTCCACCAGGCCTGTGCACACAGCTAAACTAAGTCTAGAATCTTTGTCTTCCCATGGCCTTTCTTCCCTTATTTCTCAGGAGTGGAAACCTGGAGTAGGTGGATCTTCTGGTTTCATCCATAAACCAAGGCCTGCGACTCCCTTCCAGCTCTTTTCTTCCATCACTTGATTCCTTCTAAGCTTGCTCAAGTTTGCTTACAATGTCTGCCACTGCCCCTCTAACTGAGGCCCTGCCTCCCCTAGTTCCCAGAGGCAATTTGTGTCTTTGAGATCTACAGGAATGACAAAAGGGTTTGTGAGTGGTATGTATAAGTAATTACATTGGCCATGGCTTATCTGGATACATCTTACAATCATAAAATATTAAATCTACTTGACCTGGGAGCTTTGATCTAGGTCCTTTGTTTCCACTCAACTATTGAGGAAAAAAATGAAAAAAGAGTGTTAACTGCATGTGTCCTGTATCTTTAGAACAATTTAATAATATAAAACAAAGGGAAATTTTGCACTTTTTGAAAGGAAAAACTGTGAAGATTATAGAAAGATCTTGTAATTATATGGAAATTATTGTTCATATCATAATTATTTTCTTAGTTAATTTTCAGGTTCATGGTACAATTGGAAAGAACCTATTTTAGTCTATTACACATCATGGATGATTATTATTTCTTTTTAATGCAAAATGAGAGTAGATTAAAATAAAAGAGAAATTTTCACTTCAGTTGTACACATGGCATATTGAGACAATGTTCACCTATAAATAACCTAGAAAATAAAAAAGTCTTATTTCCAAGTATACTATAACTAGAAATATACAGACTCTTGTTCTCCAATACAAGATGATCTAGAACATAAACCTCAGTTTTGTTTATCATTGTTGTTGCCTTTATGCCTTTTTGGGCAGCTTAACTCATCTGGCCAACATTTGAAGTCTTATGTTTACTTGCATAAGTTACCCACATGATTCTAATTTCCAGAAGATATAGAATCTTTCCCATCTGTGCATCTACCTTCATCTCTGACAGAACCTTCAGTTAGTATAATATGAGACAAAGAAGTATGATTTACAGTATAAAGCTCTATTAGGAGTGGTTTACCCCATCTAAAGATATTTTTGGTTGTCAGAACTGGGAGGTTTGCTACTAAATCCAGGTAGTGGCCAGGGATTCTGCTAAACATCCTACAATACCCAGGTCAGAAACAAACAGATTTCCCCCTCAGTCTCCGGAAGAAGTCTAGCCTTGCCAATGCCTTGACTTCTAACCCATTTTGGACTTTTGATTTCCATAACTGTAATAAATTTGTGTCATTTTAAGTGACTAGATTTTTTACAGGAGCATTAAAATATAATACAAATAAGAATAAGCAATTTGCAGAACAAGAACTATAAATGCTTAGTAACTATATGATAAGAAACTCAAACTGAAACATTAAAATGAAATGCCGTGTCCAACCCATTAAAATGATAATCATAAAATCACCTGACAATGTTGGAAAGATGTGGGGTGCAAGTTCTACTCTTCACTCTTACATTTTGTATGGAAGTTTGACAGTTTTTGTTGTTAACATTTGGAATGGCCTGGAATCCAACAATTTCACTTTGAGGGATAAATCCTTGAGAAAAATCTAGCATAGGAGGCACCAGAGATCTCCAGAACAATGAACACTGTAGTATAATTTATAATTGCAAAACAACTGGGGAACACCTTAATTATTGGCCAGTAGAGGAATTTATAAATACATTGTGATCTGTGCATACATTATATACATTGGTTAGAATGGATAAATGAAACCTCATATTTCAACATGGGCAGATCTTCAGCAATTTGTAGTAAGGTATACATGGCATAATAGCATTAATATAATTTTAAATATATAAATCACCATTATATGTAGTCTATGGATGTCTGTCTTTGTAGTAAATCACAAAACCATGGGCAGGGAAGGTGCACAGCTCTCTGTGCCAGCATTTTACTCTGGAAAGGATGACAGATAGGACTAAAGAGGGAGTTTTGACATCATCTTTAAGGTTGAACTTACTATATATGTAAAAACAAGAAATAAAAATAATATCAGACACCAGATTTTGCTCATTCTTATAGATTGGAACACTGATATTTCATACTTTTCTTTATCTTTTTGCCTTAAATTCTTTTTGAACCACAAGCATAAAGACCAGAATGGGTATAAAAAAAGAGAGTGATCATATTGAAATTGGTTTAAAATAAACTGTGGGTATAAATTAGGTTCAAAACTCATTGATTTTATCTGTCTTTCTGAATCAGGAAATATCTTGATGCATTACTACAGATCTAGTATCTTGAGGAATTAAATAGGTTCAGGATTGTATAAGCATGAGATATTAACTGAGCATTACTAAATTTTTTATCATGGTTTCAATCAAGAAAGTGACTTGTATTATCTCAGTTGATCAAATAATCCCATTCAGTTAGGAAACACAGGTCTTCTGACAAATTCTGTTTTTCCAGATGAAAAAGTAGAGACCTAGAATGGACAAAGTAACTTGTCCAAGGTTGGTAAGCATAAGAGCCAGAGCTTGAATGCATGTCTTCTGATCTAAGTACCATGCCTTTTATTCTGTATCAATGATCTCTTCAGATGAAGAATAAATAGCTGGTTTAATAGCTGTTCCTATGTGTGAGTGTGGGAAAGGCCCTAGATGTTTTAGTTGACTCAAATGCCATAAAAGTCTATCCTATGAATCGGCCATTTAAACAATCAAGAAAACAAGTAAACAAGCAAATGATTCTTATCCAGGAGAAATATTTAGTGTAGTGTCCTGTAGGGACTTGTCCCAATATTTAAATGCTATTAGATAATATCCTGGGAAAGGAATTTCAAGATGGATATTGATAAATGAGAAACAGGTGAGGATTACTAAGATAATAAAGTGTGGAGATCATGTTAAATGTGGACTCATTAAAGGACTCTGTCATGTTTCACTGGGAGATGAGAAACCTTAGGGGAAGCAATAGCTATCTTTAACTTTTTGAAGAATCTCCAACTGGAAAAGGAATGAAAGAATTAGAAATGGGGCCAATGTAAGGAAGTAATGCAGTGATGCCACTTCTCAGCTAAGAATAAAGAACTTCTCAAATATAGAGCTGTCCCCACAAAAATGGAATGAGCTGTCTCAGAGGAGTCCAAGCAGAAACTGATGAATGGTTTTCAGCAATGCTTAAAAGGAAATGCTTAGTTTGGAATAGGCACTGAACTAGATGAGAGAAATGGAATCATTCTATGCCTATCATTCTTCCTAACACTGGTGTAAAGGGAGAAACAGGAAGCTACTCAAACAGTTCTGGAGACCTCTCCAGTACATTTTCTGCTTTTGTTGTTCAAATTTACTCTTGTGGGGTCCCCCAGGCTAAGTTCAGGCACATAACTGAAAATATCGCAGGAGAGTGTAGCAGAGCAGACAGGTATCAACTGTCTTCAGAACTCCAGAGCTTGGTAGGAATATACAAAAGCAAGTTGGCCACTATAAACTGAGGCCAGGTAGCCAACTGGAAAACTGGTCCCAGGATCTAATGTGCAGTTTTTCGAGTTGCAGTATAGTGAATCAGTGTATTGCTTAAGATGATATCTAGGATTGGTAAATGCAAAGGAGGAATAAGAGAAAGCAATATGAATTCTCAAGATCATCTGTTATATCTGGAGGCTTGTGTGGGAAGAATAGTAGTTTGGGCTGAATCTTGTCAATAATAGCAGGTCCAATATCCCCATTTCCATTCTTCATTTTTTCTGTAGGATGGCAAAGAAAAATTGCAACACAACCTACTTATTAGTCTTATTTTGTTGTCCTCCCCCTTGTCTTCATGTACCATCATTTCACCATGCCTTTCTGAAGGTCCCCTTGCTCTTGCTGACAGTGACATACTCATTTATGAGGATTTACTGATCAGAATCTGCATTTTAATAAGATTATAGTTATTTGCATGTACATTGAAGTTGGAGATGTACTGCCTCAAGGATTTCAGGGTTGTACTTGTGAATTACTTTAATTGTACCACAACCAACCAATAAGCAGTTATTATTAATCAGAATGCTTCCAAAGTTATTATAAAATCTAGTTATGCACCTGAACCGAGTCAATACTGGATGATGGCAGTAAAGGTAGAAGATGGAAGGGCTGGGGTTATGGTTCAGTTGTGGTGCAATTGCCTGGCATGTGAGAGGCACTGGGTTTGATTCTCAGCACCTCACATAAATACAGGTTTATCAACAACTAAAAATATTTTTAAAAAAGGTAAAGATGGAGATGCTGCTGGACACCAATGTGAAGAGAACTATCATGAATACTGGACGTTTAAGAAGAAAGTACTCTCCCCTTTTTGTGAATTTCAGAAGGAGAGGGAGAAAGATGGGGAGAGGAGACAGAGAGATATCTTTGGGACCACAAAAATGATGAAGTGATAGGTACTACCACTTCTAGCATCGATGGCTGTAATACATTAGAGACTGACTGTCTGCTAAGTTCAATTGTACTTCTTGGGATTGCTTCTGCTTTTTGCAGAGAGCTTCCTTGATGTCCTAAGCAATTTAATAATGAACTAAAATATCATGGCATGGAGGGTATTGTGCTTAATTCTCCTGAATCCATCCTGTCCACAGAGACTTAGTCTCCAAACCAATCATAGAAATTCCATTCTTCTTTCAAGTAATTAGTTCAGGGCTGGACAGCCCTAAGCCAGTTTGGACTGAAGAGAGATACCAGAAGAAACTTGATAAGGACATCTGGGAAGGAAGCTTTCTCAGCCTTAGGAGAGACCCACAAGAAGCTTTCCTCTCACTTGATAGGCATAAATGAGGGAGGATGGGTGTAGATTGCCAACAACAGTTGTCCTACAACTATAATGTGAGCATGCCTTAGAATAAAGTCAACCTTATAGGCTTTATCATAAGTTGTTCTTTCTTTCTTTCTTTCTTTCTTTCTTTCTTTTTCTTTCTTTCTTTCTTTCTTTCTTTTTGTTGCAAATTTCAAGTCTTCAGAGGAGAGGAAAAGAAAGAACACACATCCTCAGTGCCACTGTTGAATCCCTAAAGCTGCTCTACTTTTGGAATTTCTGGTGCATAAACTAGTACATTACTTTTCTGCCAAAGTCACCTTTGATGTAAGGTTCATTGCTGCCCACAGCCATGAACATCCAGAGTGATAGAAGTCATTGGTAAGAATCCTCTCCTTTTAGCAACCATAGCAAAACTGTGAAATTAGTATGAAGTCACAATAGTCATTTCTAAAGTGATGCTATTTAAAATCACAGACACTTATCCCAGGTGAAAGAATATAATTTTTTACCAACTATAATGAGATTCAACAATTACAGGAGAGTAATTTTGAAAACAGATGTCATGATACTCCCAGCTTGTGCAAAGCTTATTTTAGTGCTTTCATTGGCAATTCTTCATAAGGTGCTCAGGGTTGCTGTGGCTATAATTGATAAGACTGATTGCATCACAAAGGACATAACATGATAAATTCATTTCAACTCTCAGATTGTATTTATCATAGAATTTATGTGAAAGCTCGCATTGTTTTGACTTAAAAAGGTTAAAACAAAACTCAATTTTACATTCTATTTTCCCTACTGTTAACTATTTACAGCATCCCATTTCCTAACTTGTCTGGAATTTATGTCTTAGTGAAGAAGGTGATTTTAGTGCTGGTAATTGATTTGATTTGTTAGAGATGGAAAAAAAAAAGTTTGGAGCCATTAATCCTAAAAATAGCCAGTGCCATCACATTGTTGAAGTTAATGCATAATCCACTTGTCAATTATTAATGTCCATGATTCCAAGTAATGATGTCCATGATTCTCTTCCTTTGGATGGCCTTTCTTTCTTTTCTCTGCTAGTTCAAATCTTACCTATCCCTTGATTTTTAAGACTTATCAAGTATGAATCATTCTTTAAGCCGTCTCCATCTGAGTCATGCCATATGCTGGAGGATAAGCTGGTGCTATATTGAGAAAGTTGAGTCCTTAAACTCTAGCAGATCAGCACTGAGTAACAGGGGATGTTTAGATAGTCAATATTGAATAAACCTAATTCAAGTTCTAAATCTACCCTGATTTCTGAGCCTTAGTATTTTTACTTGTAAAATGGGGAAATTTTATAGTAATTTGAAAGGTTATTAAGAGGATGAAATGAGATAAACCATATAAGGCTTAAATTTAGCATCTAGCACATGGATAATATTCAATAAAATTGTTACAATTATAATTTACATATTAAATTTTACTAGGCTGACATACTTACATATACCTATACATATCTATATCTTTTTTTTTTTTTTTTTTTTGGTACTGGGGATTGAACTCAGGGGCACTCGACCACTGGGCCACATCCCCAGCCCTTTTTTGTATTTTATTAGGGACAGGGTCTCACTGAGTTGCTAAGTGCCTCGCCATGGCTGAGGCTGGCTTTGAACTCGCAATCCTCCTGCCTCAGCCTTCCAAGTGCTAGGATTACAGGCGTGCGCCACCATGCCCGGCCATATCTATATCTTAACATATACTTTTTTATTAAAGAATTCTACTTTTATTTATATATTACTTCAGTTTTGCTTATTAAAAAGAAAATCTGGATTGTATTTCCTTGCTTAAATTCAGGTTCTGGGTTTCATATTTAATAATGCTAATGTCTCCTTAATCAAATGATTTGATATTGTAACAGTAAAAAAATAGGAAATTTTATCGATGTGTGACCATCTTACATATATACATGTGCATGTACATATAATGTCAAGATTTAGGAGTTTGACATCAGTATACTAAGTGCATGTATAAAAACTCAAATGGTATGAAAATATTTTGTGTAAAACCAATGACTTGGAAAACTGTGCTCTTTATATGTAATATGAAAGGAATTGTACTTTAAAAGCATGTCTAACAAATTAAATTAATTAAATAAAAAAGATTCATGAGTAGCAACCAACCACTGAAATTTTTTTTTGAGATTTTGAGTAGCAGTAAGAGTCCATTCAACAAATATAAAGCATTTATCCCATAAAAACATAGTGTGATGCCTTGACAATTATGGGAAGGAGAGAATACAGACAAAATATAGCACATTTTGGCAAGATAAATGCTTCCTGGTTGTATAAGCAAAGTAATTTTATTAAATGCAGAAACTATTGTCTTGCATGATAAATGAGGACCAACAACACCCCAAATTTACTTTCAAAATATGGTTGCCTCACATTAATACCCTTTCTACTTTCTTAATTACCCTTTTGAGAAAACATGGGATAATGGCTGGAGTCCAAACTGGCAAATATGGGTAAGAATCCTGGCTCCAGCACTTACTCCCTGTGTGACTTGGGCAACTCATTTAACTTCTCAATTGTTCTTAGCATCATTTTCAACAAAAGGGGCTAAGTTACCTCTTCCATTATCCAGTATTACTTGTAAAATGGGGAAATATGACTTCTAGCTCCTTCTATTAAAGACTGTTTTTGCTCTTGTTTTAAGAAGACTTTTTAAGCAACAATTCTACTAAAAGCCTTACTCAATTAACCAATATTGGAAATTCTATTAATATTTGGGAGAAATAGCACTAATAATCATTTCTTTCAATTACTCAGTTACATAATTAAATGTAATAAAGGAAAATAAAGGCCATCCAGGAAGTTATTCATTATTTCTAAAAATCAGTTGACAAAAGTGTTCATTTCTGGTGGGATACATCTGATATGAATTAAGGAGTAAAACACATGCCTGCATACTTATTAACATTTACAAGTGCTCACAACGAAGATGAAAGATGTGAGTGGAATCACTCAGCCAAATCTGCCTTTCTTTTTTTTTTTTTTTTTACAAAGATATGCAGAAGGCTTTGAAAATCCTAACGCCTGTGTATAAAGACAAAATTTTATCATCATGGGGTAGATATGAGAGAGGGTGTATATGATTCAGCGTTCTCTAGAGGAACATAACCAACAGAGTATCTATCTGTCTGTCTATCTATCTGTCTTTCTTTCTATTTATCATCAAAAATGGGACTTATTAGATTGTCTTACATGACCAGAATCTGGATAATCCCACAATGGCTGTCTACAGGCTGGAGAGCTGGAGGAACCAGTAATTGATCAGTCCAAGAAGCTGGAGCTTCAGAACAAAGATGTAGCTCTCTTCCAGGACTGAAGTTCTGGTAATTCCTGGAGAGTCTGTGGCCTGAATCCCCTTTGGAAGACAGAAGATGGTGGAGTCTGATGTTCTCAGGCCATCACAGCAGCAATCAAAGCATCCACTCAAGAGTGCATCTGCTGCTGCTTCCTCATTCTTCCAACATTTTATTTTGTTCCATCCAGACCCCCAACCTTTTGGACTGTGCTGCCCATATTTATGGTGGGTCTCCCCATCAGTTGCTGTCCCACATGACAATCATTCCCAGAAATACCCTTATTGACACACTCCAAAGCGTTTTAATTTTAGGCATCTCTTAATCCAATCAAATTGACAGTTTAGATGAACCATCACAGCATATGAATTTTTAAAAAATCCAACGTATCGGAAAATGCACAAATAAATTAAAAGGCAAACGAGAAAATGTATTTACAACATACATATGAAGTAACTTATTTCCCTACTATATATATTAGTCATGCAAATCAATAAGAAAAGGCTAACAGTCCAATTGAAAAGATCACATATAGTTCATTGGAAACAAAGTAACAATGTCTTAAAAACATATAAAAATATGTTTTTGCTTTTAGTTAAGAAAATGAAAATGAACCATTAGTTACCATTGTTCACCTATTATAATGTAGGCAGACAATTTTACAATATCAATATATGGGTATGGGGAAACATATTTGGGGCAATCTCTTCTGAAGACAATTTGTCAGTTTCTTTCAAAATTGCAAAGCCTCATACCATTTAATGCATAATACTTTATATAGAAATTTATCTTACATATATGTTTCATATGTGCTCAAAAAGTATTTTTGAGACTATTTATTGCAGTATGGTTTATAACAGTAACAGGCTTAGAAAAACCTAGGTGCCTGTCACTGGGTACTAGATAAACTATATTATGAGATACCTATACAATGGCATACTGTAAAACCAATAAAAAATAGGTCATTGGAATGATGTCTAAGAAGCATTATTAAATATAACAACATTGAATGAAACTAAAAGATATTTCAGGCCAATGCAACACATGAACCTTGTTTGAATCCTAAAGAAAATCAGCTTTGAAAGTGCATTTATGAACCACCCAGGGAAAATTTGAATGTTGACTGGATATTTTGATGATACTAAATAATTATTGGGTTTTGTTTTTTTGATAATAATGAAGAAGTCATGTAAAGAACATCACTTACATTTCAAAGAAACATATTAAAGCATTCTGGTTAAAACAATATGTATGTTTCATAACAATCTATGAATTATGAAGATTAAAGGAAAGGGAGTATAAATGAGATAAGGAAAGGGAGTACAGATTGGTCCTGAGCTGAAGAGTAGTATAGCTGGGTGATGAGTACCCGGGGCTTTATTAGACTATTTTTTGCCATTTAAGTGTTCAGAATTTTCCCTGATAAAATTTAAAACTAAAAGTTGATAATTAAAGTTTCAAAAAGTTACAATAAAATATTAAAAACAAACAAAACCTAAAATCAAAATTGTAGGGGTTCTGTGTTTGGGATTGAAGTCTCTGATAACTTCATGACTGTAGTATTCTTGGTGGCTAGGAAGTTTCTGTATAAAGACACAGAATTCCTGGCTGCTAGGAAGTTTCTGTGCAAGACACAGAATGCCTGGCTACTGGGAAAACTTCTGTGCAAAAACACAGGATGCCTGGCTGCTGTAGCAATGTTCTTCATGAGGAGGCTCTGTGTTAGAGTCTTATCATCATCGACCTTGATCTCAGGCACACAGCTCCTGGGAATAAAGGAACTCACTTGTTAGACAACCACAATGTTTTACTGAGCCTAAACCTGCTCACACAACAGTAACTTTATACAATGGACTTTCTTGAGAGCTACACAAAGCTCCTAACATTGCACATTGCAACTTAGTATGTAACTGAGGAATAAGCTGCATAATGTTGCTAAGTCTATAACCTGCCTAGTAATACAATATGTACTAATGATGCCAATGACCTAAAGTAACCTATTGATATAAATAAAGCTTGGCAGATTGGCTCCTCTGCCATTCTGCCATTTTTCTTTCCTGCCTCTGCATCTTGTCTCTGTGTCTCCTTTTATTTTTCCTTACACAAAATGGTAAGGCAGCTATATAAAAGTATGGAAGAGTTACAACGAATCTGCATAGGAAAATTTTTTTGGGAAAAAAACCACTGATAATGTTTTCCTTCAGGGGAGGGAATTGGTGACATAAGGTGGAATGAATGTAATTTTCAATATTTTTAATGATTGAAAATAAGCTTTAAAACAAAATGCTATAGAAAGCTTAAATCTACTATTAGAAATAATGTATGCCACCATTAAATCCAAATGAGCTAAGGTTCTCAGCAGGACTATCCAGTTAGCACATTTATTAATAATTCAGGTCCTGCTTAGACTTCTACTGATGCTCTAATTATTTTAATTAAAATCTTCAGCTTGCTTGTAATCATTTAGTACTTGATAGAAAATGATAATATAGTAAACTTACATTCTTTATATTTATTTATATATAATTATATGTATATGTAATTGAATATTTAACATTGAATGTATTTAATTAAAATATATAATTAAATCTGCAGGCTTGATGTAATTCATTACACATTTATTGGAATATATATATATTTTTTTCAAGTAGAAAAATAGAAATATAATAGACATCATGCATCTAGGTTTTCCCATATTTGCTTCATCTATTTTTGTCAGAAGTATTTTAATTTCTAAAGTTCACAACATTCAACCCTAAACAGTCAGTAGTGTATCCAAAGAAATAATAGGGACTCTTTACATGACTGTAATTATGTAGCACAATTCACAATAATTGTCTAATATAACCTATCTCTTAATTCACTTTAAAATTTCTATAGTTGCCAAACCAGGATCCAATTACAACATGCATTGCATATGAATGTGATCTCTGTTAAATTTCTTTAACCCTCCAAAACATACCTCTCCATCCACTGAAATGCTGAAGAGAACAGGCTAGGTGTCCCTATAGGGGATCACTCTCTTAAGGAAACAGAATTGTCCACTGAATGGCTTTTGGTGACTCTTTCCAGTTTTTCCACTAGCTGGAATTGGCTCTCCCAATCTCAGCAGAAGGTGCTGCACATGGGCTTCAACTTCCTACAGAATTGCCAGGCTTTATTTGCAGAGGATGACAATGACACAGTCACTTGTATATCACTTGCCTGAGCCCACAATTCCTAGGCTCCCTCTTTTATAAGACCATTTGTTGAGAAGTCCCTTTTTTTGTAGTGTCACCCATGATGCTTTCTGCTTTGCACACATCCTACTGAAAAAGCTTCTGCCTGTGTGTTCTAACCTTTACGATTGTGTTATTTGTGCAAAGCTCTTGATGGTCAGTGGAATCCAACTGCTTCATATAATAATTACACTTTCTGAATTTATTCAATTGTTACCTCATAGTATCATTTTTATTTATTCCTCTAACACATGTATTTCCTATGAAATGCATGTTGGATCTTCAGGCTTGATTGAATTCACATTAACACTTTTTGGGAGGAATATTTCAAAAGTGTTGGTGTGCATTTCCTGCCACATCACCTCAAGGAGCTTATAATAAGCTGATTGTCCCATTATTGTTCAATAATGGCAACTGGTCACTGGGTTAAGGTGATGATAACCAAATCCTTCTCTTGTAAAGTTACATTTTCCCCTGGCAAGCAATTTTTAATCTCTGTGGTAATTCTTTAATAACCATGTGATTATTCAGTTCCCTACCATCAGTTTACCTAGTGGTTTTTACATCTATGGAAAATCCTCATTTGACTGAAGGGATACATAAGTTGGTGGCTTTCTAATTCAATCATCCATCCTACACTTAATAGTTACCATTTTACTTTGAATAAGAACTTTCTCACTTGATTGTGGTGAAAAAAAAAAAAAGAGAGCTTGCTCATTAGCTATGTCAGTTGATTACTCTGAAATATAATTGCTATTGCAAACCAGGAAAAATGTTTGTTTTTTTAATACAAATTTTAGGGTAAAAAGTAGATGTAATAATCCCCTGCAATGATGGCAAAGAAGTGTTTTGTTGTTTTCTTCTTACAGATTCATGGATTTTAATATAGGTAATGCATTTCAATTAATGATAGTCATTACATTTTTTGGAAGGCATGCAATTTTCATTTATTGCAGCAAAGATTTATGAATGTGCCAGGCAATTTTAGTTATAATATTATGAAAATGTGATTTCATTCTTCAAATATACAGCCCCTTTATACTTTTCAATTTTTAAATTGCCTCAAAATTTGTCAGTGGGAACTCCTTCAAGATAGTTTCTGTGCTCTTTTGACTGAATCCCATTAGTCTTTGAATATGTCCTTGCTGTCTGGCTCAACAGGATGTTCTAGGTGCAACTTGCATTTCTAATATCCTATACCTAGAAATAACAGTTTCTCTATAGGGCCCTGCTTCTTTTCAGTAGTTAATAGCATTTATGAATTATAGTTTCTGATATGTCCTTATTTCCAGCTGCTTCAGCAGACAGCCTTAGAACACACACACACACACACACACACACACACACACACACACACACACAAACACACACAGAATTTATATTGATTTTTTAAAATTTAAATGTAATATTATGGCATTTTACTTATTTGTTTTATACATATGACTTTTTTACACTGGAAAAATCTTGAACAATGCCGTTTATTTTCTTTACCCTTTGATATATACAAAAATAGTTTCAAAATAACAATGCTGTATTCATTCTAACAATAAAACTACTGAATGAGTTTTCTTTGCATTTCTTTTTTCCCTTTGTAATGTATATCCTAATGATGCAAAGTTAAAGCACTGTGTTTTTAAGGACACTTGAGCTAATTATTTTCTCTGATTATATTATCAAGCTATACAATTAGGCTCATTTGTTTTCAATTTTAATTTTTTTTTAATTTAACATTCAAATTTTTTAATTACAGAAGAAAACATTATATTTTTTTTAATGGATATGTGTTCTTAAGTAATCCTCAAGTAGTTAACCTTCTCAGTGGACCTCTGTAAAGAACCTCAAATACTTGAATTTTCAGTTGGATTTTTAGGTTCCAGTTTTGGACACATGAGTATACTTTTATAGTAATTCTACATTTAGAGAAAATTATAGAATTCATATATTTACCTAAAATTATTTTTTCTATTTGTACCTCTTCTAGCTTCTTCCCCATAAATTTCAGTTGGTTTTCCTTAGATATGCCTAAAAGGAGGTTTTAAGCTAATGATGGAGAACCAATTGGAAGGAGAATCACAGGATTTGAAGAAAAAAAAGGAGTAAGAGACTTCTGGTTGTGTCTCATCCTATGAGACAAGGCTATTCATAGTCACGACTTCTTTTTAGAAGTTGTCCACTTAAATATCTGGACATATTATTTACAGCTGGTATCCATTCTGATTGGTCTATTACCATGCCTGACTAATCATAAAATATTTTTAATATCATTCCTGTCTAGAGGCATAAAATTTCATGTCTCAAGTCAATCCTTGTCCAGTTGGGAACTCTTTCAAATAAAGATAAGCAAGAACAAAGTCCTTATGAGATGAAAAACTTAAGATTCTGCTGAGCAAATCTGAACTGATTGAGTTTCATTCATATAATTTTGTCCAAGAAGATTAAATATAGTTGTTTTCTGGTGCAAGTTAATTAGCTTCTCCCTTGTGTCCATTGATGGAGTGCACATTTTGTTTTCATAAAGACAACACAGTTTTCATGGTAATGTGCCTCTGGCTCTGGCAGAGAATGAGAAAAGATGTTGCTGAAAATTGATTGCCTTGCTTTCCCACTTTAGATTATAGAATAAAATATTGAAGGTTTTCTTGCAACATGCAATTTGGGTGTACTTTGAAGAGTGAAGGTGGAAAAGACCAAAGAAAGAAATCAATAAAAATTAAAATCCCTATAGAAACAATGGGGATTGTTTTTAACCAAGTCTCCAGAGAATAGTGACCAGGCATAATAAGATTAGTCAAAGTTGAGAAATGATTTTGGAGCTAACAACAACTTTTCTACATATGAAGCTGACACATGGTTGTGAGAGGTGAGGGATGGAGGTTTTGAGGACCAGACCAGAGCAGGACTGAGGTACAAGTGGGCTATAGCAAGAAAGATGAGCATTATTTGTTTAAGCCATTTGGGAGTTTCTAGCTTGCAAGCTGGGATCCAAACTTACCTGTTACAGTGATATAAAAAACACTTTTAATATAAATAATTGGTAAAAAAAAATCACAAGAAGAGATGAAACCCAAAATGAAATAATTTTGGGAAGTGAGAAAAGTGTGAATTTTTTTCATTTCCAATGAATTTGTTAGTAGACATTGTTCCATTTTAAAATTGTTAATTTTAAAGTTAATAAATACACTTAAGAGATGAAATGTGTATTTAACAAAAATTGTAATTTAAAATAAGATGCATAACTATAAATTTATCAGAAAGAAGCCAAGAGATAAGAAAGACATAAAAGAAATGGCATAATATATGATATACATCTCTGTCTCTGATAGATAAAGTACATACAAAGAAATTAAAGAATTACAGAGCTTAGGAGTCATCTCTCCTGGTCTATTTTCCTGTCTTTCTCAGTAACAGAACTCCTTTATTGTTGGGTGTATCAGTGTGCCCAGACTTTTCAAAGCCCCTTGAAGTTGAGGGAGGCTCTATGAAAGGTGAGAATAGCTGTTGGGCAGGTTTCCAGATAAGGTTTTTAAGTGAGTTGATTCAGGTCAGTGCTGTTTTCTTGTCTCCTCTTTCTCTTCCTTCTTGACATAATGATATGTATTTTTCTTCTTTGACCTACTAATATGGTAACTGTAACTTGTAATTATTGATATTGAAAAAAATAAATATTGAAAAAATCTTGAATTTCTAGGATAAATGAAACTGGTTAAGATATCTTATTTGTACATATACTGATAGATTTTGGGAAATATTTTATTTAGCATCTTTACATCAGTATTTGAGGAGATTTAGCTGCCATTTTCTAGTGATTTATTCATTGGTTTTTGGCATCATTATTTTGTTTTCATCTGGTAAATGCACTCTGATCTTACTTTGAGGAAATATCTTCCCCCATGCTGTCTATCATGGCTCTCCATTTTTTTTTCTTCCACATTTGTGTGATGAAAACTCAGAGTAATTTATCAAATTAATCTATTCTGACCACAATGATTATTTTATAAGCCAGCATATATGCTAACCCAACATAAAACAAATCATAAGAGTAAATATATTGGCACTGTTTCCAAGCAACATGGAAGAAGAGATAGTAAATCTTAAAAGTGAGGAAGTGCAGGGATGAATCAAAGTGAGAGACAGAGGTCAATTCTTGTTGATAGTTCAGCCTGAGGATCCAGTCATCATTGATCTGCTCATAAAATTTTCAATTATATTATCTTACATATTCTTGTTTTTGCATAAATTTATTTGAATTTGTTTTTATCACCACTGGACAAAAGAATGCTGATATACAGCCTTGATGTATATTGATTTAAACTTGTTAAAAGTATTATGATAGAGAAATGCAATAGAGAATTATTTAGCCTTTAGAAAGCATAGTGTAAATCTATATTTACTGATATGGAAAGATGCTCATAATATATTGATGACTAAAAAATCAGTAGTTGCAGTATGACTCAATTTAAGTATAATAACATATTTTATATATGCCATATAGCACATATTTATATTTATCTATGTGTATGTGTATATAAATACATACATATATAATTTTTTAATTCCCAGTGAGAAAGTGCTGAAAAATTCAGCTGAGAAAATTGGTGAAGTAAACCAGAAATGGACTAATGAGTTTTTTTGTTCTTCTTCATAGTTTTATTTATGGCTGAATAATGGGAAATTTGGGAATTTAACCTATGTGACAAATGGTAAAAAATCAAAGTAGTCCTGTAACTGAATTTGTTGTTTTCCTATAAAAGTAGAGCTATGTAACTCAGGTGTGAATTCAATGCATGTGACTGAGCAGAAGTTTAAAGGGTGAGATATAGTACAAAAAGGAAAAAGTATACCAAATTGTAGGAGCCCTAATTAAGGAGATAGCTAAGATTGCGGTTAGCTGTGAGCCATAAAGATGGTCAAGCATTACCACCTTGCATGGTCTCGCAAGACTTGGCCCGGGACATTGCGGATCGGGTAGGCGCCATTTGCATGGTCTCTCGAGACTTGGCTCGGGGGATTGTGGATCGGGTTGGTGCCATGTTGTGGTGGTTGGAGGAGTGTGATTTTGTGGGTTGGAGTTGTTGTTGGAGCCGGAGAGAGAAGCTAGCAGAATAAAGAGCCTGTTCGTTTCCAGTCTGCCTCTGAGCTTATTCCCACGGCTTCATTGCTCCAAGTGGCAATCGCTTCAGGCAGCGACAGGTGGTGGCCCGTACGGGGAACTTTGGAGTGGACAGGTAAGAACTGAAAAGTCTCTAAATATAGGTTCGAATGCAACTAAATCCCAAGTGATAGAGGCTATGGAAAGAATCCTTGATATACCTGACTCCGTTGTCAGTGAGGAGGATTTAGAAAAAGGTGAAGGTGATCATGAAAGCGTAGCTTCCACTGAGTCAACTAAGACCAGTAAGGAGAGTATTAGAAGAGTCCCCAAAATGACAAAAATCCGAGCTGTTAGAGCTATTCGGGATTTATTGGAGATAGCTGAAAGATACTTGCTCTCCATTGAACCTGGGACTCAGGATATTGCTGTCAGTGAAATTAGCAGTAGTGAGGAATCTAGTAAAAGTGATCCTGAGAAAATGAAGGAAAAGAAACTAAAAAAGACCAAGAAAAAGGACCGTCAAGTAGAGGAACCACTTGTGTCCTCTGCTTCCCCATGGGTGGAATCCATTACAGAAAATATGAAGGGTATTACTAGGCGTTTGCATACCCTAGAAACAGAAATAAAAAGTCTTTCTGAGCACTTATGTGCTCTCAAGGGTAACTCACAGATACATTGGGAACTGCCAATATTTGAAAATGAAAATGGACAGAGGATCCACCAGTCAGTAGATTTCAAAACAATAAAAAAATCTCATAGAGGCAGTAATGATGTATGGGCCCCAAGCTCCTTTCACATTGAGTATGCTGGAGTCCCTTAACACCTTTAACTTAACCCCCTCAGACTGGAAAAGTCTATGTAAAGCAGCATTAAGTGGGGGGCAATACTTGGTTTGGTGATCGCAATTTCAAGACCTTTGTATAGAAACGGCTAAAAGAAACGCAGCTGCAGGGTTTGGAGACCATAATGTAGAAATGCTCACAGGAGAAGGGCAGTTCGCAGACTTACAGTCTCAAAAATATTATGACCCAGGTGTATATGCTCAGATATATGCAGCTGCCTAAAAGGCATGGAAAACTTTACAAGGACCTGGGGATCTACAAGGTAGCTTGTCAAAAGTGATTCAAGGACCTAATGAGCCATATGATGACTTTGCTGATCGACTTTTGAGAACTGCAGGTAGAGTGTTTGGAGACGTTGATCAAGCTATACCATTAGTCGTTCAATAAGCATACGAAAATGCTAATAAATACTGCCAGGAAGCCATCAGGCCATGGAGAAATAAAAAGGATCTTTCCATATATATACAACTATGTAAAGATATAAATGAGGCCTTTGTCACAGGAAATATGATTTCAGCAGCAATGAGAGGTGCTTCCCCTCAAAATTTCACAAGGGCTCAACCTAGACATTATAATCAATCAGGATATTCCAGGCAAAATTATCATAATCAATCAGGCTATTCTAGGCAAAACCCCCAAAGATAAATAAGACCAAGCTCATACCGTGCCCCAGGCCACTGCCCCAGGTGTAAAAAGGGAAATCATTGGGCCAATAAATGCCATTCAAAATTTGACATCTATGGAAATCATTTGTTCAGGAATTCAAAAAACTGGGCACGGGGGCCCACAAATGTATGAGGCATTGGAGGAGGAGTATCCTTAAGCATCCACTCAGATGCTTCCCCGACACAATCCCTACTACCCATCCACTCCCTCGCCAGAGGAACAGGAGGAAATGCAGGATTAGACCTCTGTTCCACTGCCTGAATAGTGTTAACACCTGAAATGGGGGTTCAACTGATTCCCACAGGGGTCAGGGGACCTCTTCCCTCAGGGACTGTAGTACTTATTCTCGGGCTAAGTCCTAAAAGCTTATTAGGTTTGCAAGTGACCCCAGGTGTAATAAACTCAGACTACAAAGGGGAAATAAAAATAATGCTTAGCTCACCCCAAAGTATAAGTTCTGTTAATCAAGGAGATAGAATTGCTCAGCTGCTTCTCCTTCCAAATTTACATAATTCATTTAAAATGAGTATGCCTCAAAAAAGGAACAATAGAGGATTTTGTTCCACTGACTCGGGGCCTATGGCTTGCTGGGTTCGGAATTGTTCAAGGAGGCCTATGTGTAAAATAAAAATCCAAGGAATAGAGATGGAGGGACTGATAGATACTGGAGCTGACTCTTCTATCATTAATCTACAGCAATGGCCCAAGCACTGGCCTCTGCAAAAAACTTCAACAAATTTAAGAGGCTTGGGATATAATAACCTCCCAGAGAAAAGTGCAGTAATTTTAAAATGGGAGGATGATGAAGGGCATAAAGGAACATTTCAGCCTTATGTTTTACCTAACCTACGGGTTACTTTATGGGGAAGAGATATTTTGCAACAAATGGGAGTACACCTTGCAACCAAACCTGCAGGTGTTAAATGTGAAAATCTACAGAGTAATCTTAACCCTAAAAGAAATCATTATCAAAAAGTACAGGGCAATCTTAACCCTATAAGAAATCATTATCAAAAGGTACAGGGTAATCTTAACCCTAAAAGAAATCATTATCATAAAGGAAAAAGATATTTTTTTTCAGGGCCACTGAGAAAATAATTTTGAAAATACCATGGCTTTCTGATAAGCCAGTGTGGGTCCCTCAGTGGCTCCTATCTAAAGAGAAATTACAAGCGGCCCACCTACTAGTTCAGGAACAACTCGGAGCAGGACATATAGAACCTTCCACCTCTCCCTGGAATTGCCCCATATTTGTGATAAAAAAAAAAATCAGGAAAATGGCGATAGTTACATGATCTTAGAAAAATTAATAAAACCATGCAAATCATGGGCCCTACTCAACCTGGACTTCCTAATCCTGTAGCTATTCCAAAAAATTCCATCTTATTACTCTTGATATAAAGGATTGTTTCTTTTCTATTCCTTTACATCCCCTGGATACCCGCAGGTTTGCTTTTTCAGTTCCTTCTATTAACACTAATGGCCCTGATCAGAGATATCAATGGAAAGTTTTGCCGCAGGGAATGGCTAATAGCCCCACTATGTGTCAAATCTATGTAGATAAAGTTATTCAGCCTATCAAAAATAAATACCCAGAGCTTATGTGCCTACATTATATGGATGATGTTTTGCTTGCTCATCCTAATCAAGAAGTCTTATTCACCATATTTAGTGATGTATCAGAAAACTTGAAATGATATGGACTAAGCATTGCTAAGGAAAAGGTTCAAATTAGATCTCCAATATTATATCTAGGATTCCAAATTATGGACACTTTTATTAGGTCTCAAAAATATTAATTAATAAGGAACATTTGGCCACTCTCAATGACTTTCAAAAATTGCTAGGAGATATTAATTGGCTTCGCCCTACACTAAACCTCACTACTGGCCAACTAAAACCTTTATTTGACATCCTTCACGGGGACCCTGATCCATCTTCACCGCGAACATTGACTCCTGATGCTAGGAAAGCTTTAAAGTTAGTAGAAAAAGCCATCGAAGGAGCTCATTGTGATAGATTTGATTTAACTCAACTGCTGATATTGATTATTATTTCTTCACAATATACACCCACAGGAATACTTTGGCAACAAGGGCCTTTATTATGGATACATTTGCCCGTCTCTCCTAAAAGTATAATTGAGTCTTATACCTCCATGGTGGCTAAACTTATTCTTCAAGGACTTAAGACTTCTACTAAAATATTTGGCATTCACCCTGCTACTATTATTGCTCCCTATTCATTGTCACAGATTGAATATTTATGCTTCAATGATAATGATTGGGCTATAGCTAGATGCTCTACTTCTGCAAATTTTGATAATCATCTTCCTAAGTCTCCTATATTATATTTTTTTGTATAAATCATCCTATTATATTTCCACAGGTAATAAAAAATCAACCTATTCCTAAGGAATTAAATGTATTCACAGATGGGTCCTCAAATGGTACTGCTGCAGTAGTCACTAAAAAAGAAAATATAACTTACATAACTGCATACAAATCAGCTCAACTAGTGGAACTGGAAGCTGTGGTAAGAGCTGTGGAAAATTTTAGAGAGCAGCCCATGAACATTTTTTCAGATAGCCACTATATTGTACATGCCGTCCCAAAATTAGAGCTAGCAGGACCAATAGCACCTCATACTCCAGACTTTAAATTGTTTTATCAAATACAAAACTTTTGTGGGCAAGAAAAGAACCTCTATTTGTAGGGCATATTAGAGCACATACCAACTTGCCTGGTCCCCTCCATGAAGGTAATCAAAAGGCTGATGCCCTTACCCAAACAATCTTTATACTTTCAGCGCTCCAGCAAGCTGCTTTATTTCACTCCCAGTTTCACGTCAATAGCACCACCTTGCAGCGTAGGTTTAAAATCACAAAGGAGCAAGCCAGAACAATTGTAAAAGATTGTAAATCTTGTATGACACATTTGCCCAATCCTCATTATGGTGTTAACCCTAGAGGATTAATGCCCAATCATTTGTGGCAGATGGATGTTACTCATGAGCCAAGTTTTGGAAAATTGCGATTTATTCATGTGACCATAGATACATGCTCAGGCATGATTTTTGCTTCCTTACATTCTGGAGAAAAAGTTAAAGATGTTACATCTCATTGTTTGCAAGCTTTTGCTGCATTGGGCATCCCCAAAATGCTTAAAACAGATAATGGCCCTGCATATACGTCCTCATCTTTCAAACAGTTTTGCGCGAAATTCAATATATCCCATAAAACAGGCATCACATACAATCCTCAGGGTCAGGGCATTATTGAAAGAGCAAACCGCACACTGAAAATTATGTTATTAAAACAAAAAGAAGGAAATTGGAAAAATCCTAGGGACAGATTGGCAGTTGCTCTGCTTACCTTAAATTTTTTAACTTTAGACTCTAATGGTTATTCTGCTGGAGACAGACATTGGAACCCACACCAACAACATAAACCTTTGGTTTACTGGAAGGATGTTCTTTCAGGTACATGGAAGGGTCCAGATCCAGTATTAATTTAGGGGAGAGGATCTGTTTGTGTTTTTCCAAAGCATGAATCCTCTCCAATATGGATACCATCTAGATTAATAAAGCAGGTACCAAATCAAAAGGATCAAAATGAAGTTGTTGAAGAATCAAGATTAATAAAAAAAAGTACAAAATCAAGAGGACCAAGGTGAAGGTATGGAATGATTCCCTTAAAAGTGTCCTTCAAAATATTTCACAACTTACGCCGGGCGCGGTGGCGCACGCCTGTAATCCCAGCACTTTGGGAGGCTGAGGCAGGAGGATCGCGAGTTCAAAGCCAGCCTCAGCAATGGCGAGGCACTTAGCAACTCAGGGAGACCCTGTCTCTAATAAAAATACAAAAAAGGGCTGGGGATGTGGCCCAGTGGTCGAGTGCCCCTGAGTTCAATCCCCGGTACCACAAAAAAAAAAAAAAAAAAAAAAAAAAAAAATTCACAACTTAAGTGTCATTCCTCCCAGCCGGGATGAGGAGATCTCTCTTTTGTGTGCACACAATTGTATTTTTTTCTCTCTTTTTATATATGTTTTTATGTCTGTGCATTTGTCTAAATTTCATGTAAATGTGATGTCACAAATATATGTTTGTAGGTTTGTGTGTCTGTCCAGTGTGACGTCATAAATAACAAAGTGCTTATGAAAAAAAAATATGGATCCAAATAACTTTAATTCATTTAAGATTAAGAGTATTCAATTTGGGTCAATAATTTAATAAGTGAAGGTATCTTCAATTTTCATTTATAGGTGTCCCAAGGATTTCTCTTTAGAGAAGAATATGACTAGTGCTGTATAACCTGATATTTTGGTGTTTTGACATAGGAATGTTTATTTGTAATTAACTTTATTTGTTTTATAGCTGATTAATTTGAGTTATTTCAACAAATAATTTCATGGAAGGTTACAGAGACTCGAGGGTTCCAGCTCACAAATTATTTTTCCAAAGTGCCTTTAACTTTTCTTTACTCTATCTTTAATGCAGAAAATACCCTCAGTCTTTCTTTGTTTTGTTCTGAATATGATATTTTGCCAGCTTATGTTTGTGGGAGCTCAAAGCAGCAATGTGTGTGAGCAGAAATCAACTTTAATTTTCTAATCTAATAATTCTATTTTTTAGTTTGACAACTCACCTCTTGACTCAGTGCTGGAATAGCACTGCCTTTCCTTTAATAATTGATGCTTGAGTTTCTTGGTAGCGGGCCCTGAAGATTTGCCAGTGGCATTGTCTAGACATAAAAAAAGACGGCTGCTTCTATAGCTGCAAGGATCGCGGTCGCTGCAAACATCCTTGCTGCTCAAGCATCAAACAACCTCACCAGCAGTGTGGTCTCTGCTCTGCATGCATCGGGCCTCCTAGATCAACGTGTTATAACAAGTGGACATTTTGATCTTTCATTGTTTGGGACTTTACGGGACAATGCCTTGCGGGTGTCTGTCTAGAGAACTCAGTGCGTTACTTGATGGAACTTAGTGCAGTTGATTTGTTTAAAGAATTTGATATGCTATGTAACTTGGCTGGTCAGCAGAAGGCTTATCGCCTTAAAGCCGCAGCATCTCCTCATGATTGTATGGCTGTTAGTCATCATACACAGTCAATCCTGAAGGGCTTGATTGGATGACTGGTAGCCAATGATGGGTAAGATCCCCCGAGGGGGACAACCTAAGACAGGCACAGTCGCACGGGACAGTCTCATGTGGCCGACGTATCAACCTAAGACAGGAGTCAAGGGCACAGCCTTGATTATCCGATGACGGGTAAGAATGTTGGTTGCACATGGACATCCTAGAGCATCCCCTCTTTTAAAACAAAAAGGGGGGAAATGTAGGAGCCCTAATTAAGGAGATAGCTAAGATAGCGGTTAGCTGTGAGCCATACCTTGCATGGTCTTGTGAGACTTGGCCCGGGACATTGTGGATCAGGTCGGCGCCATTTGCATGATCTCGCAAGACTTGGCCTGGGGGATTGTGGATCGGGTTGGCGCCATTTTGTGGTGGTTGGAGGAGTGTGATTTTGCGGGTTGGAGTTGTTGTTGGAGCCAGAGAGAGAAGCTAGCAGAATAAAGAGCCTGTTCATTTCCAGTCTGCCTCTGAACTTATTCCCGCGGCATCGTTGTTCCAAGCGGCAATCGCTTCAGGCAGCAACACCAAATAAGGGGAGTCATGACTAGATTTCTCTGGTTGGCACAAGAGCCAGTTTCATTGTTATTGACTGCTTCTAAAAGTTTTGTGTCACTGATGCCGTGTCACTGATGCCAGGTAACTGGTTTTAAACAGGTTTGAGATAGGTTACTTTAATGTCTAGTAGACCAGGGTCAATCAGTAGATTCAAATCCTGATGTTCCATATCAAATAAAGTTTTCCATTAATGGGTGTCCTTTTACCTATGTTTAAGGACGTTATCTTTGTAGCTGAATGAGGTTCACACCATATTATTCTCCCTCTGATCATCCTGCAAAGAGGTTAAAATAACATAAAATAAGGACTGGTCAGGTGGCCATTACAATGAAGCAAGGAACCTTTCTCCTTCTGGAACCTAGGATCAGAATGATACCTGAAGTAGCCCCATGAGCTTCTTGTGATGGGAAATAAATTGCCTGTGGAAGTTGCTTGGGAGCAAAAACAAGAATTTTCCTGAGGGACTCCAAAGATAGGTCTTTATTGGGAGTACTGCTAGCAAACTCTCCCCCCCCCTTTTTTAACTTTCTATTTTTTGCCAGCTTCACTGTGAAGTCTTATGGAAAGGCATAGTCTGGTTGGTGATATGTTGATATGAGATAGGGAAATAAATATAATATTACTCATTTGGGATGAAGAGAGTGGTAAGATAATAATGTTCTTTTCTGAAAACTTAAGGTGGGGAAGTGGTAGTGTTCACTTGGTAAGGATAGCAGTGCTCTGCAGAGCCAAGATATAGCTCACAATACCCCTCCTTAGCAGCAGAGGAAGCAAGTTGGTCAAATAACAGGACTGTAACAGTACTTCCCAGCACATGTGGTGCACACCCTAGGATATCTGTTAGGGTTGGTTGAGGACACTTGGCAATAAAAATACAAAAGCACATGATCCAAATTACATCTATGGGTGTGTGTGTGTGTGTGTGTGTGTGTGTGTGTGTGTGTGTAGACCATGACAAACAAACTGAAGAGGAAATCAAGAACAAGCTATTTGGAATGATGTTCAAATTTTCAAAAGACCTTAACTGTGGTGTAGCTTCAATTGACTTTTAATTTCTTCTTTGCAATTTTTCAATTATTTGACTTTTCTTTTTAAATGATAAGAACATATCATTGAAATATTTTTACAGGGACTGAAAAGGGAACCAAATTCCCAGGCTACCTCTTTTTAAAGAAGCGTTTAGTAGGAATTACACTTTCTATGTCATATCTAATTTTGGAATAGGCTCATCACCTTTGGAAAATCATTCCTTGCAATGTGAAAATAACACAGTAATCTCTTTTATGAAACAGGGATCAGATTTTCTCCTTACAGGTCAATACCTACATGATCTCAGATGAGTCTCATTTTTTAAAATTAATTGTATTTATTTTTAAGTGACTCATAAAAACATAAAAGTTGTATGTACTAATGGGATATCGTGCGATGCTTTGATACATGTATACATGTAAAGTTTAACTCAGGTTAAATATAGCTATCTTCTCATTTATCATTTCTTTGTGGTGAAAACTCTCAAAATTTTTTATTTCAGCTTTTTGAAATACATGCTAAATAACTACCATTCAATAGCAGTAGGACACCAGAACTTCTTGCTCCTATCTTACTGTAATTTATTACCCATCGATCAAACTGTATTCATCCTTCCTTCCCTGACTATTCTTTTTGGCTTCTGAAAGCCAAACTATACCTTATTTTAATTGTTTTATTGGTTCTTTTTACTTGTATATGACAGCAGAATCCCTTTTGATGCAATTTTACAAGCACGGAATATATCTTATTCTAGTTAGAGTCCCATTCTTGTGGATATACATGCAGGTAGGATTCACTGTGTTGTTTTCATGTATGTACATTGGAAAACTATGTTGGAATCATTCCATTTTCTTTCCTTTGCTTATTACCCTCCCTTCCTCCACTTTCTATTTTCTAATCTACTGTACTTTTATTCTTCCCCTCACCCTGCCTTATTGTGGGTTAGCTTCCATTAGTCTCTATTTCATTTTTTCTCTGATCTTTATTATTTTCCTTTCATTTACTAATTTTGGGTTTGGTTTAATTTTGTTTTACAAGTTCCTTGTGATGCAGTGATAGGTTGTTTTTGTGAGTTCTTTCATTCTTTCTTTTGATGTAGGTATTGATTACTATAAATTTCCCTCTTAGTACTCATTTGCTGTAACCTATAGATTTGTTATGTCTCCGTTTTCATTTTTTCTTTTATTCTAAGTTGTTATATATGACAGCAGAATGCATTACAATTCCTATTACACATAGAGAGCACATTTTTACATATCTCTGGTTGTATACAAAGTATATTCAGACCATTCATATCTTCATACATGCAATTAGAGCAATAGTATCCATCTCATTCTACCATCTTTTTTTAACCCTTTTGCCCCCTCCCTTTCCTTCCCTCCCCATTGGCCTTTCTAGTGTTCCTCTAATCCTCCTATGCTCCCCATCCCAAACCCACTGTGAATCAGCCTCTCTATATCAGAGAAAACATTTGGCATTTGGATTTTGGGGATTGGCTAACTTCACTTAGCATTATATCCTCCAACTTCATCCATTTACCTGCAAATGCCATTATTTTATTCTCTTTTTTTGCTGAGTAATATTCCATTGTGTATATATACCACATTTTCTTTATCCATTCATCCACTGAAGGGTGTCTAGGTTGGTTCCACAGTTTAGCTATTGTGAATTTACTGCTATAAACAATGATGTGGCTCTGTCCCTCTAGTATGCTGTTTTTAAGATCTTTGGGCATAGACCAAGGAGTGCGGTAGCTGGGTTGTAAGGTGGTTCCATTCCCAGTTTTCCAAAGAATCTCTCTACTGCTTTCATATTGGTTGCACCATTTTGCAGTCCCACCAGCAATGTATGAGTGTGCCTTTCCCCCCACATCCTTGCCAACATTTATTGTTGTTTGTGTTCTTAATAGATGCCATTCTGACTGAAGTGAAATGAAATCTTAAGAGTAGTTTTTTTTTTTCCAATTCCCATTTATTTTTGGCTCTTGGGGCAATGCCATCTTTTCAATATGAAAAAAAAAGCAGCAAGTTCAACACAAATTAGAAATCTGAAGTGTAGGATAGGACAAAATCAACAGTTGGAAGGAAAAAGCAATAGCATGAGATGAGATGTTTTTATAAAAAGTGTCTTATTGCCCCTCCTCTGGAGAGTGACTCACATTTAGGTGACAATACATACCTTTCCACATATTAGGGATGTTACTCTTTGGAGGGGGGTGAGGGAGGGCACTTCTGGAAGCTTAGGGACCAAGGCTGGCCTTCTCCCTTTTGAAATGCACTTTGAAAGAGGTAAAGCAGAAAGAGGAAGGATTCACAACTCCCAGAGTAGGGCAGATCCCTCCAAAGGGAGAACACAACTCAGGACAGCTGAGAGGGAGATAACACTGTTAACACCTCTCCTGAAGCTGAGAGGTGGAGAATGGAAATGCCTGAAAATGACTTTAAAAGCATAGATTCCCCTCTTTAAAACTGTCCTAAAATGGAAAATCCCATCCCCATCACAAGTGATTTCTACCTACTGCTACCTTCTACCTCGTACTAATTTGCCTTAGGATGGTGGCCACTGACAGCACTGGTTCTAAATGGGATCTGGACAAGAACCAGCTTCTTGGGAGAATCATTTTGGAAACAGAAGATATTAACTGGACAGATGTGAAAAGTCGGTGGGTGCCAGAAAGAAATGCAGGGTAATCCAGAATGGAAGAAATCTAAGTTTGCCAGAGTGGAAAGATGAGACATTCAAGAAACAAAAATTTATTGAGCAACTAATATGGGTCAGGCACTGTTCTACATGCCTCCCAAAAGGAAATAAAAAAGGAAGAGGGAAAAAAAGGCAGTGAACACAAATTTTGAAGAAAGGGTGGGCAGCTGAAGGCTGAGGGAACTGAGAAGCCTGAGGTGATGGGGGAAGCTGCATTAGGCCTCCTCTTCAGCCTCCTCACCGAAATCCTTCTCCTCTTCTGCGGTGGCATCCTGGTACTGCTGATACTCGGTGACAAGGTCGTTCATGTTGCTCTCAGCCTCGGTGAACTCCATCTCGTCCATACCCTCACCTGTGTACCAGTGGAGGAAGGCCTTTCAGCAGAACATGGCAGTGAACTGCTCTGAGATGCGCTTGAAGAGCTCCTGGATGGCTGTGCTGTTACCGATGAAGGTAACTGCCATCTTGAGGCCACGAGGTGGGATGTCACAGACAGCTGTCTTGACATTGTTGGGGATCCATTCCATGAAGTAGCTGCTCTTCTTGTTCTGCACATTCAGCATCTGCTCATCTACCTCCTTCATGGACATCCCTCCATGGAAGATGGCAGCCATGGTGAGGTATCGACCATGGCGGGGGTCACAAGCAGCCATCATATTCTTGGCATCAAAGACCTGCTGGGTGAGTTCAGGCACAGTGAGGGCCCCATACTGCTGGCTTCCACAGCTGGTAAGAGGGGCAAAGCCAGGCATGAAGAAGTGGAGACGTGGGAAGGGCACCATGTTGACTGCCAACTTGCGGAGGTCAGCATTGAGCTGGCCAGGGAAGCGGAGGCAGGTAGTGACACCGCTCATGGTGGCTAAAACAAAGTGGTTCAGGTCCCCGTAGGTTGGTGTGGTTAGCTTGAGGGTATGGAAGCAGATGTCATAAAGGGCCTCGTTGTCAATGCACTAGGTCTCATCAGTGTTCTCTACCAACTGATGGATGGAGAGGGTGGCATTGTAGGGCTCAACCATGGTATCGGACACTTTGGGTGAGGGTACTACACTGAAGGTGTTCATGATGCGGTCAGGATACTCTTCCTGGATCTTGCTAATGAGCAGGGTGCCCATTCTGGAGCCTGTGCCACCTCCCAGTGAGTGGGTCAGCTGGAAGCCCTGCAGGCAATCACAGCTCTCTGCCTCCTTCCGCACTACATCCAGGACTGAGTCAACCAGCTCAGCCCCTTCTGTATAGTGGCCCTTGGCCCAGTTGTTACCTGCCCCAGACTGACCCAAAACAAAGTTGTCTGGTCTGAAGATCTGGCCAAAAGTACCTGAGCGAACAGAGTCCATAGTCCCAGGTTCTAGATCCACCAGGATAGCACGAGGAACATATTTGCCACCTGTGGCTTCATTGTAGTACACCGAGATGTAGTCCAGCTGCAGGTCACTGTCCCCATGGTAGGTACCGGTGGGGTCAACGCCATGTTCATCACTGATCACTTCCCAGAACATGGCACCGATCTGGTTGCCACACTGACCGGCCTGGATGTGCATGATTTCCCTCATGTCTAGAATTTATTTTAATATATTTTTGCTCGCCTCAATGTATGCTCGGGGCAAGGAAATATGTAATTCGTTTTCTGTGCTGGTCACGAGCTGAAAGGAAGGAGCAAGCCGGGAGGATAGAGCAGCGAGATGCGAACGCGACGGCAGGAAGATTCTTTTATTTATTTATTTATTTTTGGTATGGGGGATTGAACTCAGGGACACTTGACCCCTGGGCCACATCCCCAGCCCTTTTTTGTATTTTATTAGAGACAGGGTCTCACTGAGTTGAGTTACTAAGTGCCTCTCCATTGCTGAGGCTGGCTTTGAACTTGTGATCCTCCTGCCTCGGCCTCCCAAGTGCTGGGATTACAGGCGTGCGCCACCATGCCCGGCCAAGGCAGGAAGATTCTTAAGAGTAGTTTTGATTTGCATTTCTCTAATTGCCAGGTATGTTGAACATTTTTTCATGTATTTGTTGATTGATTGTATATATTCTTCTGGGAAGTGTTCAGTTCCTTGGCCCATTTATTTATTGGTATGTTTGTTTTTTTTGGTGGTAAGATTTTTGAGTTCTTTATATATTTTAAAGATTAGGGCTCTATCTGACCTGTGGTAAAAATTTGCTCCCATTCTGTAGGCTTTCTATTCACCTCACTGATTGTTTCTTTTGCTGAGAAGAAGCTTTTGAGTTTGAATCTATTCCATTTATTGATTCTTGATATTAATTCTTGCACTATAGGAGTCTTATTAAGCAGTTAGGGCCTAATTTGATGTGATGGAGATTAGGGCCTACTTTCTAATAGGTGCAGTGTCTCTGGTCTAATTTTTAGGTCCTTGATCCACTTTGAGTTGAGTTTTGTGCATGGTGAGAGATATGGGTTTAATTTCATTTTGTTGCATATGGATTTCCAGATTTCCTAGCACCATTTGTTGAAGAGGCTATCTTTTCTCCAATGTACGTTTTTGGCACCTTTGTCTAATATAAGATAACCGTAATTATATATATTAGTCTCTGTGTCCTCTATTCTGTACTATTGGTCTACAAGTCTATTTTGGTACCAATACCATGCTGTTTTTGTTACTATTCCTCTGTAGTATAATTTAAGGTCTGGTATAGTGATGCCACCTGCTTCATCCTTCTTGCTAAGGATTGCTTTAGCTATTCTGGGTCTCTTATTTTTCCAGATGAATTTCATGACTGCTTTTTCTATTTCTATGAGGAATGTCATTGGCATATTGATTGGAATTGCATTAAATCTGTATGGTGCTTTTGGTAGTATGGTCATTTTGACAATATTAATTCTGCTTATCCAAGAACAAGGTAGATCTTTCTATCTTCTAAGGTCTTTAATTTCTTTCTTTAGTGTTCTTTAGTTTTCATTATAGAGATCTTTCACATCATTTGTTAAGTTGATTCCCAAGTATTTTATTTTATTTTATTTTTTTGATGCTATTGTAAATGGGGTAGTTTTCCTCGTTTCCCTTTCAGAGGATTTGTCACTGATATACAGAAATGCCTTTGTTTTATGGGTGTTGATTTTTAAAAATTAATTAATTAATTATTTTTTTTCCTGGTTGTATGCAAAGTATATTCACACCATTCGTGACTTCATATATGCACTTAGGGAAACGATACCCATCTCATTCTACCATCTTTTTTTTTCTTCACCCTTTTGCCCCCTCCCATCCCCCCCTCCCCATTGGCCATTCTAATATTCCTCTAATCCTCCTATGCTCCCCATCCCAACCCCACTGTGAATTGGCCTCCTTATATCAGAAAAAAACACTTGGCATTTGGCTTTTGGAGATTGGCTAACTTCACTTAGCATTATATTCTCCAATTTCACCCATTTTCCTGCAAATGGCATGATTTTATTCTCTCTTATTGCTGAGTAATACTCCATTGGGTATATACACCACATTTTCCTTATCCATTCATCTACTGAAGGGCATCTAGGTTGGTTCCACAGTTTAGCTATTGTGAATTATGCTGCTATAAACATTGATGTGGCTGTGTCCCTGTAGTATGCTGTTTTTAAGTCCTTTGGGTACAGACCGAAAAGTGGGATAGCTGGGTCATAAGGTGGTTCCATTCCAAGTTTTCCAAGGAATCTCCATACTGCTTTCCATATTGGCTGCACCATTTTGCAGTCCCACCAACAATGTATGAGCATGCCTTTTTCTCCACATCCTCGCCAACATTTATTGTTGTTTGTGTTCTTAATAGCTGCCATTCTGACTGGTGTGAGACGAAATCTTAAAGTGGTTTTGATTTGTGTTTCTCTAATTGCCAGAGACGTTGAACATTTTTTCAAGTGTTTGTTGATTGATTGTATATCTTCTTCTGAAAAGTGTCTGTTCAATTCCTTGGCCCATTTATTGATTGGGTTACTTGTTTTTTTTGGTGTTAAGATTTTCAAGTTCTTTATATATTCTAGAGATTAGTGCTCTATCTGACGTGCATATGGTAAAGATTTGCTCCCAATTAGTAGGCTCTCTATTCACCTCACTGATTGTTTCTTTTGCTGAGAAGCTTTGTAATTTGAATCTATCCCATTTATTGATTATTGATATTAATTCTTGTGATACAGGAGTCTTATTAAGGAACTTGGGGCCTAATCCAACATGTTGGAGATCAGAGCTTACTTTTTCTTCTATTAGGTGTAGGGTCTCTGGTCTAATTCCTAGATCCTTGATTCACTCTGAGTTGAATTTTGTGCATGGTGAGAGATAGAGGTTTAATTTCATTTTATTACATGAGGATTTCCAGTTTTTCCAGCACCATTTGTTGAAGAGGCTATCTTTTCTCCAATGTACATTTTTGGCACCTTTGTCTAATATAAGATAACTGAAATTATATGTGTTAGTCTCTGTGTCCTCTCTTCTGTACCATTGGTCTACCAGCCTATTTTGGTGCCAATACCATGCTGTTTTTGTCACTATTGCTCTGTAGTATAATTTAAGGTCTGGTATACTGGTGTCACCTGCTTCACTTTTCTTGCTAAGGATTGCTTTAGCTATTGTGGGTCTCTTATTTTTCCAGATGAATTTCATGACTGCCTTTTCTATTTCTATGAGGAATGCCATTGGGATTTTGATCAGCATTGCATTAAATCTGTATAGTGCTTTTGGTAGTATGGTCATTTTGACAGTATTAGTTCTGCCTATCCAAGAATAGGGTAGATCTTTCCATCCTCTAAGGTCTTCCATAATTTCTTTCTTTAATGTCCTGTAGTTTTCATTATAGAGGTCTTTCATGTCTTTGGTTAAGTTGATTCCCAAGTTTTTTTTTTTTTTTTTTTTGATGCTATTGTAAATGGGGTAGTTTTCCTCGTTTCCCTTTCAGAGGATTTGTCACTGATATATAGAAATGCCTTTGCTTTATGGGCATTGATTTTGTATCCTACTGCTTTGCTGTGTTCTGGTGGAACTTTTTGGGCCTTCTAGGTATAGAATCATATCATCAGTGAAGAGTGAAAATTTGAGTTCTTCTTTACCTATCTGTACCCCTTTAATTTCTTTTGTCTGTCTTATTGCTCTGGCCAGTGTTTCAATAACTATGTTAAATAGAAGTGGTGAAAGAGGGCATACCTGTCTTGTTCCAGTTTTTAGAGGGAATGCTTTCAATTTTTCTCCATTTAGAATGATGATAGATAGCTTTTACAATGTTGAGATATGTTCTTGTTATCCCTAGTTTTTCTAGGTGCTTTATTTTGTCAAATGTTTTTTCTGCATCTATTGAGGTGATAATATGGTTCTTATCTTTAAGTCTATTGATGTGATGAATTATATTTACTGATTTCCATATATTGAACCAACCTTGCACTCCTGGAATGAACCACACTTGATCATGGTATACTATCTTTTTGATATGTTTTTGTATTCAATTTGCCAGAATTTTATTGAGAAATTTTGCATCTATGTTCATTAGAGATATTGGCCTGAAGTTTTCTTTCTTTGATGTGTCTTTGCCTGGTTTTGGAATCAGGGTGATATTGGCCTCATAGAATGAGTTTGGAAGTGCTCCCTCTTTTTCTATTCCCTGGAATAAATTGAAAGTATTGGTATCAGTTCTTCTTTAATGGTCTTGTACAACTCGGCTGTGTATCCATCCAGTCCTGGGATTTTCTTCGTTGGTAGGCTTCTGATGGCACCTTCTATTTCATTGCTTAAAATTGATGTATTTAAATTGTGTATATCATCCTGATCCAAATTGGGCAAATTATATGACTCTAGAAATTTGTCAATTGCTTTGATATTTTGTATTTTATTGGAGTACAATTTTTCAAAATAATTTCTAATTATCTTCTGTATTTCTGTAGTGTCTATTGTGATATATCCTTTTTCATCACATATGTTAGTAATTTGAGTTTTCTCTCTCCTTCTCTTCATAGCCTGGCTAAGGGTCTGTCAATTTTGTTTATTTTTTCAAAGAACCAACTTTTTGTTTTGTCAAGTTTTTCAATTGTTGCTTTCGTTTCAATTTCATTGATTTCAGCTCTGATTTTAATTATTTCCTGTCTTCTACTGCTTTTGGTGTTGGACTGTTATTCTTTTTCTAGGGCTTTGAGATGTAATGTTAAGTCATTTATTTGTTGACTTTTTCTTCTTTTGAGGAATGAACTCCATGCAATGAACTTTCCTCTTAGAACTGCCTTCATAGTGTCCCAGAGATTTTGATATGTTGTGTCTGTTCTCATTCACCTCTAAGAATTTTTTAATCTCCTTGTTGATGTCTTCTGCAACCCATTGTTCATTCAGTAGCATATTATTTAGTCTCCAGGTGTTGGAGTAGCTTTTATTTCTTATTTTATCATTGATTTCTAATTTCATTCCATTATGGTCTGTTAGAATTCAGGGTAGTATCTCTACATTTTTATATTTGCAAAGAGTTTCTTTATGGCATAATATATGGTCTATTTTAGAGAAGGATCCATGTGCTGCTGAGAAGAAAGTGTATTCACTCATTGAAGGATGAAATATTCTATATATGTCAGTTAAGTCTAAGTTATTGATTGTATATTTGAGTTATATAGTTTATTTGCTCAGCTTTTGTTTGGAAGATCTATCCTGTGGTGAAAGAGGTTTGTTGAAGTCACCCATAATTATTGTGTTGTGGTCTATTTGACTCTTGAATTTGAGAAGAGTTTGATGAACATAGAAGCTCCATTGTTTGGGGCATATATATTTATAATTGTTAAGTCTTGTTGGTGTATTGTTCACTTGAGCAGTATGTAGTGTCCTTCTTTATCCTTTTTGATTAACTTTAGCTTGAAGTCTACTTTATTTAATATGAGGATGGAAATCCCTGCTTGCTTCCACAGTCCATATGAGTGGTATGATTTCTCCCAACCTTTCATCTTCAGCCTGTGGATGTCTTTACCTATGAGATGAGTCTCCTGGAAGCAGCATATTTTGGGGTCTTTTTTTTAAAATCCAATCTGCTAGTCTGTGTCTTATTTTTGGTGACTTTAGGCCACTAACATTCAGAATTGTTATTGAGACATGATTTGTATTCCCAGCCATTTTTGTTTATTTTTGGTATTTAACTTGACTTGGTTTCTCTTCTGATTAGTTTTTCCTTTAGTGTAACCCCGCCTTCTGCTGATTTTCATCATTGTTTTCATTTCCTCTTTGTGGAATATTTTGCTGAGCATCTTCTGTAGTGCTGGCTTTACAGTTGTAAATTCTTTTAACTTTTGTTTATCACGGAAGGTTTTTATTTCATCATCAAATCTAAAGCTTAATTTTGCTGGATATAAGATTCTTGGTTGGCATCCATTGGTTTTTTTCAGAGCTTGGTATATGTTGTTCCATGATCTCCTGGATTTGAGTGTCTGGGTTGAATATCTGCCATGATACAAATTGGTCTCCCCCATATGTGATCTCATTCCTCTCTCTTGTGGCCTTTAAAATTCTATCCATATTCTGTATGCTAGGCATTTTCATTATAATGTGCCTTGGTGTAGAACTGTTATAATTTTGTACATTTGGTGTCCTGTAAGCCTCTTGTATTTGGTTTTCCAATTCATTCTTCATGCTTGGGAAATGTTCTGATATTACCTCATTGAAGAGATTGTGCATTCCTTTGGTTTGAAATTCTGTGCCTTCCTCTATCCCAATTACTCTTAGATTTGGTCTTTTGATGCTGTCCCATAATTCTTGGATGTTCTGTTCATGGTTTCTTACTATCTTCACTGTGTGGTCAACTTTATTTTCCATATTTTATACTTTGTCTTTATTTCTGACGTTCTTTTTTCCAATTGATCTAGTCTGTTGGTGATGTTTTCTATTGTGTTTTTATTTGGTTTATTGTGTACTTCATTTAAAGGATTTCTGACTGTTTTTTAAAATAAGAGTCTCTATCTCTTTTTTGAAGTAATCTTTTGCTACCTGTATTTGCTTTCTTATCTCTTTGTTGTAGGGATCAATTTTTGCCTTATTTGCTCATTTAGATCATTCTTTAATTCACAGATCATTTTATTTATGAACCTTCTGAACTCCTTCTCTGACATTTTATCAACTTCGCTGTCCATGGGTTCTGTTACTGTAGTATCCTGGTTTGTTTGGGGCCCTTTCCTCCCTTGTTTTTTCATGTTGTCTATTTTTCTTCCTTTCTTGCAGTGTGAATCTGAGATATTACAGTTTCTATCACATATTCTTGTAGTATCCGTGCAGATGGTCTGTACCTCACCTTAATGTTGGGCTTTCAGACCCTGAAGGTGTCCCTTGAAGTATGCTACTGCAACTAAAGGTGGTGGCAGCAATAGTGTAGCTAACTTGAGATAACAGTGAAGGTGCCCCAAGATGGACAGAACATCTTCCAGAGATGGAGCTGAAAGGGTGGGCCTTACCCTGTCTTTGTGATGCCTGCTCTGAGATGCAGCTGCTTTTAGGCCCTGTTGTCAAAAGGTAGGGGCTACTGCATGGAGAAGGCTATGGATATATCTGCAGTGTCTCAAGATGGAAGTGGTTTAGGCTTGTGCTCTCAGGACGGGGGGTGGGGTGTGGGTGTGGTGGTGGACTCTGGAACTACCCTGGGCCTGGGTCCCTTGCAGGTTGGTGTGGGCAGAACTGGCTGAGTCTGAGCTCCCACAGTGGTCTGCTGGTCTAAAGAGATGGTCCTATGGCAGAGCCTGAGATTGGTGGGTGTCTTCCAGTGGCGGGATGGACCTGGGCCCACTCTGAGCCTGGGTCCTGCGCAAGTTGGTGTGGGCAGAACTCAAGGTGTTACAGTTTCTACCCTATAATCTTATAGTGTCCCTTCAGGTTACTGATGTCTCATTTTGGTGTTGGGCTTCCAGTCCCAAACCAGTGCCCCAAGAGGGGAGCTGCCACAACTGAAGATGGTGATAGCAGCTGCAGGGGTAATCTGAGATGGTGGTAGAGGTATCCCAAGATGGAGAGGATCAGTTTCAGAGATGGGGTTGAAAGGGCAGGCCATCAAATGGCGTTGGGCAACCTGTTCAGAGATGCAGCACTGTGGTGCGTGAAGCTGCAGCAGGCAGCTGCCTCTAGGCCCTGTCAGTTGTCAGAAGGTGGAGGCTCCCACGTGAGCAGGGCTATGGAGATGGCTGCAGTGTTCCAAGATGGAGGTGGTCAGGCGGGGTGGACTACAGCTTTGGTAAATAGGGAACCTCAGGGAGGGCTCCACTGCAGGCCTCCATCCAGGGGCTGTCCTGGGCCTGCCTGGGCTCCATGGGTGTTGGTGGTCCTATCCTGAGCCTGCCTGGGCTCTGCATGTGTGTCCAAGGTCCTGTCCTGGGCCTCTCCATTTTCATTTTTTAAAGAAATTTTAAAATGTCTTAATTTCTTCCTTGGTCCATTGGTAGGACTAAATTGTTTAATATCTATGTATTTACATAGTTTCCAAAGCTTTTCTTGTTATAAATTTTTTACTTTTGTGCATTGTGTTCAGAAAAGATACTTACTATGATTTCATTTTTTCAAATTTATTAAGATTTATTTTATGGCTTATCATATGACATGTCCTAGAGAATGTTCCACATGCTGATGAGAAGAATGTGTATTCTCTTGTTGGTTAGGATACCTTGTAGATATATGTTAGGTCCATTTGGCCTACAATACAGTTTAGTTTTTCTGTTTTTTGGCTGGTTTGAAATCATCCATTTCTGCCTGGATGATTTGACCATTGGCAAAAGTGAGCTGTTTCAAGTCCCTTTTATTATTATATTGGAATATATCTGCCCCTTTGGGTCTATTAATGTTTGCTTCATATATTTAGGTACTCTGGTAGTGGGTTAATATATATTTGCAATTGGTAGTTTTTTATGAATTGACCCCTTTGTCATTATATAATGATCTGTCTCTTCTTACTGCTGTTGGTTTAAAGTGTATTTTATCTAATATCAATAAAGCTGGTCCTGCTTTCTTTTGGATAACATCTATATTCTACTCCTTCACTTTCAATCTATGAAGGTCCTTAAAGGTGAAGTGATTTCCTTGTAAGCAATATATAGTGGGGTCTTATTTTTTCCATTCAGACACTATATACTAACTAATTGGAGAATTTATTCCATGGACATTTAAGGTAATTATCAATAGGAAAGGTCTTATTATAGCTATTTGGTAACTTATTTTCTCATTTTATTGCAATTCCTTTCTTCCACCCTCTCTTATAGTCTTCCTTCATTGGTAAATGTGTTTTGATTCCTTGTTTATTTTGTTTGGTGTGTCTATCACATTTTTTTACTTTGTGTTTACCATTAGACTTACAAGAAACATCTTTTGATTATTACAAGCTATTTTGAAATTATAGCAACTTAACATCATAAAGATAAAACAAAAAAGGAACAGAAAAAATATACAAATAAAAACCTCTTCACATGCTCACCATTCCTTCACACATTTTGACTTTTTTTTTTTTTTTTTTTTTTTTTTTTTTTTTTTTTGGTACTGGGGATTAAACTCAGGGGCACTCAACCACTGGGCCAAATCCCCAGCCCTTTTTTGTATTTTATTAGAGACAGGGTCTCACTGAGTTGCTAAGTGCCTCACCATTGCTGAGGCTGGCTTTGAACTCGGGATCCTCCTGCCTCAGCCTCCCAAGTGCTGGGATGACAGGCATGCACCACTGCACCTGGCTACATTTTGACTTTTTGATGTCCTATTTCACATATTTCTATATTGAATATCTATTAACATAATAATGTAGTTATTTTAATTGTTTTTTTCTTAATACTCATACTAAAGATATGAATGGCTTTATGCACCATGTTCACAATATTAGAACTTTGTGAACTTGTCTGTATGGTTACTCTTACCAGTGAATTTTATGCTTTCTGATGTTTTCTTCTTACTTATTAACATTTCTTTCTTTCAGTTTGAAAAACTCCCTTTAGCATTTCTTGTACAATAGGCCTGGTGGAGATGTATATTCTCAACTTTTATTTGTCTAGGTATATCTTTGTTGCCTCTACATTTTTAAAGGATAGGTTTTCTGGTTACACTATTTTCAGTTGATTTCCCCCACTCCCCCCACTTAATAGTATGGAAACTTCATGCTACTTACTGTCTTTTTACCTGTAAAGTTTTTCCCAAGAAGTCTGCTGTCAGGTGAATTGGGACACCCCCTACCCCATATGTATTGTTTCTTTTCTCTTACTGCCTGGAAAATAATTTCTTTATCTTTTAAACTTTGAGAACTTCATTGAAAAAATATCTTGGCATAGATCTACAATTTGATCTACCTCTATGTAAATATTTTAACCTAGTCACAAGTCTATGGTTGGGCACTGTGGGATTCTGTCTGGCTTTGGGAAGAATCACTACTGAGAGACAAGCCCCAAGCTTCTATGTCACACCTGTGACCAAAAACACCATAAAGGTGTGTCATGCTTGAGCCCATGGCCTGTCAAGATCAGCACAGCTTTGGGGTAGGGCCAAGACCCACACTGCTATGGGCTGCATACTGCTGAGGTGGACTTGTGGCCCAAGACTGTTGCAAACAGCCACAGGTGATGCTGGACAGAAGAGCATTTCCACAACCAGGGTCCGTTTGTCTCCACCTGACAGGGGTTCTGTTCCAGAGATTCAATCTGCAGGTTCTGATCTGGGAACAAAAGTCATGAGGATCTGCCCAGTGTTAGGTTTTGCCAGTCTGGCAGTGAATTCTAAGGTAAAGTCCTGTGTCAACTATCCTGTCACAGCTTTAGCAAATGGAGTTATGTTCTATAACATGCTGTTCAGTTTGGGGTCATGTTAGTAAAGGCAGTCCTTTGTCCACTAAGGCTAATACTAAGTTGGGCCACACATGAGTCTCATAGCTACAAGGGCCTGCACAGTCTCAGGTGCACCACAGCTTGTGGTGATGCAGGCCAAACACAAGTCCATTTCAGGGAACAAACATCTCTGTCTAGTGCTGGGGCATGTCTAGAAACTCTGTGTGCAAACACTGGCCTGGGGATAGCTATGCTGCCTGAGATTGGGGAATGGGTGGTAGAAATAGTCTGTTGGCCACCAAGGCTGATACTAAGCTGGGTTGCACCTGAGTCTCACAGCTGCAGAGACTTGTGCAGTCTGGAGGGGAGGAGGTAACTGTAGGTCCGCTCTGAGGCTGGCAATATGCAGACAAAAACTCAAATCCCTCCAGGCAGTGCTCATGTCTCCATCTAATGTCAGGGTAGGTCTGGAGCCTCAATCTGTGAGCTCTGGTTTGTGTATAGGGCCTTTGGTTGCTGTTTGGTATTGAGTTTTGCTATGGTAGGCCCAGCACTAAGCTCCAAGATAAAGTCCTGTGCTAGTTTTTGTGTCCTTTTACCCAGTGGATGGAGTTTTCTCCTGCTTTTGCTACCCAAAGATGGGGGGGAGGGGTTGCAAATGCAGTCAATTTGCTGGCTAATACAGTTCTAGCGGCTCAGTCTGTGGGTATTGGCATGGGGGTAGTGGTCATAGGGCTCTACCCAGTGCATGGATTTGCTGTGGTGGGCCTAGTACTGGGTTTTAAGTCTAAGGCCTAAAACAATTTCCTCACTTTCCCCCATCTCTTCCATCTCTCTCCACATTGTTTTGAGTTGGGGGAGGGGTGACATTGGCGACTCTTTCCTTCCTGATTTCTTCAGTGCATTTTTTTTCTTTTTAGTACACTAAAACCTGGCATTATGCTCTCTTACCTGGCTTCCTTAGTTCTTGTGAAGGTAGTTTTGTATATGAATAGCTGCTCAAACCGGTGGGAAATGATCAATCACTGGAAGATTTTAGGTGCCATCTTGCTCTACCCCTTTTGATGAGTTTCTTATTTCTTTTTGTTTGAGCTGAGTCTCACTAAATTGCCCAGGTTGGCCTTGAACTCTCAATACTCCTGCCTCAGCTTCCCAAGTAGTTGGAATTACATGGGTGAAGAATTGTACTAGGCTTAGAGTTTCTTTACTTTTTGAAACTATTTCCTTATCCGTGAAACAGGTAATTTTTACCCTATGGAGTAGTTGTTAAGTATAATTGAATTGTATGCACATACTATTGAATTATTATGAAAATTTAATATTTTATTAGTATTATGATTATTGTTATTTGTATTAGAATTATGATGATGTCAAGATTCAGAGAAATAATTTGATTTACCCATTGGCTATCTGGCTACTAAAAATGATGAAAGGGTTTAATACAGGCTTTCAAAAGAAAGCAAATAACACTTGGGGCAAAAAAAGAAGAATTGGATTTGTGAACTGGAATTTAATATGTTATGCCTTATAGAGATGACTTAGAGCACTCAATAAAGACTTGTTGGCTGGTTGATTTGATTTAGATCAGCAAAATCCATGAAAATAAACACTGACCCATCTATTCAGGAAGGGCTTTGTGAATCAAATAGCTTTTGGTCAACAGGCTTGATAGCAATATGAGAAATTCAATATTTCCCACATCTATTTTCATATATTATACTGGAAAGTTGTGGATTTTTGTGGCAACCTGTGATAGAAATAATGTAATTCAGCTGCAAGTTGAAAGTATATGTCAGTTCAGTAAGCAAAGAAGTGTAAGTGGTATCACTGCTTAGGAGTATGATGAGGGGTGTAAATACTATATATGGGTGATACAGTAGTAAAATACTGTGAACCAAAGTATGTTTATTCTGGTCAAATGCTCAGAAAACTATTTGCAAGGCTATTTTTAAAATATGACAAACTCTAGAATTCCTATAGCCCAGTAAAAAAACAGGGAGCTCAATAAAAATTGGGCAAAAGACTTGAACAACTTACTGAGGAGGCTGTATGAATGTTCAGGAAGCGCATGAAAAGGTTTTCAACATCATTGGGTATCAGTAACACACAAATTAAATCACAATGAAATACCACTAGAGAGACAGGAAGATGGTGGGACCAAGCTAGGTAGTGAGTCCTGATCTCCTCACAACACAGCAAAGAGGCAGCAAAGGGAAAGCAGAATTGAGAGGTGGGTTACAAAATAAATCCTCTAAGGGTTGTGACTCAGTGGTAGAGCACTGGCCTAGCATGTGTGAAGCCCTGGGTTCCATCCTCAGCTCCACATAAAAATAAATAAATAAAATAAAGGTATTGTGTCAAACTAGAAATAAAAAATAAATAAATAAATGCCCTAAGACTCAGTGTTACAATGTCTGAGACCTAGAGAGACTGGAAGATAGGTTAGCAGAGTACAAAGCAATCTCAGAGTGCTCTGACCCTTAACCCAGACCTAAGGATGGGAAGGAAGGAAGGGCAACACAGAGAGAAAGAGAGACAGGGGAGCAGAAAAATCTCTTAAGTGCACCCACTTAAAGACATTTGGAAAGAGAGACAAAATTTGAAGTGTGACAGTAACAGAAGGATCATTAAAATACTGCAAAAAACAACTTAAAAACAAATCATGAAAAAACCCCGAGTGACCAGTCACCCCCTTAAATCAGCACTCCACAGCTAGACAGCTGCAAAGGGAGTCACCTGCAGTGGAATCTCTTAAGAATCCAGTCAGAAAGAACTTCTACAAGGACTACTACTAGCTGAAAATTGCTGAAACTCCCTCCCCCTCCCCGTCATAACAAACAGGGGGAATGCGCTGGTGGAGACCTGTGCCAGGAAGTGCTCCTAACCTTGCTCAGCCTCCACAACTCAGGCAAAGGTCTGCACAGCATCCACTTGCTTGACTCAGACAGAGACAGCAACAAAGCATCATTCACCCTGAACAAAGTAAAGCAGATTCACCAGGCCCCAAACCACTTCCATTGTAGGGAGGCACCGTGGAAGCCTAGGAGGGATGGTCCCTGAGATGGCAGGGTCATACCAGAGGGAAACTGCCTGACTATTCATGACATAGAAGCACAGTGGGAAATTGCCAGAGTCTACACTACAGAAAGGGACTGATTTCAGTCTTAACTGGTACAGAGCCTGACCCATGATCACAACTGGTGAATGAAAGGACATTTGTTTAGATACTTACAAGACCTTGCATCAGACTTAGCAAACAGAGGGAATTAATGTCCACTATCCACAACCTGGGACAGTGGAAACTAGAGTCTAGGAGAACCACCTGAGACCCTTCACTACAGTGCCTCAGAGAGCAGCATTGGCTGGGGGAATACTGCTGCACCACAGAACACCCATGGGAAACCCACAACCAGAGCTTCTGCATTCAGAGACAGCCACCAGATTCTTCACTGTGAAAAAGATCCTGTAGAAAGGAGCAGGTACACTCCAGAGCCTGCATCCTGAACTACTGCACACAATAAAAACAACCATCCCACCACATTGCACCCTCCTATCAGTCACTTGCAGGCCACTGAGCTGATAAACAAGAAGCTGCTGGTAGTAGGTGCATAGCAACTAGGGAATTGGTTCCTGTGCCCCTGCAACTAAGGAGAGACCCACAGCCAAAGATGGATGGACATCTGCTAAATGTCCAAACCCCAATGAAATTCAAACCAAGATTCAGCAAGGATTTTCTTCACATTGATATTGTTTGCTATAAACAACTCTAATGTCAACTTTGATCATATAAATAACTCTTTAATTTGAATGATAATTAGTAACCCAATAGCCAACATTGTACCTTCAACCGATTTGAACATATTTCATCTAGTGGTTTAAAACATTAACTGGAATCAATTTTCCTATCTTTGTTTTCCTAGCTCTAGTTTATACCTGCTCCTCTTAACCCCTACTCATCCTCTTGCACTCTCAACTACCTGAAATACCAACCATTCATTTATTTTTCTTTTTATCTTGGTGTAAATTATTCATCTATATCCTTTTTCTCTTTCCCTCTCTCCCTCCTTCTATCTCTATTTTTCCCTCTCCTTTTTGCCCAATCTTTCTTCCTCCCTCATTTTAGCTCTCACTTAAGGTTTTGGTAGATTTACTAAATTTAACAAGTAACTTTTTGACCTATTCCAGAAATGTATTATAGGTTTATACCCAAATTTGATGAATCATAAAGAACAATTGCAATGTGTTTTTGTTTTTTATAAGGTTGAATAGAACAAAGATTGTCTCTGAAATGATTATAGTAAACAAGTTTCAGTGACATCTTTTAGAGTGGTGCCACTATTGGGATCAGCAGAGGTTACATATTGACTTAAAATATCATTATCTGCATATTCACCCAACTCAGGGCTCGTAAGAGAAATAAGCTTCACTTAAAAGAAGTGAAAGCTATACCCATAGATGGGTAGACATACAAACAATATGAAAAAGCTAGAGAACAAATCATCCTACACAGTCCATAATGCTTCAACAATGGACTTCATTGATAGCAGAGTGGAGGAAATGTCAGAAAAGGACTTTAGAAAGTTCATAGTTAAACTGTTCTATGAGCTAAAAGAAAATGTAAGGAGTAAAGTCAGAGAGAAAATGCAGGAAGTGAAAGATCACTTCAATAAAGAGAGATTCTAGAAAAGAACCAAGTGGAAATCCTGAAAATGAAAGAGTCAATAAACCAAATTCAAAATTTAATGGAAAGCATCACCAATAGATTAAACTACTTTGAAGATAGATTTTTCTGGCCTCAGTGACTAAGTATATAATCTGGAAAATAAAGTTGACCATAGAGAAAAGATGTTAAAAGACCATTAAAAGAATACTGAAGAAATCTGGAATAACATTAAAAATCCCAGTTTAAGATTCAATGGGATGGATAAGATTCTGAAACACAAACTAAAGGAATGCACATTATTTTCAATAAAATCATATTAGAATATTTTCTAAACCTTAAAAATGAGATGGAAATTGAAAACCTTAGAAGTGGAAAGATCTCCCATGTTCTTTTTTCTTTTTTGTTCATAATTTTTATTATGTAATACCAGTGGTATTCTGAATTTTACACAAAAATGCAATGCAACAGATCTCATTGATAATGGTATACATTATCATGTAGTCATGATACAGATTTATTTTAAGTATATAACATTTTGAGTATGAGTTTTATTACTTATTACTTGAAATTACAATTATGAAATAATAGTGTACTTATTTTGGCTTTACAAGTTCTCACAACATATAAAAGCAAAGTAGGGAGTTAATTTTCTTTCATTCTGACATATATACCAAGAAATCAGAAAACACACTGGAAGATTCACATATACCTTGATGGTTACTAATATTGAGAGAAAAATAAAATTAACATATTATACATTAACATAAAAGAATACACACATACATATGGTCACTTGAATTTTAACCAAAGCTTGCAGTTGATTCAATGAATGATAGATAGATAGATAGATCCATGCATGTGGCTTTGGTGGGCTTTTTTTAACATGGAATATTAGAAATGCAAAACTGTGTTTCATAAAATCTGTTGGCATCCCTCTTCTTCCCCCCATCTACATTTTTTTTTTGGTGTTTACTTGTTTGTGTTTTGGATTGTTTTTTTGATACATCTCAACGACTGAAGAATTAGCGCAGATACTTTCTGATGTTAAGTAAAGTAGTAATTCACAGTAGGTGGTAGTGGTCATTGTTTTCTCTGTTAGTAAGCTGTTAAAGAATTTGTGGAGATAGTCATGAATATACTAAGTGTTAAAATTCTGTTTCAGTTCATGTTGCCTTGTGTACACTATGACAAATATTTGACAGGGAATAAAGTGTATCTAGAATCATCAGTGCCAGTATGCTCCATCCTCTTCAGTGTTGACCACAAACCTTCCTTTCCTTTTAAGTTGGCAGTGAAGCATGTCAGCAGCAACCATCAACCAAAAAAATGGGGTCTACTTAGTGGTGGCTGTTTAAATAGTAAGAGTTGTTGGCTTGGTATGGTATGGTCAGTTGGGTTCCTGTAAAGATGGCCTTAGTTTCCACCTTTTCCATTAAAGTCCTTCTTCTTGAGAAGGGGATCTCAAGACTCCTAGTTCGAGGTCATTGAGCTCTTGCCCTACCTGGTTGTGTAGATATGGATTTTCAAGTGAGGGTGGAGGCCCCAGGGTTATTACTGTTGTTTGGAAAGTCTTTCCTCTTGTAGATCCAGTCTTAATGCTTTTCTGACATTCCAGTAAGGGCAGACCCTGCACAAAGTAGATATCAGTATTAATGTTATGAGGAGACAAAATCATGAGTATAGTTATACCAAAAATAATGAAATATTGTATAATGTCTGTATTTTACCATTGATTTGAGTGCATCATTAGAAAACTAAATGTAACAAAAACCTGGAACATTTTTGTGAATTGTATGTTCTCTCATAATTTTGTGTGAACTTTTATGCAAACACTGCTTTATGAGTTATACAAAACATTTTTAAAAGGTAAAACATTAGAATTGAGTTTGGGGAACACACACTTGTTAATGAGACACATTTTGTGCCCTCATGGAGATGACTATCTGATTGTGATATAGACAAAAAGTGAGAATATGTTACATTATTATGTCACAGATGAGGTATACAAAAGAAATTGTGAACCAGAAACACATGAAAAATTTGTTCTGATGGGGCAAGAAGTCATTTGAGGAATTTTTCATGGAGACCATGGCACTGGAGTTGCATCTTAAGGTATGAGTAAGGTTTTACCATGTAGGGATGGAGAAGAAAGGGAGAGGAAAATTCATGGTAATATGACAGTCCTGGTAATGATGAAAAATGGATATATCTGGAGAGAGGATGGCTAGAGAATAGTAATGGGAGAGAAATTCAGGTCAGATGACAAATGTCTTCTATATGTGATCTAATATGTTTGGATTTTATTATGTGAATGTTTATGACAACTGTTGGTACTGACAACATTCCAAAAGGTAAATAACCCAGATCAGATATCAGCAAACTATAGCCTGAAGGTAAGGTATGGCCTATGACCTACATTTATATAGCTTGCTGACTAAGAATGATATTTACATTTTTAAATGGTTGGAACAATTAAAAGAATAATAATATTTAATGACATTTGAAAATCATATAAAATTCACATTTTGGTATTTATAAATACAACTTTATTGGAACACACTTTGTTGTCCATAAATGTAGCCATGCTAATTTATTTAAATATTATTTATGACTGCTTTTGTGTTTTAATGACAGAGTTGAATGGTTTTGTTAGAGATACTGTGGCCTACAAAGCCTGAAATATTTATTCTCCGGCTGTTTACAGAAACAGTTTGCCAGCCCCTGGCCTAGATAATCAAAATGTAAAATTTGTTTGAGAATTTTATTGACTACTTTAGGTGACAAAAACCACCACTTTTCAGCTATGTGGCTGTTTTTATTTTCTTCTCATTTGTATTTCATAATAACCTTGTATACTATATTAAAAATTCTTTACAGTCAAAATCCTGATACTTCATGACAGGCTTTTCCTAAAATGAAAGTTTCAAAAGGAAGGCCTTAAAAATAATCCACACTGTAGACAGTGCTGAAGGAACTACAATGCATGGCATTATCATCTATGACTATAAACCATAAAATGTACAGGCTGCATGACAGCTAACATATATGAGCATAAAGATGAATGTATCTGAATATGGAGCTGGAAAAGTGTGGTGCAGAATGATTTCTTCCTGGCATTTGAACACAGACTGTCATTTTCATGGCCAATACCTGCAAAAATCTTTGATATCTAGGCTCAGATCATGATTTGAGAAGGTTATTTTGCTCCTGAAAAATGAAGAATTTGGAAAAATAGGAAGTTGTCGTCTCATCTAAAATGACTCTGTTACATAATGGAATCAGTTTTCCTCTGCCTCCCACCCCCACCATCCTAAGCAAAACTGGAGGTTGATTTTTTCTGCTAGATAGAAACCAACAGAGAAAACCCAAGGCACTAATAGGACTTTAGGATTGGGAATTCTTTGATTCTTTTTCTCTTGTAGCACATTGCAACAAGTTGTCATTTTCTACATTACCACTATCATAATCATTGTTATTATCATCATTTTGGAGCATACTGGAAGTTTTACATTGATGATTAGTTTTAGTCTGATCAACATTCTTATGAGATGAGCATATCATAGGTAAGGGAGCTGAAGCTTAGAGAAATACTTTTATTTGCTTGATACAACAGAGCTGTTAAATGATAAGGCTGGATTTGTATCTTGGTCTATCAATGCTACAGTCTGTAGTATCTTCCCATTATAGCACATTGCTTCCTAAACCACTGTAGTGATATATGAAGAAGCTTAGTATGTACTAAATAAATTTATTTTTAAATTAATGTTAGAAAACACAAAATATACCATCTAAATCATTTTAACTGTACCGTTTAGTTGTATTAATTGCATCCAAATTGTTGTGCATTAGATCTCTAGATATTTTTTCTTGCAAAATCAAAACTCTATACCCATTAAAACTATACCTCATTTCTCCTTCCCCCTAGCTCTGGATAACCACTATTTCACCTCCTGATTCTTTTAGTTTTATTACTACAGTTATTCTATATAAGTGAATCATACAATATTTGTCTTTTTGTAACTGGTTTATTTCATTTAGCATAATGTCCTCTAGGTTCATCCATATTGTACCTTGTGACAGGATGTTATTATTTTTTTGGTCTAAACAGTATTCCATTGAATTTATGCATCATATTTTTTTTTATCTATTCATCTATCAATGGACATTTGGGTTGCTTTGCACCTCTTGGCTATTGTGACTAATGCCTCAGTGAATATAAGTATGTAAATATCTCCTGGAGATCCTATTTCTAACTATTTTAGATATCGTTTCAAAAGTGAGATGGCTAGATCACATTACAATTGTTTTTATTTCTTTGAGGAGCCTTCATACTGTTTTCCATAGCAGCTGTATCTTTTTTCATTCCTTTATGGTGAATATTTTTGAATAAGTATAAGCCTAAATGTTTTCATTGCCCTAGATACATCAAAAGTACTGTGATCTTAAAAATCCGAGTCAGTGGGGTGGGGTTGTGGCTCAGTGGCTCAGTGGTAGAGCACTCATCTATCATGTGTGAGGCACTGGGTTCGATCCTCAGCACCACATTAAAAAAATAAACAAATAAAATAAAGGTATTGTGTCCATCTATAACTAAAAATAAAAAAAATCTGAGTAAATATTAATCTGGATTAATTAAAAGAAAAGGCTCATCAGAACCATAAGAATATCCAAATTATAGGATGCCTTAACACAAGTACCTTTTGTTTCATGCAGATATTTAGAAACAAAGTGAAACAAATAAGCTTGCCATGTCACCCAGCAAAGGTTCTTCAGGGTTCTATTTAGGAAAAAGAAAAATGATGTAGAGTTAGAAATAAGTCCATAATTATGAATCTAGTCCATAACAAATGTCTAATATTAATAGTCTCTGATCTATGTAGAGTTTATTCAGAATAGATGAACTTTGGCCCAAGTCCTAAATCATTCACCAATGACACTAAATCAGTGAAATCTGAAAATGAGACTTGCTAAGCATCTAAATGTCTTCAAAATAAAATTCAAGAAGTTGTGTCTGAAACTGATCCTTGACCTACCATGGTGTGGTCATTTTACCTCATGGCTGAATTGTATTACTGCATCATCTTTTTCATTTCTGAATCAATATTTTTCATTCATTTTTAAGTAACCATTCTTTAAGCTGATCTTGCTGACACGGTCAATGAATCTTTGGCATCATTTAGACTTGTAGGCCTTTAAGAGCCCTCTACAAATTCTGTCAGCTCCTCTATCTTCCTCTGACATTGCCTTTGCCCCTAATTACTCATTGCATTTTTAATAGCTATTTGGACTCTCTTTGGATATATAAATAGCTATTTCTTTCCTAGGAAAGTGAGGGTTGAAAATCTTCTGGGTGGATATTAGGGAATAGAAAGGAGACATACTATTTTGAATAATAAAATTTTGTTTCATTGAGGGCCATAGGACTCTCCTTATAACACAGCAATTTTGCATGGGGTAGAGATGAAAAGGAATACTTGAATTAATTTTTAGTTACATTTTCTCCCATCTATTTAGCCTTGAAGTTGCAGAATCCTAAATTAATAATTGGAAAAGGGAAGACTGGCCTGGACCAAAAGTCTGGGCCCAGACAGCACCAGAAACAGGGGTAAAAGTTTAGATGTTAGAGGGTCCTATTCTTCTTGACAGAAAATCACTTGGCATATTACCATCTGACCTTCTGTGCAGACTCAAGGGCTCAAAGAAATAGCTGTGGACTTTTAGGAACACTTTAAATTATGAAGTCATTCAGACTGAATGAAATTTGTGCCATATAGGAGAATATCACTGGACTAGGAATTGGGAAACTTGGGTTCAAATCCTGACATTCAGTTAGGATGGCACTGAACAGCTTCATGCTCTCAATCTTCTTCTTTATATGGAAGATGAGAAGATGTGTGACATTTAGTGGCTTACTTCTCAAACTGTATGAGTGAAGAACTAAGTGTTTTATTTATAATTCATAAATAATAATAATAATATTATTATTATTTATTACTATAATAAATAATAATTAGCTGATACTTTTGGCAAATACAATAAGAACAAATTATTAAAAAATCATGAGCTTGAGGGCTGGAGTTCTGGCTCAGTGGTAGAGCACTTGCCTAACATGTGTGAGGCCCTGGGTTCAATTCTCAGCACTGCATATGAATAAATGAATAAAATAATGGTCCATCGACATCTAAAACAATATTTTTAAAAAATCATGAGCTTGGGCTGGGGCTGTGGCTCAGTCAGAGCTTGCCTAGCATGTGTGAGGCACTGGGTTTGATCCTCAACACCACATAAAAATAAATAAATAAGATAAAGATATTGTGTCCATCTACAATAATAACATTTAAAAAATACAATCTAGGGCTGGATTTGTGTCTCAGTGGTAGAGTGCTTGCCTAGCATGTGTGAGGCACTGGGTTCAATTCTCAGCACCACATATAAATAAATGAATAAAATAAATGTCCATCAACAACTAAAAAATATATAATTTAAAAAAATACAATCCAAAAAAATCATGTGCTTATGTGTCAATGATGTGAAATTATAATGCAAGTTTTTAAATGATTACTGTTTATTGCTGTACCTATCTCACTGTGGAGTAATGGCAAACATTTGTTTTGGATGGAATTAGTCTGCAGACCATATTTTAAGTAGCACTGGTTTAGAGCAGGGATTGTCAAAGTATAGCCTGCAGGTCAAATCTAGCACAGCACCTGTTTTTGCAAATTGAGTTTTCTTGGAACACAGCCATTCCCATTCACTTAAGATATTGTCTATGGCTGATTTCAGTGAACAATGGCAGAGTTGCATTGTGACAGAAACCCTGTGGTAACCAAAATGTTTACTATTTGATCCTTTTTTAATTTATAATAGTAGTACGTATTACAATTCATAATGCACATATAGAGCATCTTTTTACATACAACTGTTTGTATACAAAGTATATTCGTACCATTCAGGTCTTCAATCATATGAAAAACTTTATCCACCTTGGTTTAGAAGGGGCAGAAAATAAGGGAGCTGGATTAATTTCCTAAGGCCCTTTCAAGCACAAAGAGATAATAATTCTGCCATGATGCTTGGTAATAGGGAAAATTGGCTGTCTGACCCTGAAAGAGAAATAGTCAGAAAATACTGCACCTTTCAGTGAATTAGATGTCCTAAGAAGATATTTTGCTCCAAAATGAAATATTTTGTTTTCTCCATTCCTTTATATTTGCAATATTTCAGTGCATTCCACCCATGTACTCTGATCACATACACAATTGTGTATTTGGTCAGTTAAGGTAATTGTCAAGGTTTCTGGCTAACCCTTTGTTAAATTCCTGGAAATATGTGCTCTCCTATTTCATTTCCAAAACATAGCCTATTCCTAAATAATTATTAAAACTCTCTGTTTACCAGCAAGTCCTTTCTAAAATGAGCTGCAGTTTATTGACAGCACTTTGGTAGTTCTTTCTAGTTGGTCTTCGTTTGTGGGGGTCCAAGAAACACTAATAGCATCCCTGTTTACTATTTGGGTTCTAAACGTATAGGGAAAGACAACACTTAAGATATTGGAAAATGTGGCTTATATTTGTGCACAAGTGAACTTCTTAACACTGATCTCCAGAATCAATCAGACAACATCAGAATCTCTGAAAACTACAGGCCTATAATAAAAGACTAGGGATGGAGATAATAAAAATATACACCCTTACTTAAGAAAGGAGGAAGAGAAAGGAATAGGGCTCTTAAAGTCCATTTTATTATCTAATACCAAACAGGCAAGTCATTTTCAGATGGAGAGGTTAGGAAGACTACATTTATGGATATCCCTCCACAAGGAGGAAACATCAGACATGGAGAGAACTAGACTCAAATGTCAACATCATTCAGGATGAAACCTATTCATTGACTCATCTTACCACCTATTCTGCTGTGGAAAAAGAAACTCCATTGGTTTCAAACTTAATATAAATATAAAGTTCCGTCCAGGTTTCTCTTTTTTTGGCTAGTCATGAACTTTGCCATTTCTACCTCAGATGTCTCTTCAAACCTTTCTTCTTCCACTTCACCACCACATCTCCTTCAGGTCAGACCTTAAACAAAAAGGTTTTTTTTTTTTTTTTTTTTTTTTTTTTTTGTACCAGGGGTTGAACTCAGGGGCACTCGACCACTGGGTCACATCCCCAGCCCTTTTTTGTATTTTATTAGAGACAGGGTCTCACTGAATTGCTCAGTGCCTCACCATTGCTGAGGCTGGCTTTGAACTCGCGATCCTCCTGCCTCAGCCTCCCAAGTGCTGGGATTACAGGTGTGCGCCACCACGCCTGGCTAACAAAAAGTTTTTAAAGTATATTTTCTTGGATTTGGGGATGTAGTTCAGCGTAGAGCACTTGGCCTGGGTTTAATTCCCAGTATTGGGGGAAAAAAAAAACTAAAGCATATTTCCTGTAACAGACACATTATCACATATCACATGCACCTGGCTTCAGCACGTCTGTGGTGGATAGCTCCTTATACCCTAAAGATATCCAATCTCAAGGACATAGATACAGCCTTGTTTTTCTTTTCTGCCCCAGAGCCCCAAAGTACTCTATTAACCTCTGTGTGGGCACATCTGGAGGTGCTAGAGAGTTAATATCTGATAGTCATCTTCAGCAAGTGGAAAGTCTCTGGATAAATGCTTTAGACACAGACACATCCCCCTTTGTTTCAGAAGAACAATTTTGAGGAACGTTCTTCATTGATGCCCTGGTTGATTTGAGTTCAAGTTACCCCTGCTGGCAACAAGCTCATTCATGCAGTCTTTTCTTATATCTTTCTTCTTCCCTGACTCATCCTGCTCTCTTATTTACACTTTCTGGGATTACCTCCAAAGTGACCTACCTATCCTCTACTCAGGCTTTGCTTAGAAGAAACACAAACTATCTCTCTGTGAAGTTGGGTGGTTTTATTACTATTTCTTTAAAGACAAGACACCCAAAGCATCGATAAATGAAGTAACTTGTTGAAAATTTTATTTCCAGAATATGTCATAGCTAAGGATAGATCCATGTCCAGTGTTTCCACTTTACTGATTTCTCCTGTATGAAATTTTAATATAAAAATTTAGATGGATCAGTAGGCATAAGGTATTTTATGACTCATTTGTAGAAAAGACGACTCTTTGCAAGTAGGCAAAATGGTAAATACTTAATACGATGAGTTTCATTCAAGTGCTAGGACACATTTATTGAGATTCAAAGAATGGAGACTTTTTATCAGCTTTTTATTTGTTTGTTTTCTGAACCATTCATATTACAAGTATTGTTTGCCATGTTCATTTCTTGAAATAGAGCCAAATGAAGCACTTTGTAAGCAAAACAGGCCACTCAAATGATTTATTATCATTCAAAAATAAATGAAAATGCTCCAAAGCTGAACAATTAAGCCTTCAAATGTAAGTACTCAAGCTAGGTTTCCTCATTTAAAGAAATCCAAATTAGCTTTAAACTCTCAACTCTAATTTCAATTAAGCAGGAAAAAAAGTCCCTGTCCAATTGTGAACTATTTTTATTTTGCCATTTTCAGTCTTTTAAAACATCAGAAGTATTAAGACAGAGAAAAGACTGGTGGAAAACATTTGCCTACTATCCTGAATGGTCATAAATAGCAGGCAAGAGGTAACATCTTGGGAGTGCCCTGTTAGCTTCTCTAGACTTATAATCATCTAAGTGGAAATGAATGGAAATTGGGCCAAGGAAAGTGAAATATATATATATATTCCAAGCAGAAAACAGTATAACTCATCTGGGAGTTTTGAAGAGCTCTTTTTTTTTTTTTAACTGAAGAAAGTATTTACTATTTAGAGGTATGGGTAGAGTTAAGGGAACCATTAAGGATGCTGGGGTAGCATGTAGCAACATTAGAAAGCTAGAAAGCTATTAGCAATCTTAGGCCTGATGAGGCAAAGGAGAGAACAGATGTACTAGGCACATTGATAGCTGGAAACATGGAGGTGTCCCCACCCCCAGAAATTGTGATAACAGAAGAATGGTACGTAGCCAGCAGAGATCCAAGGTAGTAAATACTTTAGCCATTAAAAAAAAACCTCCTATTTTCAGATCACTCTCCAGGTACTTCCCTTTTGCTGAAACCAACCAGAAGCCAGTGGCATGGGGTGGAGGTGGAGGTGGAGGTGGGGATCAAGTAATGTAACTCATATAGGTCATTCTGCTGATGCACAAAGAAGGACAGAGAAAGATGAAGAAGAGATCTAGGAGCTAGTGAGAGAAAAAGAAAGTACTGCATTTGCTCACTCATGAATCAATTCTGTCACATACATGAGCAAAATGAGTTTCATGGAAGCTTTAGCTCCCCAAAGGGTAGGACTTAAAATCACCATTACAGTAACCAAGAGAGAATCACTCAAAATAGATTTTAGCCTAAAATTTTGATTATTCATTAATGTTTACTTGGAAGCCTATACACATTTGGGTACATATTTAAGCAAAGAACAGTGATAGTCAACCATAATATGGATAAAAAGCAATAAGTGCTCATGAAACAAAAGGGTTTCTTTTTCCTCGGTATTTAAAATTCTAGCATTACACAAATCTTTCCTCAGGTGACTGACTATTGAATCCACATCTCAAAAATTTATTCCAATTGGACCAAATTATTTTATTTTTCATATATGCTTATTGGGGCAGGGCATGGGACCTGCACCTGTAATCCCAGCGAGTTGGGAGGTTGAGGCAGGAGGATCACAAGTTCAAGAGAAGCCTCAATAACTTATCAAGGCCCTAAGCAACTTAGCAAGACTGTATCTCAAAATAAAAATAATAAAAATGGCTGGGGATATGGCTCAATGGTTAAGCACCCTTGGATTCAATCCCCAGTACCACAAATAAAATGACTTAGAGCATATATTATTATTGGGAAATTGGAGAAATCAACAGGTGAGCTCCTACAGAGTATTTAGTTCTTGAAGAATTTGTGTATATAGGAATAGGGTGCCACACTTGTGAATTTGCTGCAGTTTGTCATTCATTAATTCACTGGACACTTGTTGAGCATCAAGCAGTTTACTAAGCCTAAGAGGAAGATATTTGTTCAATATTACATGCAAGTTGAGGAGGTAGATAAGAGACAAGTAAAGACTTTAATAAAATATGTGCAGATTATGATCAGTACTGTAGAGGAAATGAAAACAGTGAGGAACTGAAATACAATTAGGTAGAGGACAGTCTCAAGTAGATAAGGTGGTCAAGTTAAGTTCATTTGAGACAAGAACATGAAAACTGAGACCTGAGGGATGGAGAGGAGGTAGACCTGTGAAAAGCAAAGAAAGTTATAACCTAGACAAAGGGAACAGCAAATAAAAAGGCCATAGTTGCAGGACAGGACATGAGTCTTATGACAATGTATCCTCCTCTTCCCTTAGGATAAGGTGACTTAGAGTTACTTCAAAAGTTATAAATTCCTGCGTTCCCCTCACAGATGCACTGCATCAGGATCCAGAGAAAGGATCCCTGGGAAATAGGTAAATGCTATGATTAGGAACATTTGTAAAACCCTGGCCATAAAAACTACCAATATTATTTGGACTATATATGGTGGTATATCTCAAATACATGAAGGCTAACTGCAAACATGATGTGTAACCTTACTGATTTTCATAGTGCCTTATTTCAGAGGTGTTAACCTCTTAAAAGTAGCAACCAAAGTTAGCAAAATCAAATGTACTTGAGACACCTGCTTCCTGGACCTTGGAGCTGCTGCTGGCTTTAGATACAAAAGTGATGAAATGTGGTAGGCAGGCTGAATTCCAAAGATGCCTCTCCAAGATTCCCATCCTCTGATTATTCAATCAAATGCTAATCTAGGTATTGCTATGAAGGGGCTTTGCCAATGTAATTCTGGCTACAGGACTCAAAATAGACAGTACTAAGGATTACTCAGACAGGTTCAATTTAATTAAACAAACCCTTATAAGAAAAGAATTTTCTCCAGCTGGAGTCAGAAGGATGATGCCACAGAAGAGGAAGGCAGAAGAGGCATTCAGAGAGATGCAGCAGATTCAAAGAGATTAGAGGCATGACAAGGATTTAACCTACTGATGAGTGGGGGTCGGGCACATGGAAAGCATAAGAAAGAATGTGGGAAGCCTTTAGGAACAAAGACCAGTCCCTGGTTGACAGCCATCAAGGAACTAAACAGCTTGAATAAATTAATTTGAAAACTGATTTTTTTTTTCTTAGAACCTCCTAATATGAGCCCAGTCAGCCAACAACTTGTTCCTGGCCTTGTGAAATATGAACCAGGAAACAAGCTAAGCCCACAAGGACTTTGACCTACAGAAATGTAAGGTGATAAATTTGTATTGCTTCATGCCACCAGGCTTGTGGCCATTTGTTATGGTAGCAATGGAAAAATTATACAAGAGATTATAGTCAATCTAAGTGGCTCCCAACCTTAAGGCCACTCTTTATAATCATCATTAGGAGTCCCACCAGTTGTTTAGTGAATTGAATCATTTATCCATCACTTAACTTTTCTGAGACTCACATTCCTGATCTGTAAAACAGAGATAAAATTGCCCCTAACTCAGAGTGTACCTGAGATTCTGATGAGATGAAACACTAAACAAACTTTGAAATGCTATAAGAACATCAGGTGGTTGCTTCCGTAGGTTCGGAGACATCAGAGTGCCTTTTGGAAAAATATTTGCTCATTAGTTCTTCCCATTTGTTACAAGTAAGATTGCCTGTGAAGCAGATTTGAAGATTGAACTTGGAGTTAAGGTCTGAGGCTATTTATTAGGTGTATATGGGATCAAGACCTATGGACGGAAACAAGATTGGGCTAGGGAGAAGTAGAGCCAGAATGCAGTTCTGTCAGTTCCATGAAAACTTTAGAGCTGGGATGTTCCTTCAAAGTTGTCCAGGGATGAGCCCTGGGTCTGCGCCTTGATGCCTTCTGGATAGATCATCATTGGATGAGGTTGCCCAATCTGCTTGATCCAATCTGCTAGATTGAGCTGAGGCAGTTCCTGATGAAGGCTGATAGCCAATAGCACTCCCAGCAGCTAGGGGTATAAGTCCTTCCTACCTGAAGGGAAATCTGAGTGGCCTACCACAATGTTCACCACAACATTATTGATCTTTGTGCATCTTCAATAAGTGGATTTCCTGTCACATAAAGGAAAGCATATTTTCTCTTAAGTACCATTTTGTTGCCTATATGTTTCTTGTGGCTTGGCACTTCAGTTTCATGCAAAATAGATGGTGTTTGTGATTAGTTATTCCACTCTTAACTCTCAATGATCTCTTGTATTAGCCCATTTTTAGGACCTTCCAATGCCCATAGATTTCTTGGCCAAATTTGAGCCTGCTTAAATATTCTGGCATATATATCTGCCAACATCAATCAGCTCAAGAAAATAACACTGGGAAGTAACTAAGGAGAATCCCATAGGAATCCTCTTAAAATGCCTGTGGGCTAAATGCTTAAATGTACCAAACAACCACTAGGGTCCCCCAAGGCTCTAATTTGCTGTACTAAAGGAGAACATTTTGTGCAGTGATGGCCACAGGATTCCAGGAAAATTTCAGGAGAGGCATTTTAATATTTCATTTTATCAAACCCCTTCTCTCTTTCAAATGGCCTAATAAACTGCAAATGTCTTATGACCTTGGAGTACTTTTATGCCATATTCCAAGCCTTGAAAGTTACCCTGGGATGTGAGGGCTAAAATGTTATGATAATGTGTGATTGAGAAGGAGAAAACTAGAGTGAAAAAGGAAAAGGATGGAGAGACATAATTTTTAAACATCATCATGTTCGATCCTATTCCTCTAACTGACAGTATTGTATCTTTGAAATCAGCATTAATTCTTCACTGCCTATCAGGCATATTACTGTTTTGTTTTTGTAGGGGTTGGAAAATATTACCCTTCACTGAGACCTTTGGCATAATTGAGTAACCATATTTTGATTGTTTTATTAATTTAATTACATATTTTAATTAGATATATATGATAGCTGAATGCATTTTGATTCATTGTATACAATTGGATTACAACTTTTCATTCCTCTGGTTGTACACAATGTAGTGTCACACCATATGTGCATTCATTCATGTATCTAGGATAATGATGTCCATCTCATTCCACTATCTTTCCTGCCCCATGCTCCCTCCCCAACCCTCCCTACCCTTTGCCCAATCAAAGTTCCTCCATCCCTGTCCCCCATTATGGATCAACACCACTTATCAGAGAGAACATTTGGCCTTTGGTTTTTTGGGATTGGCTTACTTTGCTTAACATGATATTCACCAACTCCATCCATTTACCTGCAAATGCCATAATTTTATTCTCTTTTAATGCTGAGTAATATTCCATTGTATACATATAGCACAGTTTCTTTATCCATTCATCTACTGAAGGGCATCAAGATTGCTTTCACAGTTTAGCTGTTGTGAATTGAGCTGCTATAAACATTGATGTGGCTGCGTTATTATAGTATGCTGATTTTAAGTCTTTTGGGTAGAAACAGAGGAGTGGGATAGCTGAGTCAAATGGTGGTTCCATTCCAAGTTTTCTAAGGAATCTCTGTACTGCTTTCTGATTCATGGGATTTTTGAGAAATATACTTTTCCCAGATAATTTCCCAAGTGAATATTTTTCTCCCAACAAAATTGCAAATAGGACATACCCTAATATCTTGGAAAATTATAGATAAAAGCAGAGGAAATCTTTTTTAAAAATACTGTTTAGTTGTTGATAGACTTTTTAAAAAAATTATTTATATGCAGTGCTGAGAATTGAACCCAGTGCCTCACACATGCCAGGCAAGTGCGCTACCGCTGAGCCCCAGCCCCAGCCCCAAAAGTAGAGGAAATCTTTTCTAGGTAAAGAATATGTCACATTGATCTTTATGGACATGTACTACAGGCAAAGCATTTGTACAAAATTGACTTCCTCACTCTATCTGTATTCCCTGTTTTGGTAAGTATCCTAAGCATCCTCTCAGCAATCAAGTCAGAAACTTGGAAATTAAAGAAAAGTGATAATAGAGGAAACTATCTGTATTCCCTGTTTTGGTAAGTATCCTAAGCATCCTCTCAGCAATCAAGTCAGAAACTTGGAAATTAAAGAAAAGTTATAATAGAGGAAAATGAAGAGAAAGTGGGTTTCAAAGAAATTAGAAATAACAATTTTCTATAGATGAACAAGAAAAAGACTGGATTGAAAGAATAACCAAGTGGCCATCACAGTAAAAGAAAAAATACCTACATATCTTATGGCTTTTTTTTTTTGGAACACCAAGGATAAAGACAAAAGTCCAACACTTTCAAAGACAAAATATAAAATTTACTTTGACCAGAATAAGAATTAAACTGTTGGGCTTTCTAGCTCCCCGGAACCCGGGTTTGGCCTTCTCTGGCCAGCAGAGAAGGCTGGGGGAACTCGCCCCAGTGATGAGGCAGAATCGGGAAGAGGCAGAAGCCGACTGGTGGCCACACTCAGCCCTCACAATGGAAGACAATCAGGCATACACCAGGGAGTCCGGTCAAGGCACGAGCTCGGTTTATTGAGGAAAATGGACGGCCTTTGTAGAAGACATGGTTTTGTAGAAGACATGGGCCAATCAGCAGAAAGATCATAGGGGCACATAGGGAGCATGAGCAAATCACATTGGCAGAGCCATTAGCCTATCCTAGTGGCAGTCTGACCTCTCGGCATACGTCAGGGGAACGCCCCTTGGCTAGGCCAAGTTCCCGTATCAGGAAGTGGGAGACAGCCAGAGAGTTTCTATCTACTGGCGTGTTGTTAAGATCCCCAACATTAAACCACTATCCTTTTTTTTTCATCAGTAACACCACATGCTAAATACTACAGGGATCATGTCATTTATTGTCTAAATCAAGGCAATTCACCTGGATCAGTCTCTGGGATAATGGCTATAAACCATGACTATCACAAATGAACAGGAACACATGATTAACCACTAAAAGCTGTTAGCATAAGAACTTCAAAGTTATGAGGGAAAAAAATGATTTTAACCTAAAATTTCATAAATAGAAAAAAATATCAAACCAGTATAAGGGCAGATAAAAATGACTTTCAGGCATGCAATAAAGTTATAAGTCTGCACATTTTTTTCCTTGGGAACATTCTTGAGGTTACATGTTATCTAAAAATGATAAGAATAAGGCAAGAGATAGGAAGTCTAGGGACAGGGTAAATGGAGAAAATAAAAGTGAACAGGAGTCCCAAGGTGATGGAACAAGGAAATCTGAAGAGAGCAAAGCTATGAGCCAACTTAGAGATGTCCAGTCCAGCTGCAGGAGGGAGATGCACATGAGAGGATGGAGGACTCTAAGAGGAAAGTGTCCAGATATAAGGAGAATCAGAAGATACAACATGAAAAGTTTAGAGAAAATACAGAATAAGGAAAAGGCCATTAATAAAATAAATAATCAATTCAAACCTGACAGTCTTTTCTGATAGTTGCAGGAAGCAAATTTATTATAATAAAAGCTAATGTTTATTGAGGAATTACTATGTATAGGCAGTATACTTTAGCATATACTAATTTACTTAAATTTCCCTAGCAACACTATGAGTTAGGTAAAATTATTATTTCCTATTTTTCAAATGAGGTAATGGAGACACAATTATGTTGTTCATTTAAGATTACAAACAAAGCTGAGATTTCAACAGTCTACCTCCCGATAACATCTTTTTGTTCTCGATGAACAATATTTGGTTAAAACACTTTAAGTCTATAGGTTTTAAAAATGTAGACTCAATCTACAATCCAAATCATAAGAAACTTAACTGTGGCTACAAGTCAGGCTATAATTGTTATCATGTAGAATAAAGATTTAATTGACAATAGTTGGGACATGAAAGGGAAGGAGGAAACAGAGGATGGGGTGGTATTATTCTAGTCTATCAAAATGAGGAAAAAATATAGGAAGAACCCATGTTTGATAGTCCCAGACAAGGAGGCTTAAAATGCTACATAATGTTACAGAGGTGACTACTTTCGTTGTGCTCTTATGTGTAACACAGAGGGAAAGTGAGGAGTAGGCAAGTCAACTGTCTATATCTAAATATCAAGAAATCAGAAAATCTTAAGGTTGATACATAAGTAAAAATATCAGTATAAGTAATTTATTGAGAAGTATAATAGTACCAATCAGAGAAACAAAATTAGAAATAGAAGTTTCTTCTAGGGAAAGCAACTGTTTTCCATCATAAACTCTTCCATGCTATTTTATTTTTAAGTATATTACTTTGCACATATTCATTTGATAAGCCAGAGAAAGAGAAGATGCAACATCAGCAACTTAGTTTCAGGAGAGCAACATCATCCATTACATTAAATGAAATGTGGCTAATTTGGATTCTATTGGCAATGTAGCTTTGATCATATTTAATTTGTAAATTTGTTTTGATTTTATAATAGAAAAAAGCATAAAGATTTTATACTTAGCTTGATGTATGTGCATTTCCAAATACCATTAGAATAAGTCAATTCTTAGAGGTCAAAACTTTTTTTTTCTATCATTATATCACTTAAGTTTGAAGAATACCACTTCACTGTAAGGGGGTGAGCTACCTTGGTAATGACTCATTACTCAGGGCTTGGTTCAATTTCATATCATCTCTGAAGCTTTTCTTTTATCTTTTAAACAGAATTGATGATGCTCTCCTTTGGGTCCCATAATAATACATGCATTTATCACAATTTATGCTTCTCATCATAGAGCTATTTGTTCATACAGATATTTTTTTATGGTTCCTAGACTAAAAGTGCTTGTGAGTAGGGCTCATAGCTTGTTCATTTGTATCCTTAGCACCCAGCTCAGAGCCAATCACACACAAGGAGCCCAGCAAATATTTGCTGAATCTATGATATTCTCTTGGCCTTCAAGTGTTAGCCATCAATTTGAGAAATCACAAGGTACTTTATCCAACATGGCTAAAAAGCTTTTTAGAGATAGGAGAAACATTAAGATGAGGTATAAGTCTTATAATTAGATTTATGGCAGATTAAAGGCATTGTAAAAGGAGTTGTCTTAAAACTCCTTTCCTGGGTGGTATCTGTACCTCATGTACAGATAAGGTAATTGTCTCATTATATTCAGGCATAGTAAATATTGGTACAATGGGAGAATATCCTAGCATATAATGATACATCATAGGTACTTATGCATGATCAGCTTTGTTAAGATAACTTTGCAACACTGAGATTTTCAGTGTTACTGCAGGAAGGAATTTTAACCTATTTCTCAGCCCCATTCTCACTCATCCCCCTTTGAAGTTTATCCTTTACCCAGATGAATCTATCTTATTGGTCTATCTACTTACAAAAAGAGACAATAAAACCACAATATAAGAAAACAAAAGGTGAAATTGTTGAATATTTCTGAAAAGATCAGACTCAGAGGAGGAAGCAGTAATTCTATTTGGAGACATATAACCTATTTGCTGAGACTGGTGAAATTGTTGAGATTATTTTTCGTTGTCTTCCCCAGTCCCCTTGGTATTGCCAGTGCACATGGCCATTCATTAATTCATTTAGCAAGACATCAGACACCAGTTAGGAGCTAGATGTTTCTCTAGGCGCCATGGTTGATTTGCAAGATGTGGCCATAATAAACCAGAGTCAGAACTTCATGCAATTTGTCTCCTGGCCAACCAGTCTATGTTATTTGCAGTTTTACAACTGACTTTGACAAAAGGGAGCACTCTGTATTGATTGCAACTTTTAAAATAGACCTAAATAGCTGACAGTCAGGTATTTAAACAAAAGCATGAAGGCTCCCTGGGAGTCATTAAAGCTGGCTTAGTTGCTTTATTCTTTAAAAAGAAATATTTGTTTTATTGTGATCTCAATTATAGCACTTCCTCAAATGTTGAAACCTATGAAAAGCTATTATATATTATGGCAAAACGATTATGTGATACTTAACCCTATAGACTTTTTAAACACCTCATATTTCCACTCAAAATAGATTTAAGTATTCAGAAATAAGACTTCTTTTCTTAAGCCTTTTGCTTTTTAAGCTTAGAATTTCTAGATAGTAATCTACTTGGAAACATCAGCATTTGAAAAAATAGGGTTTATTTAGTTCCTTCAGAATGTTTTAATTTTATTTTTCATTGAAGTTACTTCAAAACATTCTTAAAGATGCGGATTATGTATTTATGGAAACCTCTTACTCTCTTAAGTTATGAAGTTTAGAATAAAAATCTTTAACTTATCCTCAACCAGGTAGCAAACAAGAGTATATGAACAATATTAAGAATTCCTTTGAATTTACTTCCTTTCATCTGTCATTTCCTTTAGTCCCAGTTTTTTAAAAACTACCAATGCTTTTATAAGAAGGATAATTTGTAATGTAGATATCAAATGTGAACTAATACTAAGTATTTCCATTTCCCTAAATTAAGGCCAAGTATTGTAATCTTCAGATATTCCCAAACATTGCTTATGGGAATTTTTCAGTCATAGAACTCTGTACAGATATACACAACCTCAGTCAGAACTGAAAAGAAATGGTGCCATATTTAGACTTAGTATAAGGGAACACTTTTCCATAAGCCCTGGGGAGCACATTATTGACCTTATAGACATGTTCCACATTTCACTAGGGCCTCACAATAACACTTACAAAGTAGTATCTCTTCATCCGATGCACAGAAGTTACAAAACTAATTCTTCCCTCAAATCTTTCCTACTGCTTTGGGAAAAACTCAGAGAATTCCTGGAGTTTTCACTATGTGCTAGCAAACATATCCCTTCTAGCATTCTTCTCTTTTGACACTCTGTTTACTTCTTGGGATCCACCTCTCATCTTTGCCTGATTGTTGCTATTGGATGACCTTAGCACAGTGTTATGGAAACTCAAGAATTCTCCATCAACAGATGGACCACTTATTGTAAAAAAGAGATGACAATGCCTAGTTTGAAAAGTCACTGGAAAGTTTAAACAGGATAATATACAGTTGATTCTCATTATTCATAGTTCTGCATTTGTGAATTCACCTACTTGTTAAATTGATTTGAAACTCCAAGAATAATACTGTGACTGTTTTACAATTCACAAAGAGAAGCAGCATGGCAAATTTTTTGAGTTATCCATAGCATACGTTACTAGCTGGAGCCAAACAATGCTATGTCTTGTTCTAGCCCTCATACTGTAAACGAATGCCCTTTTTTCCAGTCTATTTAGTGCCACATTTTTGCATTTTCATGCTTTTCTTTGTTGATTTAACTGTGTAAAATGGCCCCCAAGTGTAGTGCTGAAGTGCCGTCTAGTGCGATCTAGTGTTCCTAAGTGCCAGAAGGTTTTTGCCTTATGGAGAAAATATGTATGTTAGATAAGCTTCACTCAGGCATGAGTTATAGTACTGCTGGACATGAGCTCAATTGTAGCTGCCTGATGCTGTTGCTTGCAGCTACGATGCCGCGGGAGAAAACTCAGAGGCAGGATGAAAATGAAAAGGTCTTTTATTCTTCTTCTCTCTCCAGCTTCAGCAACCTCTCGAACTCTAACCGCTCTAACTCCAACCACCAGCAACCTTCTTCTTCTTCCCCCAATACCAACTAACCAACCTCACCCGGTTATATACATTTAGCTTTAACAAGAACAAGTGCTTACAGCTCGAGCTTACAGGTGCGTCACACAGTGTTCACGGGCATACAAAGATTCTTTGAATAATGTATTAATATCAGGTGGAAACTAAAACATCTTTTATGGCTCTCAGCTAACTGCAATCTTTAGCTATCTCCTTAATTAGGGCTCCTTCATTTCCCCCCTTTAGTTTTAAAAGAGGGGATGTTCTAGGACGTCCATGTGCAACCGACATTCTTACCCCTCATGGGAATCAAGGCGGCCCTTGACTCCTGGCTTAGGTTGACATGTCGGCCACATTAGACTGTCCTGTGTGACTGTGCCGTGTCTTAGGTTGTCCCCCTCTGGGGATCTTACCTGTCATAGGCTAACCAGCCATCCAATTGAGCCCTTCAGGATCGACTGTGTGTTGACTAACAGCCGTCCAATTTTGAGGAGATGCTGCGGCTTTAAGGCGGCAAGCCTACTGCTGACGAGCCAAGTTTCCATAGCGTATCAAGTTCTTTAAACAAATCAGTTGCCCTTAGTTTCAGCAAGTAACACACTGAGTTCTCTTAGACAAATACCCACAAGGCATTGTCCTGTAATGTCCAAAAATAATGGAAAATCAAAATGTCCATAAGTTATAACACATAGATCCAGGAGGCCCCATGCATGCAGAGCAGAGGCCACACTGCTGGTGAGGTTGTTCGATGTTTGAGCAGCAGGGATGCTTGCAGCGACCGCGGTCCCTGCAGTTGTAGCAGCAGCCATCTTTTTATGTCTAGACACTGCCACCGGCAAATCTTCAGGGCCCGCTACCTAAAAACTCAAGCATCCATTATTAAGGGAAAGGCAGTGCTATTCCAGCACTGAGATCAGGTGGTGAGCTATCAGACTCAAAAATAGAATTATTAGAGTAGAAAATTAAAGTTGATCTCTGCTCACACATATATTCAGAATAAATCAAAGAAAAAATGAGGGTATTACTGCATTAAAGATAAATTAAAGAAAAGCTAAAGGCACTTTGGAAAAATAATTTGTTAGCTTGAATCCTCGAGTCTCTGTATATACAGCAATCCTATACCTGTTGAAATAATTCAAATTAATCAGCTATTAAACAAATGAAGTTAATAACAAATAAACAATCCTATGTCAAAACACCAAAATATCAGGTTATACAGCATTAGTCATATTCACAGCTGAAGAGAAGTCCCGGAGACAACTATAAATCAGAATTGATTATCACTATAATTGATTCTCTAATTTGAATATTCTAAACTTAAATGTTATTTGGATCCATGTCTATCTATCTACCTATCTATTATATATATATATACATATATATAATTTTTTTTATCTATCTATCTATCTATTATATATATATTTAATAAGCGCTTTGATATTTGTGACATCACGCTGGACTGACGCACATATAAACATATATTTGTGACATCACAATAACATGAAATTTAGACAAATGCATAGACATAAAGACATATACATAAAAGAAAAAAATACAATTGTGTATACACTAAAGAGAGATCTTCTTGTCCCGGCCGGGAAGAATGAAACTTAAGTTGTGAATTTATTGGAGGACACTTTCAAAAGAATCACTCCATACCTTCATTTTGGTCCTCTTGATTTTGTACTTGTTTATTCAATCTTGACCCCTCAATAACTTCATCTTGATCCTTTTGACTTTGTACCTGCTTTATTAATCTAGATGGTATCCATACTGGAGAGGATTCGTGCTTTGGAAAAACACAAACATATCCTCTCACCTAAATTAATACTGGGTCTGGACCCTTCCATGTACCTGAAAGAACATCCTTCCAGTAAACCAAAGGTTTATGTTGTTGGTGTGGGTTCCAGTGTCTATCTCCAGCCGAATATCCATTAGAATCTAAAGTTAAGAAATTTAGGGTAAACAGGGCAACTGCCAATCTGTCCTTAGGATTTTTCCAGTTTCCTTCTTTTTGCTTTAATAACATTTTTAAGTGTCTGATTTGCTCTTTCCTTGTCCCTGAGGATTATAAGCGATACCTGTTTTGTGGATTATATTGAATTTTGTACAAAATTGTTTGAAGGATGTGGATGTATATGCAGGGCCATTATCTGTTTTAAGCATTTTGGGGATGCCCAATGCAGCAAAAGCTTGCAGACAATGAGATGTAACATCTTTAACTTTTTCTCTGGAATGTAAGGAAGCAAAAATCATGCCTGAGCATGTATCTATGGTGACATGAATAAATCGTAATTTTCCAAAACTTGGCTCATGAGTGACATCCATCTGCCACAAATGATTGGGCATCAAACCTCGTGGGTTAACCCCATAATGTGGATTGGGCAAATGTGTTACACAAGATGGACATTCTTTTACAATTCTACGAGCTTGTTCTTTTGTGATTTTAAATTTTTGTCTTAAGGTAGTGCTATTGACGTGGAACTGGGAATGAAATAAAGTTGCTTGTTGTACTGTAGTAAATATAAATATTGTTTTAGTGAGGGCATCAGCTTTTTGATTACCTTCATGGAGAGGACCAGGCAGATTAGTGTGAGCTCTTATGTGACCTATAAATAAAGGTTCTTTTCGTTGCCATAGGAGATTTTGGATTTGAGAAAACAATTTAAAAGCTTGAGTATGTGGTGCTATTGGACCTGCTAGCTCCAATTTAGGGACAGCATGTACAATATAGTGGCTGTCTGAAAAAAATATTCATAGGCTGTTCTTTAAAATTTTCCAGAGCTATTATTATGGCTTCGAGTTCCACTAATTGAGCTGATTTTTGATTAGTAATATGAATCATATTTTCATTTTTGAGTGACTACTGCAGCAGTACCATTAGAGGATCCATCTGTAAATACATTAAATGCTTTAGGAATGGGTTGATTTTTTATTACCTGTGGAAATATAATAGGATGATTGATATAAAAGGATTGTATAGGAGATTTGGAAGATGATTATCAAAATTTGCAGAAGTAGAGCATCTAGCTATAGCCCAATCATTATCATTGAAGCACAAATATTCAACCTGTGACGAAGAATAAGGAGTAATAATAGTAGCAGGATGAATTCCAAATATTTTAGTAGAGGTCTTAAGTCCTTGAAGAATAAGTTTAGCCACCATGGAGGTATAAGACTCAATTGTACTTTTAGGAGAGACAGGCAAATGTATCCATAATATAGGTCCCTGTTGCCAAAATACTCCTGTGGGTGTATATTGTGAAGGAATAATAATCAATATTAGTGGTTGAGCAAAATCAAATCTATCACAATGGGATCTTTCAATGGCCTGTTCTACTAATTTTAGAGCTCTCCTGGCATCAGGAGTTAATGTTCGCGGTGAGGATGGATCAGGGTTTCCGCGAAGGATGTCAAATAAAGGTTTTAATTGTCCAGTAGTGAGGCTTAGTGTAGGGCGAAGCCAATTAATGTCTCCTAGTAGTTTTTGGAAATCATTGAGGGTGGTCAAATGTTCTTTACTTTTTAGAATTTTTGAGGGTTTAACAAAAGTATCCATGATTTTAAAGCCTAAATATAGTATAGGTGGTCTGCTTTGAACTTTTTCTTCTGCTATATATAATCCGTATTTTAAAAAATTTTTTGTTATTTCACTAAATATTGTTGACTTGGAGCAACAACACCGCGGGAGAAAAAACTCGCAGGCAGAATGAAGATGAAAGAAGGTTTTTATTCTTCGGCTTTAGCAACCTCTCAAACTCTAACCTGACTCTTTCAGCAACCTCTCAAACTCTAATACTGACTCTTTACTTCTTCACTTTACTTCTTTACTTTCTTTTAATTTTACTTTCTTAGCTTAGAGAGAAAGAAAGAGAGAGGGAGAGAGAGAGAGAGAGAGAAAAAGCGAGAGCTTCTTCTTTCTTCTTTCTTCTTCGGCAGCCTCGGCCTGACTCCAATCAGCAACTACTTCTTCTTCCTTGCTCTGACTCCTCACCAGGTTATATACCTTTGGCATTAACAAGGACAGGTGCATCACACAGTTCATGGGCATACGAAGATTCTTTATTAATATCAGGTGGAAACTAGAACATCTTTTATGGCCCTCAGCTAACCGCAATTAGCTATCTCCTATTAGGACTCCTTCAAAATATAGTAAATAAGATTTGTTGATTAGGGTGAGCTATTAAAACATCTTCCATGTAGTGTAGACACATGAGGTTTTGATATTTGTTTTTAATGGGCTGTATAGCTCTGTCCACATATAGTTGGCACATTGTAGGGCTATTTGCCATTCCCTGCAGCAATACTTTCCATTGATATCTTTTATCAGGGCCATTACTATTGATAGAAGGAATTGAAAAAGCAAACCTGGGGGCATCCAGAGGATGTAGGGGAATGGAAAAGAAACAGTCCTTTATATCAAGAGTTATAAGATAATAGTTTTTTGGAATAGCTACAGGATTAGGAAGTCCAGGTTGAGTAGGGCCCATAATTTGCATTGTTTTGTTAATTTGTCTAAGGTCTTGTAATAGTCTCCATTTTCCCTGATTTTTTCTTAATTACAAATATGGGAGAATTCCAGGGAGAGGTGGAAGGCTCTATGTGTCCTGCTTCTGATTGTTCTTTAATTAATTGATGGGCCACTTGCAATTTTTTCTTTGGATAGGGGCCACTGAGGGACCCAAACTGGCTTATTAGAGAGCCATGGTATTTTTAAAATTGTTTTCTCAGTGGCCCCTAGAAAAAATGTCCTTTGCCTTTTTTATTATGATTAGGATTTTTATTCTTAACACCTGCAGGCTTGGTTGCTAGGTGTAGCCCCATTTGATGTAGAATATCTCTTCCCCATAGGGTAACTGGCAAGCTGTTTAAAACATAAGGTTGGAATGTTCCTGTATGCCCTTCATTATCTTCCCAATTTAAGATTACAGCACTTTGTACTGGGGTATTACTATATCCCAAGCCTCTTAAACTGGTTGAGGCTTTCTGTAGAGGCTAGTGCTTAGGCCATTGTTGTAGATTTATGATGGAAGAGTCAGCTCCTGTATCAATCAGCCCCTCCATCTCTATACCTTGAATTTTTATTTGCACATAGGCCTCCGTGAACAATCCTGACCCAGCAAGCCATAGGTCCTGAGCCAGTGGAACCAAATCCTCTCTTATTTCTATTTTGTGGCATGCTTTTAAAAGAATTATGGAGACTGGGAAGGAGGAGCAGCTGTGCAATTCTGTCTCCTTGATTTACGGAGATGATGCCCCTGTGTGTACTTAGCATTATTTTAATATCTCAATTATAATCAGAATCAATAACCCCTGGTATAACATTAAAGCCTAATAAACTCTTGGAACTACGCCCAAGGATTAGTCCCACAGTTCCTGAGGGAGAGGTCCCTGATTCCCGTAGGAATCAGCTGAACCCCCATTTCAGGTGTTAGGACCATCCGGGCAGTAGAACAGAGATCTAATCCTGCACTTCCTCTTGTCCCTCTGACAAGGGAGTTAATGGGTAGGAGGGATTGTGACGAGGAATCATCTGAATCTGAGGGCATTCCTCCTCTAGTGCCTCGTACATTTGTGGGCCCCGGGGCATTGGGCCCCATGCCCCGTTTTTTGAAATCCTTGAATAAATCATTTCCATAAATATCATATCTAGAATGGCATTGATTGGCCCAATGTATACCCTTTTTTGCATCTGGGGCATCGGCCTGGAGCACGGTATGAATTTGATTTTATTACCCTTGGGGGATATTGCTTAGCATATCTTGGTTGATTATAATAATTTTGTCTGGAATATCCTGTTCTAGGTTGAAATCCTTTGGGAATTTTGAGGGGAGGAACATTTTTCATCACTGCAGCAATTATGTTGCCTGTGATAACAGCCTCATTAATGTCTTTGCACTGTCTGATATAAATTGATAAATCTTTTTTACTTCTCCACGGCCTTATTGCATCCTGGCAATATTTATTAGCATTCTTGTATGCTAATTGGATAACTAGGGGCATAGCTTGCTCGACTTCACCGAAAACTCTAGATGTTGTTTTTAAGAGTATATCTACAAAATCAGCGTAGGGTTCGTTAGGCCCCTGTATAACTTGATAGGCTGCTTTGCAGATCCCCTGTGCCTGATATTGTCTTCCAGGCTTTGACAGCTGCTGTGTGTATTTGGGCATACACACTGGGATCGTATGTTAGCTGATTTTGTAGTTCGGCGAACTGACCTTCTCCTGTGAGTATATCTATGTTGCGTTGAGGGAAACCTGCTGCAGCATTTCTCTTTGCTATTTCTGAGCAAAGTTCCTGGAATTGAGTTTTCCAGATATTGTTCCCCACTTAGTACTGCTTTGCACAGACTTTTCCAATCTGAGGGGGCTAATATTAGGGTGTTAAGTGACTCTATCTTAATGTGAACGGAGCTTGAGGCCCATAGGTCATTACCGCCTCTTTAAAATTCTTTATTGTTTTAAAGTCTAGGGATTCGTGATACCTTTGTCCCTCTTCATTTTGAAATACTGGCAGTTCTAGGTGCTCCTGCGGTCTATGTTGTTCGAGAGCATATAAGCGCTCAGAAAGGCCGCCAATCTCTACCTCAAGGGCACGTACACTCTGATCAATACTCCTTATTGTTTCTGTTAGGGATTCTACCCATGAGGGAGCAGAGGGCACTAGTGGTTCCTCTATTTGACGGTCTTTTCTCCTTTTTAATTTCTTTTTGTTCTTTTTATTGGAGACTGTGCTCCCCGAATCGCTTTTTGATTCCTCTTCACTACTAGTTTCATAATTCCTAACCGGCTCAGTGGAGGAGACCGTACTTTCATGGTTTGGCTCCTTGTTACTATTATCACTTTCACTAGTATCCTGAGTTTCAGCTTCTAAAGAGAGTACATACTCCTCGGCTAATTTTATTAAGTTTCTGATGGCTTTTGCAGTTCTTACTTTTGAATTTACATTACTACTCTCCTTGCTGGTCTCAACTGAGTCAGAGGATATGCTTTCTTGTTCGCTTTTATCACTATCCTCTGAGTTCTTGATATCGAACATTTCATTCATGGCTTTTATAAACCGACTTTTTGTTATTTTCACTCCCATTTTTAAAATTTTCTTATTTCTTACCTCTGCCAGCCGAATTCCCCGTAAGGGCCACCACTTGTAGCTGCCTGATGCTGTTGCTTGTAGCTACGACGCCGCAGGAGAAAACTCGGAGGCAGGATGAAAATGGAAAAGGTCTTTTATTCTTCTTCTCTCTCCGGCTTCAGCAACCTCTCAAACTCTAACCACTCTAATTCCAACCACCAGCAACCTTCTTCTTCTTCCCCCAACACCAACTAACCAACCTCACCTGGTTATATACATTTAGCTTTAACAAGGACAAGTGCTTACAGCTCAAGCTTATAGGTGCGTCACACAGTGTTCATGGGCATACAAAGATTCTTTGAATAATGTATTAATATCAGGTGGAAACTAGAACATCTTTTATGGCTCTCAGCTAACCGCTCTTTAGCTATCTCCTTGATTAGGGCTCCTTCACTCAATGGTAACAAATCAACAATATGTATGAAATAAGATCTTTAAACAGAAATAAATCAAAGAAAGTTATGTGTTGATCAGTTGATGAAAATGTGAACATGATAGGAGGATTAGAGGAACACTATAATGGTCAAAGGGAAGGGAGGGAAAGGGAGGGAGCAAGAGGGGATGGAGGGGAAAAAAAGAAAATGTGGTTGAATAATGAAGGAGCCCCAATTAGGAAGGGCTATTGTGGCTAGCTGGAAGCCATAAGTTCCACCTGATATGTATGTGACGCACCTGTAAATGCATGTGAGGCACCCGCAAAGCTAAAGGTATATAACCGGGTGAAAGCGGTTGGAGTTAGGAGAACGAAGAATGAATTCATTCAGTCAGTCGTGCAGTTGCTCGGTCGGTCAGAAGAAGAGTTCGGGTCGGAGAAGAAAGAATCAGAGCGGCCAGAACGTAGGCAGAGCGGTTACAGAAGAGAAACCAGGTAGAAGAAAGAATTGCTGGTCAGAGTTAGGCCGAGGCTCCCGAGGAAGAAAGAAGAAAGAAGAAAGAAGATAATCTTTCTCTAAGCTAAAGCTCTCTCTAATCTCTCTCTAATCTTTCTCTCTAACCTCTCTCTAAGAAAGTAGAAGTAAAAGTAGTAATAGCTTTACTCTGCCTCCGAGTTTTCCTCCCGCGGCGCTGTGGCTGGCCATGACAGGCAGCTTACAGAATAAGATGGATATCATTATTCTAAATGCATAAATAAAGACTTGAATGCTACGAATATACTTTGTATACAAACTGTTTTGTGTAAAAAGATGCTCTATATGTGCAGTATGAACTGTAATAGATACTACTACTATAAATAAAAAAAATAGCTATCATAAGCAAAAAAAAAAAAAAAAATGTGAACATGTGCTTACCAGAATCTAAACTTGTATTTCCACTAGGAACAATGGTTCAGTATTTGCTGATTCCATGTTTGTAGTAACTTTATAAAACATAACTACAGTAAATAATGAGAATTGACTACACTCTAAATACCTGGTACTTAGGTGGAGCTATGCAAATACTTCTTCCTTTCTCTTTTCTCTGTATGCATAAGAATAAAATGGTGAAATTTTCTTTGAGGGTTAAGAGGTGACTGCTTCCTAACCTTCCTCTTCTTAAAGTGTTTTCTTGAAACCATAAGAGGGTCAATAAGAGGTCCAACCTTTTTATTTTGCAATGAAATGTCAGGGGCCTTTTGCTATCTGGTCCTGTAAGTGTATACCTTCAAAATTAACTCTCACAAGAAGTACACAGGGGATTGTCACGGGTGAATTTCTTTATCTCTCAAAGAGATAAGAGAAGATTGAATTATCCTTTCTTCTATCTCACTGTAGAAATTTGTATTAAATTCTGCCTATCTTTGTGGGTAATTTGAGCTACCTTACAAGCATGTAAATCTGGTATTGCTTACTTAAAAATATATGTTCCCTCTCTCTTTTATATTGGTAGAGGGAGGTCTTTTGTCAATAAGATTATTTATTTTTTCAACATGTGTTGGAGTTTTATTCTGGGTAGGCTGTTCTTTTTCAATTTCTTGGGTTTGTTTATATCTGTCAATGACTGAATGGCTTTTTGGCTTAGCTATTATGCAGTTCAAATTATACTAATGCACCTGTTATGTTAAAGTGGCTATGCTTGTGGGCTCTCAGTGAATCAATTTTGCTGCTGAGTAATGAAGCACCTCAGGTTTTCCATATTTCTGTGTCTACTTAGAAACCAGGAAAATGGATGTCCAGATATTTTGCAAGGTGCCTGGTGATCCTAATTGTTGATTGAGGATGTTGCAGGCATGGAAAGAAAGGTTGTTTAGACTCTAAATTTTATGGCATGATTCTCAGTTACTGGCTCTAGTCATGAGCCAGATGTCTGATTTTTCTGGGAGGTGTTTAAATGCAGTAATTTAAGATAGAAACTCATTTGGGACTCCATTGGATCATCTTAATAGCTCTTCTGAGGAACCTATTTTACCAAAAAATGATGGAAGTGATGCTTGCTTTTGTACTCATCCATCTGTCCCCTCTTTCTCAATGTACTTCTTTTCCTAGAGATGTTCTAAGTGATATCTAAGTCACTGGCTCAACTCACTCCTTCCTCTAGGACAGGGTTTCCCAGTCATTCTTTGTTGTTGTGTGTGCTATTTTGTGCATTGCAGATGTTTAGCAGCATTCCTGGCCTTAACCTGCTAGGGGCCAGTAATACCCCTCACTCTCCATTTATGACAACCCCAAATCTCCAGACATTATCAGATGTCTGGGGGAAAATTACTTCATAGATTAGCAGTGCTTTAGTGAGAGAAGGTATATTTTGTGCCAAGTATGGGTTTTCAGTCTCTGAGATTCAAAGTGCTTCCAGACCTGCAACAGAAGCTCATCATAACATGGCACCAAGGATTCCCACTTGGTTGTAATAAGAGGAAATGTGGCTACCATGTGACTGAGGTACTTCTTAGCAATTGTACTGTCTGAAAGTTGCCAGAATTTTAGGAATAGTACCTTCTGTGTGTCTTGGTTTTCTTGTTTACACAAGAAAAATAAAAATGCTGCCCCTTGTAGAAACTTCATTTTGTTTTGCTTTTGGATTCTTTCCTGATTCAGAGAGGACAACAAACAGTAGCTTCTGGAAGATGAAGAACAACCTGATCATCTAAGTTGTGCCCTTTCTCAGTTCTCTGGAGTTCCTGACCTTAGTGGTTGGGAACTTCCCTTTTTTGATATTTCCTTTTTCCAGAACCTTTGTCCAACCAATCTAATTTGCTTGCCACTGAGAGGCAGAAAGAGGTAGTGCCTCACAGCATAGACCCAGTTCAAAATATGACTATGTAACTTAGTTTGGGCAACTTTGAATGGCTCAGTTTAACTTCTGTGTGCTTTATATTTCTTTTTTACAAAATGCTGATAATAACATTACCATTCTTAATCACTGTTGCAAACTCTAAGTAAGTTAATGTTTGCATAGCATTTGAACAGTGGTGTGAGGAAAAATTTGTACTTCAGTGGAAAACTACATACCCCTTTACCTGCTTCTGATTCTGTGGGAGTAAATTTGCAACTCTAACTTGTAGACAACTGATAGCAATGCAAAATTATTCTGGTATATGAACATGAAAATGTGTAATCATTCATGCTATAGCCATTTACCTGCTTTTATTTCAATGTTTCTCTGTTTAAGGGACATGAAGAGCTGATGTATTTGCCTGTTCTTCCTTTTTATTTATTTATTTATTATCCTAGGTTGTTATAAATGGCAGCAGAATGCATTACATTTCATATTATGCTTATAGAGCACATCTTTACATATCTCTGGTTGTATACAAAGTATATTCACACCATTCATGTCTTCATACATCATACATGCACTTAGGGTAATGATATCCATCTCATTCTACCATCATTTTTTTTTCCCTTCACCCTTTTGTCCCTTCCCTTTCTTTCCCTCCCCATTGGCCATTCTAGTGTTCCTCTAATCATCCTATGCTCCCTGTCCCAACCCCACTGTGAATCGGCCTCAATGTCTATGTAATAAATTCTCTGAATCTAAAAAGGACTTTGTTTCTTTACAGGACAAATCTGTCAGGGCTTGGCTTTGACTTGTGCTTGACAACCAGAATTTGAAACGAAATTTACCTGTCTTTCCAAAGTCTGTTTCTCATTGTATCTCTTTACGCCACTGGGTATTATCTCTCTTAGTAGCCTGCCATCTTTTAACTATCATTTTTTTAATAGTATTTATGATTGTTAGTGCACATATGAAACTGAATGCACAAATACCCATGTCCTTCATTGCAGCCTATATTTGTTACCTATTGCTGCCTAACACATTATCTCCACACCTAGCAACTTAAAGCAGCACATGGTTTATGTGGGTCATTAATTTAAGTATAAACTTAGGTGGGTAGTTCCTCTGGCCCTGAGACTCTTACTATATTCTCAAGGCTATGGTCTTAATACATGAAGTTCAACTGAAGAAGGATCTGCTTCCAAGTTCACTCATATAGTTGTTATCAGGATTCAGTTCCTCAAAGGCTGTTGAACTGATGGGTTCAGTGTTGGAAATTGGTGTGCAGTTAAACTCAGTTCCTTGAAATGTGGGCATTTGCAACATGGTAACTTGCTTTATTAAAGTGTGCGAGCTAAGAAGGCAATAGAGACAGTCTGCTGAAATGACAGTCCATCATTTGCCATACTGTATTCATTAGCAGCGAGTCACTAGGTCCTGCCCACACTTAATAGGAAGGGATTATATAGGGATGTAAAAGCCAAGAAGCAGGAATCATGGGCCATCTTAGAAGTTTGCCTATCATACAGCCAAATGGGATCCAAATTTGTGGGCTCCATCCCAGCACAATCTGAACTAAATCCAAAGGGGCATACAAAATAACCATAAACCAAAGTTCTGCAGATCTCACAAGTTCAAGTAAATATGGGGCAATATTATTATTAAGGTCAAAATATAGCTATATCATAGTCCCCACCTGCTGACACCAGATCTCAAAGCTTTTCCTTCAAAGTCAATTTTGGTTATTTCTGAGAGTCCACAGGAGTACCTCACATAGTCTCGTAAACAAGGCTACCTCAGACTTTAGTTACAACTTTTAAGAAATGGAACCAGGCTTTGTCATTGTTACCAGTGGTCTCAGAGGGAACCCTTAAGATGTTAAAAAGGGATTGTTTACTTCAGTTCTCACTGAACTATTGAAGCCATCATCTATAAAATAAACAAAACACACTGGACAAATTCTCTTTCCCCACTATAGATCACAACTTGGATATCCAAATAGTGCTGCTTAGTCCCCAATGCTCCTGCTGTGTAGAGCTCCTCAGTTTTGTTCAAGACCCTTGCTCAGGTCAGGTCAGGCAATGGATATCATGCCATCCTCTCTGTCTTCGCATCCTCCCATGTTAATTCCTGGGTGCTCAAAATTTCTTCATAGGTTCCCTTATCACTACAAATCAGTGTTAATTTCCAGAGGCAGTCTTTAGAAAAAAGTTCAAATTTGAAACATTTACCAGCATCCATGGTATAAATGTTCCCACATGTCATTGAACATGGAGTTGGGAAGAGATTGTGCACCATCTAGCTCCTTGCAAGCTGGTACAAGCTGGCTCCAACATATTGCTGTCTGTAAGGACAATATCCCCAAAGACACAAGTGCAATATGAAACCCATCCTGGACTAGTGGGAGCCTTGCTGTGTGCTCTTTATTGGTTTTCACCCTCATCTGGGGAGTTGTAGGATTAAATTGTTGTACCTTTGTAACAGTTTAAATTATATTATGTGCATGTATGAATATGGCATAGTGAATCTTACTATTATGTCTAGTTGTAATTCACTAATAAAAATAAATAAACAAATAAAAATAGAAACTGGATGAAGTTGTATAGGGTAATGTGGAGACCTAGACAGAATGAAGGAAGAATCTTCCTCTAGAATACTGGCAGAAGTGACTATGCAACTCTTGTGTGTTCTGTTTATTCAAGCTGCTGTCTATGAAAACTGGGACTGGATCTCAGTATCCTCAGAAAAAGAAGTCTGCATGGTGAGAGATAGAGATTTAATATCATTTTATTACTTGAGGATTTCCAGTTTTCCCAGCACCATTTGTTGAAGAGGCTGTCTTTTCTCCAATGAAAGTTTTTGGCACCTTTGTCTAATATAAGATAACTGTAGGTGTGTGGGTTAGTCTCTGTGTCTTCTATTCTGTACCATTGGTCAACTGGTCTATTTTGGTGCCAGTACCATGCTGTTTTTGTTACTATTGCTTTGTAATACAATTTAAGGTCTGGAATAGTAATGCCACCAGCTTCACACTTCTTGCTAAGAATTGCTTTGGCTATTCTGGGTCTCTTATTTTTCCAGATGAATTTCATGATTGCTTTTTCTATTTATATGAGGAATGATATTGGGATTTTGATTGTGATTGTATTGAAACTGTATAGTACTTTTAGAAGAATGGTCATTTTGGAAATATTAATTCTACCTATCCATGAACAAGCTAGATCTTTCCATCTTCTAAGATATTCTTTAATTTCTTTCTTTAGTGAGCTGTAGTTTTCATTGTAGAGGTCTTTCACTTCTTTTGGTAAATTGAATCCAAAGTATTTTATTTTTTTGAGGCTATAGTAAATAGGGTGGATTTCCTAATTTCTTTTTCTGAGGATTTGTCACTGATGTACAGAAATTCCTTTGATTTATGGGTGTTGATTTTATATCCAGCTACTTCACTGAATTCATTTATTAGTTCTAGAAGATTTCTGGTGGAATTTTTTGGATCTTCTATGTATAGAATCATATCATCTGCAAATAGTGATAATTTGAGTTCTTTTTTTCCTATCCATATTCATTTAATTTCCTTCATATGTCTAATTTCTCTGGCTAGGAATTCAAGAACTATGTTATATAAGAGTGGTGAAAGAGGGCATCCCTGTCTTGTTCCAGTTTTTAGAGGGAATGCTTTCAATTTTTTCTCCATTTAGGATGATGTTGGCCTGGGGCTTAGCATAGATGGCCTTTACGATATTGAGGTATGTTCCTGTTATCAATGCACAAAACTCAACTCAAAGTGGATCAAGGACCTAGGAATTAAACCAGAGACCTTGCACCTAATAGAAGAAAAAGTAGGCCCAATTCTCCATCATGTTGGATTTGACCCCACCTTCTGCAATAAGACCCCTATAGCGCAAGAACTAAAACCAAGAATCAATAACTGGGATGGATTCAAACTTAAAAGCTTCTTGTCAGCAAAAGAAACAATCAGTGAGGTGAATAGAGGACCTACAGAATGGGAGCAAATCTTTACCACAAGCACATCAGATAGAACACTAACCTCAAGGATTTATAAAGCTCTTAAAAGCCTTAACACCAAAAAAAACAAATAACTTAATCAACAAATGGGCCAAGGAATTAAACGGACACTTCTCAGAAGATGATATACAATCAATCAACAAATATATGAAAAAGTGTTCAGCATCTCTAGCAATTAGAGAAATGCAAATCAAAACAACTCTAAGATTTCTTCTTACTCCAGTCAGAATGGCAGCTATCAAAAATACAAACAACAACAAATGGTGGCGAGGATGTAGGGGAAAAAGGCACACTCATACATTGCTGGTGGAACTGCAAATTGGTGAAGCCAATCTGGAAAGCAGTATGGAGATTCCTAGGAAAACTTGGAATGGAACCGCCATTTGACCCAGCTACCCACTCCTTGGTCTATATCCAAAAGACTTAAAAACAGCTTACTACAGGAACACAGCCACATCAATGTTCATAGCAGCACAATTCACAATAGCTAGATTGTGGAACCAACACTGATGCCCATCAGCAGATGAATGGATAGGGAAACTTTGGTATATATACACAATGGAACACTACTCAGCACTAAAAAAGAATAAAATCATGGCATTTGCATGTAAATAGATGGAGTTGGAGAAAATAATGCTAAGAGAAGTTAGCAAATTCCAAAAAAACAAAGGTCGAATTGTTTCTTTTTTTGAAGATACTGACTTGTAATGGCAAGGGAGGGGGTGTGAGATGAATGAAGGAACTTTAAATAGAACAAAGGGGGAAGGGGAGAGGAGGGGGCAAGGGGATAGGAATAATGGTATAATTAATATTTTGGTAGATTAATAATGATATATTAATTAATAATTAATAATGGTATAATAATAATGGTATAATTAATATAATGGTATAATTAATATTCCTATATTCCTATAGGAATATAGGAATAATAATTACCCTAAATATGTGTATGAAGACACAATTGTTGTGAGAATACTTTATGTAAAACCAGTGACTTGAAAAATTGTGTGCTTTATGTGTAATATGAAATGAATCGCACTCTGCAAGCATGTATAACAAATTAGAATTAAAAAAGAAGTCTGATGTATTCAAATAATTGCCAAAGCCATAACCGTTTTAAAATATACTTCCTGTTCTCCAAATTTCTCATGGACTGCAGATTATTTCCGAGACTTCATTGTTCTTCTTGGTGTCTTCGATATTTTTACTCTTTATTCCTATGTTGGCTCTGGCTGAAGGAAGGTTATTCCTTCTTCATTCTAAAGCTTGATCAAGTTTACTTTTTTATTTTTATTTTTTAGTTGTCAATGGACCTTCATTTATTTATATGTGGTGCTGAGAATCGAAACCAGGGCCTCATGCTAGGCAAGCACTATATACCACTGAGCCATGACTCCAGCCCAATCAAGTTTATTTTTAAAGGTTATTTATTTATTTTTTATTGGTACATTACAATTATACATAATAAATGGAGCCTTCAAGCAGTGTTCATACATGCACATGCATAGTTTAAGCAGCTTCTTTTTTAAGTTTTTATGTTCTCTCCTGTGAACATAATTATGCACCCAGTGATCTTTGACATGTAAAGCTTATTGAGGTTTTGGAAAGAACTAGACAGACATATCCTTCTAATTTCACATCTCTGTAACCTTGCTGAGTTATCTAACTTCCCTGAGTAAGAATCTTTGTATGCCTAGTGGAGGTAAGCATGCCTACCTCCTAGGCTTTTACTGAGGGCATAAATTAGAAGCTGGATGTAAAGTTCTAGGCATAGAGTAGATGCTTGTCAAAAAATTATTATTTGTCAATTATATCCCATGCTTGTATAATTATGTCAAAACAAACCCTAATATTATATATAGCTAAAGAAGCTAATAAAAATTATTTGTCAATTAAAAACCAAATGAAATAGTTTTAACATCTTCAAATTTTCTAACATTGCTTTAATATTTCCTTTATCTTTTTCTATTTTTAAGCATGGATTAGTTTTCTGTCCTTGGATACAGGGTTGTGTTGGACTGGGATGAATTGCTCTATCTTGGGCTGAGAGCCAAAATAGGTACTCAGTGCAGGACACAGGCAAGAGAGGAAGGGAGGCATTACTTTTATAAGGAGGCTCAAAGTCTGTAGCCACATTTGTTTTTGTTTATACATTTTGTATTAATATTTTAAAATATAAAATTATAGCCTTCTCATCTTAAGAATAGAAAAATGTCTAGACATGTATTTAAAAAGGTAACAAGTAACAGTCCACTTTCTCCCCCATTCCTACTCTTTTTTGAAAGCAAAGTGTTTATCTTTCCTAATATTTTTGTTCTAATTAGTAATACATGACAGTAGAATGTATTTGGACACATCATACAGTTTATACAAATACAAATATGTAGTATAGGGATTTCCTCAATGTTTACTTTTATAAAATTGGTTCCTAAGATATGCTTTACTCTGCAACTTGTTTTTCTCACTTAACAATCCATCATATGAATATTATTTGTTTTTGTTTTGGGTAGACATGTAATAGGTACTGAAATATTAATTTATGAAATAAATCTATGAAATTATTTTGTGGTAACAACTTTATTGAAATATACTTCATATGCCATACATTTTACCATTTAATGTATAGAATTCTATAGTTTTTGGTACATTTACAGAGTTGTACAATCATACCACAATTTTAGAGCTTTTTATTACTCCCTAAAGAAAACTCATACCCTTTAGCAATTGCCTTCCAGTTCCCTCAGACTTATTCCCCTTTACTAGCCCTAGGAAACTGCTAATCTACTTTTTATCTCAATAGATTCACCTTTTCTGGATATTTCATAGAATTGGAATCACACAATATTTTTGTGATTAACTTCCTTCACTTGGCATAATGTTTTCAAATTTCATCTATTTTGTAGCACATATCCATACTTCCCTCATTTTTATTGCCAAATGATATTGCTTGTATGGATATCCCTCATTCTATTTGTCCATTTATCAGCTGATGGGTATTTGGGTTACTTCCACTTTTTGAAATAATGCTATGAATGTTCATGCATATCACTTGCTTTTTAAACCCTAATTGCCTGGTCATTTGTTGACCTCTTTCTCAGCACTGCTCCACAGTCATATCAGCCTGAAGCCAATCTTCTTTCATACCCCATGTTCCAAGAATGCCTATGCTTTGGCAGGCCCCTGGGAATTCTAATTTGGGTATGTGTCTTGGTGATCAAGCTTTGATTACATACTATGTCTACATGTTTTATGACACTAATTTTGAAAACAGCGATTTCCCCCAAAAAACAATTTGTACCTATCCTGACTACTTGGTCTTGTGTATAACAAGACATCCTGAAGCAAATAAGATATTCATAATCGCAATGCTGTATTTTCAGTTCAGATCTCTTTTTTGTGTCAAATACCCAGAGTATCAAATATTCAGCTTCTTGGGACACCTGGATTTCCTACAGGCATCTTCAAAATGCATGTCCAAGATCGTACTCATTCCATTTCTCACAAACTCAGTCTTACTCCTGTATTCCCTACAGATACTACTACCACATATTACTGTCAACCATGTCAGAAATCTGGTAAATGCCCTAGATTTCTCCAACCACCCACTCTGCATGTAGTCATCCAAGATATATTAAACTATCTGAAATAGGTCCCTAATTCATCCTCTTCTCTTACCCTCCCTGTCACTACCTTAATTCAAGCTATTCCACTATCTCTTTGGATACAATGACCTCTTGAAACAGTGTTCCATGTTGCATATTTTCTTTGCCTATGATATCCTTCTACCTCTCATGGGCCTGGTTAATGTTAAACCAAAATTTAAGACTAAACTCAAATGTCAACTTCTTTAGAATACATTTACTTCCTTTCCCATGATGAATTCCCCTTGTTCTCTGCTCCTTGGCACTCTGTTTTACATCTATTTTGGTGAGCACAACATTCTAGTGCAGTTGTTCATTTAACTATTTCTTCTTTCATTTGATTCCAAAATCCTTTCTTGTTTTCAAAATCACATGCATAAAAATGAAAAATTTGGGGGAATGATCAGTTTTCTGTTTACTAATATATATGAGGAACCCCCTCCTTATTTATATGGCACCTCCTTATAACATCACTATTAAATTCAAGGGTATTTTAAAATATGTTACTGTTTTAATTTCTGCTTTCTGTATCTGGTTTGATACATTGTAATGATTAAATTCTCTATAATTGGAGGGATTCTTGAAATGTGAGTAATAAGTCCATTAATAGTAATATCTAATTTAAAACATTTTCAAAATGAACAGTAATACAATAAACTCATTAAGTTTCCATTAAATTCCTCCATGAAAGTGAACATCGTTAAGGGTTACTTAATGAAATATCATTAACAAGTACTTCAGAAATTAATATAAAACTGTTCACATAAAATAATGTCTTACATAAGTATATGCCTTGTTATGAAGCCCCATGGTCAGAGTTCATCAATTCTATAAGTTTATCACACTGAGGAGATTAAATTTCATGCTTTGCTAAAGATTAATAGAAAATATCACTAGAGTTGTGCACATTACTTATTAATGTGAAGAGATGACTGCCTCTGCCTAAAAAGAGCTTCAAAAATTAAAGTATTATAGAGGGTTTCAAATTTTCATATAGGGGAAGCAAAAAAGATAAGAAGATAAATGAACAAGGAAGGGCCATGGAGGACAGCCACCATGTGGGGGTCACAGCTTGGTGGCCCTGGGCCTACGTGTACTTTCAGAGCCTCCTTGGGGCAGGAAGGAGAGGGCCCATGGGTGGGGACAGTGGTGACAATGAATGCCTAGTGAGATGTGAAGAGAAGGTGACAGTCAAGTCAAGTAAGAGCAAGCAAGGAGCTAGGGAAGCACCTTAACCTAGAGGAGTGGATCTTAGAATAGCTCACTTGCCTCTACTATGATTGCCAGGAAGAAGAGATCCCAGAGCTGTGAGCTCCTGGACATGGAAAGCCATGATACCCTGGCCTGCCAAGGTCAAAGAGCTGCTGGTTGACTGTTATAACCCCACTGAGGCCTTCATCTCTGGTCTGCTGGACAAGATCGGTGCATACAGATGCTGAGCACATCCCAGAAGCAATAAGGGTCCTGGGTCCAGGTGAATGGTGACTCCCACAAGACAATTGCTGTCCCCAAACTCGTAGCAACAGCAATACCAAAGGACCCTGTTGCCCGGCCTAGTGCCATGAGCAGGCTCCCCATCCCCCTGACTTAGGTGCCTCTTCCTTTGCCCTCTTAGTTTTCCACTTTTGGGTTTTTTTTTTATTGTTAATTAAACTGATGGGACTTTTGTGTTTTTATATTGACTGTGGTGTGGGCCCTTTAATAAAGCTAGGATCTGCCTTTGGAGTAGCTAAAGAAATGAAGAGGCGATAATAAATATTTAAATGTTTTGTGAGAGATCCTTACCATAGTTCTATAGATTTATGGGCAGTAGGGAGGAATAGTTTACTTTTTTCTGTTGAGAAGAGCACTAAGCCAAATACCAATTTGTTACTTCTGTGCTGAGATGGCAATCACTGATTTGTTGGAAAATTATAAGAATTATAATAAATTTATATGCTCTCTGAAAAAAAGGTTTGGGTGCCACTATCAAATCAAACCTTTTGAGGCATATCTGAAAATGTAAAAAGTGGAATTGGACTGATGGAAAAAACATGTGGAAAACCCTCAAGCTCAACCAAGTAGATGAGGAGACTGCAGAAGAGTGAGTAGACAATTCAGAGGAACGTTCAGTGCTACAGAGGCACTGGGAGTGGGAGAAGATGATGGTGTATTTTTATGAGTAACTGGGTGGCTCTGTGTGTGTGTGTGTGGGGGGGGGATCCCTAGTATGGTTACTAGGGACAGAGAGTAAAGAGGATCTAGGGAACTCCTGTGGCCACAGTGAATGTAGAGAAAAAAAAAGAGATTTCCTCTGGTGGAATTGAAAATTCTTTTAAGAACTCAACTCCAAAGAAATTTACTTTCTACTTCCTTGGTGAGGGATATCTTCAGATTCCATTCTGCCCAATAGTTGCATTTTCTTCATGGGAAGTTGCTCCCACCACACAGAAGGATGTAATCAAGGTACAACCAAGTAGCCTGCCTTTTTACTCACAGGTGAGATGTGGGAGGGAGTGTGTGGTAGAGATAAATACAAGGGGAACAGTGATCCTCTGTTACTGAAGAAACCGTCACTAGATACCAATATTGATCAGTTTACATTATCATTTATAGGTAGGAATAGGCAGTCAAGTAGGGCGCAAAACAAATCAACATAGCAATGACCTTTCAGGAAGCAGAGTTAATATATGAATATATGTTTATATGAAATGAAGTCTGATTAGTAATCCAGGAAGTTTTTAAAGTATTATGATCAATTAAAAAGGCATGCAGCCTAAGTACACAATTCTATTAAAAATCTCTTTTTTAAAATACATTTTAGTTGTTGATGGAACTTTATTTTATCCATTTATTTATATGTGGTGCTGAGAATCGAACCCAGTGCCTCACACATGCAAAACAAGTGCTCTACCACTGAGCCACCACCCCAGCCCCCCAAAAGCTCTCTTAGTAATTAAAAGTAACTGCAATTTCACTTATGGACATAGATTCAAAACAAATCAGGATCTCAAAGAGATAGCTGTACTCCTATGTTCATTGAAGTGTTATTCACAATAGCCAAGAAATGGAAACAATTTAAATATCCATTGATGGATGAATGGATGAAAAATGTGATAAAATAAAAATAAATGATAGATTCACCAAAAATATCAAATAAGGAATCAAAACACCTACTAGAGGAAATCACTTAACCACAAAGGAAAACTGTAAGAAAGGGAGAAAGAAATGAACTGCAATAAAACTATAAAATAAGTAACAAAATGCCAGTAGTAAGACCTTGCCTATCAGCAGTTACCTTAAATGTAAATAGACTAGATTATCCAATTAAAAGACATAAAGCAACTGAATGAATAAAAATGTGCGCACAAGACACAACTATATGCTGCTTACAAGAAATTCACTTCACTTCTAAGGACACACATGGAGTGAAAGTTAAGTGATGGAAGCCAAAAGAAAGCAGGAATAGCCAAACTTAACATCAGATAAAATAGATTTTAAATCAAAAGTAGTAAAAGAGATAAGGAAAGTCATTATATAATGACTAAGGGATCAATTAAGCAAGAGGAAATAGCAATTCTGAGTATGTATGCACCCCATATTGGAGCATCCAAATACACAAAGCAATTATTAATAGGTTAATGGGAGAGATAGTGTCCAATATAATAATAATTGAGGATTTTAACACTTCTTTTTCCTCAAGGGATAAATCATCCAGACAGAAAAATCAATAGACAATCCAGAAAAAAAAGGTTGATATGAGGTTAATAAACAAATATATAATGACAAATATATTAGGTGATGTGGAGAAAAATAAAACAAGAAAGGATGAAGACCAGTAGAAGGTAGAAATACTCACTTAAAGTGACCAAGAACAACTACTCTGGGAAGATGACACTGAACAGAAATTCGAACAAAATGAGGGCATAAGCCATGGGGCTTTCTGGGGGGAGAGCATTTCTTGTAGAGGGACCAGCCAGTGGAAATGTCTTGAGACAGGGGTGCACTTGACAGATTAGAGGAGTGCAGTGAATGTAAGATATCATAGGTGAGGAAATTAGAGAAGTAGCCACAGGCTGAATGAATTAGATTCTTGTGGGTCATGGTTACAAACTTGATATTTTATTTTATTCTATGTGATATGAAGGCATTAAAACAGTTTGCAAAGGCAAATGTCTGAATTTGACATACATTAAAATTTTGTTTTGACTTTTGGAGGTAGAAGAACTGTAGGAAACAGGAGTGGATGCCAAGAAATCATTAGAAAGCTATTCTAGAACTTCAGATGAGAAAGCTGATGGTGGTAGTAGGAAGTAGTGAGAAAGGGTTGGATTCGGGTGTATTTTGAAACTAGAGCTCATGGGATTTGGCTGATGAACTGTGCAGGCAAGAGAAAAGGAGAGATGTCAAGGTTGATTTCAAGTTAATAAATAAATGGAGAATGGGGCCATTTACTGGAATAGGAACACTGGGAAGAATGGCTGAGGGGAAACAAAGGATCAGTTTCATGCAAGTTAAGTTTGAGATTTCCTATAAGGCATCTAGGAGGAGATGTTGAGGAGTTTGTGAGATACACAAGGCTAGAGTTTAAGGGGAAGGCTGGATCGAAGGTAACGATTTGGAGCCTGTCAGTATCCAGGAGGCATTTCAACCAAAGTGCCAAGTGAGTCCCCCAAGCCTGGTTATTATTCAAGGTAGCTATTCTTTATTAAAAGTCTACAGTAGGCTTGTAATTGTATAACTCACTTTGGAATTATTTATAGTTGCTGTTATTTCATAGCAGAACCTACTGAAGAAAGGAACTCTAGAATTAATTTCCAATTGCATATACAAAGAGTATGCAATTCAGCAGAATATGGCTCTTTGTTTGCACATAATTGGAATTTTTGTCTAATCTTCTTTCTGATAACATAATCTTTCATCATCTCCAGGGGTGCCTCTTGTACATTCAACATTTCTAGAACTGTGTATAATATCTATTGGACAATTTCTCCCTTATGTATGCTCATATTACCTATTTTGTGTTAAAATCCTGAATCCAATACATGTTTTACCATATTTACCACAGGTTCTCTGGCCTGCAAAAAAAAAAAAAAGAGATTTTTCTCTCCTCAAAGACACTTGACAAAGCTGCATTAAAGAAGAAATGAATGAAATCTGTTTGATCTCAGAGACATGCTGTTTTGTAGATAATGAAAACAAATGAAGCATAGCAGTTAATTTTGTTCTTTGTATCACAGATGGGGCCTCCTGTTAAAGAAAACTCTCAATCAAATAAATTATTTTATTTGACACTGAAGACCCAGAGAATTACATAGCTAATGTGGTCACCCTCTCTATTTTCATTTAAAGAAAGATAAGCAAGCACAACTCATATTTGCTCCCAAACTTCCATCATTCTCTGAGCTCTAGACATTTTAAATTCCAAGACCACTGATCATCATTGCCTATTTTTAAACAGCGAAAGGCTAGAAAATTATTCTTCTTTATAGCACATAAGATAGATACCAGCATTGGACAAAAGAGCACTAGAGACCTTCATGTTTTAAATGGCTTGTCTCACCAAAGTTTCAAGGTCACATTTTCTTTGTTTTTAAAAAAAGGTCAGTGCAAAAATAAATGAATTGCAGCAAAAAGAAATACCAAGTAAATAGAGCAAAAGAGCAACCTAGGGAATTGGGGAAAAAGCAGAGTTGAGGGGTGAGGTAAATATCAGCTGATGGGTTCTGAAACAGGAATTTCATACTCACAAAAATCTTCTAGAAATAATTTTTAATATATTTTGGAAAAGCTTAAAAAACAATGGCTTAACGCTGGTTATATCTTTTTCAGAAGCAGAATGTTTTCACCCAATGATTCTCTGTCTTATTTTGAGTGTGTTTTCTCATGAATCCTTGACCATTTGGGTGACCTTGTATAGAGATGAGAGAATCTGAGAATCAGAGTTGACATGTGACTTATATTAAACAAAGACATTCCTCCATGCCTAGGATTAGAGGCTCACTACTGACCATTGATTTTACCAGGTCTCTCCCTGACTTTTACCTAGGGACATATTAGCATCACAGATAATTAGGCAAAATTGTTTTATCTATGCAAATCAGATTATACACAGTACATAGTATTCAGCAATCATTTGTCTAATTTCACAAAATAACATGCTTGTCTTTCATGTCAATATGTGACTATAGGACATTCTTTTTAAAGACTGCATCACATTCACTTAAATCAGTGGTCTCTAACTAGGAATGGCAGGAGCAATTTTGCTCCCTCCCACAAGGGGACAGATGGTAATGTCTGGAGACAATTTTGTTTGTCACAACTGGGCAGAAGGTGCTAATGGGTGGGGGCCAAGAATGCTGTTCAGTGTCCTACATGCACTGGTCATCCCTTACAGCCAAGAATTACGTATGGCCCAAATGTCAGCAGTGCTAATGCTGAGGAACCCTGAAAATAGACCTACAGTACCACAATTTACTTAACAAATTCTCTATTGGTGGACATTTGAAATGTTCTCAATATTAACTACTACGGTAGCAATGAATATACAAGCATCTATATGTCTGCACATCATTCTAAATATTACTTTAGGATAAATACCTAGAAGAATAATTTTTGGCCAAATATTATGCCACCAAAGGGTTATATATGTTGTAAACTTGAACTAAAAAAGGGTATATGAATTCATATTTCTCCCAAGAATATGTGAAGGTGTATGGTTCTCCAAACATTCTTCAATCTCCATGAAGTATTATTCACCCTGTTAAGTTTGGTCAAACATTAACATATGAGTTTCTACTTCCTTATTGTTATTTGAAATTTATTGTTACTGAGTTCAACCATATTTTCAAAAGTTTATTTGTCTTTAGGTCTTTTTTCATTTTGTGAATTGCCCATTCACATCCTTGATGATTTTTCTATTGAGTTGTTTATCTTTATGGTTTGAAAGAACTTTGTGTTATATATGCTATAAATGTTTTCCTCATTTGTCATCTGTATTTGAACATGTATAATTTTTGGACATGTGGAAGTGTACATTTATATAGAAGCAAATTTATCCTCATTCAAATATTTCCTCCTGGAGGTGTCATGTTTAGAAATGCTTTTTCTACCACAAGATTATAAAAATATATACCTGTGTTTTCTCTAGTATTTCCAAGTTCCTTTTTAGTATGTTTGTCAGTTTTACATCTAATCCTTTAAATCTAGCTCAATTTACTTCAGTATAAATAATGTTAAGCCACTGACTTCTCCTAATGCAGCTATCATAGCTTCACAGGAACAAGTCAAATGGAGATTTTCATTGCTGAGAATAAACTCCTAACCTTACCATCTGTAATCCAACCTGCAACACTAGCCAAGTTTCTTCATAACATTAACCACAGGCAGGACTGATACCTAACACTTGTTAAGTGTTACGCTCATGAGGCTTAAGAATTTGAGCGATTTCACACTATTTATATATTCCATATTATTTTAATTATTTACATTATCCCATTTAACCACATTTTATATTGTTTTATTTTATCTTCATATCACACTTTAAGAGCAGGTTGTACAGATGAAGCACAGTTTAGGCTGTTGGCTGTGTGTTTCTTGAGAACAGTGACTATATTGTTTTTTCCCTCTCCAGTCTGGGGCACATATGATTTATTGAATAAATACCAGGTAGACCTAAAGTCACACTTTCCTATGTAAAAATCTCTGCTTAGTTTAGCTATAACTTACCCCAGTATTTTCCTCAAGAGAAACTGTCTGCAAAATACCAGGTGTTTTATTCTTTTCCATTTAACATTTGTACTATCTGTTCTTATTGCACTTTTCTGTGTCTGGTATATATAAATTAAAGATAAATAATTTAAAATCACCCCAAATTAAGGTTAGCATGGGATGTGAATGTTTAAGGTAAATAAATAAATTAATATTTTTGAGATGTTTATAGTCCATCAGCTCACATACTTGGGTGGGGAGCTTACAAATAAAAAAATATTGTTAGAACTCTAAACGGGATATCATGGCTAGAGAGAAAGAAAGTGGAATCTTTATCAAAATAGACCATAGTATATTTTAATCTGTAAACATTTCTACTTCTCTTCAAGAGAGTTAAACTGTTAAATTCCCTTGCAAATGACTTACTGTCATTCCCTTAAAAAACCCTCTTAATTGTGACATTCCCAACCAATACACCAGACACCAAGGTACTTACTCATCACTAGCCCACCCAAAGGAAGTTTCTAGCTGATTTCAAAGTGTCTGTGACTGCATTATCTTGGAGGAACCAAGACCAGGGCCACTTTGTATGTGGCAGCAGAAACAGGTAGTAGTGTTGGTGTCCTTAAAACAATTCTATTCACTTGGCCAAAATGATCATGTGTCAAACCATTAAGTATTATTTCACAAGTGATATAAAGAGATATTCAGATTCATGCCATTTTGACTTGAGGCTGAATGAGTAGGGCATGAAGTGGACAGATTCTAACTTTGTGTGTGGTCAGTGCTATCACTATCATTTTAGAAGGAAATTTGTTCAATGCCAGAAGCACCTCCAAACAGAAGTATTTTTTTGTGTATTCATGGTTAGTTGCATCCATAACTATCAGATAAGACATAAAAATTGATAAAACTACAGTCTTGGGGATAGAATTTTATCCCTGAGGTCTCCTCAGAGCCCCAGCTTTATATAAATTTTCCATCACACTCTCAGCCAGCTGTTCAAAGTATAAGAATCTATTTCCCTGATGGGTAAGGAATCTCAGGGTAGAAAACATATTCAGAACAAAATTACAGAATTGCACTTCTTCTTCAGTAAAATTCATTTCTTTTCTTACTTTTACAGAACATCCACAGATGAGTCTAAATAAGTTTCTAATCAGATGTCCTTAAGAAAACAAGGCCATTGGGGCCAGTGTTGTACACATTGCAAGGCTTTGAGACTGGTTTTCCCTTGCCCATTGTCTCAGCTGGTGTTTTTCTCTTCCTGGATCCTTAAGCCTTGAATCTTTTAAAGTTACCCTTTCTTTGGAATTACTTCTGAGCTCAGTGCCACCAACTGGTTCTTCCCAGGTCCCAATAGTCAGTTTACTGGTTTGTCTGTGCCACTTAGAGACTTTTATCTCTGTTCCTTAATCTTGGTCTGAATGACAGAAGGTAGAAAGGGTGGGTAGAAATTGCTGTAAAGCAGAGAATATCAATTAGAAGGTGCATTTGAAGTGCTGACATTTTCAAATTAAAAAAAAAAAAAAACTAATCCAAACTGACACTAAAAAGAAACTTACTAGTTACCAAAACTTCAAATTAGTAATTAAAAATTTTCAAAACAAGCCCATATGTATTATTTTTTAAAATTTTTTCACTATCCTCAAATAATCTTCTTTGGCAAGATTGATTATCCCAATATTTCCACTAAAGAAGTGCCAATCTGATGGGGATTGTATTGAATTTGTATTATGACATTTTCAGGTAAATGGATGGAAATTGAGACCATCATGCTAAGTGAAATAAGCCGGTTTTAGAAAATCAAGGGTTGAATGTTTTCTTTAATATGTGGAAGCTAGAGCAAAATAAGGGAAAGAAGGAGGCAGGGGTGGGGGGGATAGGATACCATAAAGATATAGGAAAGATCAGTGGAGTAAAAAGATATTGAAAGGGAGAGAGGAAAGACAAGAAAGCGTAGGGAATGCAGAATGAATTTAACAAAATCACGTTATGTGCCTATACAAATATATGCCACATGGAATTTCACCTTTATGTATAACTAGAAAGAACCAATCAAAAATAAATAAAAGCAGAATTGACTGGTTCTGAAACGAAAGAAACATCTGTAGAGGAAGGAAAATGGAGGAAGGAGGAGGAGAGGGTAAAGAGGAGATAACGGGTACTGAAATCAAATTTCATGCATGTATGATTTTGTCTATGAACCCAACTAATATACGATTATAATGTTCTTTAAAAAATGCCGATTCTGAAGGTGAATTGCCAAGGGTCATATGGCCACTAGGTGGCGAGGTGAGATTCGGATTGAGGCTTAGATCTGATGTTCTATTACACCTTTCCACTCCTGGAGTTGTTTTAAGTGAGGATAGGAAATGGGAAAGAATAAGCAGAAAATGCAAAATAGGAAAGTAGTGGGAGGAAAGACGTTGGCGCATTTTAATTAAGGACAAATTTTATGGATTTGAATAAAAAAAATGGAGATAAATTCCTGAGAGCAAGAATGGGGAGGAGCTGGGAGCTGACCTCTTAAAGAATGGTCAGTGGAAGCCGCTTGCGGTGGTGGTGCACGCCTGTAATCCCCCAGCACTTGGGAGGCTGAGGCAGGAGGATCGCAAGTTCAAAGTCAGCCTCAGCAATGGCAAGGCACTTAGCAACTCAGTGAGACCCTGTCTCTAATAAAATACAAAAAAGGGCTGGGGACTAGTGGTCGAGGGCCCCTGAGTTCAAACCCCGGTAGCAAAAAAAAAAAAAAAAAAAAAAAAAAAAAGGTCAGTGGGGCCTGGGTGGGGCTGAGGCTGAAGGGAATGTTATCAACAGTCAAATACCCCACTTCATGGTCTGATTCTCCAATGATACAAGGCCCTTCCCATGCAAATGTGATCCCTACATTTGAGGTTCCATTTGCTTAAGTTGAAAGTGGTCTCCATGGACTATAGTGCAAAGGCATGTTATCATATTTGCAAAGACAATGTGTGTCCAGAAGCACACAAATCACTCTTAGATATTTCAATCCAAGGTCTCTGGTCTCACTTGTCATAATAGAGGCACTTTCACTGAGAAGCAAAGAACTCAAGTGAGAAAGGCCAGAAAGGAGGCATTCTTTATGTATCATTGCATGCACCATGTTTGGCCAGTCTATTGAACTTTCCTGGTACTGCTTTCACAACTAAGAATAGCCAAGTTCTCATTTTTACATTTTGTTTTCCTTTTAATACCAAAAGAAAAGAAAATACCAAAAATCCTTTCCTTCAAGAGTTTTAGTTATTTCACAACAAGTCAATTCTGCTTTTATTTTTGTGCCTGTGGCATGGTGTGTGGTTAGTTGTTAGATTAAATAGCAAAGACTCATTATGAATATCTCAATTGGAGCTACAGAGTGGTTATTGGAAGAAGGAGGAAGGGAGAAAACTGAAGAAGGGGTTGTGTAATCCACCCACGTAATACAATTTGGCTCCAGGTGAATGGTGTGGCATATTTGATTAAAGCCCTTTCCAAGATGAACTTTTCTCCACCCGTGTATACTACGCATCTTTTGGAACCTGAGCTTGGAGGCTTGATAAGAAAGGGCAAGCCTTGACACCACTCTTGGAGCATGATTCGCTTGATAAACATGCAGACCTTGATGCAAGACTTGGAAGGCTCCAAGAAGGACAGAAATCACAAACAAAGAAGGCTCAGGGCTGACTGGACTGAGTTTTACCAGCACACTCTTTTGACTTCTTGCCTAGCTTTGTGTGTGTATGCATGCCTGGGGAAGTATAGAAGACACTTTCGTAATCTCCACCTTGCCCTTGATGACAAAAGCTGGTACAGGTTGAGCATGCCTAATTTGAAAATCTGACATCTGAAATGCTTCAGAACCTGGAACTTTTTTTTTTTTTTTTTTTTTTTTTTGGTGCCGGGGATTGAACTCAGGGGCCCTTGACCACTGGGCCACATCCCCAGCCCTTGTTTTTTTGTATTTTATTAGAGACAGGGTCTCACTGAGTTGCTAAATGCCTCGCCATTGCTGAGGCTGGCTTTGAACTCGCGATCCTCCTGCCTCAGCCTCCCAAGTGCTGGGATTACAGGTGTGCGCCACCGTGCCCGGCCAGAACCTGAAACTTTTTGAGTGCCAATATGAGACTACAAGGGGAAAATTCCATTCCTGACTTCATGTGATATGTCGCAGTCAAAACACAAAGGCACTAACAATATTTTGTATCACTAATTTCAGGCTCTGTACATAAGATTTATGTGGAATGTAAATGAATTTAGTGCTTAAACTTGCGTTACATCCCCAAGATATCTCATTTTATATATGTAAATATTCCAAAATAAAAAAGGAAATCTCAAATACTTTTGGTCCCAAGTATTTTGGGTGAAGTATGCTCAACCTGAATCCAGTAGCATCATATATACACAAACTATAATTTGAGCTAAAATGACTCAACTCTTAGGACAGAACATTATTTTGGGGATCTCTGTACATAGATTTACTTTAATATACATGTACCCTCCCATATTCATACTTACATGCAGACCTTAGCAAGGACATCTTTACTTAATTTTTAAAAAATATTTTTTAGTTGCCAATGGAGAATATAATGCTAAGTGAAATTAGCCAATCCCAAAATCCAAATGCTGAATGTTTTCTCTGATATATGGAGGATGATTCATAATGGGGTTAGGGTGGGGAGCATGGGAGGATTAGATGAACTCTAGATAGGGCAAAAAGGTGGGAGGGGTAGGGAGGGGGCATGGGGGTAGGAAAGATGGTGTAATGAGATGGACATCATTACCCTAAGTACATGTATGAAGACACAAATGGAGTGACTATATTTTGTATACAACCAGAGATAAGAAAAATTGTGCTCTATATCTGTAATATGAATTGTAATGCATTCTGTTGTCATATATAACAAATTAGAATAAAAAAAGAAAAAATATTTTTGAGTTGTCAATGGATTTTAATTTTATTTATTTATTTATATGTGGTGCTGAGAATCAAACCCAGTTCCTTGCACATGCTAGGCAAATGCTCTACCACTGAGCTACAACCCCAGCCCTTTACCTAATTTTTAAATGTATTTGCAATGTGGGTTTAACAAAGGTAGCATTCCAGCACTATTATGCTGATACTTAGAAATCTAATCAGTAGTAAGCCAATATAATAATGATATGCCCTTATATCCAGTTGTAGGCTACCACAGTTTATCTGTTAGTGACTGCCAGCTTGATTTCCATATTTTAAAATAAGGCCACTCAATCCCAGAGAGATGGAGAAGCTTTCATTGCAGCAAAAATACTTTCTATGATCTCCTATCTGTGCCTAACACTATATGGCTATAGCTTTTTTTTTCCCTTTAGAGTCGTTTCTTCCAGATTTCATAAGGAGATTACCACATACAGATGCTAATGGATAAAAAAGCTCTGACCTTTGCCTTTCTTTAAGTGTAGCCTTTTAGGTTGTAATTCCATTCCAATTCATTTCTATAAAAGGCCTTTGAGACCCAAAGCAGAGGTGAAAAGGAGGACATGAGAGGTGCTGTGAAGCAGAGGTCATGAGCACATCTCATCTTTCATGTCTTCAGTACCCAGGATGACCTGGCTCTTGGAAGACTTCCTCACTTGACCCTCTGTTAATTAAATAAGGGAAAGCATTACCGTAGGAAGGGGAAAATTCTTTATTTTTTGTTCTTTTTTTGTGTTTTCTTTTTTGTTTTTAGACTACCTCTTTGAGCATTAGTTTCCCCTTCTTCTGGGGTCCTCATTTCCAGCTTCTGCAAGAATGTATCCATCAGCTACTGCCACAATAATGCTTCATAACAAACCACCCCCAAATATAGTGGCTTAAAGTAGAATCATTTATTCTGGTACTCATAGGTCTGTAGTTTGGAAACAACTAGACTGGGATAGGCTGGTATCCAGACTTTGGTTTCCAGGTTTTAGGATTCCGACTTCCGGCTCTAAGCTGAAGGTTGAATCCAGTTCTGTTTGACATGTGTCTTATCTTTCATGGACCAGTGACTACCTGGGGCATGTGGTGAACTCCAGATGTCTCAATCAAGGACCCAAGATCATGCTCATTTCATGGCAGTGCATACAGTACAAAAAGACAAACTCAATAGCACAAACGTGTTTCAAGTCTTTGGTTGTATCATGCCCACTAGCATCCTATTTTCTAAAGTACATCACTAGTATAATCCCAAATCAAAAGGTCAGAGAAGTAACCCTGCCTCTCAAGTAGATTTAGTAAGGGTGAGGTTATATAATGCTACTTCAGTTGAATGAGGAACCAGGGAGGAAAAATTCAATATTCCATAAATAGAAAGTATTATAGTGTACTGAAATTGTTTATTTACCTGTTTCTACTCAAACTAGACTGATAAGCTTGAGGATAGAGCCCAATTCTTGCTCACCTCTGAATTTCCATGCCCAGCATAAGACTTGCATTTGTGATTTGTGTGAAGTACTGGCTAAATTATTCTAGAAATAAATTACTTAGTAAATTATTCTGAAAAAAAAAAAGAGTATGGATCTATTTCTCTCAAAGCCTTATTAAGACAAAGAGAGAGAAATAAACAGCAAGGGCTAGCCATCCTTTTTGTTGGTGACTGTTGCAGAGTTTCTTCCTAACCTTCTTTATTTATCTTCATTCTTTTTGGCAAAGTGTTAAGTTTTCTAGGATTTGAAGCTATTTGGTTCATCTTGTAGAGCTCATCATGGCAGGAAAAGTCTTTACTCCCACTTTCATCTCCCTGTACTTCCTAACACCTGTGTGGACACTTGCTGTTTTTGTTTTCATAAACAGAACAGCAATGTTCCTCAGAAAAACATATTTTTATGCTTCTGATGAAACATCTTGAAATTAGATGGGCTCCTAAAATAACATACGATTGTCTTGAGGCTTCTTTCCCCCAGTGTAACTGACAAGAAATTGAAATTCTGGCATTCTATTTTCCTCTGTGATCCAGGGCCTCCAAACATGTTAACTCTAATGCTGAAATAACAACTAGATATCTCCCTTGATATTATGTGTATTAGGAGTTTGCAACATTACAGGAGACCTGGAGGACTTCAATTTGTATTAGTTGAATAAAAGTAACATTTATTTATACAGCGCCTACTTTTTCTTTCCATAAGGTGTTCAAAGACTAATTATTCACATTACCCTGCACCAGCCTATCTTTGTCTAGAAGGAAACACTGTCGTGCCCCATATATCCCTGGGCATTCAGGATCCTTGTATCCTCTGTGACAGGTACAGAAATATTAATTGGTCCTGGAAGATGTTCATGTTCTGAGGTGGGCATTGTGGCACATACCTTTAGTCCAAATTTGGGAGGCTGAAATGGGGAATTAATTGAGGCCATGAGTTTGAGGCTAGCCTGGGCAATATAGAGTGACCCTATTTTTTTAAAAAGAGTAAAAAAAAAAAGAAATGTTTACTTTCTAATCCCTGCTATGTATGAATATGTGAACTTACAAGTAAAAAGGGAATTTGCAGGTGTGCTTAAGTTATGACTTAGAGATGGGGAGATTATACTAGATTATCTGGATAAGCCCATGTAACCACAAGAGTCCTATAAGAGGAAGGCACTGGGGTCAGAATCAGAGAAGAATATGTGGTTACAGAAGCAGAGGTTAGAGATACACTGTTGGCTTTAAAAATGGAATACAAGGCTACCAACCAAGAAATCTAGGCAGCTTCTAGAAGCTATGAAAGGGAAGGAAATGGATTATCCCCTCAGGTTTCCAGAAGAAATATAAAACTTCTGACCTACAAAATTATAAGACAGGGGCTGGGGTTGTGGCTCAGTGGTAGAGTGCTTGCTTCTCATGTGTGAGGCACTGGGTTTGATCCTTAGCACCACATAAAATGAACAAATAAAATAAAGTATTGTTTCCATGTACAACTAAAAAGTTATAAAAAAAGACAATAAATATTTATTGTTTTAAGCTATTAAATTTGTGGCAATGGGAAAATTATATACCTGCCAAAGGCTTTCTACTGCAAATACTGGGCTCTCTAGAGGCCTGAGGGCTTTCTCTGGCTATGGAATCAGACTTGTCTATGCACTGGACAGGCCATCTGTACCTTGTATTTGAGCCTCAAAAAGCACCGTCAATTAATGACTGGCATGTTGAATATGCCAATTTCTTTTCCCCTCAGGTGCAACAACTCTGAGACATGTTCTAGAGCATCTCCAGAGGTCTCAAGATGCTTAAGACTTGGTTGCCCACAGCAGTGATCCACCCAATAACCCACCCTCCAGTGGCTTCCTCCCTTTTCTGTCCCACTTCTCCATCCCCCTACTGGTGCTTCCAGGGATTGTTTCCCCAATCTACTACTTATTTAAGGGCCAGTTTGTTGAGAAGCACAATCTTAAGCACAATCTTCCCTCTCTTTTTTTATACATATCCCTGGAGAATCACTGAGGTGGGGAGAGAAAACAATTCCTGGAAAATAGCTTGACTTGACAGCTCCTCCTCTCTGGTAGAGATGGGGGAGGTTATGAAAATCTTTCCTATATTTTTTTCAGATAAAAACAGCAAGTTTTTATCTGAAAAAGTTCTGATAAATAAAAAGCTGTAAAATGATAATAGAAGATTAACTGGAGAATTAGAAAAGGAAATAATAACTTTTAAAAAATTCTCATTGAGTGTACACAGAAATTCTGCATTTGGCATGATGAGAGTGGTGGGATTTATAGGTACCTATTTAGGAATAAATGTCTCCCAGTTTAAAAATGTATGTATTATTTGTCTTTCTGCTAGGATGCATGATTAGGAATTAAATTGTGCCTTTTTTCATGCTTAGGAAAAAAATGGTTTGTTAGAATTTAGGCAAAGTCTCTTACGCAGGGAATGCCATTTTAATAAAAGGGAAGTTTATTAGGGGCCACGCGTGGAAGGGGGAGAAAAAGAGAAAAATGGGGAACGGATGGGAACAGGGGCAAGCACGAACAGAGAGAGGTTTCAGTCCGGGGGTGGCTTAAATAGAGTGGGGGGTCAGAAAGCCCCTCCTGGAGTGAGTCCTTGCCTTATAGGCTACCAGAGGTCATAAGGTAGTGGCCAGGGCACCTGCTGGTCAGTTTTTTTGCTGGTCATGCTGAGGATCTTGGGAGCTGTAGTTTTTAACAAAGCACCTGGGGAGGTGTGGCCTCCTGCCTGGGAGGCGCAGCCTCTTGCCTGGAATCCAACATGGTTCATTGATTTTATGATAGTTTCCCCATAAGATTGTCTATGGATATTTAAAATCAGAAACATGGTGTGTGGGTACTGTTTCTTCATAGATTAACAGCGGAACAAAAGGTAATTTCAATCTAAATGAAGTAAGTATGCAAAATAAATGTAATCTGATTTTGCTAAAAATCATTTTTCAAGCAAGGAAAATGGAAAGGTTGATGTGTGCATCCTGAAGTTGGCCAGTTAACATTAATAACTTAGGGTCTTCAGGCATTCACATTGCATCTCATCTTTTATCTCAGGCAATCCAAATGCTACATTGAAAAGTACAGTTCCTGTTGTGTGGGTCCTTTAATATCTGTGACAAGGGAGTGCTAATACTATAGAACAAGGGGTGCAGAGTGTTCTAACATCATTAGAAAAAGGAACTTTAATCACCATTCTTTCAACTACATCATGTTATTTTCAAAAGCATTTGGGAACAAGACCCTTAACAGTAGAATTGATGTTTTTATGAGGATTTTTTCTTTTCTTTTTTTCATATATTTTTTCTTATTACAAAATGAGGCACATTGCTTATTTCAGTGTTAGAATACTTAGCTGAAACATGTCAGTAGTTTTACATTTACATATTAAGTGACCCAAACCTGATACTTTCAAAGCTTAATAAAGTAAGCTTTTATTACTTCTATTATCCCACTTGACATCCTATCTAGAACAATCTCTTGTATGTATGAATGACCTGGATTATGTTAGCAGATAGTTTTTACTTATGTAATTCTATAATACAATAAAAACTCTTAATGTTATTATTATCATGTCACTTTATAAAGAGCTTCTTAGTGTACAAATTTGTATGGCATTAGCTCACACAATCAAAATTATGTGCAAAGGGTACCCTTGACAGGCTCATTTTATAGTTGCAGGCATTGAACATCACAATAGTAAAGTAATTCATCAGAAATCATACACTTTGCAAGTGGTAGAGCCAATATTAATATCCCCAAACAGAATCCTTCATCTGTTTTAAATGGCTGACTTAAATACTTCAGAACCTTAATATATAAGTTTCTAAGACTTAGAAATTAGTAATTAAAACTTTGATATTATAGTTATTTTAATTTTACTTACTACAGAATAAAGTAGTATGGCTGGAATCATAATGAGCGATATATAATCCTATAACAGTTCAATTGACCCTAATATTTTTAACCCCATATTTTCTCCATAGATTATTTCACTCAAAGCTAACTCTTTCTCTTCTCTCTTCTCTCTCTCTCTCTCTCTCTCTCTCTCTCTCTCTCTCTTTCTCTCTCTCTCTCTCACACACACACACACGCACAGAGTTATATCTCCAGCTCAGACCTTTCTTCTATGATCCCAATTCATGCTACCATCTGCCACCCCTGTCATTTCAATGCTGTTATTTCAGACATTTTATTCAGCCATAAAGAAGAATGAAATTCTGTCATTTGTGGCAAAATGGATAGAACTGGAGGACATTATGTTAAATGAAACAAATCAGACAGACATAGACAAATACTGCATGTTCTCATGTGTGCAAGCTTTAAAAGTTGATCTCAAAGAAGAGGAGTATAACAGTGATTACTAGAGGCTAGGAAAAGTAGAGAAGCAGGGATAATAGAGGGAATTTGAATAATGGATACAAGAAAGCAGTCAGATAGGTGGAATAAGTTCAGCAAAACAAAAAAGAAGAAATGATAAGGAGATGGAAATTTTAATTACCCTGACTTGATCATTACACATTGTATACAAATATTCAATATGAAATACTGAAATGTCACATTGTACCTCTTAAATATGTACAATTATTATGTGTTAATTAAAAAAAAGAGAGAAAGTTTTTTTTTTTTTAAATCCCTCACACTTCCAAGACTGAATCCTCTATCTTTCTCACCACCCTCAGCCTTTTCTGAAACTTCTCCAATATCATGAATCCACAATTGTGATGTTTCTCTCATCCCACAAGCCAGAAATTCATTCTTGGTACCTCCTTTTCCACTCGCAACTTGTATTCAGTTTATCATAATGTTCTGTTTATTTTATTTTTTGAATCTACCTATTTATTTTCATATGTGTCTTCAGCATCTTCATCCAAAATACCCATCAACTCTTTTTTTTTTTTTTTTTTTTTTTTTGGTACCTGGGATTGAACCCATGGGGAGCTTAACCACTGAACCACATCCCCAGTCCTTTTTTTGCATTTTATTTAGAGACAGGGTCTCACTAATTTGCTGAGGTTCTCTTTAGAACTTGAGTCCTTCTGCCTTAGCCTCCCAAGCCACTGGGATTACAGGTATAAGCCAATATGCCTGACACCCACCAACTCTTTTTTTAAAAAAATATTTTTTGTTGTAGATGGACACAATACTTTCATTTTATTTTTTTTTTTTTTTTTTTTTTTTTTTGTGGTTCTGGGGATTGAACCCATAGCCTTGCACATGTGAGGCAGGCACTCTACCAACTGAACTAAATTCCTAGCTCATTCATTATGTGGTACTGAGGATTGAATCCAGTGCTTCACACTTGCTAGGCAAGCACTGTACTACTGAGCTACAACCCCAGCACACCCACCAACTTTTACTGGAAAAATTGTAATACTCTTCTTACTACTTGTCCCAAGTCCACTCTTGCCCCATGTTTATGTTTAACTTGTTAAAACGTTAATTATGACATAATAGAGAAAAATGTAACAGACTTATGCTACTCAAAAAGCTATAATTCACCACACTTTTACAGTGATAAATATGTTTATATATCTTACAGAAATATTTTGTTTTTTTCTTTTGTTTAGACCTCTTTTATGTCTTAATTAATGCATTATACATAATATCAGGGTATATTTTAACATAATCATACATGAATAGATTATAATTTGCTGCACTTCAATTCTTAGTACGTCCTCTTTTCCTTCACCTCCCTGCCCTGTTCCATTTCCTCTATTCTACTGGTATTCCTTCTGTTTATTCAAGATCCTCAGCACGCCCTATTTAGTTGCCATCTTGCTTCCTAGCCTTTGTGAATGTATACAATCTACCCCTTTATTGTGAGACTTCATCTATTCTGTGAATTCTTCATGATTCTCACTGTTCCTCTCTCCCTCATTCTCCTATACATGGCCAATTGCTAGGATTCTTGGATACTCAACTCTAATGACCTTTCCTTGCAGAGGCTTTCTCTGTCTTGAAAGTTCACCCACCTCCAAATTTTGATGAAGTCTCCATTTTAAATATGCTTTTATCAGCATTGTCCAATAGAACTTTCTGTGGTGACAGAAATGTCCAAAATATGAACCATACCCTACACCATATGTGACTAATAAGTACTTCAAATATGGCTGGTGAGATTAAAGAACTGAATTTTTCAATTTTAATTGGTTTAAATTTAAATAGCCACTGACTACTATATTATATAGTTCAGAACTTTTCCTTTCAACTATTTTTGTCGTGGCATTTATGTCTTAACCTCAGTGGGTGGTTGTTTAATGTCTGCCTACTGAAACTTTAAACTTTGTGAGGGGAGAGTCATGTCTGCCTCATTCATCATCAACATTTTGCACAGTACCTGGAATCTAGGAGACAATCAATGACTCTTCATTGAATCACTCCATATATTGCTCAAATATTCTAATTATTAGACAAATTAGAGCCCTTTCAGAATTGTGAGCAAGAAGACTGACAAGATAAACTTTGAAAGCAGGAGACCAAGGAGTACTGGGGAACAAAGTTAAGCAAACTGTGCTATGAACATGTATGAATATATCACAATGCATCCAATTCTATATATAACTATAATGTACCAATTTATTTAAAAGTAAATAAATAAATAGAAGGAAGATCAACAGAGTAGAAGAAGGGATCAGAGAGAGAGAGAAGAGGGGCAAGAGATAGTATTGAAGATTGAAATGGAGAAAACTATGTTATATGACTTTATGAATATGTCAAAATGAACCTCACATTTATGTATACATACAATGTACTAAAAATAAAGAAAAATCATCAACAACAAACTTTGCATTTTAGAAAGAGTATGCTGACAGCCATGGGAAGAACAAGTGACTGAAAGATACAGAGCTCAGAAGATTGGTGCATTTATCCTAAGCAATAAGTATTAAGGCTTAAATTATGGTAAGTTTTTAAGGGTGTTGCATATATTTAAGAGGTTATATATTAATTAAACTTGAGGCATAAAGGAGAGAAACATGTCTCAGGTTATCTCCTACTCCCTAAAGCAGACAAAGGCCAGGGTGTTGGTGTTAATTTGGGAGATGGTCCCAAAGAATCCAAGTGAGGAAGGAAGAACATGAAACTGGGAAAGGAAAAAGCCAATAAGGATGAACTAATGATAAAATTACTGCTGAGTGCAACTGAAACTCCATATCATTGGAACTGTGATATTGAGGAATTGTGTGGAACACCACTTCACAATTGTCCTATTAGAGAATGAGAAAGCAGAAGCATTATTCATTAGCTCCCATCTCTTATAGAGGGCCTCCTGTTATAGTTTGTATCTGAGGTGTCCCCCAAAAGCTCACTATGAAACAATGCAAGAAAGTCTAGAGTATAAATGATTGGGTTGTGAGAGCCTTAACCCAATCTGTGAATTAATCCCCTGATAGGGATTAACTGAGTGCTAACTGAAGTGGTAGGGTGTGGCTGGAGGAGGTGGGAATTGGGGTGTGATTTTGAAGTATATATTTGTATCAGACAAGTGGAGAGCTTGCTCTGTGTTTCCTGATCATCATGTGAGCTGCTTTCCTCCATCATACTCTTCCACCATAATGTTCAGCCTTACCTTGAGCGTGAGACCTCTGAAACCATGAACCCCCATATAAATTTTTCCTTCTCTATGATTTTTCTGGTTGGATCTTTAAGTCACAGCAGCAAAAAAAAAAAAAAGCTGACTAAAACATTTCCCTTGAGATATTTGGCTCCACTGAGCATCTATGTTAGGCATTTGTGGCTGAGTGAGCTCCTCTACTGTCAGAAAAAGTGCTTATGTGGAGAAGGTAGATGCAAGAGCTCCAGGAGAGAAGTTGTCAGCCAGCCAGGAACCATTTCCCTCAGCTGAAACACCGAGGGATATAGAGCAGGGCATCAACTGCATCTGTTCCAGATGGTTCTAAAAATATCCCCAGGTTTCTGACTTGGGCAAATAAATGGAATGGTGCATTATTCCCGAGAAGTGGGTAGGAATAACTTAAGAACAGTTTCATTTCTTTTGCAATTCTATCATTGTCTCCCCTGCTTCACAATGGACATGGCAGGGCCAAGTAAGTGATGGCACCATCATTCCAAGCACTGCTTTCCTGATGGCTTCTGTGTACCCAAACTCTGTGAGAAGTGAACACAAGATAAATTAGAATTGAATATTCTACCATCATCTTTCCTAACATCCAACTCACCTGTACTTAAATAATGTGGTACACAGAATACTAAAATGTCCCCAAGATTCCTGAAACCTGGTGTACATGTTCTATGTAATCTCCCAGTCTTGAGTGTGGACAGAACCTGAAATATGATGGGATATCATTCCCATGATTAGCTTACATTATATGGAAAAGGTAAAGAGATATAAATAAGATTGCTACTCAGTTAATCTTGGATTAATTAAAAGGTGAATTATCATGAATGGGACTGAGTAAACAAGATGAGTCCTTTAAATTAGGGTCTACAGGTCAGATATAGTTTTACTACTAGCTTTGAAGAAACATGCTCCTCTATTGTAGGAAGGCCTATGAAGACAGCCATGTGGCGAGGATCTGAGGGCAGCCTTGAGGAGCTAAGACTGGTACCCAACTGAAAACTAGCAAGAAAATGAGGACCCCAGTTCTACAAGCACAAGAAAATGAATTTTTTAAAAAATTATTTATTTATTTGTTATACATGACAGCAGAATGCATTTCAATTCACAGTACACATATGGAGCACAATTTTTCATTACTCTGGTTGTATACAAAGTTAGAGTTACACCAAAGAAAATGAATTTTAACAACCTGAGAGAGCTTGGAAGTGGATTCTCCCCCAGTCAAGCCTCTAGACAGGAATGTAAACTGGCTAACATCTTGATTGCAGCCCTTTAAGACTCTCAAAAGAGGACCTAGTAAGGGCATGCCTGGACTCCTGACCTGTGGAAGTTATGAGATAATTAATTTGTATGTGGTTTTAAGCTGCTAAGTTTGTGGAAAGTTACACAAAAATGGAAATCTAATATAGGCAGTGAGTAAAATAAAGAGATCTGGAATTGGATCCACCCTATTTTAGTTTTACCTTGAACTATAGCTGAGAGTTTGTATGCCTCAGTTTCCTCATACATAAAATAAGAATAAAAATACAACTTATGTAATTTTTATATAAGTATTAAATTAAGGCTTGAAGTCAGAACTCAACTAACTCAGCTATTATTATGATATTATTATGACACTGTTATTATTCTCATCATTATCTAATTTCTTTCTAGGTCTTAAGTTATCCAGGAGCTTATTAATTAGATATTGATTTAAATAAAGCTGAATAAAATTGATTTGGGGGAGTGGTGAGTTCTGACAGGCTGATCTAAGCAGAATGGAAAAATTTTATGAAAATTAAGTAGGTATTTACTATATTTTAGGAGAAAAAGATGAATAAATCTAAATATTCACACTTAAAGAGCAAATAGTGAGGATTTAGTGAAGAAAAAATTAGGCAATGTAGCATAGATGCTATTTTAAGTTTTTTTCAAAATCAATTACCAAAGCATAGCATGTATGCATAACATTGTAAAAATCCTAAATGAAAAGCTGAAAAAAAGTTTTAAAAACTTTGATGTATCTGACACCCAGATGAAGAAATAGTACTTTGGGACACTCTGGAAGTAAGTATAGAACACATTCCTCAGTGCAATGCCTCCTGAGGGGTGAGATAGCTAAGATATTTATATAATTCCTCAAACTTTAGCTTATATCAGAATCACCAGCAAGCTTTTGAAAATACCTCATTGAACCCTACCTACCTCCAGTTTTTCTAATTCAGCAGGTCTGAGAAAGAGTTTGATAATTTGCATTTTTAACAAATTTCCTGGATATGCTAAAGCTACTGGTCCAGGGTCATGCTTTGAAAACCAATGTCATTAGTGTGTCCATGTGGAATTTCTTCCCCATGATTTCTCAGGAAATGTGTTTTTCTGAATTCTGAATCCTAAGATAAATCCATTGATAAATTGGAAAAATGGGGAAGAGTATTATAATTTTCTTGCATGAATTAAAGCCCAACTATCAACATAGAGACAATGGTCTTAAAGTAATCCACTAATGTAAATGCAAAAGGAAAAGCAAAAGTATGAGCAAAAGTTCACACATAGAATGAAAAGTTAAAGTCAACATTTCCAGGAACATAGACAGGAGTACACAGAAGAAGGATGGTCATTACCTGATTGGACAATCTTGCTTGTATCTGTTGTTAGGCTAAAACTGTGTAGTGTATTTGTGGCTCTACAGTTAATAGTGAGTCATTCTTGCAAATACAAGAAATATCCATTAGTTATATCTGGAACTATGCTTTGTACAAATCTTTTCATTTATACATTAGAATAACAAGCCTCAGGAGCAAAGTAAGTCCTTAGATTGGCAATTTCAACTTGTGAGTCTGGGTAGTGTTGTTAACTTTGTTAAAAGACCTAAATAATGCATTATTCAAATAATATCCAATAATGTTCATTGGCATTTCCAAATATTGAATATTCACAAAAGGCTACTGTACTTTGTAAGCACTACTAAATGTAATATTTGTAATTTAGTAAAGATTTTTCTATATTCACAATAATGAGTAAAGAATGTAAAGAACACCAAAGTATTTAAAGAATAATTTATAATTTGGGGAATTCCTATATTTAAATTCCAAATATTTCAATTCATTATTTCAAATGTTGAAGAATTTGAAAATATTATTTTACACCAACTTTTATCCCTTATGATTGTTCATAAGAAGAACTAATTATCTGACCTTCCTCCCTTGTGAAGAAGACAAAGCCAGCTTTCTATATCTACCAGAGAAAGCTGCAACCAACTGATACAAAAGGGCATTATCAAAAAGACAAAAGATAACTGGTGTTGGTGAAGGTATGGACAAAGGGAACACTTGTGGACTGTGGGTGGGAATACAAATCGAACGCATCATTATAGAAAACAGTACGGAGTTTTCTCAAAAAATGAAAAAAAAAATAGATCTATCATATGATCCAGCAATCCCACGACTGGGTATATGCCCAGAAGAAATTAAATTAGTATTCCAAAGAGTGCAGACATGCACTCTGGTGTTCAGTGTGCAATAACCAAGATATGGAAGCATATCTAAGCATCTGTTATGGTTTGGGTGTGAGATGTCCCCCAAAAGCTCACATGTAAGACAATGCAAGAGAGTTCAGAGGAGAAATGATTGGGTTGTGAGAGCCTTAATCCAATCAATAGATTAATCCCTGATGGAATTAACTGAGTGGTAACTGAAGATGGGTAGGATGTGGCTGGAGGAGGTAGGAATTGGGGGTGTGGCTTTGGGATATATATTTTGTATCTGGCAAGTGGTCTCTCTCTCTCTCTCTCTCTCTCTCTCTCTCTCTCTCTCACTCTCTGCTTCCTGATCATCCATCATCATGTGAGCCACTTCCCTCCCCCACACTCTTCCCCTGTTAAGCTCAGCCTCACCTGGAGCTCTGAGGAATGGTGCTCAACTTCTATAGACTGAGACCTCTGAAACTTTGAGCCCTCAAATAAACTGTTCCTCCACTTAAAGTTGTGCTGATAGGATCTTTCAGTCACAGCAGTGAAAAAGCTGACTAAAAAAACAGTGTCCATAATCAGATGAATGGATATAGAACACACACACAATGGAATACTATTCAACTTTTTATCCTGTCATTTGCAACAACATGGATGAACCTGGAGGACATCACACTACGCAAAATAAGCCAGGTACAGAGTGGAAATATTGCATGATCTCATATGTGTAAGATAAAAATGTTGAACTTATATAAGTAGAAAGTATGGTGGTTAACAAAGGCTGGGGTCAGAGAGGACAGGGCGATAGTGATCAAAGGCTTCAAAGTTTCAGTTAGGAAGAATAAACTTCAATGAGTTATTGCACACAATGGTGACTATAATAAATAATAATGCATTGCATATTTTCAAATTCCTAAATAGTAGATTTTAAATGTTTTCACCACAAAATAATAACTATATGAAGTGATGCATTTAATTAGCCTGATTTAATCTTTTACAATTGTAAACGTATATCAAAACATCCCATTGTACTCCAAAATGTATGGAATTGTTATTTGTCAATTCAAATAAAATTTAAAACAGAGGGCACAAGTATTGAGGGAAAGATATTATTGAATTACTATTTAAAATAGCTTTATTGAGGTATAATTTATATACCATAAAATTCAACCATTTTAAGTGCATAATTTTTACATGTACACAAATTTTTGGTAAATATATACAGTTGTTCTACCATCACCACAGTTCAGTTTTAGAATACTTTCATCATTCCCATGTATCCCTATGCCCATTTTCAGTGAACCTCAGCTACCCAGCTCAGGTATCATGCATTATGCTTTAATTTTGTGTGTGTTAGTGCTTGTGTGTGTTATTGGGGATTAACCCAGGGGTGCTCTACCACTGAGCCACATCCCAAGCCTTTTATTTTGACATGGTATCTCACTAAGTTGCCCAGGCTGGACTTGATCTTGAGATACTCCTGCCTTCACCTCCTGAGTAGCTGGGATTACAAGCATGCACCATTACACCTAGCTGCTTGAATTACTTTTAAGGGATATGTCAACCATAGGACTTCGGAAACTAGAATTCTGAGACTTGAGCACAGTTATTTACAATGCACAAAATGCAAGTTCACTCCAGGGAATTGAGAAAGCATTTGCCTTTCTGAGAACACATGCCTTCCTTGCATTTGCCATTTTGACACTTAGCAGCTTTCCTCATTAGCACAACTTTTCACATTTATCAGTCCTGCAGACTCCTGTTGATTGTATGGCTGTTAACTGAGACCCTGGAATCCTACAAATACTGAGGTTAAAGGGGATTTGTTGTGTGTTATAAGTATTGGCTTGTTTGCTAGTGTAGACACTTTGCTTCCAGGTAATTCTTTATGGATTAAATCAACAGAACACAGGTTTTGAAAACTTTGAAGTGCCAGATGTTTGCTTTCGGGTTTTCCCTAGAATGTAATCTTGTCCTAACTTCATAAAAGGATGCATTTAAACCCTGTTATCTCCATCTCAGTTGAAGAAACTGATGTCACAATTAGAGATACCTGGAGTTTTGCTACCTATCCCTAAGAACATGCGTTCATGTTGGACTCTGAGGTAACCTTTTCAGAAGCTGGGGAGATTCTGCTATTGTGTTCTTCACTCTCCTAAGAGCCCAAAATTCCATTTATGTTCTGACCAATAACTTGAAATTTGGTACTATAAAGTGAATACACATTTACCACCCCCCCCGAGCCTCAGTTTTCTTATCTGTAAAAACAGGCCTAATCATAGCACACCCTAAGTGTAGGGGAAATACACTAAAGGATAAGAAAGAGAATTATGTATAATATTTAAGATATATGTAATACATTCTATTTTTCATCCTTTCATTTGTTTACATTGAGTAAATTAGAGGTTACACTCTACTATTCTACACAAGACCTAAAATTTGCAATATAAAAGGAATAGGGGCTGGTGGTATAGCTCAGTGGTAGAGTCCTTGTCTACCTTGGGCAAGGCCCTGGGTTCCATCCTCACCACTACTAAACAAGGATGAAAACAAACAAACAAATGAGGGGTAAACTATTGATATGTGTAACAACTCTGATTGACCAGAAGGGAATTATGATAGTGAGAAAAAAACAATTTCAAAGCTTATGTGATTCATTTTATATAAATAGAAACGATTTACATATACATTTTTATTCTTGAAATAACAAAATTATAGAAATGGAGAATGAATTAGTGGTGCCAGGAGTTAGGATCAAGGGGAGGGAATAGGTATAGCTTATAAGGGGGTAACACAAAGCAGCCTTATGATGACAGAACTGTTCTGTATCCTGACTGTGGTAGTGATTACATGAAACTACAGATGTGATAAAATTGCATAGATCTACACACACAAATAAGTGCATGAGAAAACAGAAATCTGAATAATTTCAATAGTGTTATCGATGTCTTCCTGGTTTTGATATTATACTATAGTTATGAAAGATGTTACTATTGGGAGAAGCTGGATGAAGGATATGTGGGACCTCCCTGTATATATTTTACAACTTCTTGTGACCCTACAATTATTTATAAATAAATATTCAAAACAAATTTATGTGTAAGATACTAGTGATTTGCAAATTTAAGATTCTCCCCATTATTCATTAGGGTAAGAGATCAAGAGGAAGATTAGGTGAATTATAAGAAGCAAAGAGGATATATTTGTTTTGGACACCTGTGTATATTTATAAACCTGTGACCCCATTACATATTTGGGTGAGTATACCTTTGCTTGACATAAATGAAAACATAAGATATTTTACATTTGTTTGGCTCTTTTCACCTTTTACAATGCATCTTGCATTTATTACATATCAGTACACATATATCCACCTTGTTTTTTAAAAATGGCTAATTAATATTCATTCCTATGATATGCCAGGCAACACATTAATTATGTAACCATTTCTTCATTAATCAGCTTTGTAAATAAAGATGCAGTGAAAACGCCCCTGTATCTGTCTTTGCAAGCCTGTATCTCTATGAAAAATTTTCTGAAGTGGAATTACAGGGACAGTAGTTCGTGAAATTGCACACTAATGATGAAACTCATTCATGTCAATTAATCAAGCAGTTAACTTAGTTTCAGATGAGGAAAGACGTAGATATGGAGATGTTCATACTGTTGAGAGTGAAACAAAATGGGCAGAAGGGATCGTCAGCACCTATTGTTGACTTAGAGCTGCTACCCTAGTCTCCCTTCATCTACTTGAGACACAGTGGCTATGAAACCAGATGTCATCTCCTTCCTGATCAAGTCTCAGTAGCTATCCTCCAACTTTCACAGGACTTTGTTTATATACCACATTTCTGTATGCAGGTATTCCATGATAGTCATGCACCATCATCTTTTGACATATCATTACTATTTTGCCAAATTTGAAAATTACCATGTCCATGTTAAGAAAAATTAGTGCATAACAGATGTATATTTTTTATGTTTTTGGGCAGCTCTTTTTCTGGGATTCACAGTTGTGCTATCCCTTTTCCAGGAATCTCCAGTAGATTTCAACAACTGCTCTAATGGGGCCCATGATTTGAACATCATCTTTGAATACATTTCTACCAGAGTGTAATTGATAGAGGTGGTATAGAATAGCAATTAAGAGCAAGGATTAGGTTGACATTTCAGATTTTACCTTTCCCACTCACACAGTACAGAACAGGGATTAAAAACCCATCAGCACAATTTTACATTTCTCTGGTGGTACACAATGTAGTGTCACACCACATGTGCAGTCATACATGTACCTAGGGTAATGATGTCCATCGCATCCCACCATCTTTCCTGCCCCTATGCACCCTCTCTCTTCTTTTTGTGTATAATGAATAAAAATGCATTCTGCTGTCATATGTACCTAATTAAAATAAATAAATCTAAAAATAAATAAACAAATATAAGAAAAACAAAGGACAATAGCAACACTTTTTAAGTGTTGAAAATTATAATGAAGAAAATGAAAATCATTCATACATCTCACCACTGTTTACCTTAATAAACATGTAGAACTTTGGAAATAAAAAGTAAAACATTATCTGGAGTCTGGAGTCTCTTAACCACAATTTCGGTTACATATTGCTACATAATACTCTGTAGTGAGTAACCAAACACACACACACACACACACACACACACACACACACACACACACCACAGTGCCATACAATAAAAAGCATTTAGTTTTTGCAAATCTATGGGGGAGCCTGGGGTTGGCTGATCTGAATGACATGGCTTAGCAGAGCTTCCTCAGCTAGAACCAGAAAACCAGAAGAGTGGTCAGGGCATGTTCTTCTCATGCTTATGACAGAATGGCAAGAAACATTTCAGGTCCCCATTCAAGTGATGACTGCTTATACCCATTGGACAAAGCAAGGCATATGGCCAAGCCTGATGTCAAGGGGTGGGAAGCAAGACCAGAGTTATTACTGAGACACATGGCACAGGTTATCACCATTGAGAAGGGTGATGATTTGGGGCCACTAATGCCATCTGCCACAACCATCAATCTAACACTGCTTCTAATACATTTCAAGGTTATATTCATTCTCAGCAACTTAGTGCTGAGTCTTTATGGAGTATACTGCACTACCCCCACTTTTGTAAACAGATAAGGTTATTTCTTATATTTGAAAAGCATTACTATTTTCTCTTGGCCTCTGGATATAACCAGGCTAGGATGTTACAACGTCTTAGTTCTACTTTCTTTCTATCATCTAGGGACACATTTGGCTATAGTAAAAGAACTCAACAAGGGAGGAGGAAGGGGAAGAGGAAGGACAGTAGAATTAATTGAACTTAACTTGTATTTGAATACACAACCAGAGTTACTCCCCCAGGTACAACCACAAGAATGGGATCCTAATTAGAATAAGTTATACTCATGCATGTATAATATGCCAAAATACACTCTACTGTCATGTATAACTAAAAAGAATAAATAAACTAAGTTTTCTTTAAAAAAAAAAGAACTCAATAGTTAACAGTAATTTAAATAATAAAGAAATTCAATCATTTTACACAAGAATTCTGGTGATTCCAGGTTTGGTGTGATGGCTCAATGAATGAGTCAGGATTTTTCTACCATTCTGTTCTGTTGTTATCAGCCTGATGGCTTTTCTGCCTTAGGTTATTGCCTCCTGGTCTTAAGATGCCTGCTGCAGTTCCAAGCATCGGAGTATCCCATTTCCATACTCAAGCCAGAAAGAAAGTAAAAGAGCTATACAGAGAGTATGCTTTACTTACATATTGTCCCTTTATAAGGAAGAAAGACCTTTTGCAGAAGTTCCTGGCAAACTTCCTCTTCCATCTAATTAGCTAGAACTGTGTCATGGATACCTATAGCTACAAAGAGACTAGGAATATAACTATTTGTTGGTCTGTTCATGTATTTACCATTTTAATAGAAATTGACAAGGTAGAGGGGTTGGGATGGCTATTGTGTTCCACTGGCACAATATACCATACTTTCTTCATTATACTGAGAAATCATTTTAGGGCTTCACAACCTAACTTTATACTCTCCTAATAGTTTTCCAGATTGCCAGGTAGATTGGAGAGGGGAGAATTAATCCTGCTTTTCTGACAAGTCCCAGTCTGGGCTTATGAGTTAAGTAGACTTTTTAATCACTTGGAATTTTATTTTTCATTTTTTTAAAAAAAAAATAGTGTTTGTTTATTATCCCAGTAGCTTAGTATCACCACAATAAGGAAACCATGTAATTATTTTGAATAACTGAAAAAGACAAAACAATCCAGCGTCTTTGTTTCACAAATTCAGCATTGAACTTCTTAGAATATTCAATCTAATTGAAATTTACTGAGACTCTCTACCTTTGGGATAATTAAGCTATTATGTAGTTCCCCAAATAACAAATACTGAAAAAGAAAAACTCAGTTTCACTAGTAACACATACACCTATAAACAAAAGTCTTTAGTCTGATCTTCATTAAGACAAGTAAAATCTATTTCCATTTACTTGCAGGAAAGAAAGATTGATTTTTTTTTCATTTTGTCCTTAGATAAACACTGATAACTACACTCTGAGAAAAATATTATTCACACGCAGTGTCTTCTTCCCTAGTGTCTCAACAAATTAAAATTATTCAACTCTCCAAATTCAGACACAAATATGTCTTGTCAGAACACATAAATTAGGGGCAAAAATATAACCTGTGAATTAGAGTGAATAAGAAAGGATGCTCTTAACCACATGCAGCAGACCAAAGTTTAAAAATTGGCAGAATTCTCTAAAAAAGTGTTCACCCATATATTATAAGGGAAAATGAAAAGGTCCAGGAAACAAAATGAATTTTTATTTAAATTAATTTAATTTTATTTTGGAATTTGAACTCATGGTCAGTTTTATGCCATAAAAGAAGCTAATGTCTGATCCTTAAATATATCTGCTTAACATATCCATACATATGAAATCCCATCATCTCTCCAATGAGATTACTAATTTATAAAATTAACACACAGGCACATACAAGTACAAATAAAACTGGGGAAATCTGAATAAGATCAGTAGATTGCATTACTGTCAATACCCTGATTATTGTATTATATTTTAGTTTTACAAAATGTTACCATTGGAGGAAATAGGTACAATGTACATGAGAATTCTTCATATTATTCTTCTAATTTCATATGAATCTATAATTATCTAAATAAAAAGGACTATATGCTAAGCACTTGAATTAGACTATATGGTCCCTAGAAACACAGAATTAGTGTTAGAGTAGTGAAAGTCCTTAAAATGGTATTTCTCATATCGTATTCCTCAGAAAAGTACTCCCATAGCATGCTCTATGAAAAAAAAAAATGCATGATGGGGTAATTTGTGGTCAAATAATTTTAAATTCCCTTCTGGCGATTCACAATACTCGTGAGTATAATAAAAATTCTGAAAATCTCCGTACATTACTTTTCTATGGTCATAATAACACTGGGGTGATGAATAGCCACAGAATCTTAATGGCAAAAAAAATAAACATTTATTTAGCTGGTTGGCTAGGAAGGGATTGGTTTATCTTGTATGGCTTGGTTAAGGTGGTTTGCTTCTTCTCTATGTGACTTACATTCACCTCTAAGGTAGCCTCACATTGAGGCAAAGGGATTGGCCTGGGGTAACTCTTTGTTTTTCAAATGATTTCCTTGTAATAGGTTCCTGGAATAATGGTGGTTAAAGTACACATGATCCCATCTGGGGTGGGAGACAGAGTATCAAATTATTACAGAAACAAAACAGTAAATACACACTGTAATACGTGCTATATGAAGGAAAGATATACATGATTATTGAGTATATAAAATAAAGATCTGACCTTGTCTGAGAGAGTAAAGTTGGTGTGGGGAGGTTTCCCAACAGAAGTGACATTTGAGCTGATGCCTGAAGTATGTATAGGCAATAATCAAAAGAATAACAGAATATATTACTAATCAAAGAACACATAGAAGCATCACCCATCCAAAAAAGGCATTGCAGAAGGTCTGAAAGAGCCATCAGGCTGATTGGCTAGAAAGAATTCCCAGGAGGGCTGGGGTTGTAGCTCAGCGGTAGAGTGCTTGCCTAGCATGTGTGAGGCACTGGGTTTGATTCTCAGCACCACATATAAATAAAATGAAGTTCCATCAACAACTAAAAGTGTATTTCAAAAATGTTTAAAAAGGTGTTCCCAGGAAATGTCCAAAGTAACAACAGCTGCCTGGGAACAATAGCTGGAGCAGATGTTAGAAAAGATGGTATTTTGTAAAGGTTGGCTATGTAGGGGAGAGGTAATTGATACAGAAAATATATAATTCCCTCCCTTGGCTTATGACTCATCTATTCAGAATAAGAGAAGCTCTCCCAGAGCTGAGGTAGTCAGCAGCTCTTAGGCATGTGGAAAATACAGCATTTCCACCCAACCCCATTGTTTTTCACTCCTGGGAAGCTCAGTGACACCTTCAGGAGGTAGCCCAGCTTGAAGAAAGAAAGGTGCCAGAATGGAAAAGCTACTTGTGAATTCTTGGTGCTGTAAGCTGGCTGCAGCATTTCAGAACCAAGAGGTGGCTGACTTGTACAAGGGGGAGTGTACTGGTCTCTGTTGTTGTCCTGACTGAATCCTCTTTACTAGGTTACAACTCCCATCCTCAGTTGCTGTGAGTATTGGCCCAAACAACTTCCTGAAGATTTTCACCCATTGAATGGCAGCTGCCTCTCCTGGGATATTATTGACAGGGACTACAAAGGGCCAGTCCCTTGTATCTGTGCTCCAGAGCTCTGCATGGGCTCGGGCTGAAACCTCCAGCTAAGCCCACATACTTGCTTGATTTCCTTCATGCCTTACCATGATTTCGTTAGCCTCTTTCTCCTGAGAGTTATCCCCTCACTTCAATAAACTACTCATATCCAAAACTGTTTCAAGATCAGCTTCTGGGAGCCTGATCTAAGACAGGGATTTGATAGTGGTCAACCAGTTAGCTATTTTTAAAACAATAACTACCTGATTAACATAAATTGGGCAAAAATATTTACTCTGTCTTTCAGGTGATTAAAATGACTGATAAGAGGTACTTGTCAAAAACAGATGCTGTCCAGTGAATCAGGACACCTGGACAGGTGGGCTCAGGCACAGGTTTTAAGTCACAACACCTAATGCCTGGGGCTTGGGAAGTTTATGTTAAACCTCCAGATTCTAGTTTCACAAGGTATTTCCTACAGAGCAGAGGTCAGAAAACTATGACCCATGGGCCAAATCTGGCTTTTTGTATAACCCATGAGCTAAGAATGGTTTTATATTTTTAAATGCTGAAAGGAAAACAAAGAATATTTATGGTGTCTGATAAATATGCGCAATTCAAAATTTTGCATCCATAAATGCAGTTCATTGAAAGCCAGTCATGCCCATTTATTTACATATTGTCTGTGACTGCTTTGAACTACAATAGCAGAATGGAGTAGTTACCAAAGAGATCATTTGGCCTAAAGAGCCTAAAATTTTTACTATCTGCTTTTACTGCAAAAGTTTGCCAACCCCTACTATAGAGGAATGAAGAGCTTGAATCCAGTTCTTCTTGATGGAGTTGATTAAGTTGGTTAATTCCAACTGTTAGAAGATTTCTATGTTTTGGAGGCTACCAAGTTTGAATTGAGCAGATATCAAGGAAGTAGTTATGTGTGTGGCTAATGTGGGAGAGGCCTCAGATTTAAAGGTAAAAATAAAAAGAGACATTGCAGCTTGGAAAGACACTCAGATAGGTTTTGTCACTAAAAGGAAGGAAGAGGTTGACTTGCAGCATAAGGGACTTGGAGAGGTGGGGATAATGGAGTGGGCCAGCAAGGAACTTGCAGAGCTAAAATAAGTGAAAATCATTAATTGCCTTTCGATACTGTCTAAGCCCCAGGAGTCCAACTGAAGCAGTGAAAATGGATTGAATTTCAGCTGGAGGCAAGTCTTGCTATTGATTAGGCAGGCCCATCCAGCAATCTTGCATCTTAGTAGGAATGATTACTCTCCAAGAAAACCTGCCCAGAAGTAGGTTTCCATCACTTTTCTGATGACTCAAGAGAGTATACTAGCTAGGATGAAGTCACGGGGATAGATTCCCACAGCACAAGCTATAAGGGCAAGAATGTGTGAAGGTGAGTGGGAGCACATTCAAATTTAACTCACATGTGTTTGATACAGAGTAAATTTTTTGCACTTATGAAGGAGCCCCAATTAGGAAGGGCTATTGCGGTCAGCTGGAAGCCATAAGTTCCACCTGATAATAAGTATGTATGTGACACACCTGTAAATGCACGTGAGGCACCCGCAAAGCTAAAGGTATATAACCGGGTGAAAGCGGTCGGAGTCAGGAGAAGAATGAATTCATTCAGTCAGTCATGCAGTCGCTTGGTCGGAAGAAGAGTTCGGGTCGGAGAAGAAGAAAAGAATCAGAGCAACCAGAACGTAGGCAGAGCGGTTACAGAAGAGAAACCAGATAGAAGAAGTAATTCCTGGTCAGAGTCAAGCTGAGGCTCCCGAGGAAGAAAGAACAAAGAAGAAAGAAGCTCTAAAAGCTAAGCTCTCTCTCTCTCTAAAGAAGAAATCTCTCTCTTTCAAGCTCTCTCTCTTTCTCTCTAAGCTCTAAGAAGAAAAGCTCTATCTTTCTCTCTAAGCTCTAAGAAGAAGAAAAAGCTATCTCTAATCTTTCTCTCTAAGCTCTTTCTAAGAAGAAGAAAAATCTTTCTTTCTCTCTCTAAGCTCTCTCTAAGAAAGTAGAAGTAAAAGTAGTAATAGCTTTACTCTGCCTCCGAGAGTTTTCCTCCCGCAGCGTTGTGGCTAGCCACGACAGGCAGCTTACAAATGGTGGTCCGTCCGGGGCTCGGCAGGCAGAGAAGAAAAAATAAGATATAAGAACAAGAAGAAGATAGTGAGGAGAGAGGAGAAGAAAGCATAGCCTCTGACTCAGTTGAGACCAGCAAAAAGAGTAGTACTCAGTTGAGGCCAGTTTAGAATTAGCGAAAAGCCGAAGCGAGTAGCCGGCAAGAGCCGGCGAGAAGCCGAAGCCATGAAGCGAGTAGCCGGCCAAAAGCCATAAAAAATAAAGAAGCCAGAAAGTAATAGCATGGTAAAAGCCATGCAGAAAAAAAGCCTTGAACTTTAGCAAAAAGCCATAAAGAAAAAAGCCATGAGCTTAAAAGAAAATAGAGAATTAAAAAGCATGGTGAAAACCATGCAGAGAAAAAGCCATTGAGCTTTGGCAAAAAAGCCATAAAAATAAAGAAGAGACAAGAAAAGAGAAAAAAAAAAAGTCAAAGCCGCTTATGCAATTGTGCTTAACTAAGTGCGTTAGCTGCTCCTCAGCAGTAGGCTTCCTTAAAGCCGCAGAACCTCCTCAAAAAGGGCTCAAATATCCACCCTTTTAAAACAAAAGGTGAAAAGTCAGGTAGGGACAAGAAAATAAAAGAAAATAGAGAAAATAAAATATAGAAAATAGAATTAAAAAGCACCTTTTAAACTAAAAGGGAGGAATATGAAGGAGCCCCAATTAGGGAGATGGCTATTGCGGTCAGCTGGAAGCCATAAGTTCCACCTGATAATAAGTATGTATGTGACGCACCTGTAAATGCACGTGAGGCACCCGCAAAGCTAAAGGTATATAACCGGGTGAAAGCGGTCGGAGTCGGGAGAAGAATGAATTCATTCAGTCATTCATGCAGTCGCTTGGTCGGAAGAAGAGTTCGGGTCGGAGAAGAAGAAAAGAATCAGAGCGGCCAGAACGTAGGCAGAGCGGTTACAGAAGAGAAACCAGATAGAAGAAGTAATTCCTGGTCAGAGTCAGGCCGAGGCTCCCGAGGAAGAAAGAAGAAAGAACAAAGAAGAAAGAAGCTCTAAAAGCTAAGCTCTCTCTCTCTCTAAAGAAGAAATCTCTCTCTTTCAAGCTCTCTCTCTTTCTCTCTAAGCTCTAAGAAGATGAAGAAGAAAAAGCTAATCTTTCTCTCTAAGCTCTTTCTAAGAAGAAGAAAAATCTTTCTTTCTCTCTCTAAGCTCTCTCTAAGAAAGTAGAAGTAAAAGTAGTAATAGATTTACTCTGCCTCCGAGTTTTCCTCCCGGGTTACGGTACCAGGTAGCTTACACACTTATGTTACTATTCAATTATGATCCCCAGTTTATGAATGAAGAAAATAAAATTGGACGGTTTAAAAATATTTATGCAGGACCATAGTGCTAGTAAGTGAAAGTAACTGGAGGTACTAGTGTTAGCAAGCTAGATAGGCATCATGGGGTGAGGGAAAAGGTGAGAAGAGGAAAAAGAAGGTAGGAGAGGGATCCCACCACATGTGAGAACCCAGGGGGCTGCCACTGGATCTGGGTCTTGGACTCTTGTAGATTCAGGCTAACTACTAGAGTGGGTCTGGGACGAAGTCAGTGAGCATATTAAGGATCTCAGAGACAACAGAAACAGCTCAAGTTCTAAGCATGGATGAAGATTAGAGTATTTCCTACAATGTACTATGTTTTCAGAAAAGGTAAGGCTTCATGCATAGTGATTGAGAACATGGAGCCCAGAACCAATCTGCCTATCTACTTAGCTTGTGTGAGTTAGGGTAAGTCACTTTAACTTCTTTATGCTCCAGGACCACAAAATAGGTCTAACAGTAGTGCTTATCCCATAGGGTAGCTCTGAAGATAAAAACAAGGTTAATAGTATCAAAACATCACATTACCTCATAAATATGTACAATTTTTTTGTGTAGTTATTTATCAGTTAATTTTAACAATATTTTCAAAGGGTTTAAATTTTTAAAATGTAAATACACCTTTATTAAATAAAGTAGATAAAATATATCATTAGTAATGTTCTTGTGAACATTGAAAAATAAGTTCTAATAAGATCTAATTTGCAGCATTTGTTGACTCCCATGGTGTAAATATTCCCACCATGGCAGGAAAGGTAGCATCATTGAATACAAAATTTGGAAGAGGTATATACAGTAGCATATCATTTGATATTTCCACACACAGATGCAGTGAGGAAATTAATCTCAAGAGCATAATCACAACAGTGAAATAAATAGGAATTTTTAATATTACCTTTGTTTTTAAAATACTTCACTTAATTTTTAATTTATGTAATTTAATTTTTAATAGAGGTTATGTTTAATAATTGATTCTTGGTCCCTGAAATTTGAACAATGCTCTCCCATGAGTTTATATAAGGTAAAATTCACCCACCAATGGCATATACTTTGGAGCCAGTAGCCCTTTTTTATTGGCAAAGGAGAGATCTGTGGGAAGAGTTCTATATAGTTAATTCTGTGAGTCAGTTTGACTTGGCTAAGGATACCTAGGTATTTGGTCAAATATTATTCTGGGTGTTTCTGTAAGTACAGTTTTTGGATGAGATCAACATTTAAAGTGGTAGACTAAGTAAAGCAGATTGTTCTCCCTAACTTAAGTGGGTTTCATCCAATCACTTGAAGACCTGACTAGAACAAAAGAATGCCCATCCATTTGGTAAGGAAGAATTCCCCTGCCTGACTGCTTTTAAATGGGACATCAGGTTTTTTTTTTCCCTGCCTTTGGACTTGACTTGAAATACGGGTTCTTCTTGGGCCTCAAGCCTGCCAGTCTTTGGGATGAAACTACACTATCTGGTCTCCTGGGTCTTCCATCTACATAATTAACCATGTAGATCTTGGATCTTGTCAGCTTTCCTAATCACACGAGCCAATGTGAGCCAATATCCCTTATAATAAATTAATCACTCTCTCCCTATCTCCCTTTCTCCCCTCCCCCCATATTCTCTCCATATAAACATGTGTGTGTATCCTACCATTTCTATTTTTCTGAAGAATCCTGACTAATACAAGAGCCTAGGCAGAAGAGAAAAACTTCTGCATTCCAGTGGATTTGATCATTGGCTAAAATCTGAGAGTACAGGCTACTGCATCTTAAAAGGTTGACCTCCCCTGGTGGCAGCAGGAGTTGTTCCCTACTCAGAACTGTCAACACCTGGAAATTATCCCAGACTGTGCATATGCTCTTTCAGTTTCCCCTTGAAAGAGGGCACATTTGTGGAAGCCTTTCTTTATTATGGAACACAAAGGAACCACATGTGTTTATGTTGGCAGCACAACTGAACACAATGAGGGCTTAGCTTGGGAATTTAGGTAATGCTTTATCAACACTGGAATAATGCAATATATAATGATGGAGAAATAAAGAATGTTGTGATCTCACCCATGTTTCCCCCTATTTCTCCTGTATTCTTCCTTGAGGGTCATCAGGATATTGATTCATTGTCCAGGGAAGGATAATACAGGATAAGTTGGAGCTGTCCTTGAGCAAAAGCAAGTTGAAGACAACAGTCAACCTCCAGATATAGTTGAAGATTTATTCTGAAAAGTCTCTCCAGCCTTGCTGTTTTACTCCTACACCATTCTCACTACATGCCAGGCTTTGATAGATGTTCAATAAGTTGTTTTCTAATAAATGAATGAATGAATAAATAAATAATTGACTTTGAGAAATAAAAAGTTTGGTTTGACTTTTCAAGAAAAAGAATTATCAATATCTTGAGGTTAAAAAGGTTCTACAACACTGCCGTAGACTACTGTTAATAACATTCACACTTTTCCCCCATCACATATAGTCGAATACATTTCCCTATTCTATTGGTGTTGGGCTCAGCAATGTGACTTATTTGGCTAAGAAGATATTAGGAGATGGTTAACATGTGCTTTCATATCTCTGTGTCACCATGAGAGGAGTTTTCCTTAGATAGTTGCTACCTTTTCAGCCTGAACTGAATAATGAGACATACTGAACAGAATAGAGCCCAGTCCATAAAGGCAGACTTGCCTAGGCCCACAGCTTGAAGCAGGGTAGCCTATTAGAAGTCAGTCTAGGACATCCAAGATCAGCCAAGTGACAGACACATAAGTAATGTTGTTTGTTATGTGGCAATAACTGACCCATATAACCATTGAGCATGAAGAATTCTCAAAAGGAGAGCTTGATGCTAAAGCTCTAGGGCCATGCATAGGGTCCTCGTAAAAACTAAATGGGGTTAAAACCTTTGTGTCAAGAGTTTATAAGCAGAGGAAACCCTTTTTCTATTAATCTAACTGTCCATTATCTTTTAAGAGTGTATTATGTACTAGATACTCTGCCAGGTATACAAATACAACCTGGGAGTAAAAACTAAAATTTCACTGTTGAATTTGAAGGACTATTACTCTGCTTTCATACAAAGACCTTGGATCATGGTTATTCTGAACATATGCAGTTCCTGCCTGAATTCTCTTCATTAAAGGACATATGAGCCCCTTGACATTTTCCACTGCTATCTTTTTATGGAGGAGGTAGAAAGAAACTCTTTTCTTCTCTTTATTTAAAAAACCACTTGGGCTTTTCACCAAGGTGGCACCAAAAGCAAAGAACGAAGCTCCTGCCCTTCCTCAAACTGAAGCCAAAGCTAAGGCCTTGAAGGCCAAGAAGGCAGTGTTGAAATGCATACACAGCTGCAAAAGGAGGAGTATCTGCATGTTGTCAACTACCTTTTGGCACCTCAAGACGTTGTGGCTCTGGAGGCACCCCAATATCCTAAGAAGAGCACCCCCAGGAGAAACAAGCTTGCCCACTATGCCACTATGCCTTCATCAAGCTCCTTCTGACCACCAACTCAGCCATGGATTAGATAGAAGACAACACACTTGTATTCATTGCGGATGTCAAGCCCAGCAAGCCCCAGATCAAACAGGTTGTACAGAAGTTCTATGCTGTTGATGTAGCCAACATCAGTACCCTAATCAGACTTGATGGAGAAAAGAAAGCATATGTTTGACTGGCTCCTGATTATGATGTTTTGGATGAAGCCAACAAAATTGGGAAAATGTAAGCTGAGTCTAGCTGTTAAATCTAAATATACATTTTTCAACATAAAAAAGGTACATGACTTATGTATCAGTTTGGACACTTTTTGCTATGAAAGATGGAAACCCAACTTGAAGTGGGTTAAGTGTGAAAACTACTAAATGGCACATCTAATTGAGAATTCCAGCGGACTGGCATCACGAAAAGATCCAGTGGTTCAAGTTTTATTATCAGGGCTCATCTTCTTCCCTATCCCTTCATGCTATTGTCTTCTATAATGGCTACATTTCAAAAGTCCTTCAATGAAAAGATTGCAGGCAAAAACTCTAGGTCTTTACTCTTTAAGGTTCAAATTCTCTTTATTTGTAGTTCTCACCAAGTACAGGGATTAGCTTTGAATGGGACTCAAACTGAAGCTTAGCTTTTTTTGAGCCACATGTCTATCATTGTGGTTGAAGGGATGAAATGTTCTGATTGTCCAAGGATGAGTAATGTAGCATGATTGTGTCTCCCTTTCTCAAAAACCTGAGCAAAGGAAGAAGAGAAAAAATAGAGGTAATGTTACCAGAAATAAAGTGAATGAAAACTGTATGGATAAAAAGAAAATAAAATACATATAAGAAGATTACTTTTTAGAGTAAATATACAGGAAATTAATTTTTTACTTTCTTTGCAAAAGAACGAAGTGGCCCCTACCTCACACCATATGCAAAAATTAGTTCAAAATAGACCAAAGACCTAAATGCAAGAGTTTAAATTATAACACTTTTAGAAGAAAACCTAGGGGCAAATCTTTGTGATGTTGAATTTGGCAATGGAATCTTAGATGTACACCAAAAGCAGAAATATACTTCATCAAAATTAAAAATTTTTATACTTCAAAAGATATTATCAAGAAAATGAAAAGGCAGTCCACAGAATAAGAGAATGTTTCCTAAGCACATGTCCAATAAAGAACTTAGATCTAGAATATGTAAAGAATATTTACAACTCTACAATAAAAAGACAAACCAATTTAAAAGTGCACAAATGATCTAAATAGACATTTATCCAAAAAATTATACAAATGGCCAATAAGCATATGAAAAGAAGCTCAATGTCATTAGTCACAAGAGAATTGGAAATCAAAGACATAATTTATTTATTATTTTGATTCTAAGGATTGAACCAAGGGCCTTGTGCATGCTAAACACATGTTTTGTCACTAACCTACACTTGTCACAACTTGATGCAATTTCATACCCACTAGCATGAGTATAACCAAAAAGTCAGATAATAGCAATGTTGATAATAGAAAAATCAGAATTATTACACACTACTGATGGAAATGTAAAATGGTAAAACCACTTTGGAAAACAATCTGTCAGTTCCTCAGAAATTTACCATTTAACCAAGATGTTCTACTTTTAGGTATACACACAAGAGAAATGAAAAATTCATGTAAAAACTTACACACGAATGTTCATGAATGTTCATAGCAGCATTATTCATAATAAAAAAATCCAAGTGTCTATCATCCAATAAATGGTTAAACAAAAAAGTGGCACATTGTACAACAGAATATTATTCAACCATAAAAATAGTAAAGTATTAATATACACTATAACATGGATGAAACTTGAAGACATTATACTAAAAAAATGAAACCTGTTACAAAAGAACACATATTATGTGATTCAATGTGTACAAAATGGCTAGAGAAGGTAAATTTATAGAGTCAGGAAGTAGTTGGTGGTTGCCTGAGGCAGAAGGGCACGTGGAGATTGGGAGGAAATAGTTAAGAGGCATAGGATTTCTTTCTGGGGTGATAAAAATGCTTTGAAATATTTTGTTGTGATGGCTGCACAACTATGAATGTACTAAAAATCTATTGAATTGTACACTTTAAAGGAATGAGTTGTATGTCATATGAGTTTTATCTCAATAAAGCTGTTAGAAAAAGAGTTAATATCTACCAACATTGAATAGTATAATTTCCACAATAAACTTAATGGTCTATGGCCACAACCATTAATTCCAATGAGAATAAGAGTTATGTATTTAAAAAGTAGTTGATTTGATATATTTCACTGCGAAAAGTTGAGTTTCTCCATCTAATTCTCCCTCCCCATTTTCTTACTAAATCATGTTTTTCTCTATCTTGGAGACTTCTTATTGTATGAAAAATAACAAATATTGATTTAATGCATAATCAGTTGACAAATGAATGGACTGACTTGGGAAATATTTTCTAGCTTTCACATACATATTCTGTTAGTAAATTCAGATTATATAGACATATTTGATATATTTATTAATAAAAATGTTTGAAATAATATGTATTAGATCAATAACTTTTACAGACATGTATAATTAATATTTTCTATTTAAATTTCTTAATAAAAATAGATATCCCTGGCATTCTGAGGAGTGCATTAATTTGTAACACATGATTGCACAAAACGAAGGCAAATTTTATTTTAAGTCTTCATTAATGGACTGAAAGAAAGAATAAAGAGCAGGCTCATTAAATTCTCCACTGATACCCACTTAGAAAGTTTCTCACACTAGGAAGGCCAGTAAAGTTACATAAATAGATTTAGAGAGAGTGGGTTGATGTGAACAAGAATGAAACTATGGGGATTATACTCTGTTCAATGACAGAATAATAGATTTGGAAGAGATAAAATACTGACAATAATATATTTGTAAAGTAGTGTGGCTAAAAAGAACTAGATATTCAGGGTAAATATAGAAATATATTCAATATGATGTGGTCATCAGACCTCAACATACCTATTCATTTTTATGTTCTAACTAGTTATACATGATAGTAGAAAGTATTTTGACATATAATACACATATGGAATATACCTTCTTATTCTTCTGGTTATACATAATGTAGAATTACATTAGTTGTGTAATCATATATGCATATTGGATAGTAATGGCTTGAAGGAGCCCCAATTAGGAAGGGCTATTGCGGCTAGCTGGAAGCCATAAGTTCCACCTGATAATAAGTGTGTATGTGACGCACCTGTAAATGCACGTGAGGCACCCGCAAAGCTAAAGGTATATAACCGGGTGAAAGCGGTCGGAGTTAGGAGAACGGAGAACGAATTCATTCAGTCAGTCGTGCAGTCGCTCGGTCAGTCAGAAGAAGAGTTCGGGTCGGAGAATCAGAGCGGCCAGAACGTAGGCAGAGCGGTTACAGAAGAGAAACCAGGTAGAAGAAGTAATTGCTGGTCAGAGTTAGGCCGAGGCTCCTGAGGAAGAAAGAAGAAAGAAGAAAGAAGAAGAAGAAAGAAGCTCTAAAAAATAATCTTTCTCTAAGCTATCTCTCTCTAATATTTCTCTCTAAGCTCTTTCTAAGAAGAAGAAAAATCTTTCTTTCTCTCTCTAAGCTCTCTCTAAGAAAGTAGAAGTAAAAGTAGTAATAGCTTTACTCTGCCTCCGAGTTTTCCTCCCGCGGCGCTGTGGCTAGCCATGACAGGCAGCTTACAATGGCTGATTCATTCTACTATCTTTCCTACCCCCATTCCCTCTCTCTTCCCTCCATTCCCCTTTGTCTAATCCAAAGTACTTTTATTCTTTCCTACCCCTCCCCTTATTGTGAATTAGCATCTGCATATCAGAGAAAACATTCAGCCTTTGGTATTTTTGGAATTGGACCAAATCGCCCCAAACAGACCAAGATGCTCCAATAATAGAATCCATTGATACCACAGGGGAAGAAATGTCAGAGAAGGAGTTTAGAATGTACATAGTTAAACTAATCTGAGAAGTAAAGGATGATATAAGGAGTGAAATCAGAGATAAAATTCAAGAGGTGAAAGATCACTTTAATAAAGAGATATGGATTCTGAAAAGAAATCAAACAGAAATACTCAAAATGAAGGAATCAGTAAACCAGTTAAAATCAATGGAAAGCATCACCAACAGACTAGACCACTTGGAAGACAGAGTTTCAGGCTACGAAGACAAAATATATAATCTTGAAAATAAAGTTGACCATGGAGAGAAGATGTTAAGAGACTATGAACAGAACTTCCAAGAAATATGAGAGAACACGAAAAAACCAAATTTAAGATTTATTGGGATAGATGAAGGCACCAAGATATAAACCAAAGGAATGCATAATTTTTAATGAGATAATATCATAAAATTTCCCAAACCTAAAGAATGAAATGGAAAATCAAATACAGGAGGTTTACAGGACCTCAAATGTACAAAATTACAAAAGAACCACACCAAGTCACATTATATTCACATACAGAATAAGGATAGAATTTTTTAATAAATTAATTTATTTTAATTAGGTATATATGACAGCAGAATGCATTTCTAATGCACTGTACACAATTGCAGCACAACTTTACATTTCTATGGGTTGTACATGATGTAGCATCATACCATATGTGCAGTCATACATCATACATGTACCTAGGGTAATGATGTTCATCTCATTCCACCATCTTTCCTGCCCCCATGCTCCTTCCCTACCCTCCCTACCCTTTGCCCAATGTTCCCCCATTTTTCTAATGCCTCCCCCATCCCCATTGTGGATCAGCATCCACTTATCAGAGAGAGAACATTTGGCCTTTGGTGTTTTGGGATTGGCTTACATCAGTTAGCATGATAAAGAATAAGGATAGAATTTTAACTCAGTCTGTACTCAAAGGACTTAAAAACAGCACACTACAGGGACACAGCCACATCAATGTTTATAGCAGCACAATTCACAATAGCTAAATGTGGAACCAACCTAGATGTCCTTCAGTAGATGAATGGATAGGGAAACTTTGGTATGTATACACAATGGAACATTACTCAGCATTAAAAGAGAATAAAATCGCCCGGGCGCGGTGGCACACGCCTGTAATCCCAGCACTTTGGGAGGCTGAGGCAGGAGGATCGCTAGTTCGAAGCCAGCCTCAGCAATGGCGAGGCACTTAGCAACTCAGTGAGACCCTGTCTCTAAATAAATAAAAATACAAAAAAGGGCTGGGAATGTGGCCCAGTGGTCGAGTGCCCCTGAGTTCAATCCCTGGTACCACAGAAAGAAAAAAAAAAAAAAAAAAGAGAATAAAATCATGGCATTTGCAGGTAAATGGATGGAGTTGGAGAAAATAATGCTTAGTGAAGTAAGCCAATCCCAAAAACACAAAGGCCAAATGTTTTCTTTGATATGAGGATGCTGGCTCATAATGGAGATGGGGGGAGCATGGGAGGAATGGAGGAACTTTAGATAGATCAAAGAGGAGGGAAGGGAGGAGAGGGGTCAAGAGAGTAGGAATGACTGGTGGAATGAGTTAGACATCATTACCCTAAGCACATGTATGAAGACATGAATGATATGAAAATACTTTGTGTGCAACCAGTGACTTGAAAAATTGTGCTCTATATGTGTAATATGAAATGAATTGCATTCTGCCATCATGTATAACAAATTAGAATAAGTAAATAATTTAATTAAAAAAGGCTGCCAGAGAAAATGTCATATTATGTTTAGGGGGAAACCAATTCAGATCTCAGCTGATTTCCCAACCCAGATCCTCAAAGCTAGGAGGTCTTGGAATAATACATACCAAGCTCTGAAAGAAAATGGATGCCAACTATAGAATACTATACTCAGCAAAATTAAGCTTCAGATTGTAAGGTGAAATAAATACCTTCCATGATCAACAAAAGTTAAAAGAATTTACAACTATAAAACCTGCACTACAGAGCATTTTCAGCAAAATATTCAATGAAGATGAAATGAAAAAAAAAGTGAAAAGCAGCAAAGGGAGAAGGTACACTAAAGGAATGGTCAATCAAAGGAGAAAATAATTAAAATTAAAAACCAACAGACCTGTTTAAATGAAAAAAGTGAAATGCATCATCAAAAGCATACTTGGGATCTGAAAGCAGATAGTTTGAATCACATCTGGGTTCTACCATTTATTTGTACAAATTAATTTACTTTCCTACACTTCATTTTTCTTATGCATAAAATATATACAATACTTTTTTTCTCACAGAAATAAAGAATATAGTCTTTGCTGGAGAGTGTGAAGCCTATGGATTAAAGTCCAAATCATTTGCATGGCACACAGAGCTTTTCCATTTTCAACCCCTATTCCCTTCTGGCTGTTTATACCTAGGTATTTTCATTTTTGCACTCAACTTTTTGGTTAACATGAGATTTTACTTCTCTTGGAATTACAAATCTTTACAAAAACTAATCTTTGTTTCTAAAATTGGAGAAAAGAAACTTTCTTCTTAAGAATGTGAAGGGTCTATGATTTCTACTCTACTAGCGACCTGACAAATTAGTGTGGATTTCATGATCATAGTCAAAATCCCTTGATTAAAGATAAAGATCTCCATTACTCATTGAACAACAGCATGCATGAATTTTATGTTTGTGTCAAGTTTCTTGCTCCCGAAGTCCCACAAAGGCAACACAGTGTATCCTAGGTAGATGCTGCAAACATGCTCAGTTACAGCTAAGGAACCCTAGTCTTATGAAAGAAGATATTATATAATGGGCTACAAACAAACCAGCCTGAACTTTGCCACAGATGGAGACATTATGTTTATTATATTGAACAGCAAACAAACCTGCCACCTATTCTGGAGAAGAATAGTATATCTAGTTTCCCAGGCTATAAAGACATTGTTGCCCGTATCATAAACCCATCTCAACAGCTTGTCTTTATTTAAAAAGTTGATATTTTTTCCATTAATTTTGATTTTTAAAAATATTACATTAAATGTTTATTTTCATGACTGAATGTTTTGCCATCCCTTTGAATTTTGTGCCTGAAACAAGTAGGCCTTTCATACCTCACCACAATCCTGTTCATGTGCAAAAATACAACAAAACAAAAAATACATAGTGACATATATATTTGTGTACAATATTTTATATCTCTTTCCCTATAGCAATATTGATATATGTATTCTTTTTCTTTGTTTACACTAAAAGAATTTGTTATATAAGCTGTCTGTACCTTACTTTTCTGCTTAATAATATATTTTCTCCAATTTCCCATAAACATACAAATCATTTATCAAATTCATTTAAAAATATTATTATTGTAATCATGCATATTTATGGGGTTTAGTGTGATAATTTGATATATGCATACAGATATACTGATCAAATCATGATAAAGCATTTCCATATCCTTAAATATTTTTAAAAAATTTTGTTAACATATTATAATTGTACATATTTATGGGGTACAGTATGCTATTTCAATACATGTATAAAATATATGTACTTATCAAATCAGGATAATTAACATTTTAATCTCATCATTACATTATGTTTAAAGACTTTGAGTTCCTCTTTTCTAGTTATTCATAAAATATTTTAGAGGTCCACAACTTTCCAAAGGATTGATGCATTGTACTTTTATTGATAGATTTTGAAGTGTTCCACTTCTTTGTAATTAAAAGCAATGATGTTTTAAACATCCTTTTACCAACCATGGTGAAGTGGAAGTATAGAACAAATTATAAGTATTAAAATTGCTGGATTAAAGAGTTTGCACAATTCCACATTTAGTAGATATTATCAAGTTGCTTTCAAAAACTCTTCATGCATCCACTAATAAGGTATGAAAGTGCATATTTCTCCACACTCTGAAAAATACTGGGTATCAACAAATCTATAACATTTTTGCTGACAATGCATGAAAGATATTATCCTTTGATTTGCATTTTTTAAATTACAGTGGAATATTGGTTATTTAGAACTTATTTTCTCATTATTTTATATCCCTTTTCCATTTTTATATTGATTGTGATGTTTTTTCTTATTAATTGGAATGGACTTTTTGCAATTAATGCCATAATATAATGATGCATATGTTTTCCTACAGCTTGCTATTTTTTTTTATTTTATCTTTCATTTATTTTTGAAAAATTTCCCATGTGTAACCTTGTGGGTTTTTTTAGTTAGCAATTTAATAATATTTTATGGAGTCAAGTTTTGTATCTTTTCCAGATTTAATAACAAGTTTTTAAATGAAAAATAATATGTTATTTTTGCCCTCAAGCATTCAATTTTAAAATCCAATTAAATAAAACAGGTTATAAAGTAAAAAGTTGAAATAATACTAACCTTCCCACTTCTTCCCATTATTATCAGATATAACTATTAGCTGTTCTCTATAAATTGGGAATAATCATATACTTATACAGCAGTAGATATATGTGTACCATATGTATCATACACATGCATGCAAAACTATGTAACACATAATATATTACTATTATATGTAGTATATTATATAATGACCAGTAACTTATATAAAGTTTCTTTATGCAAACTGTTCCTTTTTCTGAAAATGGGAGAAAAGAAACCATCTTGTTTAATACTGAGGGGTCTGTGATATTTACCTTATTAGCAATCTGACAAGTTAGTGGCCATTTTAGCTGCTCAATTCTTATTTTCTTCAGAAAATTATTGCACATTTTGACCAATGGTTTCCTCATCTTTGGTGCTGTCTGAAGTTTCTCCCAATTCTGTGATCTGACATCTTTTCTTCCTGTATCTTACCTTACACAAACCCAACTCTATTCACTTGGCTTCTAATATTCCCTGTTGTTTTGCTTACAAAATCAACAGAGGTTCTAGGAAAACTCATTATTTTTGAATGAGCATGAGTTATGACTGTCTCAAAACATTTAAAATCCAATTGTCATTGTGAGAACTTCTTTTTTTATTCAACGTTGTTGTATATATAACAATAGCATGCATTACAATTCATAGTACATACAGCACCTTTTTACATAACACTGTTTGTATACAAAGTATATTCATACTATTCATGTCTTCAATCATGCATTTAGAATAATGATATCCACCTCATTCTACCATCTTCTTTTTTTGCCCCTTTATACCCCCTTGCTCCCTCCTTTCCCCTCCCTCCCCATTGACCTTTCTAGTGTTCCTCTAATCCTCCTATGTTCTCCGACCCAACCCCACTGTGAATCAGCCTACTTATATCAGAGAAAACATTCAGCATTTGGATTTTTGAGATTGGCTAACTTTACTTAGCATTACATTCTCCAACTTCATCCATTTACCAAACTACAGAACACTAAAGAAAGAAATTATAGAAGACCTTAGAAGATGGAAAGACCTACCTTGTTCTTGGATAGGCAGAATTAATATTGTCAAAATGACCATACTACCAAAAGCACTATACAGATTTAATGCATTTCCAATCAAAATCCCAATGACATTCCTCAAAGAAATAGAAAAAGCAGTCATGAAATTCATCTGGAAAAATAAGAGATCCAGAATAGCTAAAGCAATCCTTAGCAAGAAAAGTGAAGCAGGTGAGAATTTCTTTAATCAAAGACATCTCAAGAAATCAGGGTGGTTTGCCTCCCTATAGGACACTATTTACATCCCAGTGGCTTTTCTTTCAAGGGAGTATCAGAACTATAGAACCCTTTCCAAAATTTCCACTTAAGTACCGGTGGTCTGAAATCTAATGTGCTTTCCTTTGCATTTCGTCACTACTCTATTAGTCCATGACTTGCAACTCTTTTATACATTTTTACTTTTTTGTTGTTAATATTACCTTAGATTGGCAAATCATAATTCTACATATTTATAGTGTACAATGCATGTTTTGATATGTACACAATGTAGAATGATTTAATGAAGATAATTGACGTATCTACAGCCTCTCTTATCTATTGTTTTTTTTTTGTGTGTGATATTCAGAATTTACTATCTTAGTTATTTTGAAATATATATCATTTTTATTATAGCTGTGCTGCTGTGCAATACCTCAAAATCTATCCTCACTATCTATCTGAATTTTTGTACCCTTTAATTAACTTTTATTCTCTTTCTTCAACTCCTCACTAGACTCTGGTAACCACCATTCTACCCTTTACTTCTGTGAGTTCAACTTTTTCATTTTCCACACTTAAATGAGAGTACATAGTATTTGTATTTCTAGTCTTGCTTTATTTTGCTTATTTCCTCCAGATTCATCCATATTGTTTCAAATGACGGGATTCCCCCCTTTTAAAGGTTGAATAGCATTCCATCATGTATATGTACCACATTTACTTTATCCATTCATCCATTGATGAACACTGGTTTGTTCCACACTTTGGCTATTGTGAATAATGCTGAAATGAAGATGGAAATGCAGATACCTCCTCAGAATCTGTCCTGATTTAATTTCCTTTGGCTATATACTCAGAAATGAGATTATTGGATCATAGATATTTCTATTTTTAACTTTTTGAGGAATGTCCACACTGTTTTCCATAATGGCTGAACTAATTTACATTCCCACCAAGAGGGTGTAAATTTTCCTTTCTCTCCACATCATCAGCAAAACTCAGCTTTCATCTTTTTTATAAAAGCCATTCTAACAAGTGTGCATAGTGATGCTGTATATTTTTCATGTATTTTTTGACCATTTGTTTATCTTCTTTTGAGAAATGACCATTCATGGCCTTTGTCCATTTTTTAATTGGGTTGTATTCTTGCTATTGGCTTTTTAATTCCTTATATGTTTTGTATATTAACCCCTTACAAGAAGTGTAGTTTGTAAAATTTTCTCTCATTCTGTGGATAGTCTCTCCACTTTGTTTCTTTGTGTGTGGAAAACGTTATATTTTGATGTAATCCCATTTGTCCACTTTTGCATGTGTTGGATGTGCTTTAGGAATAACGTTGAAAAAATTATTGCTTAATGTCATGGAGATTTTTCCATATGCAACTCTTATTTTGTCAGCTTCCTGAACTTCTGCACCTATGGAATGGTGTGAACAGACAAAAATATACAATTCCTGTACATTTCTTTACTTTTCACTGGGTGGATATGTAGAATATAGGTAATTTGGATTTCCGTTTAATTAAAAAAATCTATTGTTAGTCTATTTTGAGATGACCAATATTCATCTAGAAATATATTTAGAATTCATAGGAATGTGGCTCTGGTTCCAGTGTTCCCAAAGCCATTAAGATTCTGAGGACAGTTTGTAATGACAAACTTAGTCCTCTACACCTTAGTGATAATGTAAATTATTACAGTAATGCAGTGGAGCAAGGAGATGGGGAGGGTGGATGTAGTCTGAAATGGAATGTGTGAAACTGGTATGTGAAAAACAAATCATTCCTTCCTTCCCTCCTCAATCCCACATAGATTTACAGAGATCTAAAATATGTGAACAGGAGAATTATAAGTAGTCTGATAAATCTATACTCCATTGTGTAAAAACACAATTGATTTGGGAGAAAATTTTAAATATGTATAATTTGGCCAGCCTCATATATAACTATTCACTTAATTGCAGGTTGAATGACACACTTTGCCAAGTGAATATTAAAGAATGTTTAATTCATTTATTTTATTACCTGTGTATCTCCAGAGGGAATAGGGCAATGAGAGCAGAAACAGCTAATTAAATGTCTTGGTGAACTGGCAAGTAGCTGAAACTTGTTTACAAGCTTGGTATGCTGCATAGTTAGATTGCAGTTTGGGAGAATAAAATTTCCAATGCTTAAGATTCTAATTTTTCACCATGGTGTCAAACCTATAGATATAGATCACTGGTGGGAAATAAACAAGGCTTAGTTTCTGGAGAAATACATATTTCTGCCTAGTTTCTATTCAGTAGATTTTTACATAACTGTCTCAATCTTTACTGTTGGCAATCTAATTATAAAGTCAAATGATTTATTTATAAAGAGATTTAGCCCATTGCTACAATTTCCATGTGAACTTCTAAAAAGGGAGCTGTTTAGTGTTGGGAACTGTTAACATTTAGATCTGAAGTGTCCACAAAAGCTCCAATATTGAAGGCTTGGTCCCCAGTGCCGCAACGTTCAGAGGTTCAGCATCTGGAAGGTGATTGTATTGTAAAGGTTCTAACCTCATCAGTGGGTTAATCCATTGTCTGATTTATAGCTTAATGGGGTTTCTGGAGGTGACAAAAACTGTAGGAGGTAGTGCTTATTTGGAGGCAGTTTGTCACTGGGGGCATCCTCTTAAAGAGTATATTTTGTCCTTGGCTCCATCCTCTCCCTTTCTTCTCCTGGCTCTTATGAGGTGAGCAGCTTTGCTCTACCACATACTCCTCACTATGATGCTCTGCCTCACCTTAGACCCAGAAATAACAGAGCCAAATGACAATGGACTGAAACCTCTAAAATCATGAACCAAAATAAATGTTTCCTTCTTTAAGTTGATTTTGTTACAGTGATGGAAACTTAATGCACACAGTAACCCTGTCCTAGGACCCAACAATTCTATATTCCTAGGTTTATACATAAGAGGAATGAGAACTTATGTCCATCATAAAAGGGTGGCCATGGAAATTTATAGCAGCTCCATTCATCAGGATCCCAATTTGGAACAGTCCAAATGTCCATCAGTAGTGGTATTTAAAAGAATTTGTGCCGTATTCATTCAACAGAACACTCTACAATGATGAAAAAGACCTGCTGATATATGTAGCAGCAGTAATAACTCTCCCACATACGATGGTGAATGAAGGAAGCAAAATGCAAAGGGAGCCTGCTTATACATGGTGTTCAAGAAGAAGTAAAAAAAAACCAATGATGTTGGAAGTCAGAATGATAGTCATGGCTATGAAGTGGGTGTGGGAGTGGGAAGTACAACAGGAGAAGGCCTCCTGGGGTAATGGAAATATTCTGGATCTTGATCTGGGTGGCTGGTTACACAGGTTTACATGTTTGTACACCTTAAACAGTTCATTTTCATGCACTTTGCACAGTTTACTGTATATGTGTTACACTGTGGTAAAAAGCAATAAATAACAATAAATAAATAAGCACATAAATTAAGTTTATCACTACCTTCTATAGAGATAGATTTTTTTTTTTTTTTTTTTTTTTTTTTTTTTGGTACTGGGGATTGAACTCAGGGGCGCTTGACCACTGGGCCACATCCCCAGCGCTTTTTTGTATTTTATTAGAGACAGGGTCTCACTGAGTTGCTAAGTGCCTTCCTATTGCTGAGGCTGGCTTTGAACTCGGGATCCTCCTGCCTCAGCCTCCCAAGTGCTGGGATTACAGGCGTGCACCACCACACCCAGTGTCAATGGATCTTTTATTTTATTTATTTATTTATATGTGGCTTAGAGATAGATTGTTGTTGTGTACTGACTCTCACAGAGTTTGCATAGGAAGGAAATGATGCTGTGGGCAAGATGTTCATCTGTAGTTGTTAGCAGAGGCAATTGCACTCAAGATCCCAGCCTTCCCCCCCCCCCTTTTTAAATGTATATTCTGTATCCTCTTTGGATTTCTTGATCATTTGGGAGGCTATAGCATATAGAAAGGGATGTTACCATGGGAAGGAGTACGAGAGGGGACAGGAAAAAAAATGAGTTTCATAAGCTTAGGTCCTGAGGGGACTCAGACTCAGCACAGATGAAAAATAAATTGTACTCAGACAAAACTAGGCTTCCTGCCAAGCAGAGTAGATAAAGATTTGCCAGATAAGAGAGTGAATGAGATTTGGAGGAAAAGCAAAGAGTGAGGAGACATGAGTCCTTGAGAAAGGGGCTTTGTCTTTTCTATAGAACTTCCTGGAAGGGCCAAGGGCTCCAACGGTATCTGTGCCTTGCTTCCACACCTCTTTTTCTGGATACCTTGTCAAGTCCATATTTTCCTTTTCTTGTTGATTATGAGTGTTCCCAAACAATCAAGGTTGTATTTGTATGTTCTGTTTTACTTTCTCTGAGTCTATTGGGCCAGAAAACATAAGTTTATGTATTTAAATAGTGTCATAAATGAACAAAGTGATGTCTGTATTCATACCCACAGTCTCCTTATGAAATTTAATTTTCAAAAATTTGATGTAAAACTGTTTCTACTAGGGATTCAAGTTCCAAGGATTTTTCTGGCATGAGTTTTCCTTTAAATTTCATGGTTTATTGGTTATTTTTTTAACCTCAAAAATACATTTTTCTTTCAATGAAAAAGTTGGTTAAAAATACACATTGGGAAAATAGAAAAATATTCACCAATAGCAGATATTTTAGTGCTGAAAAGTAAAACCACTTTTTTGGCCTGCCTATCTGGGACAGTTGGGAGAGTGATTTATTCATATCTGCTATGATAAATGTTCTCTGTGTTCCATTTGTGCTGGGAGAGACTCAACTGCTTGTTTACAGCATTTTTTTCTTTTGATTTTGGCACCATAAACAGCCATAACTAGAGACATGGGTCTTTCCTGAAAGACTGATTTGAAAGCCCAACATTTTATTGATTACTGTGCCTGAACAGCTTTAGACTTCAGAATATGTAGTGGGCCAGCAAACACATGGCAATTAACCTTACATGTGGGGATTTTCTGATGGACAAATTAATGCTGAATTATATGTTGACCCCAAAATTATCATTTTCTTTGTCATATTTAACATTTTTAGCCTTCTATTTCTCATTTCATTGAGAGAATAGCAGTGTCATAGTAACCCAAAGCTTTATATTTGTCTTTTTTTCTGAAATACAACATTATTAAATTACATATACAAATCAAATTCTCTTGTGGCTCTCAGGCACAGATATATTTCTCTGAATGTGGTCCAAATTGAGAGCATCATGGAACTTTTGAAATCCACCATGCATTTCAGATTTGATACTTCACACCTCATCAAAAGGTTGTCAGCAAGTCAGGAGACACAGAAATTTAGAGACAGAATGAAACATTTCTGAGTCCCTGTCAGACTTGTCAAGTCTTTGTTTCCCAGACTTTGTAGAATGAAAAGCTTAGCAGTAAGAGTGGGGGAGAAATCTCTGTATTTAAAAGATATAGCAGTGTTTTCTAGTATTACAGTTAATAGCCTGGTTGTGGTTATATTGTTCAAAGTGTCTCTATTTGTACATCACAATATGTAAGTCTGTAAAACCAAAAGCAGCATGCTGGCATTGTCATTTTCCTTCTCCACAAAGAGTATTGGATAGTAGATGGAAATTTGTAACCTACTGAATAAACTTGGGGTTTATATTTTTGACTTTTACCATTCTACACTGTCCCTTAATATGCATTGTTTTGTAGATGTGACATGTTACAACTTAATGCCAAGAATGGTGGAAACCTTCTGTAGCATTGTTTCTCACCATCTTCTGGAATGGCATTAGCAGGAGGCACAGTCATATTTGTAATTTTTTAAATTGCTGATGTTTTAGAAAGGAAACTTCACCTGTTCATTTGGACACTCTATACCTAACCTACTAGTATCATCATAATTTTGCTTTTGTTGGTGTTTTTTATATTTATATATTTTATTGATATTTATATTTTATATTTATATATTTTTGTTATTATATTTTATATTTATATTTAATATTGTTTCTAATTCACAGGCTTGAAGCCAAAGTGACTTGCCCTTCCTCTTGCTTACTGAGTTTTTCCAGCATTTGCCATGGCCCAAACCATAAAAAAGCAATTCCAGAACTGGGGATGTAGCTCAGTGATACAGCTTGCCAGCATGTGCACTCCCTTGGGTTCAACCTCTGTCACCAAAGAAAAAAAAAAAGAGAAAAGACAAAAGGAAAACAATTGCACAAGAAGGCTTGGGTCTGACTGAAGAAAATCCTATAATCCCATTTCAATAAAGCTTCATTTGTTCCCATTGGAGATGGTGGATGCTAATTTTCCATCACCCTCCCATAGCACTGCTCTTGAGTTGGTGAGTGCCAGTAGAAGTGCCTTTTGGTACCAGAACCATGAGGGCCTCCTGCAGGTTCACATTGCAACTTCCCTGCTGCTTCCAGAAATTTCCTTGGTACTTCTTTATGATTCTTGTAATAGGAAAAGAAATGAAGATTTTATGGGATTCCCATTTTCTATTTCCTATTTAGGATAGGATCACGTATTGAAAAGAACATGGCCTTTGAAAGTTGGGCAGGTCCAGTTTTAAGTCATGGCTCTGCTCTGTGACCTTGGATAAGTCAACTGAATATCAATCATTTCCTCTGAAAAAATACAACAAAACAATACCTATGTATATCAGAGATTTCTCCTCTGGGAAAAAAAAAAACACACAAAAGAAACAGCACAATGCTGCTGTAATGAATAAAATTACTATAGCATGAAAAGTGATAAGGAATATCATCATAGTAGATGCTCAATTAATGCTAATTCAATGCTTTGCTTTTCTTCACACAAGCTTTGTTTCTTTCACTCTCATTATACCAATTTAACAAATATTAGTTGAGGACATATTATATGGGATTTGCTTTGTGAAAAAATCATGCAAATATGAATGACACAGGCCAGTCCCTCAGGAAACAATATTCTAGATTGTTGTTCCTCAATTTTGGCTATACCTTGGAATCACCAAAGAAGTTATAAAGAATGCCAGTGTTTGGGCCATGCCAATATTAGTTACACCAAAATCTCTGGAGGTGGCACCCCAGGATTAGCATTTTTCTAAAGCACTATAGGTAATTCTAATGTACATCCAAGTTAAGAATCTTATAGAGGATGCAGAACCTAGAGTTATAACTAGTTCTAACTCTAGTTGCTTTAGAGTATTTCAGGCTAAGGAGATTGACAGGTTAAATCATGAATCATCTGGTATTTCAACTTGAGGAACCTGGATTTTACCTTAAAGATGATTAAAAAACCAGTGAATGGAGCTGGGTGTAGTGGCACAGCCTGTAATCCAGTGGCTTAGGAGGCTGAGGCAAGAGGATCACAAATTCAAAGCCAGCCTCAACAATCGAGACCCTGTCTCAAAATAAAAAAGAAAAAGGGCTGGGGATGTGGCTCAGTGGTTAAGTACCTTTGGGGTTCAATCCCTGGTACCAAAAAAGAAAAGAAAAGAAAAGAAAGAAAATCACAAGACAAACATTCCAATTAGGTTTCTAGAATTATTTCTCTGGCATATAAGTGAAGATGTTGTAGTTTGAAGCCCCACCCCTATCCCACCAGTTGCACATGCATGCACACACACACACTGTTCAACCTTTTGCCTCATAGTTTCCTACTACAAATATGGCCAAGATATTAACTTTGTCAAAATTGCACTAAATATAGTGCTTAATCAAATGCTTAAAAACATTGAGCACGTCTTCTGTCCAGGTACTTTTCTAAGAACTTCTCATACTTCATTTCATTTAATCCTCACAAAACCTTATGAGGTTGTGTTATTATTATATCCATTTTACAGATGAAGAAACTGAGCTTCAGCATATTCAGGTTCATCAAATTCAGTATGTGGCTCCCTGACTCCAGGGCCTAATCTGCCAGCCACAACTCTAAGTGCTAAATATAATTCCTCATTTTGTTCAAGCCACTTACCTTATTAGGAAATTCAGTTAATCAACTAATTCATATGAGAAAAAGAACTTTGGAGATTAAAGTACAACATTTTACAATGTAAGTGACAACCAGGAGCTTTTCTATAGTTCACACAAATCAGCTGGATTTGATGTGATCAGGATAAAAAAAATGACCATTAACATTCTGTAGACAAATATATGTTTCTACTCTCTCAAATTCATACCTAACTCAGATGAGAAAGACTAATGATTGGGATGGCATTTTTGAAATCTTTATGGGATTATGTTGTTTTATTTAACTACCTTTTTAGCAGATAAATTGATTATTGTAATCATTTATTTTTAAAAAGTTCTGTGAAAATTTGATGAGGGTGGTGCTAATAGCAAAAGTAACTTCTGTGTTCCTCCTGACATAGTGGTTTCCAGGCATCTACTCTATCACATTTTTCTTTTAAGTTTCTACTGTCTTTTGATGTTCAGTAACAGAGAATTGTGAGATAATAACATTACTGGCATTTGATGCTTAAAAGCGTACACCACATGGCCTATTTACCTACTTCTCTGTGATTCTGTATTGTTACATTGTGCATTTTTCTAAGAGTATGAAATATTTCACAGATACTTATTTTCAAAACATTCCTGTAGTGTTTAAAATTGACAGCATATTTAAGGTGTTTTTTTTTTTATTGCACTGATCTTAGAAGAATATTTATGAAGTGACATTCGTTCTGAAGGAAGTATTAAGAACATACTACAATGAAAAAAAAAAGAATATGCCACAGTGAATCTTGCCATCATATATATCCACAAGACACTAATTTAAAAAAAAACTATAAGTAAATAGCATAAAGACCAGTAGAATAGAGAAGGGAACAAGGGAGGGAGGTGGTGAGGGCAAGGGGAAATACTAGGGACTGAAATGAACAAATTATATTCTATGCATGTATGATTAGATGAAAGTGAATGCTAATGTCATGCAAAACTAAAAAAAAATCAATAAAAAATAAAAGAATAAAAAAAATAAAATCTAAGGGAGACCAGTAGAGTAGAGAAAAGGGACTAGAAGTAGAGAAGAGGGAAGGAAATGGGGAAATACTAGGAAATGATATAGGATGCTATATTGTACACATATATGAATATAGAACAATGAATCCACTATTATGTATAATTATAATGTACCCATAAAATATGAAAAAATTAAAAATAATAAATGAATCCTATAGTTATGTACAACTAGAAAGAACCAATAAAAATTTAAAAAGGAATTATGATTTTCACATTAAATTCTGTAAGCGTGGTGTCTCTAAGCTGCATTTAAAAGATGATACCCATATGAGCAAGTGGCAAGTTCAATGCCACTGTCTATTACATTGGTTCATGGAGTGAGACTGTATACACCAGAGATCCACAAACTTTTTCTACAAAGAAGCAGAGCATAAACATTTTGGTCCTTGTGGCCTACACAGCATCTGCTGTAACTACTCACCAACTCTGTTATATTGTAAAAGCAGACATAGTCACATAAATAAGTGAGCATGATGATATTCCAATTGAATTTTATTCACAAAAATAGGAGGTGGTCCAAAATTGGCCAACAATTTTTTTTTCAATCCCTAAGCATAAAAATCATACAGGAAAGACTCTCATCTTGGCTAATTCCATTCTTCATTTGTGTGTGTACTTCAAAGCTGTCAGAGAACAATCTCTAAATAAGAAGGGTTAGGTTGTGTAAACAAACACAGCTGGGCAAATCCTACTAGTGTTATCCCAAATGACTTTAACCACATTGCCAGTTCTTGTTTACTTGGATTCAGCCTAATCTCAGAAGCTGGGAGAAAGCTGAGGTAGAAATTTAACCTAAGTGAAGTTTGTATGTGGTTTGCTGCCCAACAACAATATGCTTAAAATGTATAAAACAAGGAAAACACATGACTTCCAAGATTCTTTCTCTTCAACTTTCCAGGCTATGTTGAAGGCCATCTACTTGTCCATCACAGAAAAGGACTGATGACTATGAATGTAGCCTTTGAGGTAATCACACTCAAAACATCACTAAGTCCTGCAAGTTACTGGTTTAATGCTAATAAAATAATAATTACCTTACATTAAGTAATTACAATCTATTGATTTCCTCACAGAAACTTTATTTATGCCTCTTCAGACTTAAGACCACTGATGCTTAGTTTCCACCAAATCATACAACTAGTGAGTGATGGAATTAATATTTAGACTCATTTATTCTGAGTATAAAACCTATATTTTCTCCACTTGAAAATTCCCTCCCACATTGTGCTCTGATAGCAGTAATAGTAAATTTACCATGAACAATAGCCACATTGAGACTGAAAAAGTACCTAACAGTGCTCTAACTTCTTCATAGGTGTGAACTTAAAATTTATCCCTCCTAACAGACCTGCGAAGTACATCCACTTGCCATCCTTGTTTTTTAGACCAGGCAAGGCTCAGATAATGTACCCAAATAATCTTCAGGCAATCCCTAGAATCAGAAAGCACCACTCTCTCCAAGTACAAGATTTCTCCAAGGGAAATGCTTCCTTTATTTTTTAGCATAAAAAAAAAAAAAAAGAAAAAAGAAAAAAAGGAGGAAAAACAGCAGGCTTAGAGAAGCAGTTAAGTGCCAGCCTGGCTTTATATTCCAACTGCATTTCTCCTTTTTCTACTCACCCTTTCATGTCAGTTCATTTTGTGCTGATAAATTCCAGCCACCCTGGAGTCTTTACTAAACTCAGGAGAATTTCATATCAAAGCCACATATTTTGGAGATGCCTCACATGGACAACAGCAGAGAATAGATCTGTCTCTCTGTCAAAACATGAGATGAACCAATTATTTCTTTCTGCCTTTCCCTTTCTATTGCTGTGCTGAAAGCCTCATGACAATGGCCCCAGAGAAGGTCATGTGGCACTCCAGAATCTGGTTATTAGGACATGTGAGGCAGATGGCAGAGAAAAAAGGAGAAAGTATACAAATCACCAGCCAGGTTAAGTATCTTTAGAAAAACATGGAAGTGGTAACTTTTCAGAGTGTCTTCATAGTGGATATAGGTTTTTTCCTGTTTCTGTTGCTGTGTGATGATGACACCAAGTTCAAATCTAATCCCTGCCATGAAAGCAAGCAAATATCTTCTGTACTTTCTTCCAGATGGGGGATTGTGAAGAGATGGGAGTTACCCATTATTTCTTTCTTCTCAGATTTTCTACTGCCTACCCTTAATTTTTCACATATTTTGATGGACCTTCCATGTATGAGAGCCACAAAGCTTGGACATTACACATAAACCAATAATAAGACTTCAATGACAGTTATAGGTTAGGTATCTTCTCCAGAACATTTATTTCTATCATATTAGTGTCTATGTTAGAGAAAAGTTCCTAAAATAGTACAGAGAGTTCCAGATATAGCCTTCATCCATCTTCTCCTAATGATTACATTTTGCATAGCTATGGTACACTTATAAAAATGAGAAAATTAACATTTATACAACACTACTAACCAACCTACAGCTGTTTCGTGACTTTCTCCAGTTTCCTCTCTAACGTCCTTTTTCTGTCCTGGATCCCACATTAAGCTTGGTGTCACTATCTGCCAATTTGGGACACACAAAGTTCAGTTAACAAGCCAAGGGCTACATAGTTATTAAGTGGTAGAACTGATGTTTTTGAATCCAGACACCTCTCTATGCAAACCACATTCTTATTCATTATACCACAGTCAGCAGTTTCATTATTTTACCTGTCTTATTTGGCCTTTGTTTTTGATATACCTTCATTTACCTTTGATTATCATAAGAACTAAACAAATATCACATATATAAATTTAAAATAAATTTACTTTTCAAAATAAATTAATGCCACAAAAGGCTTTTTTGTTAATAGAGGAGAGAATGGAGTAGAGATTTTGTATTAGGAAATCCAATATACTTACTGTGTTAGTCAGCTTTCCCTCATTGTGACAAAATACCTGAGAAAATCAACTTCCAGGAGGAAAGATTTATTTTGGCTCACAATTTCAGAGGTTTTGGTCTGTGGTCCCTTGGACCAGATCCTTCTGGGCCTGTGGTGAGGCAGAACGTCATGGTGAAGAGTATGTGGTGGAGCAAAGCTGTTTACCTCACGGAAAACAGGAAGCAAAGAGGGAGTTAACTTTTATAACAGAGCCCCTCCCCCAAACCATTATGCTATGAATCTAAAATTAGATGAATCCATTCATGAGGCCAGAGCCCTAATAATCCATTAACCTCCTAAATGTCCTGCCTCTGAACATTGTTGCACTGGAGACCAAACCTTCATCACATGAGCATTTTAGACCCACAGCATAACATTTACAGCATTAGGAATATCTTATCATTTCATAAAGGTTGGAAATTATGACGTTAGCATATGACTGATGCCAAGAATTTTTAAGACTTTCTGTTGTGTCTTTTAAGTGCCATAACAGCACATTTGAAAATTTAATTGAAAGTTGGAATCATTCATCAAGAAAATGAAGTTAGAGCTAGGAAATCTACATGGGAGCCAATTAGAGAATAGTCTGTGGAATAAAATTTAATAAAAACTCAATTGTGGTATGTAGCACCAAACAGAACATTTTCCCATTAGAAACACCTAGCAAAAGTGACTTCTTAAAAAAAAAGTGACTTCTTCATCTCTAGAAATGTTTTTGGGCAAGTAGGCTACAAAAGAATATTTATTTAAAAATTTTAATAATCTTTACCTGTATGACTACATGGGCTTTTTATTTTCCAAGTAATACTTGATTGTAGACCAAGCACTTGATGAAAGACAAGAAAGAGAAAAGCATTTGAAAAATCTGAGTAAACTATCTCTGAAATTGGAATTTTAACCTCTCACTTCTTGACCACAGTAGGCTAGTAAGGTGTGACTTCAGCCTTCCTTTTGATAAGCTGCAGATGGAGTGAAGATATTCATCCATACTCAGCAAGTAGTTTGGTGGGCTGGGGTATACCATTGAAAATGCTAAGGCAGGCTGGTGTTGACAATTTTGTACACAAATGGATGAAAGGAAGGAATGGTTTCACTTGTTCTGGTGACCCTGAACCTAGCAGAAAACTTGGCAGATTTGTTTAGTGTAGTAGTGTGGTGACCATGAAAATATACCCTTTACATTTCCAGCTGCAGAGAGTGATTAACCAGCTTCTTTGTTCTGAAATTAATCACTGCATGTTATAAGAGCTTCCTCATCTACTGCTGCTAATTCACAATTCTCATTTTAAAAATCTCATTCACTGTGTATATCAAACTTTTTACTATAATTCATTTGTTATTTCTAATTTACATGATATAATCAGTTGTTCTTGCCAATTTATAAAATGTTCACTTTTAAATATATTTTAATGTGTTCAAAATCCAGTAAACCTTTGCAATTTAAATATTTTTTCACTTTAAAATATTCCATTTCAAGGTTTTTCTGTACTTATTGATGATAATTAAAAAAATTTACCATTATTTTCGGTAACAAAAATAATGGATAGGGAAACTTTGGTATATATACACAATGGAACACTACTCAGCACTAAAAGAGATAAAATCATGGCATTTGCAGGTAGATGGATGGAGTTGGAGAAAATAATGTTAAGTGAAGTTAGCCAATCCCAAAATCCAAAGGTCGAATGATCTCTTTGATATGAAGATACTAACTTATAAAGGCAAGAGAGAGGGGATGAGAGGAATGAAAGAGCTTTAAATAGAACAAAGGGGGGGAGGAAGAGGAGGGGGAAAGGGGATAGGAATAATGGCAGACTGAGTTATCCATGGTTACCTTAAATACATGTATGAAGACACAATTGTTGTAAAAATACTTTATATAAAACCAGCAACTTGAAAAATTGTGCTCTTTATATACAATATGAAATGAAATGTACTCTGCAAACATGTATAACAATTAGAATAATAAAGAAATGTGGGGAAATGCCAAAACAGGCTTATAAAAGTTGTGACCTGGTTTTAGTGTTTCCTTTTTATAAATTAACGTTTTTAGCATCAAAAAATTCAAAGCATGGATTACATAGGGGAAAAATACATAGGGTTGGAATTTTTTCCAATTTTTTATTTGGAAATGCTCTCTCCATAAAAAATATTGTTGGTAAATTAGTTACTTTTGTATGCTTTGCTAAAATGTTACATATACTTTGGAGAGACATATTAATACATTAATTTTAAGTCTGCTAAGTAGCCAGCTACTGACAGCCAGTTGTCATCTTTCAAAACTTTTACTCTCTGCTATAGTAACAAAACAGCATGGTACTAGCACCAAAACAGACATGAAGACCAATGAAACAGAATAGAAGACACAGAGACAAGTCCACACAGCTATAGTCATCCAATTCTTCACAAAGATGCCAAAAACTTATGCTAGGGAAAAAACAGCTTCTTTAATAAACAATGCTGGCAACACTGGATATTCACATGTAAAAGATTGAGACTAGATTCCTATCTCTCACCATGCACAAAAGTCAGCACAAAGTGGATCAAAGACCTACCTAGGAATTAGACCAGAAACTCTGCACCTGCTAGAAGAAAATGTAGGCCCAACACCCCAACATGCCAGTACAGGAACCAACTTCCTTAGCAAGACTCCTAAAGACAAGAAATAAAAACTAAAAATCAATAAGTGGGATGACATCAATTAAAAAGTTTCTGCATAGCAAAGGAAACAAGAGTGTGAAGAGGGAGCTTACAGAACGGGAGAAGATCTTTGCTACCTGTTCCTCAGACAGGGCATTAATATCCAGAAAAACATGAAACCAAAACCCTCCCCAAAGAAATATATATTCAACATATCTAGCAATCTACTTTTAAGATTTCATCTCACTCCAGTCCAGAAAGGCAATCATCAAGAATACAAAATAATATTAAGTTCTGGTGAGGATGTGGGGAAAAAGGTGCACTCATACATTGTTGGTGGGACTGCAAATTAGTACAACCACTCTGGAAAGCAGTATAGAGAGTTCTTATAAAACTAGGAATGGAACTACCATATGATCAAGCTATCTCACTCCTTGGTATAGATCCAAAACATCTAAAATAAGCATTCTATAGGGATATAGGCAAACCAATGTTTATAGCAGCACAATTCATCATAGCCAAGCTATAGAACCAACCAACAGACAAATGGATAAAGAAAATGTAGTATACATAAACATTGGAGTATTACTTAGCCACAAAGAAGAATAAAATTATGGCATTTGATGGTAAATGGATGAAACTGGAGTCTATCATGCTAAGTGAAATAATTCAGACTCAGAAAGTCAAAGGTCAAATGTTTCATGTTTGATTTGTGGAAGCTAGTCCATAATAATGGGGAAAAGAGAGAAAGAGAGAAAGGGAAGGGGGGGATTCCATCAAAACAGAAAAAAAGATTGGTGGACTAGATGAAGGGGACTGAGGCAGAGGAAGAAGGGATAGGATAAGGAAACAACAGCAGAATGAATCTGACCTAACTTTCCTATGTACATATATGAATATACCACAGTGAATCTCACCACTGTGTATATGTACAAGACCCTAGATATTAAAAAAAAAGTAAACAGCAGAAAGATCAGTAGAGGGTAAGGAACAAGGGGAGGGAAAAGAGAAGGGGAAGGGAAAATAGTGGGGACTGAATTAGAAGAGATTATATTCCATGCTTATATGATTATATCAAAATGAATCCTATTGTCATATATAACTAAAAAGAACCAATAAAAAAATTTAAAACCTTCTACTCTTTGCCAGAAACCTAGGACACTAGCTATTTTCTACATGCATTTGTGTGTGTTTTGTGGTTTGGATGTGAGATGTCCCCAGGCAAAGCTCCTGTTAATGCAGTTAAGAATATGAACAATGTACAACTGCAAGAATGAGATCCTAATTAGAATAAGTTATACTCCATGTATCTACAATATGTCAGAATACACCCTACTGTCATGTATACCTAAAAAGAACAAATAAAAAAAAAAAGAAATCAAATAAATGTGTTAATAACCAAAACTTAAAAAGCAAAGATAAAAAGCAGGGACTTCCAGGTTTAAAAAGAAAATTTTGCTTATATACTTTGTATACAAGCAGTTGTATGTAAAAAGATACTATACTTGTGCATGATGAATAAGTAAATAAATAATTTTAAAAAAATTTTTAAAAAAGCAGACCAAATAAAAAAAAAAGAAAATTTTGCTTGTTTAAGTCATGAATAGGGCAATAAATTAATATGTCTCTAAAATCTAAGGAAAAACATATGAAGAGGGAATCTATGGAATTGGAGAAAATATTTACCAGCCACTCTTTTGACAGAGGATTAATATTCATAAAATATATAGAACTCAAAAAACTTAACATCAAAACAACAAATAACCCAATTAATTAATGGGCAGATGAACTGAACTGATACTTCTCAAAAGAAGAAATACAAACCATGATATATGTGAAAAAATGTTCCACATCATTAGCAACTAGGGAAATGAAAATCAAAACTAGATTTCACAATGAGATTTCATCTTACTGCATAAATACAAGCAATACTAAATGCTGGAGAGGATGTGAATAAAAAGGAAAAATTTTACACTGATAGTGGGATAAAATTAGTTTGACAACTGTGGAAATCAGTATGGAGGTTCCTCAAAAGACTGTGGTTGTGGCTCAGTGGTAGAGTGCTTGCCTGGCACATGTGAGGCACTGGGTTCAATCCTCATCACCGCATAAAAATAAATAAATTAAATAAAGGTATTGTGTCCATTTACTTCTAAAAAATATTTTATAAAAGACTAGTAATGGAACCACCATTTGACCCATCTGTACCACTCCTTGGTAGCTATCCAAAAGAAGTAAAATCAGCATACTATAGTGATACAGGCTTACCCATTTGTAGCAGCACAATTCACAACTTTCAAATTATGGAACCATTCTAGGAGTTCATCAACAGATGAATGGCTAAAGAAAATGTGGTATATATACACAATGTAGTGTTATTCAGACATAAAGAAAAATGAAATATGCCATTTGCAGGAAAATGGATGGAACTGGAAAACGTTATGCTAAGTGAAATAAGACAGACTCAGAAAGTCAAGGGTTGCATGTTTTCTCACATATGTGGGAGATAAAGAGGAAAAAGACAAAGAAAGTTGGGATATCTCATGAAAATGTAAGGTAGACCAGTAGAGTAAATGAAAGGGACCAGGGGAAGGGAGGAGGGAAGGAAGAAAAGGAAATACAGTTGATTGATTCTGGCCAAATTATATTGTTATATTGTGTGCACACACAAATATGTAACAACAAATCTCACCATTATGTACAACTATAATGCACCAATAAAAATACAAAAAAATAAGTTAAAAAATGTGGTTATTGAAACTGAAAACCCATTAGATAAACTGAACTATAGATTATCTATAACCCAAGAGAGGACTAGTGATCAAAAATGTAGATCTGGGTATTGACCAAGATGAAACACATAGAGATAAAGCAAAGGAAAATGTAAAAGAGGGACTAAGAGATGTTGAGAGAGCCAGGCACCATGGCACATGCCTATAATCCTAGTGGCTCCAGAGGCTGAGGCAGGAGGATCACGAGTTCAAAGCCAGTCTCAGCAAAAGCAAGGTGCTAAGTAACTCAGTGAGACCCTGTCTCTAAATAAAATACAAAATAGAGCTGTGGATGTGGCTCAGTGGTTAAGTACCCTTGAGTTCAATACCTGGTAACCCCCCCCCCCCAAAAAAAAAAAGAGAGATTGAGAGATTGTCAAAGAGGAACTATTTAAAGGATTACAACTGAGAACTTTTCATAATGTTTTAAAGACATGATTCCTGAGATTTAAAAAATATAACATGTCCTGAGTAGGATAAACAAAAATAAGCCAATATCTAGATGTATGTAATGAAACTGCAGGCAAAGAAACAAAGAGAACCTTTAAAAAGCAACAACAACAACAACAAAAATCCAGATTATCCAAACCAGGCATGGTGGTGCACACCTGTCATCCCAGCACTTTGGGAGGCTGAGGCATGAGGATCACGAGTTCAAAGCCAGCCTCAGCAATGGCGAGGCACTTAGCAACTCAGTGAGACACTGTCTCTAAATAAAATACAAAAAAGGGCTGGGGAAGTGGCCCAGTGGTTGAGTGCCCCTGAGTTCAATCCCCAGTACAAAAAAAAATCCAGATTATTCAAAATATCAATAATGATATAGGCAATTTGTCTTTGTAACAGCGACAATGTAGACCAAGTAACATTAGAATAATGTCTTCAAAATAATAGGAAAATCAACCATTATTTATATTTCTACACCCAGTTAATACACTATTCAAAATTATGAGTAAAATGAATAGTTAAAAAAGTCTTATGTTATAAAATTGCCTTTTGTTATAAAAGTGAGTTTTAAAAACATAATGAGTAGAGAAATCAACAATCTATCTATTCATAACACAAACACTAGGCCCAGGTGGTTTTACAGGCAAGCTTTGAAAACACAAATAACCTAGAAAGAGACATGAACAAGGAATGAACAGATAACCCAGAGAAGTAAAATCTTCAATGGCTAATAAGTCATATGGAAAGTTACTCAGTTGTATCTATAATCAGGGAAATGCAAGGTTTAAGAATAATGAAATATCATTTTGCCATTCTCACACTTACAAAAATGTGTTAAGTCTGAAAAACACCAAATGTTGGCAAGAGTTGAACATAAAGAAACAGGAACTCAAAAGCATTGATGACAGACAAGAAATGGTTGATTATAGCATTTCTGCAATAGTTACTAAAGATACAGATAAACATGAACACTGGGTAATTTCATTTCTAGAAATTTCTACACATGTCCATAGGAAGAAAAGTACAAGATAATTCAGTGGGACATTGATGATAATCTAATTATCATTTGATAAAGTAATGGATAGTTGTGGTATTCAGAAAAGAGATATCATAAAACACTAAAAATGCATGGACCAGGTTTACATATGTGACCTAGAACAAATCTAAATAACAAAATGATCAATGAAAAGAGCAAGGCATACAATATATATCACTATATCATTTATGTAAGAAGTTTTTTTTTTTTTAAACATTGTAATTTGGTTGCACATTTATATTTATGTAATTGAAATTAAAAACCATACATGATACAAAACACATCCACTTTAGGAGCAGGGGGAGGGATGTAGTGGTTCCAGATGTATCTGTACTATTTATTTTAAAAGAGGTTAAAAATAAGATATGTTTATCTGTTTCATCTTGGTGTAGGTGTAAAGTCATTGTATGTGATTTTCTACACTTTAACTACACATTTGGAAATATTTTATGTTTCAAGACAAAATAAGGCAAGCATATTCTTATAAATCACCCAAATAAATTTCCTGGGGATTACATTCTTACTATCTTCTTTACACCTGTAGCAGAGGAGTAGGAAAATAATCAAATCTATTTCTAAACAGCTTTACCATGCATAAAATTTATATTACCTACATTGATATTCAAGGCTGTTTTGTGGATGTGGTTCCTACCCTCTGGGATATAAGTAGGGATGGAAATGATTAGCCTTGAATTTGAGGATGCGCATCTGACAATAAATGTTTCCTGTGAGACTATGCCACCTGCTTGCTGTATAACCTGTTAACAAGCATAAAGGAGGCCATAGACTTCTCATGTTCTCACTTTCCCCCTGAGACATTCCTTGCTCTTATTTATTCTGACTGCTGGATTTCCATCCCTTTCCTCTCCTGTGAAAGTACTGGCTGATGATGCTAATTTGAGAGAAGGAAGTGTAGGAGAAAACCCACCTGCAGCCAAAGGAAAGATATGAGTTCTTATGAACTCCTTTGTGTACATAAAAGTTAGAATGTTGTTTGAACTCAGTTCATTGCTTCCTATTTTTCAACTTTTTCAACACTAAAGAGCCCACTTCATGCACACATTGGCAGTTTCAAACTACATTGAAGTCTTTGCTATATCCCTGAAGGAAATGCTAGAAGTTGTTTTTGGGAACCCGTTAAAATTCAAAAATGAGGATGAATAAGGATTTTGACTACTGGGTGTGAAAGAGCCTTGAACAGCCTATTTCATTATACAATGCAAGGTATTTGCTTTAGGGAAATGAAAGTATTTTCTTTGGATATGATTGTGAAAAAAAAAAGTTTCCAACCAGGTAGTCTAAATGAAAATTGCAGCCAACAGATTTATTCGATGTCTAAAGAGACTCTGGCAACTCTCAGCTAGCATATCTTGCACTGGTAAGAGACAGGGAAGAGAATAAAGCAAAGATTCTAATGGGCTCTGCCATCACACGGTTTTGTAAAATGTAAGTATGGGCAGAAAACTCTGATGAGGTTCTCATGTTTGCATGTCTTAATCTTCAACTTGCCAGTAAACATGTTCATAATAGCAAATATTTATGATATATGTTATGTGCCAGGCATTGAAATAAACATTGGAGACATAAAATCAAGAAAAGGTCTTTGCCTTGGCCTATAGTTAGAGGCAGAACACTTAAAGGGCATATTCTTATATAGCATGAAATGTGCTGCAAGAGAGGACCATCAGAGTAAAGGAAAGGGATTCAGAGTTAATGGAAACTTAAGGCATGAGATCATTAGCCAGGCAGAGGAGTGGTTGATGGAAAATGATTCTAGAACATTTAGAGACATGAACTAAAAATTCTGCACAGGGGAACATCCTGGAATTTGGAAGAGAATCAAGTCCATTTTTACTGTCACCTGAGTTTTAACAGTGGCTCTTAAAATGGGAGATAAAATGTTCTGAAACACTTTTGTAAAATATTTCTATTTCTATGCAGTTTACCCTCTGTCTCTCAATTCTAGAACCACATGGAAAGTATAAAGAAAATGACAAGGGATTGAGGGCATACAATTTTTTTTTTTGCTTTTCAGTGTCTAGGATGGATGGATGGATGAATGAATAGAATAATGGAAAGTCAGAAAACACAGAAACTCTGTTCCTACCACACATGCATGGTTACTCTGTGATGGGGGGCATGGAAAGAATGGAGGAATTTTGGATTGGGCAAGGGGAGGGTGAGGAGGGGTTATGAGGATAGGAAAGATGGTGGAATGAGATGGACATCATTACCCTAGGTACATGTATGATTGCACAAATGGTGCATCTCTAAACCGCATACTACCAGAGAGTTCAAATGTTGCATCCCATTTGTGTACAATGAATTGAAATGCATTCTGCTGTCATGTACAACTAAATAGAACAAATAACAAATTTTAAAAAATTAAAAATAAAACACAAAAGCTTTGTATGTGCATGCATATGTGCACACACACACTTGTATCTGTATCTATCTGTAAGGCATGGTGAATTGAATCAGTAATCAGCAAATGTAATCCCAATTGTTATTCACTTCAATGAGTAGAAGTGGATTGGTTTGCACAATTTTCTAGGTCCTCACACCCAACTTTCAAAAACTTTATTATAACATTAAAAATCATGAGGTTCTAGATCTACAGAATCAGATGTTATATCAGTGAGTAAGGGGAAGGTATTTCCCCTCCATCATCAGCTTAAATATATACTGGGCTTCCCTACAGGAACTTAAACTTGTTATATGTATGTATGTATATGTATATATATATTTTTTAATGAATATATAAGCATATATATACATATATATATATATATATATATATATATATATACAGGAACTTAAACTGCTTTCAATGCCAAGTATTTATAAATATTAAGTTTATTGCTCTCAAATTTCATTCAATGTCTTACTGCCTGAAGAAAGTTAGAAACATCCACCAAGGTGCTGATATTTCACTCTCATCCAGCTTAATTGAGCTTTTTTAATTTTTAATTTTTTTAGTTGTCAATGGATATTTTATTTTATTTATTTCTGTGTGGTGCTGAGGATCAAGCCCAGGGCCTCACACATGCCAGGAAAGTGCTGCACTATTGAGCCACAACCCCAGTCTTAATTGAGCTATTTTTCAATGACTTCTCTACACCCATGACTTCATGGGAGAAAAATAATTTATTTTTTACACAAAGGTGATTTTCCTCACTCTACTAATTATTAGATATGTTGACAATCATATATGTGTGTGTGTGTGTGTGTGTGTGTGTGTGTGTGTGTGTAATCTCTTACACAGGGTAAGAAATTCAACTCCCACATTTTTCCTTCTTTATCAATGTGTTGTGTCTTGAATTTTCATTTTTTCTCTCTCAAATAATATCCTCTGACAGACAAAACTGAATTACTTTGGTAAAAGTGGTCTTTAAGTTTTATACTCTGAAAACTTTGATATTTGTTAGCCCCCAAAATGGTTTTGCTTTCCAATTGTTGAAAAAAGTGGTACTTCATAAAAATTGTCATTTGAGTTTAATATCTCTAGAAGGCAGAAAAGTCTTTAAAGCAATGAGAAGTAGATGTAAGTGAAACTAATTTTCGTAAAGAATAAAAGAAGAGTTCTTGCCTAGTATGCATGAGGTGCTGGGTTAGGTCCTCAGCACTGCAAAAGAATAAAGATATATATTTGTGTGTGTGTATCTTTATATATGTATGTTTGTACACGTATGTATATATCTTAATCATGAGTAACTTGTGATGCTTAGTTATAGCTTTCTTTCTATTTTTTTTTTTTTTTTGGTACCAGGGATTGAACTCAGGGGCACTCAACCACTGGACCACATCCCCAGCCCTTTTTAGTATTTTATTTAGAGACAGGGTCTCACTGAGTTGCTAAGTGCCTTGCCATTGCTGAGGCTGGCTTTGAACTCGCGATCCTCCTGCCTCAGCCTCCCAAAGTGCTGGGATTACAGGCGTGCGCCACCGCGCCCAGCAGTTATAGCTTTCTAATCAGAAAAAGTAAACCATTCTCTCAGTGTGGAGCCCAGGAAGGCCCAGGACAACTCTGATGACACCCGTGGAGCCCACACTGGGTTCGAGCTGCATCTTTGAATACATCACCCAATGCCACCACTCCCAACCTGACACTCCATCGCTGAAAGCAGCTGCCTCCATCTTGGGGTACATTTGTTGACATCTTTATTTGTGGAAACTCCAGGCTTGGAACACCCACTGGGCAGGTATTCATAGTCCTCAAATCCCCGCACTCCCCAGCAGCCACTAACCATGTACAGTGACTGCCCAATACAAAACAGCTCTTCAAGACAGGTGTGCAGCCCCCAGAGCACAACCCACAAGATCTCCCAAGAGAAAGGTCCCTAATTAGGAAGTACAAAGGCAGAGGGTGAGTGAGATACTGTTTAGAGATTAAATTAGAGACCAGGAACTGTGAGGTCTACAGGTGATATAAGGAGATAAGACCAGGTACCCACATCACATGAGTGGGCCCCAAAGGAGATCCTTGGGGTGAAGTCTTTCATGGGGACCGGCTGGTGCCTTATCCCACTTCCGGGTGTCTTGCACCCATGACCAACCTTCCCACACTGGTAACCTTCAATATTCTGAGGGTGGAGATACCAGCAAATAACAGAAAAATATCACCTATTGGATGAGAAGGGAAGCAGGAAAGATACTGAATTCCAACCAAAACCATCCTTGGTTTCTTCCTTCAAGACCTCTCTCTCTCTCTCTCTCTCTCTCTCTCTCTCTCTCTCTCTCTCTCTCTCTCTCCTCCTGCCATCACATCCTGAACATTTTTGAAACCAAGTACTTTGCATGAATTAGGATACTGTGGACTGGGATGTCTGAATAGTATATTACAGTTGTGTTGTATATTCTTTTATCTCCTATTTTTACATTTTTAAGTTTTCTTAATATTTATGTGTGTTTTTAATATACTCTATTGTCTTCCCACTTACTTGTCTCCTTAAAATCACTTCTTTTCTCTTCCCCTGCTACTAATCATCTTCTTTAGATTCCTTTTTCACATTTCCTAAGATCTAATAACTATATCTTCACCTCCTACCCTCTCAACATCTCATCTTACACCTCACCCTCAGTTCTTTGTCCACCATCAGAAACTGTAAACCCTTTTGCAAACCTACTGTTTATATTGCAGAAATTAATTGAACTCACCATTTCTGTATATTGTGACAAAACTGTAAATGCCTGAAAAGCAACCGTTTGGCTTTAAGGTTGTATATTGGTTGTGTTGGGATTTACTAATACTGTTCTTCCCCTCAAAGGAGAGGTATTGGAACCCTGCAGGGGCACTATAAGTCTAAAGCATAAAAACAGTAATGCCATGGATCCTCAGTGCCAGAAGAAAAGGCACATGAACAAGATGATTTTTCAAGGAAAAAACGTGCCCAAAACAATTCAAGATACTACATTATTAGAATCCATGGTTAGTACAACAGAATAAATGACAGAGAAGAAGTTCAGGATGTACATAATTAAAATGTTGTGTGAATTAAAGTATGATATAAGAGAACAAATACAGGCAGCAAAAGATCATTTCAATAAAGAGCTATATAAGCAAATACAGGAAGTAAAAGATTACTTCAATAAGCAGATGGAGGTCCTGAACAAAACAAACAGAAATCCTTGAAATGAAAGAAACAGTAAACCAAATTAAAAGCTCAATAGAAAGTATCACCAACAGATTAGACCACTTGGAGGACAGGACCTCAGACAATGAAGACGAAATATATAATATTGAAAAGAATGTAGATCACACAGTGAAGATGGTAAGAAACAATGAGCAGAACATTCAAGAAATATGGGATAACATTAAAAAATACAAATTTAGGAGTTATTGGGATAGAGGAAGGCATAGAGTTCCAAACCAAAGGAATGAGCAATCTATTCAATGAAATAATATCAGAAAATTTTCCAAACATGAAGAAAGAATTGGAAAACCAAATATAAGAAGTTTATAGGATGCAAAATGTACAAAATCACAACAGATCCACACCAAGGCACATTATAATGAATGAAAATTCATTCCTAGCACACAGAATAAGGAGAGAATCATAAAAGCCATGATAGAAAAGAATCAGATCACATATAGGAGGAAAACAATTAGGATATCTGCAGATTTTCCAATCCAGACCCTGAAAACTAGAAGATCCTGGAACAACATATACCAAGCTCTGAAAGAAAATGGATGCCCACCAAGAATCTTATATCCACAAAAATTAAGATTTAGATTTGATGATGAGATAAAAACCTTTCATGATGAATAAAAGTTAAAATAATTTACAACTAGAAAACCTGCACTACAGAACATGCTCAGCAAAATATTCCACAAAGAGGAAATGAAAACCAATAATGAAAATCAACAGAGGGTGGTATTACACTAAAGGAAAAATTAATCAAAGGAGAAACCAAGTCAGTTAAATACCAAAAAATAAGCAAGAATGGCTGGGAATACAAATCATGTCTCAATAATAAACCTGAATGTTAATGGCCTAAACTCACCAATCAAAAGACATAGACTGACAGATTGGATTTTACAAAATAAACCCAACAATATGCTGCCACCAAGAGACGCATCTCACAGGAAAAGACATTCATGGTCTGAAGGTGAAAGGTTGGGAAAAATCATAACACTAACATGATCTGTGGAAAAAACTAGGGGTTTCCATCTTAATATCAAATAAAGTAGACTTCAATCTAAAGTTAATCAAAAGGGATAAAGAAGGACATTTCACACTCTTTAAGGGAACCATACACCAACAAGATATAACAATTATAAATATATATGCCCCAAACAATGGAGCATCTACGTTCATAAAACAAATTCTTCTCAAGCTCAAGAGTCAAATAGACCACAACACAATAATCCTGGGTGACATCAACACACCTCTTTCACTACAGGATAGATCTTCCAAACAAAAGCTGAGCAAAGGAACTACAGAACTCAATAAAACAATAACTTAGACTTAACTGATATATATAGACTATTTCATCCATCAATGAGCAAATATACTTTCTTCTCAGCAGCACATGGATCCTTCTCTAAAATAGACACATATTATGCCACAAAACAACTCTTAGCAAATACAAAAAAGTAGAGATACTACCCTGTGTTCTATCAGACCATAATGGAATGAAATTAGAAATCAATGATAAAATAAGAAATAAAAGCTACTCCAACACCTGGAGACTAAATAATATGCTACCAAATGAACAATGGGTTGCAAAAAACATCAAAGAAGAGATTAAGAAATTCTTAGAGGTAAAGGAGAACACTGATACAACATATCAAAACATCTGGTACACTATGAAGGCAGTACTATAAGGAAAGTTCATTGCATGGAGTTCATTCCTTAAAAGAAGAAAAAGTGAACAAATACATCTCAAAGCCCTAGAAAAAGAAGAACAAATAAACACAAAAAGCAGTAGAAGACAGGAAATAATAAAAATCAGAGCTGAAATCAATGAAATTGAAACAAAAGAAACAATTGAAAAAATTGACAAAACAAAAGTTGGTTCTTTAGGTGAGTTCCCAGTTTGGCCTGCAGGCCCTGTGGCCTGTGGGCGGAACTCCCAGTTTGGCCTGTCGGCTTACATTCACAGTTCGGCCTGCCCCGTGAGATCCCAGTATGGCCTGCCGGCCCACAGCCTACAGGCATATCTCCCAGTTAAGCCTGCCCTCAGGAGTTCCCAGTTCGGCCTGCTGGCTTATGTTCCCAATTTGGCCTGAGGGTGGGAGCTCCCAGTTCAGACTACCTGTGTGAGTTCCCAGTTCGGCCTGTCAGCAGGAGCTCCCAGTTTGGGCTGCCAGCCTGTGTTCCCAGTTTGGCCTGCTGGCGTGGGTTCCCAGTGGGCCTGCTGCCGTGAGTTCCCAATTTGGCCTGCAGGCTTTCGTTCCCAGTTCAGCCAGCCTGCAGGAGCTCCCAGTTAGACCTGCAGGCAGGAGCTACCAGTTAGGCCTGCAGGTGGTAGCTCCCAGTTCAGCCTGCCAGGGAGGGTTCCCAGTTTGGCCTGCTGGCAGGAATTCCCAGCTAGACCTCAAGGAGTGAGTTTCAGTAGGGTCCACCTGCAGGCTTTCCAGCTCTGCCCGCCCACCTCTGAGAGGCCATTCCCGCTGAGGACAGCAGGGGAACAATCCCCGCCCACCTGCATCCATTCTAGCTCGGCCCACCTACTAAGGAGCCACAGCGACAAAACTGTAAATATAAAAATAGAAACTAACTGATATATGGATACACATTGGGTACATTGAAAGCTCTAATACTGACATTTCCCTAAAAAGTGAGGTTCTGGGTAACCTGTAGGGACCTTAAAAGACAAAAGGGCAGAAGCTTTAATAACCCAGGATTACCTTGCAAGAGAGGGAAATACATAGTCATCATGAAACAACAAGGGAGGAAAATGCCCCCAAACAAACCAAGATACTACAACAATAGAAGCCACAGAAAGCACAGTAGGTGAAATGTCAGAGAAGGAGTTCTGGATATACATAATTAAAATGATAAGAGATTTGAAAAACGACCTAAGTGAACAGATACAGGCAAAAATTGATCTCTCCAACAAAGAGATAAGAGATCAAATACAGGCAACCATCGATCACACCAACAAAGAGATAAGAGAACAAATCCAGGTAGCAAAAGATTGCTTCAAGAAAGAGATAGAGAGTTTGAGAAAAAAACAAACAGAAATCCTTGAAATGAAAGAAACAGTAATCCACTTAAAAAATTCAATAGAAAGTATCACCAACAGATTGGATCACTTGGAAGATAGGACCTCAGACAATGAGGACAAAATATATGATCTTGAAAATCAAGTTGTCCTCACAGTGAAGATGGTAAGAAACCATAAACAGAATATCCAAGAACTGTGAGATACCATCAAAAGAACAAATTTAAGATTTATTGGAATAGAGTAAGGTGCAGAGATTCAAACCAAAGGAATGCACAATCTCTTCAATGAAATAATATCAGAAAATTTCCCAAGCAGGAATAATGAAATTGAAAATCAAATACAAGAGGCTTATAGGATGCCAAATGTACAAAATTACAACAGACCCACACCAAGGCACATTATAATGAAAATTCCTAGTATACAAAATAAAAATAGAATTTTAAGGGCTGCAAGAGAGAAAAATCAGATTACCTACAAGGGAAAACCAATTCGCATCTCAGCAGATTTTTCAACCCAGACCCTCAAAGCTAGGAGAGCCTGGAACAACATATACCAGGCTCTAAAAGATAAGGGATGCCAACCAAGAATTTTATATCCAGAAAAATTAAGCTTTAGATTTGAGGATGAAATAAAAACCTTCCACGATAAACAAAAGTTAAAAGAATTTACAACAAGAAAGCCTGCTCCACAGAACATTCTTGGTAAAATATTCCACGAGGAGGAAATGAAAAATAATAATGAAAATCTGCAAAGGGAAGAACTACAATAAAGGAACTAACCAACCAAAGGAGAAACCAAGTCAATCTAAATATAAAAAATAACAATAAATAAATAATTAAATAAATAAAAATGACTGGTAATACAAATTATGTCTCAATAATAACCCTGAATGTTAATGGCCTAAACTCACCAATTAAAAGACATAGGCTAATAAATTGGATTAAAAAAACAGACCTAACAATATGTTGCCTTCAAGAGACACATCTCATAGGAAAAGACAACCATAGACTGAAGGTGAAAGGATGGGATAAAATATATCACTCACATGGTTTACGTAAGCAAGCAGGGGTCTCCATCCTCATATCCATATCCAATAAAGTAGACTTCAAGCCAAAGTCAGTCAAAAGGGATAAAGATGGACATTTCATACTGTTTAAGGGAATCATAGATCAACAAGATATAACTGTTATAAATATATTTGCCCCAAATAATGGAGCATCTACATTCATCAATCAAGCTCTTTTCAAGTTCAAGAATCAAATAGACCACAACGCCATAATTCTAGGTGATTTTAACACACCTCTTTCACCACTGGATAGATCTTCCAAACAAAAGTTAAACAAAGAAACTATAGAACTCAATAATACAATTAATAACTTAGACTTAACTGACTTATATAGAGTGTATCATCCATCAATGAGCCAATACACTTTCTTCTCAGCAGCACATGGATCCTTCTCTAAAATAGACCATATATTATGCCACAAAGCAAATCTAAACAAATATAAAAAACTAGAGATAGTGCCCTGCATTCTATCAGATTCAGATCATAATGGAATGAAATTAGAAATCAAAGACAAACAAAAGTAAGAAAGCTACTCTAACACCTGGAGACTAAACAATATGCTATTGAATGATCAATGGGTTGCAGAAGACATCAGGATGGAGATTAAGAAATTCTTAGAGGTAAATGAGAACAAAGATACAACATATTGAAATCTCTGGGACACTATGAAGGCAGTACTAAGAGGAAAGTCCATTGCATGGAGCTCATTCCTTCAAAAAAGAAAAAGTCAACACATAAAAGAACTAACATTACATCTCAAAACCCTAGAAAAAGAAGAACAAATCAACCCCAAAAGAAGTAGAAGAAGGAAATAATTAAAATCAGAGCTGAAATTAATGAAATTGAAAAAAAAAATGGAAAATTTGACAGAAAAAAAGTTGGTTCTTTGAAAAAATAAATAAAATTGATAAATCATTAGCTATGCTAACGAAGAAGAGAGAAAAAGACAAATTACCAATATCTACAATGAAAAAGGAAATATCACGATGGACACTATAGAAATACAGAAGATAATTAGAAATTATTTTGAAAATTTATACTCAAATAAAATAGAAAATAACAAAGGCATCAACAAATTTCGAGAGACATATGATACGCCCAAACTAAATCAGGAGGATATACACAATTTAAATAGATCAATTTCAACTGATGAAATAGTGGATGCCATAAAAAAACTTACCAACCAAGAAAAGCCCAGGACCAGATGGATACACAGCTGAGTTCTAAAAGACCTTTAAAGAATAACTAACACCAACACTTCTCAAACTATTTCATGAAATAGAAAAAGAGGGAATACTCCCAGACTCATTCTATGAGGCCAATATCACCCTGATTCCGAAACCAGACAGAGACAAATCAAAGAAAGAAAACTTCAGACCAATATCTCTAATGAATAGAGTAGCAAAAATTCTCAATAAAATTCTGGCAAATCGAATACAAAAACACATCAAGAAGATAGTGCATCACGATCAAGTGGGCTTCATTCCAGGGATGCAAGGTGGGTTCAATATAAGGAAATCAATAAATGTAATTCATCATATCAACAGGCTCAAAGATAAAAATCATATGATCATCTCAATAGACGCAGAGAAAGCATTTGACAAAATACAACATCCCTTCATGTTCAAAATGCTAGAAAAAAATAGGGATAACAGGAACATACCTCAACATCGTAAAGGCCATCTATGCTAAGCCCCAGGCCAACAACATCCTAAATGGGGAAAAATTGAAAGCATTCCCTCTAAAAACTGGAACAAGATAGGGATGCCCTCTTTTCACCACTCCTATTTAACATAGTTCTTGAAGCCCTAGCCAGAGCAATTAGACAGACAAAAGAAACAAAGGCATATGGATAGGAAAAGGAGAACTCAAATTATCACTATTTGCAGATGATATGATTCTATACATAGAAAATCCAAAAAGTTCCACCAGAAATCTTCTAGATCTCATAAATGAATTCAGCAACATAGCTGGATATAAAATCAATACCCATAAGTCAAAGGCATTTCTGTACATCAGCGACAAATCCTTAGAAAGAGAAACTAGGAAATCCATCCCATTTACTATAGCCTCAAAAAAAAAAATTTGGGAATCAACATAGCAAAAGAAGTGAAAGACCTCTACAATGAAAACTACAGCACACTAAAGAAAGAAATTAATGAAGATCTTAGAAGATGGAAAGATCTACCTTGTTCATCGATAGATAGAACTAATATTGTCAAAATGACCGTTCTCCCAAAAGCACTATACAGATTCATTGCAATATCAATCAAAATCCCAATATCATTCCTCATAGAAATAGAAAAAGCAATCATGAAATTCATCTGGGAAAAATAAGAGACCCAGAATAGCCAAAGCGATTCTTAGAAGGAACAATGAAGAAGGTGGCATTACTATTCCAGACCTTAAATTGTACTACAAAGCAATAGTAACAAAAACAGCATGGTATTGACACCAAATAGACCAGTTGACCAATGGTACAGAATAGAAGACACAGAGACAAACTCGCATACCTACAGTTATCTTATATTAGACAAAGGTGCCAAAAACTTTCATTGGAGAAAAGACAGCCTCTTCAACAAATGGTGTTGGGAAAACTGGAAATCCTCATGTAATAAAATGAAATTAAATCTCTTTCTCTCACCATGCACAAAACTTAACTCAAAGTGGATCAAGGACCTAGGAATTAAACCAGAGGCCTTGCACCTAATAGAAGAAAAAGTAGGCCCAAATCTCCATCATGTTGGTTTAGGCTCCAACTTCCTCAATAAGACTCCTATAGTGCAAGAACTCAAAACAAGAATCAATAAATGGGATGTATTCAAACTAAAAAAAGCTTCTTCTCAGCAAAATAAACAATCAGTGAGGTGAATAGAAGACCTACAGAATGGGAGCAACTCTTTACTACAAGCACATCAGATAGAACACTAACCTCAAGGATTTATATAGCTCTCAAAAGCCTTAACACACTCACACACACAACAAAACAAACAAACAAACAAACAAACAAAAAACCAAATAACCCAATCAATAAATGGGCCAAGGAATCAAACAGACACTTATCAGAAGATGATATGCAAATAATCAACAAATATATGAAAAAGTGATCAACATCTCTTTCAATGAGAAATGCAAATCAAAACTACTCTAAGATTTCATCTTACTCCAGTCAGAATGGCAGCTATCGAAAAAACAAACAACAATAAATGCTGGCAAGGATGTGGGGAAAAAGGCACACTCTTACATTGCTGGTGGATCTGCAAATTGGTGAAGCCAGTCTGGAAAGCAGTATGGAGATTCCTAGGAAAACTTTGAATGAAACCACCATTTGACCCAGATATCCCACTCCTTGTTCTATTCTCAAAGGACTTAAAAACAGCTCACTACAGGGACACAGCCACATCAATGTTTATAGTAGCACAATTCACAATAGCTGGATTGTGGAACCAACCCCGATGCCCATCAGCAGATGAATGGATAGGGAAACTTTGGTATATATAGACAATGGAATACTACTCAGCACTAAAAGATAATAAAATAATGGCATTTGAAGGTAAGTGGATGGAGTTGGAGAAAATAATGCTAAGTGAAGTTAGCCAATCCCAAAAAAAAACCGAAGGTCAAATAGGAGTGGGGATGAGAGGAATGAAAGAAATTTAAATAGAACAAAGGGGGGGGGAGGGAGGTGGGGACAAGGAGATAGGAATAATAGCAGACTGAGTTATACATGATTACCCTAAATACATGTATGAAGACACAATTGTTGTAAAAATACTTTATATAAAACCCGCAACTTGAAAAATTGTGCTCTTTATATGTAATATGAAATGAAATGTAACCTGCAAACATGTATAACAAATTAGAATTTAAAAAGTTGGTTCTTTGAAAAACTAAATAAGATTGATAAACCATAGCCATGCTAAAGAAGAGAAAGAGAGAAAAAATCAAATTACTAACATCCATAAGAAAAAATATCATGACAGACACTACAGAAATACAGAAGATAATAAAAATTATTTTGAAACTTGTACTCCAATAACATAAAAAAATATCAAAGGCATTGACAAATTTCTACAGTCCCATTATTTGCCCAAACTGAGCCAGGATGATACACATGATTTAAACAGATCAATTTCAAGCAATGAAATAGAAGACAACATCAGAAGCCTACCAATCAAGAAAAACCCAGGACTGGATGGATACACAGCTGATTTCTACAAGACCTGTAAAGAAGAAGTAATACCAATACTCTTCAACTTATTTCATGAACTAGAAAAGAAACAGTTCCAAACTCATTCTATGAGACCAATATCTCCCTAATTCCAAAACCTTGTAAAGATACACCAAAGAAAGAAAACTTCAGACCACTATCTCTAATGAACATTGATGCAAAAATTCTCAACAAAATTCTTGAAATTGAATACAAAATCATATCAAAAAGTGCACCACAATTTTATTTATTTTTTTCAAAGAACCAGGAGTGCAGGGTTGGTTCTACATACAGAAATCAATAATTGTAATTCATTACATCAATGGAATTAAATATAAGAATTATATGATCATCTCAATTGATGCAGAAAAAGCATTTGACAAAATACAGCACCACTTCATGTTCGAAACACTAGAAAAACTAGGGATGATAGGTACTTAACATCATAAAAGCTATCTATGCTATGCCCCAGGCCAACATCATTCTAAATGGAGAAAAATTGAAAGCATTCCCTCTAAAAACTGGAACAAGACAGGGATGCCCTCTTTCACCACTTCTGTTTAACATAGTTCTTGAAATACTAGCCTGAGCAATTAGACAGACAAAAGAAATTAAAGGGATACAGATAGGAAAAGAAGAAGACAAATTAGCACTATTTGCCTACGATATGATTCTATACATAGAAGACCCAAAAATTCCACCAGAAAAATTCTAGAACTAATAAATAAATTCAGCAAAGTAGGAGGATATAAAATCAACACCCATAAATTAAAGGCATTTCTGTATATCAGTGACAAATCCTCTGAAAGTGAAAGGAGGAAAACTACCCCACTTACAATAGCCTCAAAAAAAAAAAAAAAAAAAAAAAAAAAAAAAAAAAAAAAAAAAAAAAAAAAAAAAACCCTTGGGAATCAACTTAATGAAATAAGTGAAAGACCTGTACAATGAAAACTACAGAATGCTAAAGAAAGAAATTAAATAAAACTTTAGAAGATGGAAAGATCTCCCTTGTTCTTGGATAGGCAGAATTAATATTGTCAAAATGACCATACTACCAAAAACACTATACAGATTTAATGCAATTCCAATGAGAATCCAAATGATATTCCCCATAGAAATAGAAAAAGCAGTCATGAAATTCATCTGGAAAAATAAGAGACCCAGAATAGCTAAAGCAATCCTTAGCAAGAAGGGTGAAGCAGGTGGCATCACTATACCAGATGTTAAACTATACTACACACTATAGTAACAAAAACAGCATGGTTGGTATTGGCACCAAAATAGACTCATAGACCAATGGTACAGAAGAGAGGACATAGAGACAAACCCACATAAATATTATATTATATAAAGGTTCCAAAACTTACATTGGAGAAAAGATAGCCTCTTCAACAAATGGTGCTGGGAAAACTGGAAATCCACATGCAACAAAATGAAATTAAACCCCTAACTCTCACCATGCACAAAACTCAACTAAAATTGGACCTAGGAATTAAATCAGAGACCTTGCACCTAACAGAAGAGAAAGTGTTAGATTCCGGGCAGGGAGGCCACACCTCCCAGGTAGCCTAACCAGGCCACACCTCCCAGGTACCTTGAGACAAGACACACCTCCCAAGTGCCTCAGGATTGCACTCCTTAAGCGTGCTCTGGACTGAAACCCTTCCCTTATTTTTCCTTTTCCCTTCCCTGCTCTTCCACGCTGCTCTTTCCCATTCATTTTCCCTTACCCCGCCCTCCACGTGCTCCTAATAAAGCCCTCTTTAATTGACACAGCGTTCCCTGCGTGGGTTAACTTTGTCCTACAAAAAGTAGGCCCAAATCTCTAACATGTCAGATTAGGCCCCAACTTCCTTAATAAGACTCCTATAGTGCAAGAATTAAAATCAAGAATCAATAAATGGGATGGATTCAAACTCAAAAGCTTCTTCTCAGCAAAAGAAACAGTCAGTGAAGTAAATAGAGAGCCTACAGAATGGGAGCAAATATTTACCACATGCACATCAGATAGAACAGTAGTTTTTTTTTTTTGTTTGTTTGTTTTTGTTTTTGTTTTTTTTTTTTTTTTTTGGTACTGGGGATTGAACTCAGGGGCACTCGACCACTGGCCCACATCCCAGCCCTTTTTTGTATTTTATCAGAGACAGGGTCTCACTGAGTTGCTAAGTGCTTCGCCATTGCTGAGGCTGGCTTTGAACTCGTGATCCTCCTGCCTCAACCTCCCAAGTGCTGGGATTATAGGCATGTGCCACCGCGCCCAGCAGAACAGTAGTCTTTAGGATATATAAAGAACTCAAAAATCTTAACACCAAAAAAACAATAAACCAATCAATAAATGGGCCAAGGAACTGAACAGACACTTCTCAGAAGATGATATACAATCAATCAACAAATATATGAAAAAATTTTCAATATCTCTAGCAATTGGAGATAAGAGGAACTTTAGAAAGGTCAATGGGGAGGGAGAGGAAGGGAGGAGGCAAGGGGGTATAAAGGAAAAAAGAAAAGAAAAAATAAGATGGTAGAATGAGATGGATATCATTACACTAAATGCATGTTTGAAGACATGAATAGTATGAATATACTTTGTATACAAACAGTGATATGTAAAAATGTGCTCTATATGTATACTATGAATTGTAATGCATTCTACTGTTATATACACAACAACTTCAAATAAAAAAAAAAACAAGTCACTACATGGATAAAACAAATAGCCTAAAATGGAAGTATATGCATGTTTAATTTTGCACTTCTAAAACTATGAAATAGGACTGAGGCTATGGCTCAGCCATATAGCGCTCATCTTGCATGTGTGAGGCCCTGGCTTCGATTCTGAGCACCACATAAATAAAGTAAAGGTATTGTGTCCACCCACAACTAAAAAAAAAAAAAAACAAAAAAAAAACTGTGAAATAAATTGCAACTAATGTGAAAAAAAAGAGAAACAAATCAAAACTAGTCAGAATGACAGTGATTAAGAATACAGACAACAATAAGTGTTGGTGAGAATGTGGGGAAAAAGGCACACTCACACATTGCTGGTGGGATTGCAAATTGGTGCAACCAATCTGGAAAGTAGTATGGTGATTCCTTGGAAAACTGGGAATGAATCCACCATTTGACCCATCTATCCCATTCCTTGGTTTTTACCCAAAGGACTTAAAATCAGCATACTACAGGGACACAGCCCCATAAATGTTTGTAGCAGCAAAATTCACAATAACTACATTGTGGACCCAAACTAGATACTCTTCAGAAGATGAATGGATAAAGAAACTGTGATATATATATATATATATATTATATATATATATATATATATATATATATATATATCTCACAATGGAATATTACTCAGCATTAAAAGAGAATAAAATCATGGCATTTGCAGGTAAATGGATGGAGTTGAAGAATATAATGCTAAGGGAAGTAAGCCAATCTCAAAAACCAAATGCCGAATGTGATAAAAGGATGCTGGTTCATAATGGAGATGGTGGGGAACATGGGAGGAATAGACAAACTTTAGATAGGGCAAAGTGTGGGGAGGGGAAAGGAGGGGACATAGGGGTAGGAAAGATGGTGGAATGAGATTGACATCATTACCTTAAGTACATGTATGAAGACATGAATTGTGTGACTCTACTTTGTGTACAACCAGAGACATGAAATATTGTGCTTTATTTGTGTAATATGAATTGAATTCCATTCTGCTGTCATATATAACAAATTAGAATAAATAAAATTTAAAAAGTAAATCATCTTCAAAAAAGAGGGGCAATGCCAGGAAAATCTCAGTTGCTGTAAAACTAATGTGAATCCACACAACCACTAAGGAAGTCTTTTTCTGCAGGTAAGTATCAGTCAGGATCCAGTCAAGAGAAAGAAGTCACACAAGTAATTTTAACTGAGAGAATTTAATATAAAGAAGTATTAGCCAAGCACAGTGGTGCATGCCTGTAATTTATATGGCTTGGGAGGCTGAAGCAGGGGGATCACAAGTTCAAAGCCAGCCTCAGCAATTTAGTGAGGGCCTAGGTAACTTAGCAAGACCCTGTCCCAAAGTAAAACATTTTTTAAAATGATCGTGATGTAGCTCACTGGTTAAGCACTGCTGAGTTCAATACCTAGTACTAAAAAACAAAACAAAACAAAAATTTAATTAGGTATAAAGTGTTGAATACATAACTGAAATGGCTAAAAGATAAAAAACATGGAGGTATTGTAGAAGTAGCAATTGCAGGAAACAGCTTCCACCCCTGGAAAAACAAGGGGAAGAAAATGTGGCTATAAAACTGTACAGGCTTGGAAGAGGAGGGGCCATGGAGTTAGAACTATGAACCCAGAGAAAAGCACACTGCTTCATGGGTGCTGGTGTCTCAGGGCGGTAGTGTAGTGAAATGATGCTGGCTCTGTACATGTTGAAAAAGCAAAAATTCAATTCAACTGCTGGAAGGCCTGGACACTTTCAGTGTAAAGATGTGAGGCAGGGGTGATGATAGAAATAGTAATCCAACAGGAATTACCTAGGAAGCTAATAGGAAATAGACAGGAAAAAACAAGACCCCTTCCCCTCTCTGGCCTTACAGTCTGTTTCTGACATACTACTAGTGACAAAGCCTAGCAGGAATCAGTTGGCAAAAGAGAAATGTGTTTGCGAAGTCCCAACCTCAGCAACACAGATCAGTAAATAGACAGCATATTGGAGCTGGGTGACAATAGTTAATAACTGCCACCTAAGTTTGCAGAATTAATCCATCTACAGTATGAGTTATGAAATTAAAGTACTGCATTACTCAGAATCCAGAAGCTGACCATTCTGATGGCCATACTAATTTAGTCCACAGTATGCAGTGGTCCCTAGTGATTTTTTGAGCCAAAACCCATACCCCTTACTAATGATTGGTATAGAAATGAGTTTTTCATATTTTATGTGCAACCTCACAGTTTTATATGCCCTTTAACAAATTAATTAAATTGAACTAGTGCCAGTATTTTTAATGTCACATCCATTGGCATTAGGCTCTGTACATGCAATCCAAAGTCCTGACATATAACAAATTTGAACCCTATGATGTGTGCTTCACATTGAAAGCAGAAGCAGAGAACAAAATACAGAAGCAGAAGAATTTTTGAAAACTTGAATAAATTCACTTGTGTGGAAAAATCTACTGAAAAAGAAACAAGTTGCTTTTGCTGCTCACATGACATTATTTTGGGGTTGCTAGCTACTGCATTTAGATAAGAAAAATAAACAAAATATGTGAATATCAGAAACTGTCAAGATTTGCAGCTTATATCATTATTCACCTGGAAAAGCCAATTCAATCAACTCAAACTCTAATAAAACATTAGAACACCAGAAAGTAAGCCAGATGTAAGATTAACATATACAAATCAAAAACTTTCCTTCAAACCACCCATAAGCAGTTATAAAATATAGTAATTAATAAGAAAAAATGTAGAGTTAATTCATAGCCCTATTAGAAATTTTGAAATACTATACAGAATGAAGTGAATTGTTTAGAAGAGATATACAGTATTCCCTAATTCCCTAATAATCTTTCAATTTTGTGTATTCGATTCTATAATCATCTGTAAAAAACAAAAGTTGTATTATAACTGAGCCACAATCATTCATTTATACATGTATTCTATATGGCTGTGTTTGCACTACAATGTCAGAGGTGAATAGTTGCAATAGAGACTCGATGGCCCACAAAGTGGAAAGTATTTATCATCTGGCTCTTTACAGAAAATGTTTGCTGATTTCCAATCTGTATGATCTCATTGTAAATGAGCCCAATCTCTTTACATTTGTGTCTCTAATCACACTGGTGCCTGAAGTTACTGTATTTAATTTTTAATATGCTGACAGCATATGTTACTATCTCTAGTTTAGAATATTCTTACATAAAAGTGGGAATCATCTCACAACATTGTGCCCTTGTTTAATAGTGGCAAAGACAAAATTATCTATTTCACATATAATTTACATTTATATCACTTTCATAGAATAAGACTTGTTTTATAAATTATTTAGTAAGTTGAAAATGGTTGGTTTGATATAAACAAATCAACACAGTGAGGATGAATAAGATACTGCTTTGTCACAGGATAAAGAGAAATGTACATGTTTCTATTTATGAAAGTAAGAAATACTCAGGGCTAAGGCTGCCAGATGTAGCAAATGAAAAAAAACAGGTTGTCTAGTTAAATTTGAATTTCAGATAAATAGGATTTTTTGGTATAAGTATACCCTGTGAAATAATTGAGACCTACTTATAATAAAAATTTGTTCATTATTTGTTGAAAACTCAAATGTAACCAGGCATCCTGTATTTATCTGGAAAAAAATGCTACTGAATTATTAGGCAAGTGTATAAAGGAAACTGAAAGGCACCTGCATTATACCCCTTAAAGGCAAACACTATCAGGGTTTAGGATGTGGGTCAGTGGTAGAGCACTTGCCTAAGCATGCATGCACAAGGAGTTGGGTTTGAACCTCAGGGCAGGAAGAAAGGAAGGATGAGGGAAAAAAGGAAGACAGTATTAACTGTCTGCATGCCTTTTTTTTTTGTTTTTTTGTTTTGTTTTGTTTTTGCAGTGCTAGGGATCAAATTCCAGACCTCACACATGCTAGACAAGTACTCTCCCATTGAGCTCAACACCAAGCACCTCATGCCTAACTTTTGAAGTACTTTATAACAACACTTCACATGACACACCCTCTCCTTTTCCAGGCAGCACTTGTAAGAGACTATACAGTTAGTAGGCAAAAAATGTGGGGGAACAGAAAAATCTGTTTAAAGGGCATTGGGTAAATTTCCTTGGCTTTAACTGAGGTTTTGTGCCCAGGAATGATTGATTTAATGCCAGTATTTTCAGGTAGGACTAGAGTATTAAGGCCCATGGATTCTAGAAAAGGAGTTTAAAAAGAAGTCTATTACACTCCATTGGCTAAATCTGGTTTATCACTTGTTTTTGGAAATAGAGATTTGTTGAAACATAGTCATATTCATTTGTGTACATATTTGTATACATAGCTGCTTTTCTACCATAGCAGAGTTGAATATTTGCCATAGAAACCATATATCCCTCAAAGCCTAGAAAATTTATTGTCTGGCATGTACTTGGTTGAATGGTGAGCCCTAAGAAATGTAACCATGTCCTAACACCTAGAACCTATTAACGTGATCTTGTTTGGAAATAAGGCCTTCACAAATGTAAAGGATTGTTAAGTAAGGATCTCAAGATGAGATCCTGGATTATCTGGATGGGCTCTAAATCCAATGACAAATGTCCTTTTAAGAGACAAGAGAACACAAACACACACACACAAACACATACTCTCTCTCTCTCTCTCACACACACACACACACACACACACACAGAGAGAGAGAGAGAGAGAGAGAGAGAGAGAGAGAGAGAGAGAGAGAGGTGGCCATGAGAAGATGAAACCAGATATGTAGACAGTAGCCAAGGGATGCCCAGAGCCATCAAAAACTATAAGATGAAAAATTTTCCCTCAGTAACTTCAGAGGGAGAACAACCCTACCAACACCTTGATTTCAGACTTATGGTCTCCAAAACTATAAAAGTATAAATTTCTAATATTTTTGTTATTTTAAACCACCATGTTTGTGATGATTTGTTAGCAACTGCTCTAGGAAACTAATACATAGCCCCTTTACACAGTATGTTTGCTAAATTCTAGGTTAGATATTTTTGATAGGCTAGAGTTTTATTCTTTTATTTGATTCTTTTTAGTTATTCATGACATTAGTATCTATTTTGATATGATTATACAAGCATGGAATATATCTTATTCTAATTAAGATCTTAGTCTTGTGGATATATGCAATGGAGGCATTTACTGTGGTGTATTCATATATGTACACAGGAAAATTATTTAAGATTCATTCCACTGGATTTTCTTTTCCTATCCCCACTCCCTTCCCTTCATTCCCCTTTGTCTAATCTACTTAATTTATATTCTTACCCTCTCCCCACTTATTGTGGGCTAGCATCTGCAAATCAGGGAGAACATTCGGCCTTTGGTTTTCTGGGATTGGCTTATTTCACTTAGCATGATAATCTCCAGATCCATGAATTTACTGGAAATGTCATAAAGTCATTCTTCTTTATGGCTGAGTAATACTCCATTGTGTATAAATACCATGTTTTCTTTATTCATTCATCTTTTGAAGAACATAGATTTGTTCCATAGCTTAGCTATTGTGAATTAAGCAGCTATAAATACTGATGTGGCTACATCACTGTAGTATGCTGGTTTTAAATCCTTTGGATATATACCAAGGAATGGGATAGCTGGGTCAGACCACAGTTCTCAGTATATTAATCACAATTTGACAATTGGTCTCAAAGCTATTTCTGGTTGACTATTATCACTGTCTCCACTACCAATTCTCACCAACACACAAATGTGTACAACATGCACATGCACACACACAGATGCATTCATGCACATAAACTCCATAAACATTCTTGTGGGGAGGGTAGGACAGCCAGTATCCCCCATTTATTCCAAACTTGCATTATCAAGTTTGACTCTCATACTCATTAATCCAAAACCCATCCCAGAGGCTTTGAGGGAAAAAATAAAAATAGCAGCTAAGTAGGGAGCCTATGGTATATTTAAAAAGTATACACAATATAGTATAACTACTACAAAGTGATGTCATTTTTTTGTGCAAGTCCAGGAAAAGTCTGTTTTGAAAAAAAAAAAGGTGAAGTACATTAAAACAAATCACACACCAGAAACTAAATCAATGGCTCAAAAAAACCCCTCAAAATTCTAACTGGGTTATTGTGTCTGTGTAATTTTCTTTAAATGACTACTTAGCAGGTAAAGGAAGAACAGAAAGATTGGAGCTTCTAGAGTAGTATTCTCAGAATTCCCTTAATGGCTTACTATTACAAATAAAGCTGTAGGCAGCTTTATCCAACATGAAATTATAATGTTAGTAGATAAAAATAGTTACCATAGTTACCTTTCTCCCACTGGAAAAAAATTCAACTGCCTACAGCAATCCCTTGTAGGGGTTTTGTAACAAAGCACATAGGCATGGTTATATCTGATAACTTCAGGATACTGTGGCTTCCATGAAAATTAGGTTGGAGTTGTTAAAATAAACTGTCAGTGTGGTTGATGTTGCTATGGCAGATATCCTTATCTCCATTTTTCTTAAAATAATAAAAATCTCTCTCTTAAGTTCTGTAGGCATTCAGTGATAAATGGAAGGAACTGATAATACACACTCCTAACTCCTGATACCAGAAAACCTCTATTTTATGAAACTTCAGAGAAGTGAAATTTCCCTTTGGTTTAATTGACAACTTCTTGGAGGTAAAAGTGACAAAAGGGAGAAATCTGGGATTAAAACTGTGTTATTACCATTTTTTTATCTCCATCAAGAAGTTCAGTAAGAACTAGAAAATCATGGCTATTTTCCAAGTGTTTAGTTCAGCTCAAGATTTCTACAATGGGGAATTACTGACACTAGGTTACACATTTATTATTATTCAAAACTTGTGAAGGGATTCTACTGTAAGATCAACCAAGTGTAATTACTGGCTTCAGAGTGGTTTAATTTACCCATTTGAAATTTGGCTGGTGATTTACATTAGGTCACAAAAAACAATGCAGATTGCTTTTGTCTAACAACCTCATTTACATTTTGGCATTGTTAGAAGTCTACAGGCTTTATTTAATAGGCACAAAGCCTACAGACTTTGTTTTTAATATTTTTCTGATAACATGGGTAATAAATGTTCATTGTTGAAAATGTGTGAAAAATTTAAAAAAAAAACCAAAGATGGAAATAAACTGGTATCCATAAAATATCCTCTGAGTTGAACATGTAGATGAATCCACTTCCAGTGTTTGAGACACAAGTTAAATACATATTTAAAACATGCACATGTGTATTTTATGTACATATATATACACATACATAATGATGTATGTGTTTGTACAAAATTTAAAAATAAAAAGACATGCTATTTTACATGCTACTCTATAACCTACTGTTTTTCTCTAAACTCAGTATTGTTAACATTTTTATGATGGAATGTTCTCTACAACTTCATCTTTTATTTCTACTTAGTAGCTCGTTATATGACTCTATCATAATTTCCTTAACCGAGTCCATATTGTTGGAACATTTAGGTTGTTTCCAATTACAAACAAGGCTCTTCAAATAATTTGATGCTTATTTTTGTGCATAGTTCATGTTTGTTTCTTTAGAAGGAATTTCTAGAAGTGGAATTGCTGGGTCAACAGTTGTGCACATTTTTTAATTTTTTTGTAGATGGACACAATATCTTTATTTTTATTTATTTATTTTTATGTGGTGCTGAGGATTGAACCCAGTGCCTCACACTTGCGAGGCAAGCACTCTACCACTGAGCTGTAGCCCCAGCCCTACATTTTGAGTTTCACCCCCAAATCCTCTATTTCTTTTCTCCAGAGAACTTTTTCTTAAAAAAAGTATTACTTTTCATTGAAGTTTCAAGATTAAGATATAGAACATTTCCAGCCCTCCAGAAGATTCCTTCATGCCTTCTACCAATCTGTGTCCATTCCACACTTACCCCAAAGGTAAACACTATTCTGATTTCTATCACCACAGATGAGTTTGCCTGTCTTTTAACTTCATAAAAACAGTATGTATTCTGTGTATGGCTACTTGCATTCATTATGTCTACAAGATTCATCCATGTTGTGTATTTATCAGTACTTTGTTCTTTATAATTGCTGTATTCTACCCCTTGTATAAATGAGTCTAAATATATTGCCATTCACATATCCATTCTCTTGTTGATGGATACTTGGGTTGTTTCCAGCATGGGGCTATTATAAATAAAACTGCTACAAACATTCCTCTATATAATTTTCCTGAACATTTATACTTGTTTTTCTTGGAATTGCTGGATATGTCTTCTTAAATGAGGGCAGAATATCAAGGGAGGAAAGGAAGTAAGGGTGGTTGCTGGTGGCACCAAAAGAGAGGGATAGCTGGTCTGGATCACTTTTGTTGTCCTGGGTACTTCATGAAGTAGACAGGAGAGTGTGTTAAAGGGATAAAGCATTCACAAAATGCCAAGAAGTTTGGCCTGGGGAATACAAAACATTTCCCAGTTCAGTGTTAATGTTGGCAATTCTTTCCAAAATGTATGTTTCTTTGGGAGGCATGAAGAGAATTCAACATGATCAGCAGGCTGGGAAATTTTGTAATGGATTTCCTAGAGTAGTAGGTGGTTTCTGAGTTACTTCTATCCTAAGACACACTAAGTGCATGTAATACTCTTCTTGCATACAAGTGAAAGAAGGAAGACTACAGTAATCTAAGATGCTGTCTTTCTAGTAAGCTATATAGTTTTAGTGTAGTGCTATACAAGGTACTGATTCATGACAAGATAAGAAACTTGCACTAGAATGTAAATCGATACACTGTTTACTTTATCAAGGAAATCTTGATCCAAAAAATAAGTTAGGTGAATTAAACAACATTCTTAACTGATGTAGTTGATTTAGACTCTGGCACAAGCTCTTTATCTCATCACAGATCAATAACAGTTTACTAGACAGGCAATCTGAACAACACATGGACTTAGGAGTAACATGATCTGGATTCAAATGCTGCCTATGCTACTTACTATGTGACCTTCCATACATTTTGTAACCAACTTAAGATTTAGCTTTCTCATCTGTAAAGTAAGAATGATAATAGTATCTATACGTGGGGGCCAGTGAAGAATTTGAAACCATACATGCAAAGTGCTTGTTGTTGGGACAAAATAAGGGATTCTATTTGTGCATGCAGTCAGAATCTATGAAATCTGATGAGCTGTGGAGTGCAGCATCTGAACCCTGGGTGTTCACTATGCAGTACAGGCACTGCAAGCCATGGATAAGAAGACCCTTCTAAAATTACTAAGCATTCATAATACCTTCCTACAGAATAAATTCCATGTTCTGTATAGGGCATTAAGCACTGCTTTGCCATCTCTTTTGAGAAAATATGCCATTAAATTAACATATGCTTTCTTCTTATCTCTCTGCATTGTCTATTTATTTACATGCCTTTCTCCCTCCATTGAACAAAGAATTCCTCAAGGATAAAGGCCTGGACTAATTTTTTGGTATTTCTTGCATCCCCAGTACATGGTAGAGTTAACATTTTTATTGAATGTGTGGAATGGCACATACCTGACATTAACTAGGGACATAAGACAGTACAAGCTTTTATCTACTATAATTAAGCTGACCTTTCCAAATGAATAAGTAATTTCTTTGCATTGTTTGGCCTTCTATGAATTACAATTGTTGGTATTTGAAAATTAATTAGCATATGCTAATGTTAAAATGCAAGCACCATCAGGTGTGTGTCAAAACAAAAACAGATGGACAGTCAAGTGGCATATGTCATATCAAATTTTCACAAGGTCACTCAATATTTAGAACCCCCTATTGCTTCTTTTTCTCTGACCAAGCAGAATTTTGATCATCTGTTTTTGCATTACTTAAAGACAGCATGAAGTTTGGTAAAGGATAAATCACATGATTTTTTGACATTGTTAAACTTAACTGGCAATGAAGTTCTTCATTCATTTTAAATGTTTAAAAACTACCTCTGTAAAAGATAAAAGGGCCTTGATTTGTAGTATTCGATTGTTTCCATGGCATAAATACTTCTACCACAGCCAATCTCAAGCAATCAAACATGGAAAGAGATGGCTCTGCTGCCAACTGGAGCACATCTCTGGTTAACACTGCATTCTTTTTGCATTTTCTCATTTCCTGTTTCACTTACTTTGCTCCCCTCACTCTTGCTGCTCTGGGATTGTATGTGGTCTATGGCATATAGACTTTGTTCTCTGTAGAACTTCAGCTAATGAGTAGTTTGTTATTACTGCATTGTATCTATAGAGCTGATCTTAATTCTTTTCTCTTCATTGTGAATATTTTCAAGTTCAAGAATTTGACCCAACAATACACAAAAATATTTCTTATAGGGTAAAGGATAAATCACATGATTTTTTGACATTGTTAAACTTAACTGGCAATGAAGAACTCTGAACAACATGAGATAAAATGCATTTGCTAAGAAGAAAATTCACACCAGATGCTAATTTTTTTACCCTACAGCCTGTCTTCCTGCTGTTTTCAATATTGCTTTATTAAATAGTTTATTAATCAGGATATTCCATTTTTACTTCATGGAAGTAGTCAAATGAAGACTTAATGGTGTTTTTTCATTTTAAGTGTTAGGATAAGGGAAGGGTCTAAACAAAGTACTAAATGAACTCTAAGGACTTATGAAACTGAGAAAAATTAGATCACTTAAAGAAGTTTTGAGGAGTGGATACTGTTGGTGCCCTGCCCAGATCTCCTTTACCAATGGGTACACCCAAATCCCCAGCTGCTTTTAGTGTTGGTTGCTTGTCTTTAAAAGCTGATTTCTTGAACATCGTCCTCCAAGAAATGACCATCTTGCAGGTGTGGTATGCTCACTCCCTAGGAGTAGTGAGAGGTCAGTGGTTGACTCCCATGCAGCTATAAGTGGTCAGCCCTCCTACCTCAATTCTGCAGTACAATTCATATTTCAGTGCTCCTCATGGGTTCAGGCCAAAGTTAATCCCCAGTCAAGATCGTATTATCATATTGTTTAGCTTTCTCCCTGCATTTGTTCTGCTTCCCTTCTCTTGATAGGACCCCTTCAATAAGTGAAATTCATCAGAATCCCTGTCTCTTAAGTTCTACTTCCAGTACACTCAGCTTAAGACATTTTGTATTTCAGGTTTCCTTAGACCTCAGTGTGTATCATAATAAAATCTCTTTTTATCAGAGCACACTTATGAGGAAGAAAGTTAAAGATAACTTGCTAATATGCCTGGGCTAAATTTGATCTTTGAAGGCATTCTTCTTGATCTCTAAGGTGGAATCACATGTGATGCCTTTTATTTGTAGAGAGTGCCAGTGTTTTGAGGATGTGAAGGTAAACAGGTTTGTCTTATCTTCACAAGCAGGTTCTATAATTAATTAGGAAAATGGCAACAAAATTTCAGAGGTTAAATGTCTCACTCAATGTTTCTGCCTTAATTGTGCAAATATATATCTTTATTATTTGAAATGGGCTGGAAACTGACCTCTTAGGTTAAGACTCTGATTTACTATCTTTTTTTTTCAGTTTTTAAGAATATTTTTATTAGGGCTGGGATTGTGGCTCAGTGGTAGAGCACTTGCCTTGAATATGAGGCACTGGGTTCGATTCTCAGCATGGCATATAAATAAAAAATAAAGGCCCATCAACAACTAAAATAAATAAATAAATAAATATTTTTAAAAGAATATTTTTATTAGTATATAATAGTCACACATAATATTGGGGTTCATTTTGACATAATCATACATGCATGGAATGCAGTTTGCTTTACTTTAGTCCCCAGCACTTCTTGTTTCCATCCCCATGTTCCCCTTTTCTACTCTACTGATCTTTTTGTATTTATTTATTTTTAATTGGTTCTTTATAGATATACAAAAAGGTGAAATTCACTGTGGTATATTTATATGTGTACATAGCATAATTTGGTCAATTGCATTCCACAGTTCCTTCCTTTCCCCATCAGTTCTCCCTCCCATTCTATCCCCTTCCTCTATTCCATTGATCTTCCTTCTATTTTCATGGGATCATCTTTCCCCCTTTCCCCCCCTTATTTTGCTCTGGCTTCCACATATGAGAGAAAATATTCAACCCTTAACTATCTGAATCTGGCTTACTTCACTCAGCATGATGTTCTCTAGTTCCACCATTTACCAGCAAATCCCATAGTTTCATTCTTCTTTATGGCTGAGTAAAATTCCATTGTGTACATATACCACATCTTCTTTATCCATTAATCTGTTGACAGGCACCTAGACTGGTCCCATAATTTGGCTATTGTGAATTGTGCTACTATCAACATTGATGTGCCTGTATCATTGTAGTGTGCTGATTTTAGTTATTTAGGATAAATATTAAGGAGAGGGATATCTGGGTCATACAGTTGTTCCATTTCTAGTCTTTTGAGGAAACTTCATATTGCTTTCCAAAATGGTTGTGTTAATTTGCGGTACCACAACAATTTATCAGTGTACCTTTTCCCCATAACTTCACCTTGCTAACTATATTTACCAGCTCTTTGCTCTTACTAATATTTGATGTCCACCTCTGCCATTATTGTGTGGGACTTGCTTGTTTGTGAGCTGCCTAGAAGTCTTTAACGTGTGTTAAACCAAAGAGCCACATTGTGGGACGAGTTCCTACAGCTACCAACAGCAAGGCTAGATAGCAGTTGAAAATATATCTCCAGGACCTAGGAGCCAAGAGTATTTCGATAATGAAAATTTGAGGGACTAAAGCATAAATTGTTTACATTGAACACACACTGACTATAGATAAGAGAGGTGGGATATGGTGAAATGGGGAAAGTTTGGGGATAGGAAGGCTATCCATAAAGAGAAGTATTTGTTGCTTTTAGATTGTTTGGGGTTAATAGTCTGGAAACTTTATATATAACCAGGGTGTGGTGGCCACGGTGGTAGACTACAATAGGATTTAAGTCAAGGTTTCAATATACATTCCATCTTTGATACCTCCATCTTTTGACCCTTGTAATTAAATTCAGGACATTTCAGAAGATTTTTTTCTTACCACTTGCTAATCTATAGTAATAATAAAGAACATTTTAATGTTTTTATATTTGAGCCCTATTTTCTATTTATTCTTCATAAGAACCTAATAGTGAAAATATTAACATCCCTTTTGCTGGATAAGGAAACTGAGGCACAGAGAGGCTATGGCAAAATTCAGGTATCTAGCTAGTAAGAAACAATAAGTAAATGAACACCACTTACCACTTCCTTAGGCATTTCTACCTACCTGCTTTTTAAAAACTAGAAGGAAGTTATAACCTGTGCATATGACCTTGGGTTTGGGTGTTTCCTGGCCTTATATAGATTGAGCAAGTGAATTCAACTAAAGACATAAAAGAAAACACTGAGAAGATATTGTCTGCTTAGAGATTGGAGCTGGCTGAAAGCAGAACTGGGAAAGTGAAAAGAATGTGTGAATTCAAAGGAATAGGACAAATGCTGTCCCTGTTAGTGGCAACTTATTGGCCAAGTACAACCCTGAGGCAGAACTATTATAGATGAAGCTGATGTAAAGAATAATTGAGAAGCCAGCAGTCTGAGGTTTACAAATGTATAGTTTCAAATAAAAAAAACGAATGTAGACTTAGTAAGGAAAGGTTTATTCAAAAGGATTATTGCAAAGGGGAAAAGGAATACTGAGTGAGGGAAAATGCTCTGGCCATAAGCTTTGCTAGTGTCTTAAGGGTTAGACAAAAAACAGTTGTCTTTTATAGGGAGAAGTAAACAAGACCAGAAATAACCAGGTATGAGAAAGTGGGACGAACAGGGGTGGCAGATTCAGAGAGTAGATCAGAGAAAGTTTTACTCTGAGGCCAGCCTCTACCAGGGCCTCAGCACCTTACCCCCACCCACTGCAGCAGCTTCCTACTAGGCCTCCTTCCTTCCTCCTGCCTCTCTTCATTCCAGCTCAGCCTACACACCATTGCCAGCATGCACCTCCTACAGCTGAATTCTCATCATACACTCTCCATGCTCAGATGTGTTCAGCAACTCCCACTGCCCACAAATTCACATCCATACTTCCTACCTCAATACTAAATACTGTCCACAAGCTGGCCCAGATGCTTCCATGCTATATGACAGCTCCACCCAACTACCTACTTATGTCTAAACATGTCATGAACTTTCCTGCCCATAAACCATTGCTTCCCTTGTTTAGTTTAACTGGAATGACTTACTTCCCTGTATCCTCAACATTGTGACCCATGAAATTCCATCTTTCATTTAGAAATGACCTCTGAGCTGGTGGGCATACCTATATAGCTCTGTATTTGTATATGGTGATCTATGGAAGTTTTTAGTGTAATGATTTGAATTTTTAGTAATGTATAGACATGCATCTCCCTTGTAACCTGTAAATTCCTTGAAAGCAGGGATGCATCTTAGTGATTTGTTGAGTCCTCTCAGAAAGACACAGTCCCTGACATGTGCTAAGCAACTGAGTTAAATTCTAACAAATACTTTTGAAATAGCTAAACTTTACATAGACGTTTTTGTGTTATGTGTTAAGAACATAACTGTTTTTTTCAGTAACAAAAACTACCTCACTAAAAGCATCTGAACATTTATGAGTTTCTGAGCCCTGGGATGAAAGTAAGGGAATTTAATTACTTTTAAATGCAGCTTCAGTACAAAATGGAAGATATATAACTGCCCAAGACTGATATGTTTTGATAGAAGATGATACATTTTATTTCAATAGAAAATAAATAAATAAATACTTGAATAAATCTTCTGCTTATCTACAAACATCAAGTATCTGGAACGTTATACTGTCTGGAGTCATGTATATTGAGTCCTATTGAGTAGGTTTTGTAACTATGAGGGAGAAAATACTTACGATTTCAGTCTATCCTGTCAAAATGCTTTAGCATTAAACTGTAAAACAATCCTTATTGAAGTCAGTCTCAGAACACTGCCTACTTTCAGCTTGGAACTTAGATTATCTTTCAGAAAAGGAAGCCGGAGGTTGTGTTGACATAAAGGAAATGTCATTTGTGCAATCCCTGCATTAGCTGGGCTCTTCTGGGAAGTGACTTATGCTCGGATTTCAGAGGCAAATGTCTATCTTTGCAGGGAAGTGCACATTTATGTTATGTCATAAAGTCCCTTAACAGTAAGTGGCTGAGGATGCCTTCAAGTAATCTTTTTCAAAGAATCATTGCGAAAGAAAGACACAATGAATGCAATACTATTTTAGGGTATAATGAAGACAAAGATGGCAAACTAACCAGCCTCATAAATAAAACAATAGGAATCAATTTACAGGATTTAATTTGATCTACTGATGAAGTTGTACATGTAGAAATTTATTACATGGCTCTCACTTATACATAGAATCTAAAAATATTGATTATAGAAACAGAGAATAGAAAGGTGGTTACCAGAGGTTAACTACCTCTGGTTAGAGAAGCATGAGAGAGAGGAAAGATGTTAAAGCATACAAAGTTTTAGTTAGAGTGGAGAAATACATTTTATTAATCTAGTGCACTGCATAATGAGCACAGTTTTTACAACAACAATAATAACAATAATGCTATAGTAATATAGCATATATTTAAAACTTGCTAAAATAGATTTTTTAATGTTCTCCTTACAAAAAATTTAATTTGTGAGGTGATGGATATGTTAATTAGCTTAACTAAATCCATAATATACACATAGATCAAAATATTACATTATACCCCATAAACATACACAATTACTTGTCATTTAAAAGTAATGAATAAATGTAAAGACATTCATATTTTAGAACATATCATTTCAGGTTTTTATATGCAGATATACACTTTAAAATAACTATAATACTATAATTGCTGTTACCTGTTTTTCACTTGTTTGTTCCCACTTACAGCAATGCTTCTCCATCCTGCCTATATAGAAGAATCCCTGAGGTGCTTGAGAAACATGGAGTGGGCAGATGAGTTGTGGATACATCATGAAGAGTTTGACTCTATTTCATGTATAACTAAAAAGAGCAAATAAAAACACTTTGGTGGGGAAAAAAAATAGAGTTTTGGTTTAAATCAGCCTTTTTCAACATTGGCTACACATTAGAATTACCTGAGATTTTACAAAAGTCCTTGGCAAAGCCACATTCACACCAATTATGTAAGAATCTCTGTGGGGTAAGAGTCCCAGCATTTTAAAAAATTCCCAGGTTCCAGGTTGAGAACCTTGGCTAATGGAGTGTGGGCTACACATCAGTTTTTCTTAAAAGTCTCCCGGGTGATTGCAACATTATGTAGGACTGAAAAACCAGTACCTTGGTCTTAAATTCACTTGTTGCCATTCTAAGGTATGACTGTACCTATGCAGGTTGTCATACTTACATTCATTAGGTTCACTGTCCTAATGTACCAGATTTTAAGGAGTGTGTATAGCAAATGCATAGGAAAATTTGACCTGACCTTGTGGGGATATATGGTATAATAATAAAATCAATTAATTAGTTTATGCTGCTTCTTGGTCCAGAGCTTTGGTTCTAGATGCATATTAGATTGCTCAGGCCTATAGAGATTCTAAGGCCCAAGTCATTTAAGTCAGAAACTCTGAAGACAGAAACAATCAATGTTCAAACTCCCAAATGATTCCAATGATTATGTATAGACACAATGAAGAATCAGTAGTTATGAGCAGAGCTTCTCAAAGGGTAGTCTCTGTGTGGGCTGCAGTAGCACCTAGAATGTGTGAGAAATGCTGATTCTCAAGCACCTCCTAGACCTGCAGAATCAGAAACTCAGGGGCCTGGTGATCTGTGTTTTAATAAGTCCTCTAAGGGACACTGATGCCCAAGTTTGAGAACAACTGGTTTACAGATTTCTATACACATGTTTTTAAAGTTCATTTTATTCATTAGTCATCAGATATAAAGATTTGAATTCATCATACTGCCTGTTTTGTGTCACATGATCGCCTGTGGTGTGTTTTCTTCTTACTGTTTTATCACATTCAACCCCATTTAATTTTCTCAACAAGCTTATGATAGAGGTACAGTCACATTCATATATGAATGTCTGTATATATAAATGTCCCTATATATATATGGACATTTCTAGTCCATACATATATAGACTAGAAAAACTGAGACTCAGAAAAGATAATTTCTTTCTTTCTTTTCTTGAATTTTAGCCATATATGGAATGAACAGGGCTAGACAATGGGGTAAAGAAAATTCCTTCCATGGCCTATTAAGCACAAGACAGACAAAAAAGAAGAAAAATTGAGAAATAAGAAAAGGGGGGAAAGAAAAAAAGTCAGAGAAAGAAATATGGTTGTTGTATTGATTTGGGGGTCTTTTGCTCCAAAAGAAGCATACATATGTATTCATCTAATAATTTGCAAACAATGATGGAGTCTTTGATGACAAAGGCTCACATCTTGGGGCTCAGGTTAGAAAGATATCTATTTGTTCATAGAAAGTATATTTACTCATATTTGCCCTGTTATTGGTCCAAAGTAAATGATGTCAAGGCACAAGTTAGGATTCTTAATTTTAATAGTTCTAATATCTTGTGAAAACTGGTTCTTTTTAGTTTACACAACAAGAGGATTCAGTCTGAAATAATTATAAAAAACATGGAATATAATTTGTTCTAACTTAGTCACCAATACTTCTCCTTTCCCTCCCCTTCTCCCTGTTCCCATCCCTATATTCTACTGACCTTTCTGGTATTTACATAGTTTTTTTTTTTAAATTAGTGTTTGTGCATGTACATGATAGTGAGATTGACTGTGGTATATTCATACATATACATATATGTATATACATATACACATATAAATACACACACATACATACATAGGAAATAAAGAAGTTATAAAAATAATTTATACCCATATAGAAAGGAGAAATAGATGAATGGTGGGTAATTGAGGTAGTAGAGACAATGCAAGAGGATGAGTAAGAAGTAAAAGGAGCAGGTATAAACTAGAGGTAAGAAAACAAAGATAGGAAAATTGATTCCAATTAATGTTTTAAACCACTAAATGAAAGACATTCAAATGGGTTGAAGGTACAATGTTGGCTATTGGGTTACCAATTATCATTCAAGTTAAAGAGTTATTTATATGATCAAAGTTGACATTAGAGTTGTTTATAGTAAGTCATGTCAAAGTGAAGAAAATCCTTGTTGAATCTTGGTTTGAATTTCATTGGACATTTAGCAGATGTCCACCCATCTTTGGCTGTGGGTCTCTCCTGAGTTGCAGGGGCACAGGAGCCAATTCCCTACCAGCAGCTTCTGATTTGTCAGCTCAGGGGCCTGCAGGTGACTGATAGGAGGGTGCAATGTGGTGGGATGGCTGTTTTTATTGTGTGCAGTAGTTCAGGATGCAGGCTCTGGCGTGTACCTGCTCCTTTCTACAGGATCTTTTTCACAGTGAAGAATCTGGTGGCTGTCTCTGAGTGCAGAAGCTCTGGTTGTGGGTTTCCCATGGGTGTTCTGTGGTGCAGCAGTATTCCCCAGCCAATGCTGCTCTCTGAGGCACTGTAGTGAAGGGTCTCAGGTGGTTCTCCTAGACTCTAGTTTCCACTGTCCCAGGTTGTGGATAGTGGACATTAATTCCCTCTGTTTGCTAAGTCTGATGCAAGGTCTCATAAGTATCCAAACAATGGCCATAAAGGGTCATTTCTAAATAGAAATCTTCTTACTCCCAAGTTTTGGGGCCATCACACTCCTCGCTGCCTCCAAAAATGACTGTGGTGGAATAGCTAAGCTATGGTACCAAGCTAGGTGCCCTTCAATGGTTGAATTGATAAAGATAATGTGGCACATATGCACAATGGAATCTTACTCAGCCATAAGGAAGAATAAAATTATGGCATTTTTCAATAAATTGATGGAACCAGAGACTATCATGCTAAGTGAAGTAAGCCAATCCCAAAAAACCAAAGGCCGAATGTTCTCTCTGATATGTGAATACTAACTCACAATAAATGGGGAGGAGGCAAAAATAGAAGTACTTTGGATTAGACAAAGGGGAATGAAAGGAAGGGAGCAGGGATGGGAATAGGAAAGACAGTAGAGTGAATTGGACATAACTTTCCTATGTTCATATATGAATGCAAAACCAGTTACTTTGGACTAAGCAGAAACGAATAGGGTATGGGGGTAGGAAGACAGTGGAATGAATGGGACATTATTACCCTATGTGCATATATGACTACACAACCAACATGTTTCTACATCATGTACAACCAAAAGAATGGGAAGTTATGCTCCATATATGTATAATATATCAAAATACATTCTACTGTCATGTATAATTAAAATAACAAGTAATTTTTTAAAAAATAATGACTGTGGTGGGCTAGGGATATTGCCACAAAATTTGCAAGTGTGAAGCCCTAGGTTTGATACTCAATGACAAAATCAAAAAACAAACCAAAAAAAAAAAAAAAAAAAAAAAAAAAAACCCTCATCAAAACCCAGTGACAATACAAATGCCCCGGCTCAGAGCAAATCTTCAAGCTGTAAGCAGCAGCTAACATCTGGGACTTAACTGGCATTGCCAGTGAGAGGAAAAAGCTGGGAGGCAGAAGCAAAGGCTACTCATTCAGAACTAGCTGATGGCAGAGGGCCTTTCTGTTGCTCGGGCAAGTCACCGTGGGAGCAAGTTTGATGGGGGTTGGAGGTAGGTCGGGATCAGACCCAACTCTACATCAAACTGAGGCAGCTGCTGTTCTGAACAGCCTCAGGCCCTTGGGCTTCTATCTCCAGGTAAAACAGTGTTTTATATCCTCTGAAGGAAGCCTGATATCTCTAGGGAAAGTCTTTTGAGAACACACCTGCTGAGATTTGTGTCATGTTTTGGGGAAATGTCTCTGCTAAGCAGTGGTTTTCTGAGTCAGGAAAAGTGCTGCTTTATCAGCTGCAGTATGTGGAAAATGTAAATAGAAATGTCTGAGCAGCACTGTTCAGGGGCAGTGGTTCTCTTGTTAAAGGAACCTTGGTAATGTGGTATTAAATTCTTAGCTCCATCTTGGCATTAAAAAGATTATAATTACAGCATTTTTCTTCTTATGTTTACTTGTCAGCACTACATCCATGCATGACATTTGGGTAAAGAAATGTATTTCTTAAGTTGAATTGTTTGGGTGTCTGAGCTTCTAATGCTGGATTTGCAGGGAAGTTAAATTCTTGGTAATAATTTGTTAAACTTACTTTACTTTTACTGATAATTTTGAACTTAATTTAGGCATAATATGGATTATTAAGATGCTCATCTTTATGAACTATGTTAAGCTCTTTCTGTTTAGAGTTGCCATTATTTTAGGAGTTGCCACAATCTTTTGAAGCCAATTCTATTATTGTCCCCATTTTAAAAATAAGTAAGTTTCACACAAGGAGATGAGCTAACCTGCTTTGGGTTAGTAAAAGGAGGAAGCATCAGTAGTGATCTAAATCTTGCCACTGTGTTAATGTCAACTTCAATTGTCCCAGACTAATGAGCTAGAACAGAGACAGACTTAATAATGTAAATCATCAATTACACCTGAATAAAGGCCAATTACATCCCAGTGTGCAGTATGAACAAATGTCACAGTAGTTCAAAGAGAGATGTGTGGTTGGAAAATCTAATGAATCCTAAAAGATATTTTGCCAAATAATTTTAAGCAAACCTGGTACTCAACATCTTTGATTGCTGGAGAAATCTGCTAATACCTTCTTGGGGGGAAAAAAAAGCAGGATCTATGTCTACATAGGTTCACTTTTGCTTGGCATTGTTTGGTGCAATTGTGCTAATTGCCTCTTTGTTGGGGGATGAAACCTTATTACTTGGTACATCCAAGTGATAGCCACAGATAATTGGTATATTGTTTATGTCTCAGTAGGGAGCTAATACACATTGCTTGTTACTTCTAACAGCTCATGTCTAGTAGTTATGGAAAAATGGCTTTGAAAACCCTGTGCCCTAAATATTAACCATGCCCCTTAGTAAAGAAATGATCAGTTTGGAGCTATAGAAAGATGAGCACCCTGTGAAAGAAACAAATGTTGTCACTTAGCAACTGATTTATTTGGGAATCAGCCCCTCATTTAGAACATATGTCCGTGTCCCCTAAACTTTTTTTTCAATTGGCACTCTCCATCTGCTAGTTTCTTCATTAATAAATAACAAACTTTGGTGTGTGGTCAGATTAATTTGTTTAAGTAATTTTGCTTCAATAGTCTTCATAAATCACATGAAAGAAAAGGAAGGCCTAATTCAAAAGAACTGGCACGTGTGGAAGTTCATTCCTTATTGACATTTCAGCATTTTATTATTGACATTTCAGTCCTATTTTATTTCAGCAAGAATGAAAAAAATTCATCTATCAATTACACTTATGCTTTCACATTTTAATTTTTGTGTAAATTTGGTTCTGTCAAGTATTGATTGATTCATTAATTCAACAAATTTCTGTCCTTGGAGAACTTATGCTCTGGAGGAAGGAAGCTAGTCAATAAACAAGAACACTTAAAAGAAAGAAATGTCCTGGGTAGAAGAATAAAGCAGAAGGCCATTGGGCACTGGGCTCTATTTCAGACATCTTAATGAGGGAGTTCTCTTGAAAGAAATGACATTTGAGCAAATATTTGAATAAAGTGAGGGAGAGAGCCAAGGAAAGGTATGGTAGAAGAACATTCCAGATGGAGGAAGAAAAGTAGAAAAACGTGGGGGCTAGGGATGTAGCTCTGTGGTAGAATGCTTCTTAGCATGTGAAAGGCTCCAAATTCAATCCCTAGCACCACACACACACACAATGTGTTTTAACGGAAAACTACACATTGTTTTAAAGCACTGATTTTCAACTGGAGCAATCTCTCCACCAAGTGATGCCTAGTAATATTGGGAAATATTTTTGGTTTTCACAACTTCAGGGGGTGATATTGGAACCTCATTGGTAGAGGCCAGAGATGCTGCTCATCCTTTAATGGATGGCCCTCCTCTCATAACCAAGAATTATATAGCTATAATGCCAACATGGCTGAGGTTAAGAAATCCTGGTTTACAGCATATACTTCTGTATTATTTGATTATGATTCTATAGGGTTTCTGCATCTTTCATTACCTTTCATGATTGTGTAACTTTTGAAACTGTAGATTATGTATGCAAATGCAAAACAATACTGGTTTGTAGATGTATATTTTAGTGAGCTTTTTTACTGCTGTAACCAAAAGACCTGACAGGAATAATTTTAGAGGAAAAGGTTATTTTGACTCACAGATTCAGAGGTTTTTGTTCATAGCTGACTCCACAGCTCTGACTCCATAGCTCTTCCATGGTGGAGAAAAGTAACTCAGGACATGGCAACAAGGAAGCAGAGAGAGAGAGCTGTGTTTACCAGGGACAAAATATAAACCCCAAAGGCATGCCACCAGTGACCTACTTCCTCTAGCCATACCCTACCTACCTAGAGTTACCGCCCATTAATCCATATCAGTGGACTAATCCACTGATTGGGTTATAATTTCAAAATCTAAGCATTTCATCTCTGAACATTCTTGGCATCTCACAATGAACTTTTGGGCACACTACATATCCAAGCCATAGCAACATCTAATAAAATCTTTCTCTCAGAGGTTCAACTGACTTACTCCCTCACTGAGGAAGAGGCTGATTTTCCTGAATTTGAACATTCACTTCAATATCCCTGAACTATAAATGTTCTTTGGATTCAACTTTGAATTATCTGTAACATCTTACTGATTCCCTCATTGTTAATGAGGTCAATACAAATCTTTAACACATGATAATTTTATATTTGTATTAGAGACATGATGTTACTTTCCCTCTAGTTCCTTCTGAAATTGTCCCTTAACATAAGCAAGTACTAAAACTAAAATATAGCCCAGTCCTTTACATGGCTGTATATGAGATTCAATTTAGCATATGTATCATATTTATTTAACCAATTCCCCTAAAATTATTTTGCAGTGATAAAATTTTCCATTCACTAAACTACTTTTATGATCACTGTTTTTCTTTGAATAGCTTCATGTTCTTCACTGTTTTTTTTTTTTTTTTTTTTTTTTTTTTTGAGTAAGGTTAGTCCAACTCTTGCTACCTTGTACTCTCTATGGGTCCTCAAATTGGCTCTTTCAATGAACTCATCAAGAAATCTTATCATAGAATCAAATATGGTAGAACTTAACATTCTCAGAATCGTGAGGAGAATCTGAATCAATACAGTTACACCAGCATCCTTGGGCTATTATCTTTCCATTGCCTTTCCATATCTACCTTCTACCTTTCTCTACTCTCTACCCTGCTTTCTGCTATTTTTCTTCAATTTTAGCCAATGAGGAGCCCTAGCAAGTGGCCATAGTAGAGAAGAGAGGGAAATCTGGGTGTTTTCCCTCTAGTTCCTTCCTGAAATCTCCTGGAGCTTCACTGAAGGTCAGTGGTTTTTCATAGATGGCTTTTCCTACAGGAATCTCTTTAGTTTTCCATATTGTCAATCTAACCTCATTATTATAGTCCTAGGAGGGAAAACAGCTACCCTGCATCCTTTACTGTGCTCTGCTTTTTCCTTGTGGTCCTGTTATATCCTCTTGACAGCTTTAGAAATAATATCTTTGTAAACAACCTTTTCTCAAATTATCCTATATTGACAGTTGGGTTTCCTGTTGAGTCTTTGATACAATTGCCATACCTCCTACATTCCCCAGGTGTGGGAAGAGGTGAGTATACCTTTAAATGCCTTAATTGCTTTAAATGCAAGTAATCACTTTAGTAATACAGTTTGAGGGTACTGGAAAATATTTTTTTCTATCTGGCTGAAGAAACATTTAATCCTTGACTCCTGAATCAGTCAGGATCTTCTGATTGCAAGTGACAGAAAACCCAATTCAAACTGGCTTAGAACCAAAAAGAGATTAAACTGTCACAAGCAAATGAAAAATACAAGGATCAATTTGGCTTCAGGCTCAGCTAACTGGTAAGCCCAGGAGCATCAGCCTTCTCACCAGGAACTATTATTGCTAAATCTCTCTAATCTGTTTTCTATGTTGGCTCCATGCTCAGGCTCCCACAGGGAGTCAAATACTTAAGCTTCAGACATCTTCCTGATTTAATATCAGCAGGGAATCCAGAGAAAGTCTTCTCCAAAAGCCTTAATAGAAGTCTTAGCCCTCATTCTCGCTTGGTCAGCTTGGTCATCAGCTCATTCCTGAATCAAACACTAAGGGCAGAGACATTGAAGAATAATGAAAACTAATATTGAATTCTTCATATGTTTCAGGTCTGATTCTAAGCACTTTCCCCATTTGATATACATTATTGTTTTGTCTATTTTACTGAAGAAGAAAGTAAGACATATAAAAACTCTGTCCCAGAGATAATAAGTCGTACACCAGAGAGTCAAACCCGGTAGTATTGCTCCAGCTTCCAATATAAACCATTATAATCTCTGTTGTGTTCTAGTCCTGAGTCTCATGTTCATCTCCAGAGCTGAAGTGGAGTCAACTTTATATAAATCTCAATGAACTTGGAGTATCAGAGTGGTGTGTTCTCACTTGAAATCCCACTTCCTACTCCCAGTCCCAACTCTAGAATGGCAGGCTTTCTGGCCTAGGACAGAGACTGAGAGATGGGGTTCACCTCGGATTCTGGGAGTCTACAGATAGAGCAGACTTTTCTGCCAAAGACAGAAAAGCTAGAGGGACAAAGAGAACAAATCTGTTGGGGAAGCCAAAGATCAATGGAGACTCCCAAGCCAAACCCCAAATGCAGTAGTCAGAAGCAGCAAACAAAACAGGGATGGACAACAGAATATCCATCACTCAGTGAATTTGTGAGGACAGTCCATGAATGTCAATACTGTGCTGGATTCTCAGACTATAGAGTTCTGCATTTGGGGTTTGGGATGGGCAAGTAGAAATTAAGCCATGACTACTTAAAGAAGAATGGATTTTGTTTTAATGAATATAGGAAAAGTTGAAGACAACTATTGAACTTCAAGACAGGAGGAATTAGTAATAGGTGCACAGTTGCTAAGGGAGTATTTTTCTAATTGGCAAAAGAAGAGCTTTTTAATATGCACATAACCATCAGCTTCTGACAGCAACCTTATTTACTCACCAACAATATTTTCAATATATAGTACAAAAATCTTCATATTCTGGAGATGAAGGGAATAAGCATTAATGTTCCAAGCTTGTGGTGGGGGAAGGGTTGAGTTGTGTTACTCATATAAAGTAATGGTGCAGGTTAACATGAGACCCAATTTCTGTTCATACTCCAGGAGGAAGATGCCCCTCCTTCCAAAGAGGCTTCAAAATCTTCCTAGTTCTTGTAGTGTGCATGAAGACTTTCAGCCACTAAAGCCAAGAACATTAATTCTCAGTAAATTCAGATACAAATGCACAGACTAGAGTTGTAGAGGCATATTGGGCAATGATTCCCAGGGCCAACAAGGAGAGACTTAAGAACTTTCCGTGACTGGAAAAAAACTTCAGAATAGTTTTTGCCTTGTTTTAGCTCTCTGAAAAGAGCTCTGGCACAGTTCTTAGTTGAGAAAGAAAAAGACATTGACTTTAAACTCATTGTACATGCTTTATAGCAGTAGTTCCTACACCTAGCTGTGCTCAAAGTTATCATGGGAGCTTGAAAAAATATGAAAATCTGGGTCCCAATAAAAATAAACTGAAATAGAATCTCTAGGAATGGGGGTTAAGGTCTTTTTGTTTTTAAAAAATCTCCTCAGGTGATTCTAACATGGAGCCAGTATGCATATCTCTGTTTTAGTTTATTGTGTGTATGTGTACTTTGCAAATTGCATAGCATTCTCAATACAGAGTTTCATCCAAAATAAAGCACAACAAATCAAGTCCACATTTTCATTAAGTTCAGCAATTCCTGCAGCTATTGATACTTAATGGATTGTGGATTCAATGCAACCTACTGACTTTTACTATTGATTTTCATTCCAGAGTGTGAAAAGTGGTACGTGTAATTCCCTCCTCCATGTAGACAATTATACCTTAATGAGTTTCATTTTTGGTGTGAGAGTGCTACTTGTTTCTTAATAGGGACTAATGGCTGAAAATGAAGAAAGCCAAATATGGACTTTCATTAAAGGATTTTTAAAAAATCTATGTGAAAAAAAAAATAAATCACTTCATACAGACTTACCTTGGACTCAGCTTCATAAATAATTTAAAATGAAAAGGGGAAAATAAACAACTTAGAAAGTTACCTTGTTGGGATAAAGACTATTGATGGAAACACTTCTTAGAGAAACAAGATATGAGCACTGCACACACAGTCTTCTGGAAATTTGGAGACATCAAAGCTCAGGATTTTGATATTCTGAATTGGAAGGAAGTAGGTCACTAGGGGTATGCCTTTGGGGATTATATTTTGTCCCTGGTGAGTGGAGCTCTCTCTGCTTTTTGGTCCCATATCCTGGTCTGCTTTACTCCTCCACGCTTTTCCACCATGATGGGCCCAGAGTAATGGAATTGGCCATCTATGCACTGAGACCACTAAAACTGTGAGCATCAGATAAACTTTTCAAACAAAACCAAGAATCAATAATCAAAATTTGATCAAGAATCAAATTTAAAAGCTTCTCTACAGCAAACAAAACAATTAAGAGTAAATATAAAACCTACAGAATGTGAGAAAATCTTTGCCAGCTACTCCTCTGACAGGGACCTAATATCCAGAATATATAAGGAACTCAAAAAACTCAATGTCAGCCAAACAAATAGACAAATCAATAAATGGGCAAAATAACTAAAGAAAAACTTCTCAAAAAAAGAAACATGGATGGCCAACAAATATATGAAAAAAAATTTCAGAATCTCTAGCAATTAGGGAAATGCAAATCAAAACTACACTAAGATTTTATCTCACTCTAGTCAGAATGGCAAATATCAAGAACATGAATAATAATAAATGTTGGCAAGGATATGTGGGAAAAGGTACACTCTTATGTTGTTGGTAGGACTGCAAATTAATACAACTACTCTGGAAAGCAGTATGGATATATCTCGAAAAAGTAGGAATGAAACCACTATATGACTCAGCTTCCTGGTATTTATCCAAAGTAACCAAAATCAGAACACTATTATGATACGGCTACTACAATGTTTATAGCAGCACAATTCACAATAGACAAATTAGGGAATCAACCCAGATGTCCATCTGTAGATGAATGTATTAAGAAAAGATTATATACATACATAATGGAGTTTTACTCAATGATAAAGAAGAATTAAATAATGGCATTTGCTAGTAAATGAATGAAAATGGAGAAAATCATGCTAAGTTAAATAAGCAAGACTCAGAAAATGAAAGGTCAAACATTTTCTCTCTTATGTGGAAGCCAGAGCAAAATAAGGCAAAGAAGGCAGTCGGGGAGGGAATCAGATATCATAAAGATACAGGGAAGATCAGTGGAGTAGATATAGGAGAATGAGAGGGAGTAAGGAAGAGAAAAGGAAAGATAAATGTAATAATAACAAAATCATGCTATATTTATATATAAAAATACAAAAGGCAATTTCACTTTTATGTATATGAAGAAGAAGTTTAATAGAGTAGAGGAGGGAGAATAGCAGGAACGAAGAGGAAAGGAAAAGGGGTAAATGGGGCTTGAAATCACATTCCTTGCATGTGTGATTTTGTCAAAATGAACCCAATTACTATGTATAATTATGATGCTGTAATAAAAGTGTTTTTTTTAAATAAATTTTTTAAAAAGTGCATTTAATACACCTAACCTAGTGGAGCAATGTGTACACTGTAGAGCGTAAATTGTTTCCTCTTGTGAATGCATGGCTGACTGGGAGCTGTGGCTTACTGCCACTTGTCAGAATCACAAGAGATCATACTCCATACCACTGTCCTGGGGAAATACCAAATTTGAAGTCCCATTTCTACTGAATGCCTATCACTTTTCCACCTTTTAAAGTAAAACAATTCCAAGTCAATTTTAAGTTAGGGACTATCTGTATTGACTTTCTTTTAAACAGTTAATTTTTTAAGAAAAGTTAAAAATATAGATCATATGTTGGCTGGCTCTGTAGATGCCATAAAAGGACATAAGTGGTCATAGTGTAAGGAGGCTTGGTCATAGGGTAAGAGGCTAGAGGTATGATGTAGGGCTAAGAGGCATCGGCAATCCTTCAGTCCAGTGTCACCATTGTACCTACAAGGGGATCAAGTCACAGCGACTTTAAACACATAATTTGTAGCTGTATAGAGAAAGTGTGAAAGTTATAGCCAAAATGTATTAGAGGAAGTAGACTTCACACAAGACTGCCTTCACTTTGGACACCAATTGCAAGTTCAATGGGTTGCCAAATGACTCTCAGTTTCAATCATTTACTTGAAGAATTCATAGAATTCACCAAAAGTGGCCATACTCACAGCTATGATATATTACAGGGAAAGAATACAGATTAAAATTAGCAAAGGGAGGAAGTTCATAGGGTGAATCAGGAAAAATATCAAGGGCAGAGTTTCCACTAGTTCTCTGTGCATAGGAAAACAGGCAGTTAGCATCAATGTGAGCCAATATGTATGGAGTATAACCAACCAGGGAAGCTCATCTAAGCTTTACTGGCTGGAGGTTTTACTGGGCCTTGATTATATGCTGCCTACATGACCCATATTATTTTTGAGCCCTCCAGAGGTATAAGTGATACTGTATCATAAATTATTTTAGTAGACTGTCTAGTGACTAAAGTCCCCAGCTAAACAAAGACATTTGTGGTATTCCAAAGGCTTTTAGATTGCCTCCCAGGAGTCAATAACAAAGGTCAGATCTCTCAATAAGTACGGTTGATTTTTCAAAATGCAGGGTCCATAGTCAAGCTATTTAAACTACTTTAACTGTCAGGTGTGCAAATTACAAATATTGATAAAGAGTATGAAACATTTTCAAATATTGAAAGCTTATCAAGTACAATGCCTAGAGTTAAGAATTTCTTATGTTTTATTACTTCACTGTAAGTTATATTCAGTCCTGTGAGACCTTTGACTTAGACATGAGGCAATGATAGAGTTTGGATAATTTGGTAGGGTCTTATAGTCATTGATAGAGTTAAATTCCAACTTTCATTGGATACACTCCAGGCCCCCTTTTTTAGCCACAAAATTTGTCTTCTAGTAGGTATGCTTTGAAAGAAATAATTGAGGCCAAAGTGTTGGCATAAAATGTATTTAAGAGACTAAATAATTATGCTGGTAGAATGAAAATGGCTTCTTATATTCTATTAACTCAAGGATGGAAAGAAAATGGTTGGTCACTAACTACTCTTGCCTAGGACAACTCAGAGCACGATTTGGCATTTAAATATCAGCCCCATGGGGATAGATGAGAATAAAATGGAGGTGAAGTAATCTTTTTTAAAAAAATATTTATTTATTTGCTTTAGTTGTACACAATGAAATGCATTTATGTTTATGTGGTGCTGAGAATTGAACCTGGGCCATACACATGCTAGGCGAGTGCTCTACTGCTGAGCCACAACCCCAGCCCCAGTGAAGGAATCTTTGTTCTTTCCTAAGTTGTTGGCATTTAGTCTTGATCATTATAAAGACATTGAAATCTAATCTGTCTTATGTGGTAGACATAGTAGCATTTGTCTATCTCCATTTGAAAAATCTCAATATTGTAATTTTCACCTACCAAACCTTTGCAGCGAGATTATGAAGATTAACAATATGATTTGAAAGAGCTTCCAGCTATTGTTCAGAAGGGTGTGGAATAAGAATAAAATGTTCATGGAGAAACTAGTAAATATGCATGTTGCTCAAAAGTGAGTATGTTCCACTAATTTGTGGGCTGGTAGAACTATTCTGCTGAAGTGTCCCTTTGAATGTCCTCTGAATAAAACATGATTTTGGCACTTTTGTTGTCTGCTCAGTGTCCTCTACCACTATAAATATGAGAATTTTAAAGGAATAAGATGTTTTCCATTTCTCAAAAGAAGTAGTATGAACAGTTAGGCTACTGAGTAGAGTATCCATAAGAATAGATCAGAAATGAAGAGAACATGTTTTATTTAAGTGCTACTTTGGGGGATGATAGAAATGATATTAGAACATAATATTGACTTCTCATATTGGCACATTATCTGTTTTCCAGAAAGAAAAAGCCAAAGTGAACTTGTAGAACATTATAGACTGTTCTATACCCACTAACATATATACCATTCTTGGAATGGGCCAACATCATTTTAATTAATATGGCTGTTATGGTTTGGATCTGGAATGTCCCCCAAAAGTTTATGTGTTGAAGACTTGGTCTGCATTTCAGCAATTTTCAGAGGTGGGGCTTTTGGGAAGTGGTTGGATATGAGGGCTATGATGTCATAAGTGGTTTAATCCATTTGATGGATTAATAATTTGAATGAACTATTGGAAAGAGGTGGAAACTGTAGGCAGGTAGTACATGGTTGAAGGAATAGGTCACTGGGGAGTGCTCTTGGGGACTATATCTTTTTTCCTGGCTTCTCCCTCATTCTCCATGGTTTCCAGCTACCATGAGCTGGGCAGTCTTCCTCCACCATGTACTTCCTCCATAATATTTGGCCTAACCTCAGGCCTAGGGCAATGGATCCATCTGGTCATGAACTGAAACCTCTGAAATCATGAGCCAAAACACACATTTCCTCCTCTAAGTTATTCTTTTCAAGTAGTTCACAACAAAGAAAAGCTGACTAACACAATTACCCTGTTTTAATATAAAATAATATAACCCAAAATTCTGCTGTAATTCCAAACTGTATTAAGGTACTATCTATTCAGAAATTAATTGTTCATAAAATCTTTCTATCAGTAATTTGTCAAAAGAAAATTGAGCATGCATGTAAAAAGAATAATTAACTAGTTTTGCTCATTGTGTTAACTGTATGTTGTTTAAGTAGAAATGTTTTCTTTAGCAATTCCACTTCTAAGAGTCTATCTCCTATATACATTAGCAAAAATGTGAAAAGACATGTGTACAAGAATATTCATTGAAGTGCAGTGATATTTATAATAGCAAAGACTAGAAATACCTAAATTTCATCATTAGGAGACTGGTTAAATAAACTAGAGTGCACATACACAACAGAGAATGGTGCAACTGTGAAAGGAAGGTAAAGTATCTCTAAATATTGCTCTGGAATATTTGCCAGGATATATAATTAAGTAAAAAAAATAAGATGTGAAAAGAATATTTATTATTCTACTCATCAAATTGGAAAATATGAGAAGACTATCTATACATGTTTTTATAATAAAAAAAGATGAGATAAAATCTTTTGAAAAAATGAGAAGGGAAGTGAGAAGGAAAAGAATGAAAAGGGCACAAATATAAACTAGACTTTTGTGATTAAGCCTTGCTTTATATATTTAACAAAACTTAAATTTAATATAACAAATATGAGGTTTCTTTGGGGGTAATGAAAATATTCTTAAATTAGCTAATCTGAAATCAGTTTCACTGGGCTAAAACCAAGGTGTCAGCAGAGCCTGCAGGTTCTGTGAAAGAATCTGCTTTCTTGCCTTGTCCTGCTTCTAGAGCTGTATATCTCAACTCATGTCTTTCCTTCTTCTTCAAAAGCCAGCAATACAACATTTTAAAATCTCTGCTTCAATTATCTCATCACTTTTTGTGTCTCATCTCCCTTTGCCTCCCTTTTATAAGGACATTTGTGATTGCATTTAGTGTCTCTCATGGTTTAGAATGAAGTGTCCCCCAAAGTCTCTTATGTTAATTCGGGAATATTCAGAGGTGAAATGATTAGATTGTAAGATCTGTAATCTAATTAGTCTACCCTAATTTGAATGAACAGACTGAGTGATAACTGTAGGCAAGTGGTGTGTCGCTGGAGGAGGCAGGTCACTGGGCTGTGCCTTGGAAGGGTGCCTTTTTCCTGTGGCACCTTCCCTGCTTACCTCTCTCTCTGCTTTCTGGCCGCATGAGGGGAGCAACTCAACTTCCTTCTGTTTCTCCCTTACCCCATGATGTGCTGCCTCACCTTGGGCCTAGAACAATGAAGCCAGCCATCTATGGACTGAGACCTCTGGTACTGTGTGCCAAAATAAACTTTTCCTCCTATGAATTGTTCTTGTTGGATATTTTGGTCACAGCAACACAAAAGCTTATTTAAACAGGGTCCATCTGGATAATCCCAGTTAACCACCCAACATCAAGATCTTTAACTTAATTACTTACACAAAGACCTTTTCTTGCATATAAGGGAGCATTTACAAGTTGCAGAAATCAGAACCCATTATTTTTGAGGGCCATTATTCAGCTCACTATACCCTCTAGTTAGATCTTCCCCAACAAAATTAAGGAGTTCTGTTTTGTGACAGCTTCTGTTGAGTCTAGGATTTAAATCTGGCCAACTCCTCCCATGTTGTCTTCACTCCCAGAATATACATCTGTAGAAATCCACAAGATAGGGAAGGAAGGGAAAGAACACTGCTGCTTACCATTCTATTGCCCTTCTCTCTCTCCAAACTTCTTTTCCTGTACAATTTTGTTTACTGAGTCCAGGAGATAAAAACCCAACAGGAACCCCAAATGAGGCAAAATTGGAATTTAAAATTCTGTTTCCTTTCTGTAACATTTCTTCTGTGCTGAGTTATAGCTCCATCATTGGCACTTAGTACTTGACTGAAGTTATATTATTCAGGTGAAAAGAAAGCTTTCATAAGGCTGGCTCTAGACATAATTGTACAAATAGGGTAAGGAGGGTGCTGGGGAACATGCATTTTATTTCCAAATCTACAAACCAAGTCAAATCTAGCTGTCTGAAGACTCCTTATGTTTAACAAAAATCAGTAGACTACTGTGTCAATACCATATTTTCTCACGAGCAAGCTTTGAAATTTCCTCTGGGCCTTTCCCCAGACACTCCATCAGAGTTTTTTCTTTTGAACACAGTGTTCCACTGGAAGCCCAATCATGAAGGATGGTGTTTCATCACTCAATTAACCTCAATGCCACAGGCAAAGATCTGACCTCTAATTCTACAATGGGCACTTCTTTTACTTTGACTAGTTAATCGCTCTTCTCTTTAAGGTTAAAGCAATATTGGTACTATCACTTTTTTTCTTCTCAATGATAAATAAATGCTTTCAAACTATTTGGGGGATGTATATAAATATGGTACAAGGATATTACAGAATGACATTAAAGAATTTCCAGGGCTGAGGTTATAGCTCGGTGATAGAGTGCTTGCCTAGCATATGTGAGGCACTGGAATATGTGATTCTCAGCATCACATATCAAACCTAAATAAATAAGTAAATAAATAAATAAAATAAAGGCAATGTCCATATACAACTAAAAAACTTAAAAAAAGAATTTCCAGGTAAATCTTAGTTTGGGATTTCCCAAAGGCAAGCCTGAGATAAAGACTTATGTACAGAGTTTACTTGAGACCTATCTTAGTACATTTAGGCTGCTATAATAAATTGCTATAGACTGGGTGATTTATAAACAACAAACATGTATTTCTTATAGTTATGGAACCTGAAAGTCTGAAAGAAGGGTGCCAGCATGGTTAGGTTCTTGTAAGGGAACTCTTTGGGTTTAAAGTTGGATAATTTCTTATTATATCCTTACATAAGACAAAGATGGGGGTGTCTCTGGGCCCTCTGTTATAAGGGTACTGATATTACTCATGAGGAGTCTGCTCTCATGGCCCAATCACCCCCCAAAGCCCCACCTTCCAATATCATTATATTAGGGGGTAAGATTTCAACACATGAATTTGGAGGGGACAAGAACATTCATACCATAACAAGACCTAATCAAAACATGTGAAAGAAAAATACTGGAATCAGGAGTAAGTCAAGGAAGAAGAAAAAGACAAGGTAAAGATGTGTTATTGAGTCAGTTCTTCTTTTAGGCCTCTTGTACTTAATTACCCAGAACCCTCCCAGAAGACATGGAATTAATCTTAGAACTGTTTGCCCAGAGAACAAGGAAAAAGCCTTTATCATGCAGTTTTCGACTCCATTGCCTAAGGGTGGATGTATGGTTGTTTTCCTTTACACATATACATCTTGGTTATATTTGCATGCAGGTCAAGTGGGTTCATCTGAGTGGTTCATGCTGTGCTGTCACAGAAGCCTTGGAGCAGGAAGAGGAATGGTGTGTAGCAAGGCACTCTCAGGTTGAATCTGTGTGAAGCTGCTGGCCACCAAACTATAGATGGGACCAAAACCACTGTGTCAGCCTGTTTTGGGATACCTCATTGGTTATGAGAAGCAAACTCCTCTAGAAGCATTTGCATGTTGATTCTATTCTTTGCTGCTACATATGGGTGGGAAAGATGGCAATGACAGTCCAATCCTTTGAACCTCACAGCTTGTGATTCAGGATCATGTAAATATCTGTTTAACCCATAGCCCAGTCACTGTGGAAGTGCATTAGTCAGCTTGTCATCACTGTGGTCAAAATACCCAATAAGAACAATTTAGAGGACAAAACATTTGTTTTGGCTCATGGTTTCAGAGATTTAGTTCTAGGCCCAAGGCAGACTATGGCAGGAGGATGTGAGGGAGGATTGCTGTTTATTTTATGGTGGCCAGGAAGTGTGTGTATGTGGGGGGTGGTAACAGAGAAGATGAACCCTTCCATAGCATGCCCACAGTGACTACTTCCTCTAGCCATACCACACCTGCCTACCATTACCACCAAGTTGGTCCATTCAAACTTTCAAGCAACAAGTTTGGACCTTTACTTTTTATAAAATGTTTCATGCAAATACATGAAGGCATTTATTAATCTCATTTTCTATCCATTCTTTTGGGAATGGACTGATTAGTTTACAGTACTCACAATCCAATCATTTTATCTCTGAACATTCCTGCATTAATGCAGAAGCTTTGGGGGCCACCTAAGATCCAAACCATAACAAAGAAGAATATGGAATACTGTAATACTATTATTAGCAAGTTGTCTTAGTCTGTTTGGGCTGCTATAACAAAATACCTTAGATTGGGTAGCTTATAAACAACAGAAATTTCTCAGAATACCGGAGGCTGGGAAGTCTGAGACCGAGGTGCCATCAGATTCAGGGTCTTGGGAGAGCCCGTTCTTTATAGACTGCCATCTTTTTGCTGTGCCCACCTCACATGGTGTAAAGGGTAATACAGCTCTCTCAATTCTCTTTAATAACGAGCCTCTTTTATAATCACATTCATGATGATCCTACCCTCATGACCTAGTAACTGCCCAAAGTCCCCACCTCCAAACATCATCACCTTTGGTGATTAGGATCAACACACGAATTTTGGAGGAATAAAAAATTAAGGCTATAATATCCTGAGTCAATGGCCCACTTTTGTGGCCCAAATGATGTTTAGGGTTTGTCAGTCCCATCAGAGTTGTATGGGCTGAGAGCATGACTGTCCCCATAGAAAGAGATGTGCCACACAAAAAAATGACATCCAAGACTCTCCCATGAGTAAAGCCTTTCATTTCAAGCAACAAGTTTGCATCTTTACTTTTTATAAAATGTTTTATGCAAATATGTGTAGGCATTTATTAATCTCTTATTTGTATCCATTCTTGCTTTCCTTTCTCCTATTTCATCCCCAAACTCTCCAAATTATTTTATATTTTTGTCCCCACAGATAATTCGTGTTAACAACTTAATGTATATACTTTCAATATTTTTTTCATGCTCAGGTAGTCATAGTGAACATATGCACGTGTGTGTGTGTGTGTGTGTGTGTGTGTGTGTGTGTATGTGTGTGTGTGTGTATGTGGGTGTATTTTTAACATATACATACACATGTGTGATTAAAAAATCAGGATGAATTTATTCCCCAAGGGGAATGTCTATAGATGGTTTTGGTTTTCACAACTGATGGATTGATACTAGCATGTAGTGAATAGGGGTCAGGGATACTGCTCACATCATACAGTGCACAGAGCAGTTCCTCACAAATAATAATTATTCAGCCCAAAATGTCAGCAGTTTAGAAGTTAAAAAACACAGATATATAAACATGCATATAAGTTTGGGTCATCATTTGTTGGTAAGATTAGGATACTAGTAAACTAACTTTTCTGCATCTTATTTTTCTCACTCAACAGACTTTTATTAAAACAGTTCAAAATCAACTCATATAGCATGACTTTACTGTGCATGGTGGTTACTTAATACATTTCATCATGTGGATGTAATCCAATCTGTTTAATAATTCACCTAATGACAGATATTCACTTTTGTTTTTGGTTTTGTGGAGGGATTATTTTTGCCACTATTTCCTGGTCTTCATTTAGAGATACCCGAATCAAACACTCAGAGAAGGGTATAATAGTTTATTTTGAAAATGAAGGGAACACCAGTAGAGAAATAAAAAAGTGAGACAGGGAAGGGAAGACAATCCATAATAGATGCATTGTCCAGACTACTATCACTGTGGATAAATGGAACTTAATCCTGTTGGGAATCTCTCAGCGGGGAAAAAACATGCTTCAGGACTTTCCTATGCAACGGTGAGAGACCTGAGATATTTATCCCAGTTCTCACCACTGACTGGCTGTGAGCTAATCTTAGGGAACATAAACCCCTCAGTATTTTGCATGTGTGTAAAAGCAGGCTCCAGCCACAATCTCAGACAAAGAAATGCATACACTGCCTGTTGGGAGACAAGCTGGTGGACAATGATGCAGTAAGGTGAGAACATAGGAGTTGAACCTGTTGACAATGACCATAATCCCTGATATACATATTTTTAGTTATAGTCCCCTTATTTTTGTGGAAGAGTCTTTTAATAGTGGGATTGCTGAGTATATTAGAGAAACAAAGCCCAATAGGATATATGTAAAATTAACAATTAAATAAGACAGATCTGTATATAAATTTATATAGAAAGGAAAATAGAGACAGAAACTTAAGCAGAGAGACAGAGACATTCATCATAAAGAATTATCTTATGTGATTATGGGGTCTGAGAGGTTCCATGATCTGCCATCTATAAGCTGCAGTCCCAGGAAAGCCAATCGTGTAGTGCCAGTCTAAGTCCAAAGACTTGAGAACCAGGAGAGCCAATGGTGTTAAGTTTCAGTTTGAGGGCAGGAGAAGATTGATATCCCAGTTCAAGCAGTCAAGCAAGGAGAGCAAATTCTCCCTTCCTCTGTCTTGTTGTTCCATTCAGGCCCATGAAGGATTGGATAACGCACACTCACATTGGGGAAGGCAATCTGCTTCACTCAATCTACTGATTCAAATGATTGTCTCATCTGGAAAAAAAAAAACATACAGACATACCAGAACTAACATTTAGCTAAATATCTGGGTATTCTTGTGACCCAGTGAAGTTGTTACATAAAATTGACTACCACATGGGGTTAAAGCATATAATTACATTAATTTCAATAGATGCTTTCCAAAATAACTGTCATAATTCACATTGTCACTAGTAAAATTTAAAAGTGCTATTTTCCTCAACATCCCTGTCAGCAATGAGTATCATAACCTTTTAAAAAATTTGCCAATATGCTGTTTAACATGATACCTTTTTACTTGAAAAAAGGTTTTATCCTGATGGATATTTTTATTTGCTGACCAAATTAATTTACCCTACTGAAAATATTCCTTCAGATTTTTCATCTACTGCTGCCTGCAGCTGTTGCCACCTGCAGCAACGATTCCGCAGGAAAGAAATCGGAGGCAGACTGGGAATAAGTAGGTTCTTTATTCTCGCTTCTTCTTCTTCTCTCCAACTCCAACCAACCTCTCACCAACCCAACCTGGTTAACTCTTCACCTTAACAAGTATACACGTGTCACAAGCTCAACTTACAGGTGCGTCACACAGTGTTCACGGGCACAGAAAGATTATTAGTTAATTGTATTAATGTCACATGTAAACAATTAAACGCCTCCTCTTTGGCTCTCATCCAGCCGCCATCTTAGCTACTTCTTCATTAAAGGTTCTTAACATTTCCCCCCTTTTGTTTTAAAAGAGAGATAGCTTAAATGGATGGGTGATGAACCTCACCACATCAGGATCGACTGTGCCTGTCTTAGGCGTCCACATGTGCAACCAACATTCTTACCCATCATCTGATAATCAAGGCTGTGCCCTTGACTCCTGTCTTAGGTTGATATGTCGGTCACATGAGACTTTCCCGTTGTTGACTACCAGCCATCCAATAGAGCCAACCAATCATGAGGAGATGCTCCGGTTTTAAGGCGGCAAGCTTTGTGCTGATGAGCCAAGTTCCATTAAATAGCATACTAAGTTCTTTAGACAAATCAGGTGCCCTAAGTTCCATTAAGTAATGTACTGAGTTCTCTAGACAAATCAGCTGCCCTGTCAAGGTTAAGAAAAGGGATACCCACAAGACATAGTCCTGTGTAATGTAACACGTTATTCTAGGAGGCCCCGTGCATGCAGAGCAGAGGCCACACTGCTGGTGAGGTTCTTTAATGCTTGAGCAGTAGGAATGCTTGTAGCGATTGCGATCCCTGTAGCTGTAGCAGCAGCAGCCGTCTTTTTAAGTGTAGACAATGCCACCGGCAAGTCTTCAGAGCACGCTAAGACTAGCATAGCTAGAAACTCAAGCAACAATCATTAGAGGAAAGGCAGTGCCATTCCAGCACTGAGTCAAGAAGTGAATTGTAGGAGTGCAATTTAAACTAAAAAATAGAACTATTAGATCTTAGGTCAGGTGTTTTAGTTCTGAAGTTGATCTCTGCTCACATACATTGCTGCTTGAGCTCCCATGAACATTAGCTGGCAAAATATTACATTTAAGATAGATTAAAGAAAGGCTAGGAGCATTTTAGAAAAATATTTTGTTAGCTGGAACTTTTGAGCTTCTGCATACACAGCAACCTTTTATGAATATACCTATTGAAACAATTCAAATTAATCAGCTGTATAACAAATAAAGTTAATTACAAATAAACAATCCCATGTGCCAATTTATGAATATACCCATTGAAACAATTTAAATTAATCAGCTGTATAACAAATAAAGTTAATTACAAATACCTATTGAAACAATTTAACTTTGTAAATTAATAAACAAAGTTAGTTACAAATAAATAATCCCATGTCAAATACGAAAATATCAGGTTGAACAGTATTAGTCATATTCCTTGCTTAAGAGAAGTCCTAGAGATACTTATAAATTAAGTTTGAAGGTACCTTCATTTTTTATTTGTTTACCCCATTTGAATTTTTTTTTTTTTTTTTTTTTTTTTTTTTTTTTTTTTTTTTTGGTGGTACCAGAGATTGAACTCAGGGGCACTCGACCACTGGGTCACATGACCAGACCTTTTTTTTTTTTTTTGTATTTTATTTAGAGACAGGGTCTCACTGAGTTGCTAAGTGCCTCGCCATTGCTGAGGCTGGCTTTGAACTCGTGATCCTCCTGCCTCAGCCTCCCAAAGTGCTGGGATTACAGGCATGCACCACTGCACCCGGCCCATTTGAATATTTTTAACTTAAATGAATTAAAGTTATTTGGATCCTTTTTTTTTTCCAGGAGCGCTCGGTTTTTGTTATTTGTGATGTCACATTTCCATGAAATCTGGACAGACGCACAGACATAAAGACATATATTTGTGACGTCACATTTACATGAAATCTAGACAAACGTACAGACATAAAGACATATATAAAAAAGAAAAACACAATTGTGTGCACACTAAAGAGAGATCCTCTCGTCCCGGCCGGGAGGAATGAGACTTAAGTTGTGAATTTATTGAAGGAAAAAGCACGCAGCTTAAAAGTTTCTTAGCTGAAAAGGCAAAGATGAGGTTCCCTTGTCGGAAAAGAGACAAACTCGTGCAGGTGCGCGGATTGATACCTCTTTTAATGAAATCATTCCACAACAACTTCATCTTGGTCCTTTTGATTTGGTACCTGTTTTATTAATCTTGATGGTATCCATACCGGCGAGGACTCATGCTGTGGAAAAACACAAACAGATCCTCTCCCCCAAATTAATACTGGGTCTGGGCCCTTCCATGTGCCTGAAAGAACATCCTTCCAGTAAACCAAAGGTTTATGTTGTTGGTATGGATTCCAGTGTCTGTCTCCAGCCGAATATCCTTTGGAATCCAAAGTTAAAAAATTTAAAGTAAAAAGGGCAACGGCTAATCTATCTTTAGGATTTGTCCAATTTCCTTCTTTTTGTTTCAAAAGCATAAGTTTGAGTGTGCGATTAGCTCATTCAATTATGCCTTGGCCTTGAGGATTATACGGAATACCAGTCTTATGAAGTATACTGAATTTGGAGCAAAACTGTTTGAAGGATGAGGACGTATATGCAGGGCCATTGTCTGTTTTAAGCATTTTGGGAATGCCCAATGCAGCAAAAGCTTGTAAACAATGAGATGTAACATCTTTAACTTTTTCTACAGCATGTAAGGAAGCAAAAATCATGCCTGAGCATGTATCTATGGTCACATGAATAAATCGCAATTTTCCAAAACTTGGCTCATGAGTGACATCCATCTGCCACAAATGATTGGGCATTAATCCTCTTGGGTTAACCCCATAATGAGGATTGGGCAAATGTGTCACACAAGATTGACAAGCTTTCACAATTGTTCGAGCTTGATCTTTAGTTATTTTGAACCTTTGTTGTAAAGTAGTACTATTAACATGAAATTGAGGATGGAACAAGGTAGCTTGTTGGACTGCTGAAAATATAAAGATTGTTTGAGTAAGGGCATCGGCCTTTTGATTACCCTCATGGAGAGGACCAGGCAAATTAGTATGAGCTCTGATATGTCCAATAAACAAAGGTTCTTTACGTTCCCATAGAAGGTTTTGAATTTGAAAAAACAATTTAAAGGCTGGAGTATGAGGTGCTATTGGACCTGCTACCTCTAATTTAGGGATGGCATGTACAATATAATGAGTCTGAGAAAATATTTATGGGCTGTTTTCTAAAACTTTCAAGAGCTATAATAACAGCTTCTAGTTCTACCAATTGAGCTGATTTATGGGCAGTAATATGAATCATATTTTCTTTTTGAGTGACTACTGCAGCAGTGCTGTTAGAGGACCCATCTGCAAATACATTTAATGCCTTAGGAATAGGTTGATTTTTTATTACCTGTGGAAATATAATGGGATGATTGATACAAAAAGATAGTATAGGAGACTTAGGAAGATGGTTATCAAAATTTGCAGAAGTAGAGCATCTAGCTATAGCCCAATCATTATCATTGAAGCATAAATATTCAACCTGTGACGATGAATAGGGAGTAATAATACTAGTGGGGTGAATGCCAAATATTTTAGTAGAAGTCTTAAGTCCTTGAATAATAAGTTTAGCCACCATGGAGGTGTAAGACTCAATTGTACTTTTAGGAGAGACGGGCAAATGTATCCATAATAAAGGCCCCTGTTGCCAAAATAGTCCCGTGGGTGTATATTGTGAAGAAATAATGATCAATATTAGCGGTCGAGCAAAATCAATTCTATCATGATGGGATCCTTCGATGGCCTTTAAAGCTTCCCTAGCATCAGGAGTCAATGTTCGCGGTGAAGATGGATCAGGGTTCCCACGAAGGATATCAAATAAGGGTTTTAATTGGCCAGTAGTGAGGCCTAGTGTAGGGCGAAGCCAATTAATGTCTCCCAGCAATTTTTGAAAATCATTAACAATAGCCAGATGTTCCTTATTTATCAAGATTTTTTGAGGCCTAATAAAAGTATCCATAATTTGGAATCCTAGATATAATATTGGAGATCTAGTTTGAACCTTTTCTATAGCAATATTTAGTCCATATAGTTTCAAGTTTTCTGATATATTGCTAAATATGGTGAATAAGATTTCTTGATTAGGATGAGCAAGCAAAACATCATCCATATAATGGAGGCACATAAGCTCTGGGTATTTGTTCTTGATAGGCTGAATAGCTTTATCTACATAGATTTGACACATAATGGGGCTATTAGCCATACCCTGGGGTAAAACTTTCCACTGAAATCTTTGATCAGGTCCATCATTATTAATAGAGGGAACTGAAAAAGCAAACCTGGGGGCATCCAGAGGATGTAAAGGAATAGGAAAAAAAAGCAATCCTTTATATCAAGGGTTATAAGATGGAAATTTTTAGGAATAGCTATAGGATTAGGAAGTCCAGGTTGGGTAGGGCCCATAATTTGCATGGTTTTATTGATTTATCTAAGATCATGTAACAATCGCCATTTTCCTGATTTTTTCCTAATCACAAATATGGGGGAATTCCAGGGAGAGGTGGAAGGTTCTATATGTCCTGCTTCTAGTTGTTCTTGGACTAGTAAGTGGGCTGCTTGTAATTTCTCTCTAGATAGGGGCCACCAAGGGACCCAAACTGGCTTATCAGAAAGCCATGGTATTTTCAAAATTGTTTTCTCAGTGGCCCCTAAAAAAATATCTATTACCTTTTCGATGATGATTTTCTTTAAGCTCAAAAGGGTTAGGATTACCCTGTAGATTTTTATTTTTAACACCTGCAGGCTTGGTTGTGAGGTGTACTCCCATTTGTTGCAAAACATCTCTTCCCCATAAGGTAACTGGCAAGCTGGACAAAACATAAGGCTGAAATGTTCCTTGATGCCCTTCATCATCCTCCCACTTTTAGACTGTTATACTTTGTTCTAGGCTATTTGAATATCCCAAGCCTCTCAAACTAGTTGAAGCTTTTTGTAAAGGCCAGTGTTTGGGCCATTGTTGTAAGTTAATAATGGAAGAGTCAGCCCCAGTGTCAATTAACACTTCCATCTCTATCCCCTGAATTTTTGTTTTGCACATAGGCCTCTGTGAACAATCCTGAACCCAGCAAGCCATAGGTCCCGAGCCAGTGAAACCAAATCCCCTATTCTTCCTATTTTGAGGCATACTCTTAAATGAGTCATGTAAACTGGGAAGGAGAAGCAGCTGAGCAATTCTATCACCTTGATTAACAGAGCTAATGCCTCGAGGTGAACTAAGTATAATCTTAATTTCTCCTTGATAGTCTGAATCTATCACACCTGGAGTAACTTGAAGTCCAGATAAGCTTTTAGAACTTTTCCCGAGGATAAGTCCTATAGTCCCTAAGGGAAGAGGTCCCCTGACTCCCGTGGGAATCAGTTGAACCCCCATTTCAGGTGTTAGCACTATTCGGGCGGTGGAACAGAGGTCTAGTCCTGCACTTCTTCTTTTCCCTCTGACAAGGGAGTCAATGGGTAAGAGGGATTGTGTTGAGGAATCATCTGGATGGATGTTTGAGGATACTCCTTCTCTAATGCCCTGTACATTTGTGGGCCCCGGGGCATTGGGCCCTGTACCTCGTTTTTTGAATTGCCAGACAAACTGTTACCATAAATATCAGTTTTGGATCTGCACTTACTAGCCCAATGGTTTCCTTTTTTACACCTGGGGCAGTGGCCTGGGGCATGAGACGAGCTTGGTTGTATTTCTATTGTCTCTTGCCTTCTTTGGGGATATTGTTTTCTAAAATAACCTGATTGACTATAATAACTTTTAGGTCGAGCTCTTCTTGTAAAATTAAAAGGAGAAGCACCTCTCATGGCTGCTGCGATTACATTACCTGAAACAAATGCATCATTTATGTCCCTGCAAAGCTTTATATAGACAGAAAGATCCCTTTTGTTTTTCCAAGGTCTGATAGCGTCTTGACAATATTTGTTGGCATTTTCATATGCCAGCTGAACAACTAATGGCATGGCTTGATCAACGTCTCCCAACGCTCTACCTGCAGTTCTCAAAAGTCGATCAGCAAAGTCAGCATATGGCTCATTAGGTCCCTGAATTACTTTAGACAAGCTACCCTGTAAGTCACCAGATCCTTGTAAAGTTTTCCATGCCTTAACAGCTGTGGCGTATATTTGAGCGTAAACTCCAGGATCATACTGAATCTGAACCTGTAAATCAGCATATTGCCCTTCTCCAGTTAACATGTCTACGTTATGATCTAGAAATCCTGCAGCCGCATTTCTTCGAGCTGTTTCAACACAGAAATCCTGAAATTCTGATCTTCAAACTAAATATTGTCCCCTGCTCAATACTGCCTTACATTATGCCTTTCCAATCTGAAGGAGTTAAATTCAAAGTATTAAGAGATTCTATCATGCTTATGGTGAAAGGAGCTTGGGGCCCATATGTCATTGTTGCTTTAAAATTTTTTATAGTTTTGACATCTAAAGATTGATGGTACCTTTGTTCATTTTGATTTTCAAACACTGGCAGATCCCAATGTCCCTGCAAATTTTGACACTCAAGTTCACGCAAGTGCTCAGAAAAACCTTTAATCCCTGCTTCAAGGGCACGCAAGTGTCTAGAAAGACCCCTAATAGTCTCTGTAATTGATTCAACCCATGGGGGAGCAGAGGGCACAAGTGGTTCCTCCACTTGACTGTCCTCTATCTTGGTCCTTTTTAATTTCTTTTTGATCGTTTTATTGGATACTGTGCTCCCAAGATCACTTTCACTTAATTCCTCCTCACTACTACTACTCTCACTGGTCCTAACTGACTCAGTAACCTCCTGAGTCCCAGGTCCAATTGCGAGCAGGTATCCCTCAGCTATCTCTAACAAATCCTCAATAGCCTTGTGAATTCGGATCTTTGTCATTTTTGATCCCATTTTCCCTCGCTCTTAACCGAGGTTCCTCAGTTTTCTTACCATGCCAATTCCAAATTCCCCGTACCGGCCACCACTTGTTGCCGGCTGCAGCTGTTGCCACCTGCAACAATGATTCCGTGGGAAAGAAATTGGAGGCAGACTGGGAATGAATAGGTTCTTTATTCTCACTTCTTCTTCTTCTCTCCAACTCCAACCAACCTCTCGCCATCCCAACCTGGTTAAATACTCTTCACCTTAACAAGTATACATGTGTCACAAGCTCAACTTACAGGTGCATCACACAGTGTTCACGGGCACAGAAATATTCTTAGTTAATTGTATTAATGTCAGATGTAAACAATTAAACGCCTCCTCTTTGGCTCTCATCCAGCCGCCATCTTAGCTACTTCTTCATTAAAGGCTCTTACATTCATCCATTCTTTTTTTCTCACCTTGTTTTTAAATTTATTTTATTGGTTCTTTTTTAGTGATGCATGACAATAGAATATACTATGACATAAGTATAAAATTATGGAATATAATTTGCTCTAATTCAGTCCCCAGTACTTTCCCTTCCCTGCCATTCCTCCTGACCCCTGTTCCTTTCCCTCTACTTTACTTATCTTTCTGCTATTTAATTTATTTTTCAAATTAGTGCCCTGTGAATGTACATGATGGTGAGATTCACTGTGGTATATTCATATATGTACATAGGAAAGTTAGGTTAGATTAATTGCACTGACTTTCCCTATCATCCCTCCACCCTTCTTTTCATTTCACTTTCTCTACTCCTCTGGTCTTACTTCTATTCTTTATTTTCTATCCCCCCTTATTTTGGATTAGCTTCTGAATATCAGAGAAGATATTAAACCACTGATTCTTTGGGATTGGTTTTTCTCACTTTGCATATAGTCTCCAGTTCCATCCATTTAGCAGCAAATGCCATAAAGTCATTCATTCTTCTTTACAGCTGAGTAATACTCTATTGTGTGCATTTTCTTAATCCATTCATCTGTTGAGAGGCAACTATGTTGGATCCATAGATTAGCTATTGAATTGTGCTGCTTTAAAATTTCATGTGGCTGTGTCACTGTAGTAAGTTGATTTTAGTGTTGTAAACATGAATGGAGTCTCTACTTTATCAAATGATTTTTCTACATCTATTGAAATAATCATATGATTCTTGTCTTTAAGTCTATTTATGTGGTGAATTTCATTTATTGATTTCCATAAATTGAACCAACCTCACATTCTTGGGATGAAACCCACTTGATCATGGTACACTATCTTTTTATGTGCTCTTCTATGTGGTTTGCCAATATTTTATTAAGACTTTTTGCATCTATGCTCATCAAGGATATTGGTCTGAAATTTTTTTCCTTGATGTATCTTTGTCTGGTTTTGTATCAGGGTGACACTATCTTCATAGAATGACTTTGGCAGAGTTCCCTCATTTTCTATTTCAGGGAATAATTTAAAAAAAAAAGAAAAAAAAAAAATAAAAATAAAAAAATAATATAAAAAAAGATAAATTAAAAAAAATGTTCTAAATAAAAAAATAAAAAATAAAAATAAATGAAGACTTAAAAAAAAATATAGATTAAAAAAATACTAAAAGAACTAATAAAAAATGAAAAAGAAAAAATAAAAAAATAAAAATAAAAAAAATAAAAATTATAAAAACATATAAATTTAAATAAATAAATTCTAAATAAATAAAAATATAAAAATCCTAAAAACAAAATAAATAAAAAAAAAAATAAAAAACTAACTATAATAAAAAAAAAAATAAATGATAATGTTAGAAAATAAATAAAAAAAAATAAATAAAAAAAAAAAAAAAAATAAAAAATAATAAAAAAAAAAAAAAAATCTTCTAAAACTAAAAATTAAATATAAAAAATATAAAAAAATAAAATATAAAAAATAGAAATATAAATAAAATTATAAAAAAAAATCTAACAAAAAATAAAAAAAATAAAAATAAAATAATAACTAATAATAATATTAAAAAATAAAAAAAAAAAAATCCTAAAACAAATAAAAATAAAAAAAATTAAAAAAAAAAATACATAAAAAAAAATAAAAAAAAAAAATAAATAAAAAAAAAAAGAAAAAAAAAAAAACAAAAATAAAAAAAAAAAAAATCTAAAAAAATAATATAAAATAAAATATAAATATAAAAAAAAAAATAAAATAATAAAATATGAATAAAAAAATAAAAAACTTAAAACTAAATAAAAAATAAAAAAAAATAAAACAAATATGAAATCTAAGAAAAAAATAAAATTAATATAAAAAACTGAAAAAAGAAATAAAAAAAAATATGATAAAAAAAAAATGAAAACCTACAATAACATAAAATATAAAAAAAAAAAAAATAAAATTAAAACAAAACTAAAAAAAAACAAAAAAATACAAAAATCTAAAAAAAAATAATAAAAAACCTAAAATAAAAATAAAAATTTAAAAAAAAAAATAAAATATAATAAAGAAAATAAGAAAAAAAAAGAGCTAAATAAAAATAAAAAAAAAAAAAAAAAGACCTAAATATAAATAAAAAAAATAATAAATATTAAAAGATAAAATAAAACAAAAAAATAATAAAAATAAAAAAAAAATATAAAAAATATTAAAAAATAAATATTAAAAATAAAAAAAAATAAAAAAAAAATTCTATAAAAAATCAACTGAAATAAAAGAATGAAAAAAAAAATAAAATAAATTAAAAAACAATTAAAAAAAAAAAACTAATAAAAATAAAATAAAAAAAAATAAAAAAAAATAAATGAATTAAAGAATATAAAAAATAAAAAAAAAAAAAAATATTAATCGAAATATAAAAAAAAACTAAAAAAAAACTTAAAAAAATATAAATTAAAAAAAAAAAAAAAATATAACAAAAAAAAAAAAAAAAAAAAAATCTAAGAAATATTAAGCTAATAAAAAAAAATGGTTATAATCAAACAAGAATAAAAAATAAAAATAATAAAATAAATGAAAAATAAAAAAAAAAGTAATAAAAAATTCTAAACTAAAAAATAATTTAAATTATAAAAATATCTATGTGGATTTGCCATTATTTATTAAGACTTTTTGCATCTTTGCTCATCAAGGAGGAGACTTGGTGTTAGTTTTTTGAAGTTCTGGTAGAAACTCAGCTATTGAGAATCCGTCTGGTCCTGGACTTTTCTGTATTGGAAGATATTTGATGGCGTCTTCAATTTAATTACTTGAAATTTATCTATTTAAGTTTTCTTCTTCATGAAATATTTTATTAATATGTTTTGTAGTGCAAGGTTTCTAGTTATGAACTATTTTTGCTTTTATTAATCAGGGAAGGTTTCTTTTTCATCTTCAATTTTGAAGCTTAATTTTGCTAACTATAGTATTCTTGGTTGGTTTCCATTTTATTTTTTCAGAACTGGTGTATATTATTCCAAGCCCTCTGGCTTTTAGGGTCTGGGTTGAGAAATCAGTTTAAACTCTAGAGACTGGTCAAGCTCTAAACATGACTGGCCATTTTTCTCTTGTAGCTTTTGAAATTCTATCCTTATTCTATATTTTAGGCATTTTCATAATAACATGTCTTGGAGTAGATCTATTGTGATTTTATATATTTGGAGTCCTATATGCTTCATATGTTTCAAATTCCATTTCATTCTTAAGGTTTGGAATTTTTTCTGGTGTTATTTCATTGAAAATATTGTTCATTCCTTTAGTTTGTATTTCAGAGCCTGCAACTATCTCAATAAATCTTCAATTCAGCCATTCAATGTTATCCCAGATTTCTTCAATATTCTGTTTGTGGTCTTGTAACATCTTTTCTTTACAATTGACTTTATTTTCAAGATTACATACTTTGTCTTTGAGGCCTGAAAACCTGTCCTCAAAGTGATATACTCTATTGGTGAAGCTTTCCATTGAATTTTTAGTTTACTTTTTGATTCCTTCATTTTGAGGATTTTTGTTTGATTCTTTTTCAGAATCTCTCTTTATTGAAGTGATCTTTCACTTCCTGTATTTCTCTCTGATTTTACTCCTTACATTGTCTTTTAAAAAATATTTAATTTTTTAGTTATAGGTGGACACAATGTCTTTATTTTACTTTATGTAATGCTGAGGATTGAACCCAGTGCCTCCCACATTCTAGGCGATCGCTCCACCTCTGAACCACAACTCCAGCCCTCCTTACATTGTCTTTTATCTCATGGAATAGTTTATGAATTTTCTGAATTGTATCTCTGACATTTCCTACACTGTGATGTCAATGAAGTCTGCTGTTGAAGCATTATGGGTCATTTGGGGCAGTTTGTTCCCTTGCTTTTACATTTTGCTTGTATGTCTACCCATCTGTCAGTATCATTCTGATTTGTTCTTTTAAGTGAAGGACTACTATGTGAGCTTCTTTTTCTTAAGAGCCCTGGGTTGGGTGGACATCTAAATAATGGCATTTTAGTTCTAGGTGTGACCTCTCCTGTTCCCAATATTAGCTCCACTTTAAGTGATCCCACTGAGCTCTATTTATTGTAAAACTTATGAGCCAAACCTTGTACAATTCAACCTTGTAAGAGCAAAAGCTTGTTGTAATCATTCTCTGTGTTTCCTCAAGTTTAGGTATATGCCTATAATAAAGTTCTGGAACAGGTCAAAAATTAGTAGTTAAATTTAGTAAACTTACTATAACCTTAAGTGAGTACTAAAAGAAAAGAGAAAGAAAGTTTGTGCAAATGGGGGAGAGGAAAAAAGGATCAAAGGAAAAGCAGGGAGCGGGGAGAGGCACACTGTAAAAGGGTAATTTACACCAATGTAGAAAGGAGGAATAGATGAATTGGTGTTATTTGAGGTAGTAGTGGATGGTGCAAGAGGATGAGTTGGGGGTAAGAGAAGCAGGAATAAACTAGAGCTAGGAAAACAAAGATAGAAAGATTGATTCCAATTAATGATTTAAACCATTAGATGAAGTGTGTTCAAATGGAATGGAGGTACAGTGTTGGCTATGGGGTTAACTGTTATCATTCAAGCTAAGGAGTTATTTATGTGATGAAAGTTGACATTAGAGTTGTTCTAGTCTTGGAGGGTGCAGTGCTGTGAGTTGGCTGATTCTACTGTCGCTCAAGTTCAGGATGCAGGCTCTGAAGTGTTTTCTCTGTGGGTCACCTGTTGCCTGTTCCTCTCTGCTAGAATCTTTTTGTGGTAGTGAAGATCCTGGTAGTTGTCTTTGTGAGCAGGAACCTGGTTGTGGGTTTTCTGCAGGTGTTCTGTGGTGCAGTAGTATTCCCCCTGGTGCTTCCACCCTCTGGAGTGCTGTAGTTAAGGGTTTCTGGTGGTTCACCTGGACTCTAGCTTCCACTGCCCCTGTGAATAGTGGGCGTTGATTCCTTCTGTTGAATAAGTCTGGTGCAAGGTCCCCTAAGTATCCAAACAACGCCCTGTAGGTTGCCAGTTGGAATCATGGGTCAGTGGTGTCTAGCCTTTTCTGCTGTGTAGCTTCTGGCAATTTCCTGCTGGGTCTGTATGTCACTGGATATTCAGGGAGCTTCTTTCTAATGTGGTGCTACAATCCTGGGGACTGTTCCTGGGTTTCCTACGGGTGTCTCCAGGTGCCAGTGGTTGGGGCCTGGTGAATCAACTTTCCTTTGTTTGGGGCCACTGCTGCTTTCTCTCTCTCTGACAGGCTACAACACTTGCCTGGGTCACAGAGGCTGAGTGGGGCTAGACCTGCGTGTCCCTTGGCCCAGGCGCCCTCCAGCCCATTCTTGTTCAGGAGGAGAGGGAGGGCTTCTGAGATTTACTATTTATGCTAGCAGTAATCCTTCTAGAAGTTCTTTCTGGCCGGATTCTTAAGAGGGCCCACTGCAGGGGGCTTCCCTGTGGTTTAACTTGCTGCTGTCTGGGCGTGGGGAGCCACCTTGATGATTTAAGGGGGTGACTGGCCTGGGCTGCAGGCTCCACAAGATAGCTGCAGGAGCCTCGCTCAGCTGCCTTTCCACAGTTTGGCTTTGGGTGGTTTGTGCAGTTTTAAGGAGCCTCCTGTGTTTTAAATTTTGTCTGTCTTTTCAACCGGTTTTAATTGAGTGAGCTTAAGAGAATGTCTGCCCCTGCCCCCCTTTCTCTCTGGTGCCCCTCCCCCACCCCTCAACCCAAGTTCTGGTTAGGACCTGAGTCTTGTTTCCTACACTGGTCACCTATCTTCCAGTCTCTCCAGGTCTCGGACTAGGTAGTACCGAGCCATAGAGCATTTATTTTGTCACTCACTGCTCAATTATGCTCTTATTTACTGATGCTTTTCTGTGATGTGAGGAGATAGAGACCCTCTACCTCGTTTGCTTCTGCCATCTTCCCAAATTCCCCTCATCCACTCTTATTGTAGATTATTTTCCTTTTCTTTTTCTGACAATCTTTTTTTTTTTTTTTTTTTTTTTTTTGTGGTACCGGGGATTGAACTCAGGGGCACTCGACCACTGGGTCACATCCCCAGCCCTTTTTTGTATTTTATTTAGAGACAGGGTCTCACTGAGTTGCTAAGTGCCTCGCCATTGCTGAGGCTGGCTTTGAACTCGTGATCCTCCTGCCTCAGCCTCCCAAAGTGCTGGGATTACAGGCGTGCACCACCGCGCCCGGCTCTGACAATCTTTAAGAGTTCATTTTGTGTTATTTATACTAAGTCACTCTCTCTTCTCTGTGTTACAAATATTTTTCCCAGTCTATTATTTGTCTATCAAAATTTTGTAAAGATGCTTTTGTATGTAGATATTATTTATGGAACATTCTATGAATATACTGTCTTTGATAAATCAAAGATGTCAAGACCCACTATGATGTACCACTAAGAATGAAAAAAACACACTATCAATTAAACTGATACAATGATTTCTTATGAACTCAAATTTTAGTTTATGCTCATAGAAGGAAATTTTTTTATCTTTAATATTTTTTACTAATTAGTTATACATGCTTGCAGAGTGCAATTCATTTTATATTACATATAAAGAGCACAATTTTTCAAGTCACTGGATTTAAATAAAGTATTTTCACACCATTTGTGTTTTTATACATGTACTTAGGGTATTAAACTCTAACTCGTTCTGTCATTATTCTTATCTTTAATATTGACAGTATAATTTTGTGGTACATTGAAGAATACTGGGTTTTGTTAACATTGTCTACTTGGTTAATTCTCTTATTTTTCCTCCATTATGTTATATAAAGCTGGAAGTTTAGTATCAGTTTCTGTTACAAGTCAGTAGGATGTTTCTGGCATGTTAATGACTTCTAAATGATACTGCTGCATGAGTTGGTCACAGTGGCCTTTAGTATCTTTGAAATGTCTTTAATCTTTGTCAGGAAATTTGATGATTTCTCCAATTTCTGTTGCTAGGCTTGGTATTTATAGTCAATACTTTCCCACATATCTCAGCCCCAAAATGTAATTCAGTTTCATCCACTTGTGAACATCTTCCTTGGTGGTACTACAAAGAGTAAAATTGGTTTTTATTATTCTAGGAGTGATGATTATTTGCTAATGAAAAAGTCGTGTTCTAATACTGTTTCTATAACTCAATAAGTGTTTGCCAAATGACTTAAAGGAAAGAATGATTTCCATGCCTTATTTAATTTATTTGAATGTCTTTCACTCTTAGAAACTTTTAAAATGACTAGTGCCTTTTTCATTCCCTTCTGACAATTTTTTAAGTACAACAAAATTTTTGAAATATTATTCATATGGCTCACAGTTGATCATTTAATGTGTACAATTTAATGTTTTTTAGTATAGTTACAGAGTTTTTCAGCCATCACCACAATTAATTTTTGAACATTATAATCAGCCTTAAAAGAAGCTTCCATACTCTTTAACAGTCACCTTCTAGTTCCTCTAACTCTTGGTTATACCACTAACTTATCTCTATGTCTGTATGCTTGCTTTTCTGAACATTTATTGACCATACAGTATGTACCTTTTGTGACCAGCTTGTTTCATTTAGCATGTTTTAAGGGTTCATTTATATTATAGCATATACTAGCATTTTATTATTTTATTACCAAATAATAGTTATTTGTATAGATATACCATATTTTGTTATGCCTTCATCATTTGAGGGCAATTTTGATTGTTTCCACTTTAGGGTTATTATGCTTCTATGAACACTCATGTACAAGTTTTTATATGGACACGTTTTCATTTCTCTTGGATATGTAGCTTGGATGGAATTGCTGTATCATATTGTGCTTCTGTTTAATCTTTTAAGAAACTATCATCCCACAAGATGTTTAAGATCATGCCTCTACAGAAGGTAGCCAAAAGAAAGTGAAAGAAGACAAGGTGAGGTTATTCAATGAGTTAATTAAGTCAATATGAAGAAAGACATCTGATGAATACATCATTACTTAAATAATGATTGAGCATCTGTCATGTATTAAGTGCTGGTGTAGATGTCATGGCTAAAAAAGATAGACAACAAATAAAATAGGAAATAGTTTCAACAAGTGAAAAGTGCTAAGAATATAAAACAGGAAGCAGGATGGGAGAAGGACTGGGGAGGGTAACATTAGACATGGAAGGACTTTCTAGGGAAATGTCTTTTGAAACTGAAACCTGAAAGGTCACAAAATGCCCTCATTGTACCTTTGCAAAACGATTGCTCCAACTCATTGGAATATTTTATCTTTATTTGAGAACCTAGGAAAGAATAAAAGATGAACAATAGTATATAATTGCCTGCTGCTATATAAGTGGAAAAGTATGAAATGATATCTTCTTAAAGTTTTCAGAAATTGGATTAAATTATCTTTTGTATCTGTTTTTTCTCTCCTTTTGATTTTCTGGGAACTGAAGTCATTATATTTGGTAGGTGTGGGCTGTCATGCCTCTTTCATTATTGAAAAGTGGATTCATAATTGAGGAACCCTCTATATTCTCTCCCTGTTTATGCATCTATGGTATGTTATTTGTGGACATTCCTAGCAAGAGACAGACAAAATAGACTCTTCCTACAGTAGTAGTAAATCCAGGAAATAAAAATATTATGCAGTTTCATCATTTATTTTTGCCCAAGGATATGGACCAAAAGACCAAAGTAATTTGAGTGCTCACTAGAAGAAAACATAAGCTTTGTTCTAAATATCTGTAGAATTTTTTTCCAGGTTTCTGTCAGATTTATACTGCACAAAGGATACACAGGATGATTTGGTTAAACCTGAAGCCTCCCTGAAGCTGCAAAGCTGAATTAATATGTAGAATTTCCTGTAGGTAAGACAATAAATTGAAAAACAACTATGATTCCACCTTGATCTGCCTTACATCCTGCCTGTTTCCATTATCCCTTCCTTGTCACTACCTCCTTTTTCTTGGAATTCATCCTTACAAAGGCCACTTGCAGAAGCATTTGATGGACAACATTATTCATTTGGCAAGTATTTATTTAGTGTCATTAGACAAACTCTTCCCACACAGACTTTACATTACAGTAGTAAGGGAAGAAAATAAGTAAGTAGACAAATTATATAGTTTTCAAAGGGTATAAGAACCATAAAGGAAAACAAAAAAGGGGTAGTGATGAAGAAATTGAGGAGGTGGGATAAAATTTATATTGCCCATAAAAGGTATATGTAGCACTGTTGATTGTTCCACAAGAGCCCTACCTCCACCTTATTCACTTGAAGAATACTAGTTTGCCTCCAAATTAAATGCCTGTATGTGTCAGTGTAAGTCAGGCCAATGTCCACCCCAGGGGGTAAATCTTGAATAATTTGAGCCAGTTGTGGTAGGTCTGTCCTTCATGTCAGTAATTGATTTAGGACTGGGACATCATCCTGGCTTGATGACATTAAAGGGAAACTTCTGGAAGCATTGCCCTCCATTTTACACAAGCACATAAAGATAACCCATTCCCTCCTCCAAACCTTAGATGTTTTGGAAGAGTGTTGGTTGGAATTCCTTGAGGCTTCTTGCAACTGTGAGGGAGAAGCTGAAGACAGCAGAGCAAAAAGATGGAAAGAACTTGAATCCCAGAAGTTCTTGAGTCACTTAGTTGGACTACTCTGGAGCCACACTACTGTCAGAATTCTTATTCTGTAAGACAATATATCCCATTATTATTTAAGCCAATTGACTTAATTTGTCTATTGCTTACAGCCTAAGGCAGCTCAATAGAAACAGCATACCTAAAAAGATGATATGTGAGTGCAGATGTGAATGATAGGAGAGCAAATCAATTGAAAGTGATCTGGCCTTGCTCTGAAAGTTCATCACTGTATGATATCTCAGGAGAGTCATAAGACCAAAATGTGGGTGTATTTTCTGTTGTTGGGCCTCAGGCATTAAGGAACAGGCTTGTTCATATGTGCCACATGGAAGATCATTGGATCTGAGCTTCTGGATAAACTTTCAGGCCTAAAGGTCCCCAAGTTAATGGCCAATATTTCAGTGTCCTTTGGTTCCAACTGGATTCAGGGTGACTAGAAGGATCCTGTGTCTAGTTTAAGGAAGGCCTAAGAGTTGAGACCAGAGTCAGTCTCCATACAATCATGATGGGCTTTGAGAAATCCATTATCATTTATTAACTGTGGGGTGGGCTCTTCTATGTCATTCTTTTTATCATTTCGACCATCATGGTACCTTTTACTGGTAAAAAACTAGAAACAGCTAATATTGACTTTGTGCTGAAATTAAAACTATTCTTTACCTTAATTTGACCCAACAAATATTTCATTCGAAGTCTTGTGCCAGGGCAATCATATGCTGTTGTCTGCATGTGACAACATGCAAGTGGTTACATTAAACTTGATTTTGGACTTAGTGTTCCAAAACACTAGGAAAGGCCTCTTGGAGAAGTGGAACTTCCATGGCAATATTTATAAAATTACTTATAGCAACATCAGCAGTAGCAGGTGGCAGCCTAGATTCTGGTAGGTACTACTTATTCTCCATCTCAACACCTGGCATTGCTCATACACACCATAGAAATCACAGTGTTCGACAATGCATTCTCCAGGAAGCAGTTAGTCTGCATTCCAAAGAAGGGCCTGTGGCAAGAGGCTAAGGTTCAAAGGGAGTCATCTGTGATTACTTGAAGGCTATTGTTCACCATATTAGTTTTTAAATAGGTATATTAAATAGACTGACAGATAGATACATTCTTTAGGATAAAGTGCAGGTAAGATATAAGGCATATTATCTAGATGGTCCCCTGAAACTACAATATTTCCATTATGCTTTATATAACTGTACTAGTTTGGGTTCCCCCAATAGCATGCATTAGACCAGATTGTAATGTAAGAAATTTTTTTTTTTATTTTTTTATTATTTATTTACTTATTCATCATGCACAAGTATAGTATCTTTTTACATACAACTGCTTGTATACAAAGTATATAAGTACCATTCAGATCTTCAATCATGCATTTAGGATAATGATATCCATCTCATTCAACCACCAATTTTTTTCCAACCCCCCCTTACTCCCTCCCTCCCCTCCCTTTCCATTGACCATTCTAGTGTTCCTCTGATCCTATGTACCCCCTTCCAACAACACTGTGAACCAGCCTCCTTATATCAGAGAAAACATTTGGTACTTGGATTTTTGAGATTGACTAATTTCACTTAGCATTATATTCTCCAACTTCATCCATTTACCTGCAAATGCCATTATTTTATTCTCTCTTATTGCTGAGTAAAATTCCATTTTGTATATATACCATATTTTCTTTATCCATTCATCTACTGAGGGGCATCTAGGTTGGTTCCATAACCTAGCTATTGTGAATTGTGCTGCTATAAACATTGAAGTGGCTGTGTCACTGTAATATGCTGTTTTTAAGTCTTTTGGGAATAGACCTAGGAGTGGGATGGCTGGGTCATAGGGTGGTTCCATTCCCATTTTCCCAAGAAATCTCCATACTGCTTTCCATAGCGGTTGCACCATTTTGCAGTCCCACCAGCAATGTATGAGTGTGCCTTTTTCGCCACATCCTCTCCAACATTTATTGTTGTTTGTGTTCTTGATAGCTGCCATTCTGACTGGAGTGAAATGAAATCTTAGAGTAGTTTTGATTTGCATTTCTCTAATTGCCAGTGATGTTGAGCATTTTTTCATGTATTTGTTGATTAATCGTGTATCTTCTTCTGAGAAGTGTCTTTTCAATTCCTTAGCCCATTTATTGATTGGGTTATTTGCTTTTTTGGTGTTAAGTTTTTTTAGTTTTATATACATTCTAGAAATTAGTGCTCTATCTGATGTGCATGTATTAAATATTTGTTCCCAATTAGTTGGCTCTCTATTCACCTCACTGATTGTTTCTTTTGCTGAGAAGAAGCTTTTCAGTTTAAATCTATCCCATTCATTAATTCTTGGTAATAGTTCTTGTGCTACAGGATTCTTATTAAGGAACTTGGGGCCTAATCCGACATGTTGGAAATTGGAGCTTACTTTTTCTTCTATTAGGCGTATTGTCTCTGGTCTAATTCCTAGGTCCTTGATCCACTTTGAATTGAATTTTGTGCATGGTGAGAGACAAGGGTTTAATTTCATTTTGTTGCATATGGATTTCCAGTTTTCCCAGTACCATTTGTTGAAGAGGCTATCCTTTCTCCACTGTACATTTTTGGCACCTTTGTCTAATATAAGATAGCTGAAATTATATGTATTAGTCTCTGTGTCCTCAATTCTGTACCATTGGTCCACCAGTCTGTTTTGGTGCCAATACCATGCTGTTTTTGTTACTATTGCTCTATAGTATAATTTAAAGTCTGGTATGGTGATGCCCCCTGCTTCCCTTTTCTTGCTCAGGATTGCTTTGGCTATTCTGGGTCTCTTATTTCTCCAGATGAATTTCATGACTGCTTTTTCTATTTCTTTGAAGAATGACATTGGGATTTTGATTGGAATTGCATTAAATCTGTATAATGTTTTTGGTAGTATGGACATTTTGACAATATTGATTCTACCTATCCAAGAGCAAGGTAGGTCTTTCCATCTTCTGAGATCTTCTATGATTTCTTTCTTTAGTGTTCTATAATTTTCCTTATAGAGCTCTTTCACCTCTTTCGTTAAGTTGATTCCCAGGTATTTTATTTTTTTTGATGCTATTGTAAATGGGGTAGTTTTCATCATTTCCCTTTCAGAGGCTTTGTCACTGATGTACAAAAATGCCTTTGACTTATGGGTATTGATTTTGTATCCTGCTACTTTGCCAAATTCATTTACTAGTTGTAAAAGTTTTCTGGTAGAGTTTTTAGGGTCTTCTAGATAGATTATCATATGTCATCAGCAAATAGTGCTAATTTGAGCTCTTCTTTTCCTATCTGGATCCCTTTAATTTCTTTCGTCTGTCTAATTGCTCTTGCCAGAGTTTCCAGTACTATGTTAAATAGCAGTGGGGAGAGGGGGCATCCCTGTCTTGTTCCAGTTTTTAGAGGGAATGCTTTCAATTTTTCTCCATTTAAGATAATGTTAGCTCTGGGCCTTGCATAAATAGCTTTTATAATGTTGAGATATGTCCCTGATATTCCTAGTTTTTCCAGTGTTTTGAACATAAAGGGGTGCTGTATTTTGTCAAATGCTTTTTCTGCATCTATTGAGATAATCATATGATTTTTATCTTTAAGTCTATTGATGTGATGTATTATGTTTATTGATTTCCGAATGTTGAACCAGCCTTGCATCCCTGGAATAAACCCCACTTGATCATGGTGCACTATGTTTTTTATATGTTTTTGTATCCGATTTGCCAGAATTTTGTTGAGGATTTTTGCATCTATGTTCATTAAAGATATTGGCCTGAAGTTTTCTTTTTTGGATGTGTCTTTGCCTGGCTTTGGAATTAATGTAATATTGGCCTCATAGAAAGAGTCTGGAAGAGCTCCCTCTTTTTCTATTTCTTGAAATAGTTTGAAGAGCATTGGTATTAGTTCTTCTTTGAAAGTCTTGTAGAACTCTGCTGTAAACCCATCAGGTCCTGGACTTTTCCTTGTTGGTAGCTTTTTGATGACATCTTCTATTTCTTTGCTTGTAATCGATCTGTTTAAATTGTGTATAGCCTCCAGATCCAGTTTAGGCAAATCATATGACTCTAGAAATCTGTCAATGCATTCAGTATTTTCTGTTTTATTAGAGTACAAGTTTTCAAAGTAATTTCTAATTATTTTCTGTATATCTGAGGTGTTTGTTGTGATGTTCCCTTTTTAATCACAAATGTTAGTGATTTGAGTTTTTTCTCTTCTTCTTTTCGTTAGCATTGCTAAGGGTCTGTCAATTTTGTTTATTTTTTCAAAGAACCAACTTTTAGTTTTGTCAATTCTTTGAATTGTTTCCTTAGTCTCAATTTCATTAATTTCTGCTCTGATTTTAATTATTTCCTGTCTTCTGCTGCTCTTGGTGTTGATCTGTTCTTCTTTTTCTAGTGCTTGGAGGTGTGATGTTAAGTCGTTTATTTGTTGGTATTTTTTCCTTTTAAAGAATGAACTCAGTGCAATGAATTTTCCTCTTACTACTGCCTTCATAGTGTCCCAGAGATTTCTATACGATGTATCTGTGTTCTCATTTACCTGTAGGAATTTTTTAATCTCCTCTGTGATGTCTTCTTCAACCCCTTGTTCATTCAGTAGCATGTTGCTTAGCTTCCAGTTGTTGGAGTAGTTTTTCTTATTCCTTGTTTTGTCGTTGATTTCCAATTTCATCCCTTTATGGTCTGATAGCATGCAGGGTAGTATTTCTATTTTTTTATATTTGCTGAGATTTGCCTTGTGACATAATATATGATCTATTTTGGAGAAGGAGCCATGTGCTGCTGAGAAAAAAGTGTATTCATTTACTGAGGGATGAAATATTCTATATATGTCCGTTAGATCTAAGTTATTAATTGTTTTAAGGAGGCCTAAGGTTTCTTTGTTTAGTTTTTGTTTGGATGATCTATCCATTGGTGAGAGAGGTGTGTTGAAATCCCCTAGCATAACTGTGTTGTGGTCAATTTTACTCTTGAACTTGAGAAGTGTTTGTTTGATGAATGTAGGTGCTCCATTATTTGGGGCATATAGATTTATGATTGTTATATCCTCTTGATGAATGGTTCCCTTAAGTAGTAAGAAATATCCATCTTTGTCCCTTTTGATTAACTTTGGCTTGAAGTCTACCTTATTTGAAATGAGAATGGAAACCCCTGCTTGCTTCCGCAGGCCATGTGAGTGATAAGACTTTTCCCAGCCTTTTACCTTCAGTCTATTGATGTCTTTTTCTATGAGGTGTGTTTCTTGGAGACAGCAGATTGTTGGGTCATTTCTTTTAATCCATTCAGATAATCTGTGTCTTTTGAATGGCGAGTTTAGGCCATTAACATTCAGGGTTATTATTGAGATGTGATTTTTATTCCCATCCATTTTTATTTGTATGATGATCTTTAGCTTGATTTGGTTTCTCTTCTGGTTGGTATTTCCCTTAGTTTAATATCTCCCTTTGTTGATTTTCATTGTTATTTTTCTCTTCTTCTTCATGAAAAATTTTGCCCAGGATGTTCAGAAGTGCTGGCTTTCGAGATGTGAAATCTTTTAACTTTTGCTTGTCGTGGAAGGTTTTTATTTCATCTTCAAATCTAAAGCTCAATTTTGCTGGATATAAGATTCTTGGTTGACATCCCTTTTCCTTGAGAGCTTGAAATATGCTATTCCAGGATCTTCTTGCTTTTAAGGTCTGGGTAGAAAAATCTGAACAAAGTCTGATTGGTTTCCCCCTATATGTAATCTGCTTCCTTTCTCTTGTGGCTTTTAATATTCTCTCCTTGCTCAGTATATTAGGCATTTTCATTATAATGTGTCTTGGTGTGGATCTGTTGTGATTTTGTATGTTTGGTGTTCGGTATGCCTCTTGAACTTGGTTTTCCCCTTCATTCCTCAAGTTTGGAAAATTTTCTGTAATTATTTCATTAAATAAATTACTCATTCCTTTGGCTTGAAACTCTGCCCCCTCCTCTACCCCAATCACTCTTATGTTTGGTCTTTTTATGTTGTCCCATAATTCTTGAATGTTCTGTTCTTGGTTTCTTACCATTTTTGCTGTGTAATCTAGATTTTTCTCTAGGATATATATTTTGTCTTCATTGTCTGAGGTTCTTTCTTCCAAGTGATCTACTCTGTTGGTGATACTTTCGATTGAGCTTTTATTTTGATTTATTGCTTCTTTCATTTCTGGAATTTCTGTTTGGTTTCTCTTTAGAGCTTCTATCTCTCTATTGAAGTAATCTTTTACTTCCTGTATTTGTTTATGGAGTTCTTTGTCAAAATGATCTTTCACCTCCTGTATTTGCTCCCTCATCTCATTTTTGAGTTCATTCTTAAGTTCCGCTAACATTTGGAATATGTAATTTCTGAATTCCATCTCTGGCATTGCACCAACTGTGCATGGTATGGAATCTACTGAGGAGGTATATTGATTTGTTTGTGTCACTTTCTTCCCTTGTTTCTTCATATTGCTTGTGCGTCTATTCTACCTGCACTGTGGGACCTTGTCTACTTTGATTTTACCTTAAAACCTTATGTTGCTCCTGTAGTACAATGCTATCAGATCCCCTTATATTTCCTTTACACTTTAAAATCAAACACTTTCTATTCAGAGAATCCCAGTTTGATCACAATGTACAGATTTAGTTAACCCAGATGTTGTTTCCAATTTACTCTGTATGCTTCTGATGGGGTTTTAAAGTTTCAAGTAATGGACAGAGAGGTAATATGTTTAGGAAGAAGGAAGTGAGTGTATTGACTTGTTCTTTCTTAGAAAGTATGAAAAGAGAGTTCTATGGAAGTGGTTTAGTTTCAGCCGACGAGAGAGGAAAGAGAATGGAGTGAATGAATAGATGGAAAGACCGATTTACATATAAACCTAACTTATGCGGCGGTTGAGAGGAGAAATAAAGAAAGATGGAAAAGAAAAAAAAAAAAGAAGAGGAAAAAAAATAACCAAGGAGTAGTAATTAGTGTAAGAGAGAGGAGAGAGAGAATAAGTCTAGAAAATAGAGAATAAACCATATATAACACCACTTTGCTATATATTTCAATTGTACACGTTGTAGAAATCTCAATTTGTGCGTATAACTTGTTTTTGCCTCTGTTGAGAATGCAATGGCAGGGTGTAAATAGGGAAGATGAAGGAAGAAGAAAAAAATATAAAAGTGAGAAGGAAGAAAAGAAAGAAAAGAGGAGCAGAAGCACACAAACACACTGTCAATCAAAACAAAAACAAACAAAAAACTCCCAAGAAACAACAAAACAAACAAGCAAATAAAAACAAAAACGTTGAACCCAAGAACAAGTCTCAAACAAAATGGACCCTTGGAAGCCCTTCTTTTTTCCCTTCCAGTTTAAGCCACCTGACCCAGATCATGTACAGTCAGCAACCCTGTTAGTGGAGTCAAGGCTGCACCTTTGGTCCTTGCAGAGTGGCACAGTGGAATAGTGGAAGGGGCTTATCCTCAGGCTGGGCCTTGCTTACAGCAGTAGGGAGATGCTACTATGGGCTTGGAGGCCAGGCAAACTGGCGGCAGGTTCTCTCCTTCCAGTGGGCAGGTGCCTACCTCTTGCTCTGGTTGCAGCTGGGCAGGTCGCACTCCCCCAGGGAGTGGAGGAAGCACTTCGCCAGGTCTGGCCCTGCGTGCAGCAGCCAGGAGATGCTGTTCTGGGCCCCGAAGACCAGGCAAACTGGTGGCTGGGTTTCTCCTTCCAGTGGGCGGGAGTCTACCTCTTGCTCTGGTCGCAAATGGGCAGGTCGCACTCTTCCCGATAATGGAGGAAGCCCTTCCCCAGGTCTGGCCCTGCGTGCAGCAGCAGGGAGCTGCTACTCTGGGCCCAGGCGGCCAGGGACACTGGCGGCTGGGTCACTCCTTCCAGCGGGTGGGTGCCTACCTCTTGTTCTGGTCGCAGCTGGGCAGGTCCCACTCTTCCCGATAATGGAGGAAGCCCTTCCCCAGGTCTGGCCCTGCGTCAAGAAATTTATTTTTGAGATGATTCCAGGCATCATTGTTAGAGAAAAGGAGAGTGAGATCATGAAAAGAGGAAAGCCAGTGATAGATGAGTTAATGAATAGGGGACTGCAGTGAACTACCGAGTTTTAATCTCCTTTTCAAGAATGTATGGAACACAGTCAGAATTTTCTAACTGAAAGATGAATAAACTGAGGTATTTATCCAACAATTTCTATTCTTCATTGATTAATGGTTGCTCCAGGGGCAATTTCTTCCTGGCCCATAATGTCTATATGCTCCAATGGCCAGAGAATGCCTCAGGCCGAAAGAAATGAAAAGATTCAGGCATGTAAGGGAATTATCTGCAGGTGACTTCCAGGGAAGGTCAAGGGGGATATGGCTTAGACAGTACAAGCATCTGCTATAACCACCAACATTTCCTCAGCTCTAATTTCAGGTATGGATACTTGTAAGCATTGGTGTAACATTAGCCTATGCATTTATCCATGGATCTGCATTTGATTTTAGTTAACATTAGAAGAGATGTAGCAATTTCATTAAATGATGACAATGGAGTGTTAAAGTTAAGATTATGCACAGAGTTTAGGTCTGTTGTTGGATTCTGGCTCCTTACTTACTAAGTGAATGACCTCAGACTCTTAAGAGTCCATTTCATTATAAGGATAAGGATAACAACTTCAAATGGCTATTTTAAGGTTACAGTAGGAAGTTATAAATAAAGTATTTAACAAAATAATAACTACTATAAATATTAAAATTTGTATAAGTAATACATGAATTCATTACATTTACAAAATAAAATGATATTGAAAAAAATGAAAGACCACATTAATTCGGATCCCACTCCTATCTGTAGACATAATAATAATAAAAGTTAAGACTGATAACTTATGTGCCAGAGATTGTGCTAAGATTTTTTATGATATCAAATTTAATTCTCACTCCCACCTAATGGATTGGTACTGTTACTCCTATTTTGCTGATAAAGAAACTGAAGATCAGAAAAATTAAGAAATCTTCCCATCTCCTGTGGAAGATGGCAGAACCAAGCTAGGCAGTGAGTCCCTAACTCCTCACAACACAGAAAGGAAGCAGCTAAGGAAAAGCAGAATTCAGAGGTGGGTGTCAAAATAAATGCTCTAAACTCAATATTTCCAAGTCTGGGACCTAGAGAGACGCTAAGATAGGTCACCCAAACCCAAGCTTGGGGATGAGAAGGGGGAAGGGCAATGGAGGGAGTAGAAACTCTCTAAAGCTCATCCACTTAAAAACAGTTCAAAGATAAAATTTATTTATTTATTTTATTTATTTATTTATTTATTTATTTATTTATTTATTTATTTATTTTGTGTGGTACCAGGGATTGAACTCAGGGGCACTCGACCACTGGGCCACATCCCCAGCCCTTTTTTGTATTTTATTAGAGACAGAGTCTCACTGAGTTGCTAAGTGCCTCACCATTGCTGAGGCTGGCTTTGAACTCAGGATCCTCCTGCCTCAGCCTCCCAAGTGCTGGGATTACAGGTGTGCGCCACCACGCCCGGCTCAAAGACAAAATTTAAAGTGTGATGGTAACAGAACAGTCCTGGTCCTTAAAACAGCTTAAAAACAAAATGAGCTGGGGTCCACAGCCATCTTGTGGAGCCTGCAGCCTACCAGTCACCCCTTAAATCAGCATGGTGTCTTCCACACCTAGATAGCTGCAAATTAAACCAGAGGCAAGTCCCCTGCAACGGGACCTCTTAAGAATCCAGCTAGAAAGAATTTCTAGAAGGATCACTACTAGCTGAAAATTGCTGAAACACTTTCTCCCTGGACCAGGCTGATGGGAACCTGTGCCAGGAAGTGTTCCTAACACTGCTCAGCCTCACAACCCAGGCAAGGGCAGAAAGATCTGCCCAAAGTCTGCTTGCTGGACTCAAACAGAAACAGCAGCGTAGCAGCTTTGGCCCTGAATAGAGGAAAGTGGATTCACAAGGCCCATTCACTGTCACTGAGGGGAGACAGTATAGGAAGTCTAGAGACAGGTTCCCCAGGATTGAGGGAAGCTCCATGAGTATCTAGTGACATAGAGACCCAGGAAGAAATTACCAGAGCCTATGCAGCAGGAAGGAGCTCAACTGGTGTATAGCCTGAATCTGGATCATAAGTGACAGGGCAATGTTTGGATATTTGCAGGAACTTACATCAGACTTAGCAAACAGGAAGTCAGTGCCCACCATTGATAACCTTGGGCAGAGTCCAGGAGAATCACTTGAGACCCTTACTACACTACGTCAGAGAGTGGCAACTGCTGGGGGAATACTGCTGCACTACAGAGCACCCACAGAAAACCCACAACCAGAGGTCCAGCACTCACAGCCACCAGGATCTTCACTACCATGAAAAGGATTCTGTAGAAGAGAGCAGGTACATGGTGACCCACATCGATCACAGGGACACTCCAGGGCTGAACTACTGCACACAGTGGAAACAGCCAACCCACCACATTGCGTACTCCTATCAGTCACCTGCAGGCCCCTGAGCTGACAAATCAGAAGCTGCTGGTAGGAGATGCATAGCAACTAGAGAATTGGCTCCTGTGCCCCTGCAACTCAGGAGAGACCCACAGCCAAAGACGGATGGACATCTGCTAAATGTCCAATGAAATTCAAACCAAGATTCAACAAGGATTTTCTTCACATTGACATGGCTTACTATAAACAACTCTAATGTCAACTTTGATCATATAAATAACTCTTTAACTTGAATGATAATTGGTAACCCAATAGCCAACACTGTACCTTCAACCCATTTGAATGTCTTTCATTTAGTGGTTTAAAACATTAATTGGAATCAATTTTCCCATCTTTGTTTTCTTACCTCTAGTTTATACCTGCTCCTCTTAACTCCTACTCATTCTCTTGTATTGTCTCTCAAATACCAACGATACATCTATTTCTCCTTTTTACCTTGGTGTATGTTATTTTTCTATACCTTTATTTTTTCCTATCCATATCTATTTTTCCCTCTCCTTTTGCCCAATCTTTCTTCCTCCCCCATTTTAACCCTCACTTGGGGTTGTGGTAAGTTTACTAAATTTAAAAACTGATTTTTTACCTATTCCAGACATTTATTATAGGTTTATAGAAATGAATCTGACCTAACTTTCCTATGTACATATATGAACATACCACAGTAAATCTCACCATCATGTACATTCACAAGACACTAATTTAAAAAATAAGTAAATAGTTGAATGACAAGTAGAATAGAGAGGAGGGAAGAAGGGATGGAAAAAGGAAGTACTGTGGACTGAATTAGAACAAATTTTATTCCATGATTTTATAATCATGTCAAAATGAATCCTATCATCATGTATAACTAACAAGAACCAACAAAAAATTTAAAAATATCTCCCATCATTGAAGAAACTCCATGTCCATGTTCTCTGTTCATATAAACTATACTACAATATGTCAAATTGTGCTGAATTAGAAAAAAACAAACAAACAAAAAAAGAAATCATCCCAGGATTTCATGTCTCATAAACAGTAGAGAAGGGATCAAAACTTAAGCAGTATGATTGCAGGACACATGCTATTAAACTCAATGCCCTCCTGCACTGGTGTGAATCCTCTCCATCTTTTTTTCATAAGTATGAGACAGGTTACACTAAGAATGTATGTAGATATCTGTACTTACAATTTTTTTGACAGATTGGAAGACGGTGAATACGAAATGGCAAAAGATTTGAGGCAGAAAATGGAGCTCTGAGATGGTTGATTAAATGTGAGAAAAACATAGGGATAAGCAGAAGAAGAAGTGACTGGGTGGGGACTGGGGCTGTAGCTCAGTGGCAGAGCGCTTGCCTTGCACATGTGAGGCACTGGGTTCCATCCTCAGCACCACATAAAAATAAACAAATAAAATAAAAGCATGCTATCCATCTATAACTACAATAAAAGTTTTTTTAAAAAGCGACTGGGGGACAAACTAAAATGAAGATAGGTAAGTAGAGAATTTAATGTAAGCACTATAATAATCATAGAAACAACAGAGGTCACAATGCAGGGACACCATTTCTCAAAAAGAAACTGCAGAGAAAAAGAGATCTTGAGTTCTCATTCCACATAATCATATCATGTAGTTGTTTTGTATGTATTTCACAAACAAATACTCCTATCCTTGTGATCATATTTGTCTAAACTCTACTATTCAGGCCAATTATTCAGTAATGAAAACATTGTCCAGTGGAATCCATAATATGGCTGTATTCCTAAGAAAGGCAGAATCAGGGAGGAGCTCACAGTTCCATGCTTTGGCTAGTACCAACTGACAACATCCATGGCAATCACAGGATTAAGCTCTTCATGGACCCTCATGTATGTTGTGTTTATGTGTGCCTGTGTGTGTTTAGAATGTGTTCAATAAATATTAGCTGATAATGTTTAGAAAAAATAATAAGAATTAAACATCTGTGACTGCCTACCCAACAACATCTACCCTTTTTTGTGCTGTCAAAATCCTAATTTTACTTGGGAAAAATTAGGTTCAGAACTAGGAGATGAACCATGATGGATCTAAACTATAATGGCAGTCCTGCTCTCTTTTGGTCACCTATTTATTTAGGGGTAAGTGTGTGTCTCAGGTCTGGTAAAAGAGATGGAATGGGAAGTCTGTTGGGGAGCTTGTGTGGCTTGTGTGTGTGTGTGTGTGTGTGTGTGTGTGTGTGTGTGTGTGTGTGTTTGTATGTGCATGCATGTGCATGCACATGTAGTGATGGGGATTGAACCCAAGGCCTAGTCCAAGCTAAGCACACACTCCACTACTGAGCTACACTCCCAATTTACTGGGGAGCTTTTGAGGAAGCAAGCTTCTCCCTCTACTTTCTGCTTTGAATATTGTCTTGGGAGGATGTTGTATTTAGAACTCCAACAATATGAAAGAGGAAAGTAAGAAACATGGCCTTTGATATCATTGCATTGCTGAGCTAATCCTGGATGAACTCCCAATGGACTTCATGTAATAAACAATATATTTCTGTGTTAGTGGTGTTTTCTGTGACTTGCATCACCTAAAGAAGATGCAATAAATGAAGAAGTGAATGAGTGGATGCAAATCTATATTCATACAAATTTGCTTGAATTACTTATCGTATTTTTGCTATTTATTGTTAGATCCTAAGCACACATCATATTATATGGCATTAAATCAATACTTATTAAAATGATTGAATAAGTACATGATGAATGGAGATGAAACTCTGAAAATCAAAATCCAAGAAAAAATTTACTGGACACACTTCAATGATTGTAATGCCAAAGATCAATAAGTATTCAGAGATGTTGCTAATTGCCAAACACATTCAATTTGACTGGATATATGCTAACTTTAAGAAATGGAATGCAAATAAGCAGAGACTAGAAGCTTTTCCAGGCTTGGACATAAGGTATTTTGTCAGGGAACAAACTCAATAGTGAGACTAGAATAAAGAATTCAGTGTAAATTGAAGAGATTGATCTAAATATTCAGCTTGCATCATCTTTTAGTATATCTCAATCACCCAAAAGAATTTACATAGCATTGTGTGGGGGAATATATTGATCTATTACTCCCATTTAAAAATGAAATTCTGCCATATCAGGGCCACTTAAATATCCTTTAAAGCAGACAAGCATGCTTAATCCTATAGTACTTCCTATTTAGCTTCTTAGCAGATTGTTTTAGATTAAAAACTGAACAAAAAAGCATTTACTGTACGTCATAATTTTATCTTATTTTCTGAAGCTTTTGCCAACTAATACATATAAATAATAATCATGATCACAGATGGTAAGAGAATGAAGAAAACATGGGTTGGCATATCTATCAACAACCGTCCAAAGGATAAGTAGTTAGCTTGTTTGGTTATTCTTTTTTCCCCTTATATGCTTGCCCTCCAACTCCCAATCATTTCCTTCCCATGGACTTTGGATTTAAAATAGCAAAATAACAACTCTTAACCTTATATCTAAATCCAGCCAACTCCAAATTTCCATCCTATCCCAATTTATTTAAGTTATCCATACTACTCACAGGCAGGCATAATCAGTGTTCCACCCATCTCAGCACTCAGTTTCCAGTATAGGCCAGTGGCATCCTACTTCAGGCATCCAGGACATCCCACCCAGGGACTTCTCTTCAGTCTAGTGCAGGACGTTCATATCTAATTGTCTATTTTATGTCTCTTGATATCTTTTACTGGGGCGGGGGGTGTCAGGGATTGAACTCCAGGGTGCTCAACCACTGAGCCACATCCCCAGCCCTAATTTGTATTTTATTTAGAGACAGGGTCTCACTGATTTGCTTAGTGCCTTGCTTTTGCTGAGGCTGGTTTGAACTCACTATCCTCCTACCTCAGTTTCCTAAGCTACTGGGATTACAGGCATGCATCACTGTGCCCGGCCTCTTTGATAACTTTTATTTTAATTAATTTATTTATTCTAATTTATTATACATGACAGCAGAATGCATTTCAATTCATAGTACACAAATGAAGCACATTTTTATTCTAATTTGTTATACATGTTTGCAGAGTACATTTCATTTCATATTACATATAAAGAACACAATTTTTCAAGTTGCTGGTTTTATATAAAGTATTTTTACAACAATTGTGTCTTCATACATGTATTTAGGGTAATCATGGATAACTCAGTCTGCTATTATTCCTATCCCCTTGCCCCTTCCCCCCCCCCCCCTCTTTGTTCTATTTAAAGTTCCTTCATTCCTCTCATCCCCACTCCCTTGCCTTTATAAGTTAGTATTTTCATATCAAAGAGATCATTCAACCTCTGTTTTTTTGGCATTGGCTAACTTCACTTAGCATTATTTTCTCCAACTCCATCCATTTACCTGCAAATTCCATAATTTTATTCTCTTTTAGTGCTGAGTAGTGTTCCATTGTGTATATATACCAAAGTTTCCCTATCCATTCATCTGCTGATGGGCATCGGGGTTGGTTCCACAATTTAGCTATTGTGAATTGTGCTGCTATAAACATTGATGTGGCTGTGTTACTGTAGTATGCTGATTTTAAGTCCTTCGGGTATAAACTGAGGAGTGGGATAGCTGGGTCAAATGGTGTTTCCATTCCAAGTTTTCTAAGAAATCTCCATACTGCTTTCCAGATTGGTTGCACCAATTTGCAGTCCCACCAGCAATATAAGAGTATGCCTTTTCCCCCACATCCTCGCCAAAACTTATTTTTATTGTATTCTTAATAACTGCCATGCTGACTGGAGTGAGATGAGATTGAAGAAAAAGTAGGCCCAAATCTTCACCATGTCAGATTAGGCCCAACTTCCTTAAGAAGATTCCTAAAGCACAAGATACAAAATAAAAAATCAATAAATGGGATGGATTCAAACTGAAACACTTCTTCTCAGCAAAAGGAAAGAAACAATCAGTGAGATAAATAGAGATCCTATAGAATGGGAGCAAATTTTTGCCACATGCACATCAGATAGAGCACTAATCTCCAGGATATACAAAGAATTAAAAAAACTCAACACCAAAATAAATAAATAAATAATAACCCAATCAATAAATGGGCTAAGGAACTGAACAGACACTTCTCAGAAGAAGATATACAAAATTGATCAACAAATATATAAAAATGTTCAACATCTCTAGCAATTAGAGAAATGAAAATCAAAACTACTCTTTGATATCTTAAAGGCACCTCAATTTCAACAAGATTAAAAAAATAATGAGTTTTACTCTAACTCCTTATTACTATCCTATTGGTCTTTGTTTCAGAGAAAGTCAGCAGAACCCATCAGTGTTGAAAGGATGAACACTAGTAGTCATTCTCAGTCCATAATTATTCTTTAACATCCCTCAATACACATCTAAGCCATCATTAATTAAATCAATTTGATTTTATAAATATCTTCATCATCTCCTACACCGATAAAAATACCTCTTAACTTGCTTGTCTACTTCCTTTCTACTGCTTTCTATGATCTATTCTTAGCACTGTAGTCAAAGTGGTATGATTAGTTCCACCTTCATTCCCCTCCCCAGATTTACAATACCTTATGACTTCCCATTACCCACGGAATGGACACAAAATCCTTTATCTATGCCCACAAGATCCTGCCCATCATTCCTCTACTTTTTCTCCAGCCTCATGTGGTCCCAGACTTTCATTCCATCTTCTGAGTCTGGTCATAATGATCTTCTTTTGCAGCTTTACAAAACTCTTTGACATGGGATCCTTGTATATACTGTTTCCTCTTCTTTTTTTCCAATTATAGATGGACACAATATCTTTATTTTTATTTATTTATTTTTATGTGGTGCTGAGGATCGAACCCAGTGCCTCATGCTTGTGAGGCAAGCACTCTACCACTAATATACAACCCCAGCCTCTGTTTCCTCTTCTTAAAACACTTCTTCTTCCTTCATTTGTTCCATACTCACAATTTTTTCAGGCGTTTGCTAAATTCTCATATAAGCTTTCATCACCCTACATATCTCTCTTGCATTACAATTATTATAATAGAAATTTGTTGAATAAGTGAATAACTACATTGAACAAGTGAATGAAGAAAAGCTACATTCCCAAAGCTAAAAGATTATTTTTTTCTCCTGTTATGGACTGAATTGTGCCCCTTCCAAATTCCTATGCTAAAACCCTAGCCCCTAATACTTCAGACTATTACTTTATTTGTAAATAATGCATTTAAAGAGGTAACTAATTTAAAGTGGAGTAATTACATCATAATTCAATATGACTGTCATTCTTAAAGGTAGAGTATATCAGGACAGAGACAACACAAAGGGATGACACATAGACATTGACATGGTGAAAAGGCATGCAAGACAAAGAGAAAGGCCTCAGAAGAAACTAACTCCACCAATATTTTTATCTTGGACTTCCAGCATCCACAACTGTGAGAAAATAAATTTATGCTGTTTAAGTTACTCAATATGCTATACTGTATTAAAGCAGTCCTGGCAAACTAATATATCTCCATTACCTCAATGGGTCAGTATGCACTGTCTTGGAATGCACCCAAAACCATCTCATTCCTCAAGAACTGTTCTTACTACTTTGCCAAATACAGTTTCTGAATCTGCCAGAATGTTCCCATCTGCTCTAAATGAAGCAGCATTCATCACTGTACCATGTGTTCAGGGTGAAAGCCAACCTTTATAAATTGGGGCATGAAATGACATTGTATAGTACCTTCACTATATGGGTAGAGATCAACAGGAACATGAAAGACAAAGTCTCTTCGGAAGTGTTAGAGAGTACGTTTTAAGGAAGCTACCTTCGGGCATTCAAGACACCTTTCTTGTTGAGGGAATTTATAGTTTCACTCTCCTTTTAAAGAACAAACAGCAATATTTCCTACAAATCTTATGACCAATAATTCTAATATTTCTTCTTTTTCCATTCATTTTGCTTAGAGCAGATGTGACAACTTGGCAATCTCATGTTTGAAATGATAACATGCTTTCAGTGGAAAGATAATATTAGTCAACAGCAGATTATAGTGTTTTCTATTTGATGATTTTTAGACATTGTTTTAGAGCATATCTTGATTTATTAATTTTTAATATGATAATATTAATATAGGACAACCATTTCCTTTGAATATGTTGTATCATTTCTATAAGTGGTGCCATAAGTGGTTAATAGCCTAACCACAAAGCTATCTATATTCTCAAATATGATTAATATTTCTCTGTCTTTTTCTTAATGCTCCATTAACTAGTGCAAAGTAAGTGGTATTACTGCCAAAAGCCTTTTCCATTAAATGGAAAATACATTTACTCACTTTGTGAATTAATTAAAACAGTATAGAATTTAGAGCAGAAGATTCTGAGTTAAAAATTTTGTTTTAGAGAGATTTGGAAAATGTAGAGCCATTTGTGCCCAACAGGACTCCCATATGCTTTCACATATGAAAACAAAAATACAGAAATAAGTATTTAAAATTTTTTCTCGACTATTGCAATTTTCATGTGCATGATTATGGTGAGATTCCAAAGTGTATGTGATTAATAGCAATGAGTGACATTGAACATCAAAACCTTTGGAAAGAGGAGGCTTCTTTGGTGGGTTTTCTGCTGATACCATTAATCTCTAATAGTTTAGAAGTTTGAGTGTGGGGATGGAGGGCTGGCTACATTCATAGTTTAGGTAATGGATGGCTATATCTATAGCTTGAAAAAAAAAATGTATGCCTGCTCAATTCAATAGCTATGCCAGTTTAGGCACTATACTCACTCTGAGGATCCAAAGAAACATGAGAGGTTGCTATTCCAGGACTAGCATGAAGAAGACTATAGTGGCTTAAGCAAAGATAAACATTGAGGACTTCTGTCTTCTGCATATCTTTCCTTGTCCCTTACCTCAGTAACTATTTATTGAACATCTACTGTAGGCCAACCACACACACAGTAGCTGAGACATACCCACACATTATGATGTAAAGTAGTTCTTGTCCTCTTTCACTGCTTGATCCATGGAGGGCCAACTCCAAGAATTGATGTGCATTCATGGACATATTTGAAATAATTTGCTTTTTTTTTTGGTCACTTATCTGAAGAGGCACTAGTGCCTATCTAACATGAAAAAATTTAAGATCTCCATCTCTTTTCCAAAGCCTTAGGATATCAGTTCTCAAGCCCCATTATGAATTAGATCACTCTAGCCCCATAGTTGTCCAGGGTGCAAGTCAGAAATTTACATTTCCAACAAGCTCCCAGGTGATGATCATGTTGATCTGGATACCACACTTTAGATCCTCTGGGATAGGACATAGCCAATTCCAAGCGGCCATAGCCTCCATGTTTTTATCCAGGCCCTCTCAGATCTTCTGTATTGAAGGTATCTTTCAAGTTTCATTACCTAAATGCCCCATGCAAAAATGAAATGGGAGGGATCATCATACAGAGGGGGCCTTCTATCACTATTGCACTACTAGCTGAATTGTATCTCCATCTTAATAATAGACAATTTCTTGAAACTTACTATATGCCAAATATTGTGCTAGGACTCTAATATAGTAATAATAATTAACATATAGTGAGCACTTACCTGTGCTTTAAGCACTAGTCATAGTCATTGAAATTGATTATTTCATATGACCCTCACTGTAGTTCATTTTACCGGCAAGGAAACTGAGATATATAAAGGCTAATAATTTGTCAAGACATGTGATATATAGCTAGTGAATGGTAAAGGCAAAAACACGAAACCAAGAAAATGTGAGTTCTTGCCTCTCAACCTCTCAACATATGCTTCTTTATATTCTATCTAAATTTCATTTAATCTTCACAACAACCTTAAGAAGTAGTCATTGTTATCCTCCTCTGTGAATGAGGCAATTGAAGCTTAGAGGCATTAACCACTTGACTACAACGTCAGGAGTGAATGAGAACATAGGCTGGCTGACTTCTGAGTACATGTTTCTTGTACATAGAGGGTTATATTTGCCTCAGCAGATGGTGATGGCCAATGCTCATTTTGTGCTCTTGACTTGGCCAGAATTTTTCCCCAAAGTGTCTAAAGTAAAGGAGGAAGATGGATTTGGAGCCACCAGGATTGATACCACTTGAATAATGATGTACTCTTGTCAAAGATTTAGAAGAATCCCTCAAACTGACAGATGGCTAGTCTGAATTTCCCCAAATGCCAAGAACTAGGCAGCAGCATTTGGGGAGAAGGGTCATTTAGTATTGTTTCTAAAGACTAAGATGACTGCTTAGTAAGGGACTAACTGGACCTAGATTTGGTTTCATCAAGTTCCCAAGAGCCTATAATGTAACTTATGGCAAAACCAGTTATCTCTCAATTCCCCCTCCCTTCAGGACTGAAGTACTTATTTCACTAGCTGCTAAAAATGTTGGTGACTGACAGATCACAGCTGTCACCCTCCAGAAGTTGCTTTTGACTGAACCATTTCATCCAAGGCTATGCTTTCTTGGATGGTAGGGGGATATTCCCTACTCAATAAATGGTTAATAAAGAGGCATAAAGATACAGGAGTAGCAGCAATTCAAGGTATCTCTGGGGCTGGGGGTGTAGCTTAGTGGTAGACCATGTGCTTATCATGAGGGCTTGAGTTCAATCTCCAGCAACAAAAACAACAATAAGAAAGATCTCTGAAAGACCATCCCAGCTCCAGAGGTCCTAGAGTGACCAATTATCTTAGTTTTCCTTGATTTGATGGGTTTCCCAGGACATGGGACATGAAGTGCTAAACTTCAATAGTCTCAGACAATCTGGAACAAGTTAATCACTCCTAAGTGTGATCCCTTGAGGCCCAGCCTCTTCTCAGCCCAGTTTGTTTCTTTCCCTTCCTTCACAAGTGTTGATTTCAAGACAGTGCTCTAATAAGTTACCTGCATGCTAATATTCATCTCAGAGTCTGCTTTTCAGGCTTTCCCTGAAAACTGACAGGTTCCTCCAATACCTGTGACACCAGGTTTGGGGGAAATGCTAGAGGGTACTGTCACCTCTCATAACTGCTCTTCTTTCCTTCTGCTTAATGACCCATAGAAAGGGTCTGGAGAGATGGAGAGATGGTGCCAAAGCTGATGAATAAAATGAAGCTGACCGGGATCACAGCCAGCATATTGAATTCATCCAGCAGCTCCAATAGTTTTAATGCATTTGTCAGAGATGGAGCCACAATATCTGAAAGAGAGTGAAATAAAGCTGACTTGTGCTGGATACATCTTATTTTAATTTGTAGCAAAATGTGTTCACATTGAAAGAAATTCTTAAAAACTTTCTACTCCAAAGTCTATTCATTCTCTTTCTCTCTTCTTCTTTCCTTCCTTTCTCCCTCCTTAATCTCCCTCATCTTGCTTGTAAGCTTGCTTGCTTACTTCCTCTCTTGTTTTTTCAGGGCTTCTGTCTTCACCAAAACTTGTAGCTAATCAAAACGTGTTTGCCAAGCCTGGCTCCCTAAAGTCAGATGCAACATTATTGAATTCTAAATTTTGTATAACATGGGCTATAATCAAGGTGGAGATCCTTACTGAAAAATAATTAGCTTTGGGGATAGAAAGCTCAACAGAAGCATAATAATTAAATTGGCTCCCTGTTTTTATTTTATTGAGAACACTAAGCTGTATTGATCTTCTCTCAAACCAGATGCTGATTCATACAGCCCCTTGCAGACTTTTCTAAAGTGCTAATAGTAAAAGGAATAAACTTGATAATTCTACCCCAGCACACTAACAGATTTTGGAAAATCCCAACACTTGGAATTCCAAAGTGCCCAGCTTAGGGTTCCAAATACCTTTAAGTGGGATGACTCACTCAAGTGGGAGATTTAACTATCTGGTGATTTTCCTAAATTGAAGGGAAAAACTAAGAAGAGAACAAGGTAAGCATAGAGTTTCAGTTTTACAAGATGAAAAAGTTCTAGATATCTGTTACACAACAAAGCAAATATAATTGAACCATACATTTAAAATTATTAAAAAGAGAACATTCATGTGTTTTTCATCAGAATTAAATATAAATTAAAAAAATAGTTTTTAAAGATTTAGAAACAAGCCAAAGACAGGTATGGTGGCACACATGTATAGTCTCAACAACTTGGGGGGGGGCTGAGGCAGAAGGATCAAAAGTTCAAAACCAGCCTCAGCAACTTACTGAGGCCCTAAGCATCTTAGCGAGACCCTGTCTCTAAATTAAAAATAAAAAGTGCTGGGGATGTGGCTCATTTGGCTCAATCCCAAGTATCCCCCCCCAAAAATTTAAACAAGGTAAATTTATTGCTCCCAGTTCTGGGGGTTGAGAAGTCCAAGGTTAAGTCACCAGCAGATTCACTGTCTGGTGAGGGTTCACTCACTGCTTCAAAGATGCCACCTCTAGCTGTTTCCTATGATGGAAGGATGAAAATAAACATTTTTTTAAAAAGACAGTGAGACTCTTTAGTCCAGGCATGAAGTAGAAAATGACCTACTTACTGGGTTTGCTTTCAGCTAAAATTAGATCCCTGCAATAGTCTTATACAGAAACCAGTAAGTCCTGAATGGCTCCTACTTTTTCTAGACGTTTCTCCTACACCCACTTTTCTTTCCAATCTTCTGAACTTCTGTCCTTCCGACCTCAATTTCCAAGCCTGTGCTTCACCTGTCCTTGTTCAACTTTCAACTCCCAGTGTCAACCTACCATTTGCATGCTATTGAATGTGCCCTCTCCCCATCAGATGGCATTCAATTTCTTTCAGATCCCCTTATACAGGTGCCCATTTATAATACTGTGGCAGGAGCATATGCTTTGTTGCTTTCAGGTTTCTGGCCACACTTAAGAAGTTAGGTACACCCTCTATTTTGCTCCCACAGCCCCATTTGGACCCTCGCCATATTGCCTTATAATTATCAGCTTCCATTTTACCTCCTTACATTATATTTCTCCAGCCAATATCAAACAATGAGTAATTTGATGACGTAATTGGTGTATGGCTTACTAGAAACCTTTTTTTTTGTTGTTGTTTCTCTGTAGGATAGATTTCTTATTTTCAATTTCAGTTTTTGCTAATCCTGATAAAAATGAGTTGATTCTGAGAATGAATTTGGTTTGAAAAAGGAAGATTTTATTATAATTTTATTTTATTGTAATTGATAATGCCTTTTTTTTTTTTTTTTTTTTTTTTTTTTTGCATAGGAATGTTAGTTTTTCCATGTACTTCGCATTAATCATTAAGTGCCATGCATTCTGACAACTGCCTGAATCTCCTCTCCAGAGGCCTAGTCTCATCAGGGGCTCCATGATTTCATTTTTTCTCTTAAAAATTTCTCCCAATGCTGTTCTTTTGGAGGTGGGGAGCAGGTGCTAGGGATGGAATCCATGGACTTACCCATACAAGCACCCTACAACTGGGCTACATTCCAAGCCTCTCTTCCAGTGCTTTTGAATTGGTGCTACTCTGGATGAGTTGTCTCTGTGCCTGCTGCACTACTGCTGCACTGGAGAACATCTTTACTTCATTCCTTTGCTAGCTTCCTGGATTCTGTGTTCAGGGATTTCTTCAATGGTAAAAGCATATCCCACAGTAGATTCCTAATAAAGAGTATGAAATGGTAGGTAAATTTAGAAAACTTATATGTCTTCTGAATCAACTGATAATTTGGTTGAGTATAGGATTTAAGGTGGAAAACTTGTAAAACCAGTGTTTTATTGTCTTCTAATTGACAGTAATGCTGTTGAGAAGTTTGAAATTATTCCAATATTGATTAGTATGTGACTTAATCATTCTCTTTTCTCTATCTCTATCTCTGTATTTCTTAATTTGTATGAAAAATCTTTTATAACCTAAGATCCTGAATTTCTTTGTGATGAGTCTTTTTTTAAAAAATATTTTTATTTATTTACTTTAGTTGTACACAATGCAATGCATTTATGTTTACGTGGTGCTGAGGATTGAACCCAGGCTGCGCACTTGTGAGGCAAGCGCTCTGCCACTGAGCCACAACCCCAGCCCCTGTGATGTGTCTTAATGTGAGTTTATTTTTATCTTTTATCCTATTTGCTCTGTGTTTTTTACTGAATTAGAAAAACATTTCCTGGGGCTGGGGTTGTGGCTCAGCGGTGGAGCGCTCGCCTGGTATGTGCGCAACCCGGGTTCGATCCTCAGCACCACGTAAAGACCAATGCATTGTGTACAACTGGAGCAAATAAATAGATATTTTAACAAAAAGAAAAGAAATACATTTCCTTTAATTCTAAACATTGTCATGAGTTATATCATCAATAATTTTTTGCCTCGTTTTTGTTTCTCTTTTGATAGTTCCTATTATTCAGATTTTAAACCTGCTGGAGTGGTCCTTTTTTGTCTTTATTCTTCTTCTACCTTAATTTTTTAAAAAAATATAATTTTTTGAGAGGGTTCTTGAAATATCCTGAAATATCTTCCAACCCTCCTACTTTCTGTCATGTTTTCAAGAAATTTTAATAGATATGTTTATGTTCTGTATGCTACCTTTTTTATAATATCCTGTTCTTGCTTCATGCTTATAATATCTTCTCTGGTGATATTAATGATATACTTTTAAAGATTTTTATTGTTTTCTCCCTGCATAGTAACTGTGACCTCTAATTTGCTTTTTTTCCTGGTAGGCTGTTAATGATCTCATAATTTTATGTTCAAGGCTTTCCTAAGTTGCCTGGTAATTCTTGGTGTCTGCTCATATTTAAGTATGTGGGATTAAACATCTGATTGGAAGCTCTGGCCAATCATAGTCAATAATCCCCCTGGATGAATGATTAATTATGGCCTGAGCGTATTGTGCCAGGCCAGGTTAACTGGCATCCTCCTTGGATGATTGAGAAAATAATTTCTCATTGCTGGGATTTCCAAACTACCAGAATATAAGGGTTAAAATTCTGGTGGCACATTGGCTTGGAGAGAGCCACCTAGAGAAGGAGAGACAGCATTAGGTGTACAACACAGTGGCAGAACACTTGTCTACTTGCTTGATGTTCTGGGTTCAAAACCTAACATGGAAAAAATTACATCACTTGAACTTCTGAATCTGACAAACTACCTCCTTTAACTTTTCCATACCTTTAGTTATTATACCTCTTGTTTGTTTTCTTTTTTCTGCTTAAACTGTTTTGAGTTGTGTTCCTATGACTTTCAACTGAAGGGTTTTATTTTTTTTTTTTTGACAGATACAATATATATGACAGTGTTTCTTGGTCTCTCTGAAAATAACATAATTTATGCCACCAACAAATGATAAAGGCCATCAACTATTCATTATTTCTCTTTGGCTTTTCCCTAATGGCTCATATACACTGTGAGTGTGTCATCCAGTATCAAATATAGCAACAGTGAGAATGTATGGAAACAGACACAAAAATATCTTCAAGTAACAGTGATGATAAATTCACATTTTCTCTGAGGGCCATCTCCTCTCCCTCAAAGGTTTTACTCAATTCTGGGTTATTTCAATGGGGAGAATTGTGCCAAAGATATTATGCTATTTCTTATTTTTCAATCTTACTGATTATGTCCCTCCTCAGAGTTTTTGTGAACTTAGCTTGTTTGTGTTAACAATGTGAACATCCCTTATTCATAATGTCTTTATTTCCCAGATGCAACTATTCTTGATTTTTAGCCTTTTTATATAACACCTTAAAGCCCACATTTCTTACATGATTTCAGGTTACTCTTTTAGCAGGTGGGAAAAAGCTTCTCAATTTGAGAGACAGATTTATTATTTAGCAAATTTGGTTTAGATTCATTTACAATAATTAAGAATTTATCATAATGATGCCCATTTTTTTCTTGAGCCACATCTGAATGTAAAATACTCTCTAGCTTTCTAGAGCTTCTAAAGATAGCTGAAACTTCACATTCCTGCTAAATCAGGCTGCTTTGGAAAGTCTGTTCCTCATACTGCTTTATCCTATAGGACCTGATGAATTTTCTTTGTCCATAAACATGGGCTGCAGAATAATGACTAATTTTACTTGGAAACAGTTTTATGTGTCAGAAATACTTTTAGAGATTTGTGTGATCAATGTTCCTGATTTGGAAAACTGGTGTTTATCATATTTATTAGTCATTTCTCCCACACATGAACCTCTGGGCATGCTTACAAAATCTTAGAACTGGAATAAAATGAGACTATCATTCACTGAGTTTCACACTCTACAGTAATTGTCATAAAAGCAAGAAATATGCTCTTATCTCCAAGCCAAGAGTTGTTGGTAGGGCCAGAATTTTAAAATAAGGAACTGGTACCACCAAAAGCGACAAAGAATTTGCAGGTCCCAGAGAGAAGGATCAAGCATTGTTCAAGCGTAACCTCCTGATTATTAAGACCCCAGAAGACTCTGGGATTCATGGCTTTATCCCACCTCTTTTCTTTTTCACCTTTACCACATTTTCCATTTACAGATATTTTTCAATTCCTGCTATCTCCTAAAACATGATTCTGTAGCTAAATATGGTCCAATTATTTTTTCCCCTTGACCCTTGTCTAATTTTAAAATATTTTATCTTTCAGTATTTTAATCTGGAGCAAAATACAGTATACATAATAATTTAAGGACTACTCATTTATGTCACTGCAGGAAAACATAAGGAATGATACATGGACATATACACAGATTCTGCAATTAAAACGGCACTCAATCTAAATGTTTCCATTACGTCTTCTCTCAAGGATCCTGAGAAATACCCCTCTTCACCCCCAAAATAACCAGAATGTGAAACAATGAGGCATTTGTTCAAAACCCATACTTTCTTCTTTCAGCTATTGGAAAGATTATGGCAGAGTGTGATTTATAAAACAAAGTAAATTTTCTTATCCTTAGGAAATGAAATACCCATGTCATCTAGTTGCACAAAAGAAATTTCATTGATTCCAAGTTCATTGTCTTTATTTTTCCTAATGGCTCAGAGGCAGAGGATTTCTAATTATATATTCATAGGCTGCAACTCTAAGAATATGTTCTCTCTGAAGTGACTGTGTGGTGGGTAATAGAAGTGATAGCCTTAAGCTGGGCTTGTGGCTCAATGGTAGAGCACTCATCTAGCATGTGTGAGGCACTGGGTTAGATCCTCAGCACCGCATAAAAAATAAATCGACAAAATAAAGGTATTGTGTCCATCTACAACTAAAAAAAAACTTAAAAAAGTGATAGCCTTAACATCAAGAGACTTCACTGCCAAATTTGTAAAATATTGAGAGTTAGATTAGATTATTCTCAGGTATTTTCCAGCTGTAACATTTTTGTATTGCATATCAATATGGTTGTATCCTTTTAGAGACACTTTTTTCTTGTTCTTTTCATTTTTGGAAGGGAAAAACCTTATTTTGTGGAAAGACCTTTGTGAAACCTTCACTTTATAGTGTATGATAAGTCCATCCTTTTCAGTCCCTCCATTGTACCTCTCTCCTTTTAGAGATTTTGGAAGGGTTAATTCAACTAAACCCAATAATTCTAAGCTCTCTTAGCTTAATATTCTTACATGGGGTTAAGAACTCCAAACAGCCATATACTCACTCATATTCTTTTCCAAGAGTATTTCACTCTTTACTTTCAAGAGTTGAAGTAAATCAATAATAAAATGTGGATAATTTTTTGGCAACTGTTTTTCAATACCACAAACAGTTTTCCTTGGCACAAAGGTTTTGTCATAGGAACTTCTGATGTAATGGTAAGCAGCCTCACAGAAAATCATTTTGACTTTCACTCTAGGTTGGTGTATAGGGAGACACAGCTAGATTTTTGTTTCAATATTATTAGATAGGATTCTGCCAGACATTGTCTTCCTTGAGGTTAAACTATTCTAACACAAGCAATTGAGTTTTATTCATCTCTGAAGTCACTCCCATAATTGGATTTTTGAGAAAAGGTGTATAAATATGAATGGATATTTTTCTTTCAATTACTAGTTTCAAACATGTGCTGTCAGGTCTGCCTCTACTGGTGAATAGAGGATTACTTAATGGATATCTTGGAAGATTCTATTACCTTCTAGTGGCTTTAAGTCACTCTAAAATCAGCCAAGATTTTATATATATATATATATATATATATATATATATATATATATATATATATATGGCAGAGGAAAGCAGCTCAGAACATGGCAATCAGGAAGCCACTCACCAGGACAAAAGATAAGCCTCAAATGCATACCCCCAGTGACCCACCTACACCCGCCACTACCCACAACCTGCCTACAGTTATCACTGTTAATCCATCTGTGGATTAACCCGCAAATTAGGTTAAAACATTGATAACCTAATATATTTACATATATCTCATCTCTTAACTGCTACTAAACCAAGTTTAAGCTGGGTCAGTCACTACTGCTAGTGAAGAGTGACAGATAGGCTTGGGACAATGGGCCACCTCCCCCATGGAAATTTCCATGAGAAGCAACAACCTTGTTTCATTTTCCCTGGGCAGGAGCCAATGGGTCGCTCTGTTCCCCAAGCAGGAGACAACAGGCTTAAAGGTCACCCTGTTCCCTGGGAAAAAAGCCAATAGCTTTAAAGGTCACTCTGGTACCCCCCCACACACGAAATCCCTACTTAAGCTCCTGCCTGCCCGGAGCTCAGTCTCAAAAGCTCATCCCTGCTTAGAGGAGGCAGCCACTGCACTAGCCTTAGACCCACTGCCTCCAGCCCAATGGCAGCTGCCCTAGCCGACAGCCCCAGACCCACCACCTCCAGCCGACAGCTCCAGCCTCCAGCCTGATGGCAGCTGCCTTAGCCGACAGCTCCAGAGACCACAACCGGCATGACCAGGCACCCACCTTTCATTCAGAGCTCACACACTCCCCTCTCCCTGACTCCTCTCTCCCACCAGAGCTTGCACACTCCCCTCTACCTGACTCCTCTCTCCCAGCACCTCTTTGACCTCCAACCAGCCATAAAGGCTGGTGAATAAATCTCTTGGCTGCACGGTTGTCTCTGGTGTGATTTTTGCCCTTCAAGGAGGAGATAATTAGTTCTGAGGCATGGTTTTATTTTTCCATTTCACTTCTAGAAATAACTACAAAGAAGGGCAAGAGAAGGGACAGCAAAAGAAACAAGTGCTTCTTTACTGAAAGTGGCTATTAATATCCTCTTTGGTATCAGAGTGTCATTGGCTAACAGCTATTGTTAATACCTCTATGGCACACATACAAAGGAGTTAAATTTTGGCTTTCTGATGCATCAGGGCTTTGATGGTATAAATTTTCAGGGAAGGAGAACCTCTGAGGATCTCTCTGCTGCCCAAGACCTGAAAGAGGTTGAGAGTTTCAGCTTTGGCCCCTTCTAACCTCCCATTTCTATAGTCTCTTGTTTCATCTGTACAGGTTGGCAGCCATTTTGTGTGGCATATCAACAAGATGGATCATATCAACTTGAAGTCTTAGTATGGTTCCCCAAAAGCAGACATTTGGATAAGAAATTCCGGAAAAGGAGTAGGGAAGTGAGACAAGGAAGGGAAGACAAATATTAAAGACTGACTTAACAACAAGTTATCTCTTGCTTTAGGTAGCCTTTTCATCACTATGACCAAAGACCCAACAAAAACTATATATATGATGAAAAATTTATTTTGGCATATGGTTTCAGAGGTTCAGTCCATGGTCGGCTGACTCCATAGCTCTGGGCCTGAGTGGAGGCAGAACATCATGACAGAAGGGCATGGCAGAGGAAAACAGCCAGAACATAGCAACCAGGAAGCCATTCACCAGGGACAAAAGATAAGCCCAAAGGCACACCCCCAGTGACCCACCTACACCAACCACACCCATCACCTGCTGTTAGCCGCCGGAAAGGGATTGCAGCCTGGAACGGCAGCGCCGCGGGAAGGAGTCCGGAGACAGGATGGAGACGAAAAAATTCTTTAATCTTTCTGTCTCTGTCTCTTGTAATTTCTAACACTACATACACACTCTCACAAGAAACCAAGCCACGTACTCTTACAAGAAACTACAATGTATCTATACAATAGCGATAACCCTGTCCTTTCTCTCTCTGGTCTCATCCCATGCGCCCGAGCAGGAATGGTGCTTGCTCGATCTGCTGAGTCACTCCTCAAATCTCTCGAGATCCTGGGCCAAGTCCCGTGAGACTACGGAAGGCGACAATGCCCAAAAATGTCTATGGCCCATAGTCAACCGCAATCTTAGCTATCTCCCCAAACAGGGCTCCTGCAACCTGCCTACAGTTACCACTGTTAATCCATCTGTGGATTAACCCACAGATTAGGTTAAAGCACTCATACATAACTTAATCATTTGACCTCTGAACATTCTTGCATTGTTTCACACAAGAGCTTTTGGGGGACACCTCATATCTAAATCATAATACCTCTTAGACAAGCAGTATTTCAATTCCCTAGGAAATTCTAGTAGTCAGAATAGAATGTGTGTTTCTTAATTATCCTGTCCAAGGGATAAGGAAACTGAATATTACATAGCCACCCTTGTCAGTCATTGGTTGAGGGTTATTCTTAAGGATGGAAATTTCCTGGCATGTCTGATCTACATTGGCATGGGCAGGGTGGACTCCAGAAGCCAGAAAAAGTTCTTGGTCAAAGAGACATAAATGCTTGAAGTTGGAATCCCCTTTCATGGAGCCACATCTATCTCACATCCACAGGTTTACAGTTTATAGGGCCATTCTGCTTCAGATCTGCAGGGTGGCTAGGGCAGCCCTCCTGTAGCACATGCCTCACTCCATGGCTCAGTGTCAGTGGCTGAGTGTGTATTCTCCTAGTGATAGTGTTTAGAGACTCCCAGAGAGGTGGGAGAATACACTCAAAGCCTATAAGCAGCTATCCTTTCACCTCACTCCCTGTCACCTGTACCCACTCTTCATTGGCCAAGTACATCAATAGGGAAATGGAGAGAATACTATTTCTCCTATAGAAATAGGGTATAGGTTAAGAGAAATAATTATTTGCTGAAGAATAATCTTATCTACCACATATGATCTCCAAGCATGGAAAAATATTAAAGAGTTCTAAAAATGTATAGTAACTAATATCTATAGAGAAAAAAGAATGGGCCATTGCAATTGGTGACTGAAAATGCCACTAATTACCTTCAAATATTATTTTCACCAGATAGAAGAGACTAATAGGTACTAATAGGTAAATATTAGAAATGTTTAAATAATATTAATTCATTGATTATTAATACTTATATAATATATTACAATAACTAATTTATTAGTTGTAGTAAAAAGTTTAAAAGTAATAACTGAGTTAACTAGTGTATGCAACTCTTTTTAAGAGCTTAGCAGAAAGAAACACAAGAAGACTGGACAAGAGCCACAACAGAGAGTGAATATCACAGGAAAGATGCAAGCCTTTGATAAAAGGAAAAAATTATAAAGACAAAAAAATAGGTTAACTGCAAAAGCAAATTTCCTAAGGAGGAACGAGTTCATTCTGGCACAGATAATTCTGAGGCCAAAACGAAGATAATGCCAAAAGTAGTGAGCAACATCAAAGAAATACATTCTGAGGGTTCTGAGGCAAAATTCCAAACTAATTACTCATTAAGGTAACAATTACTAACTATTGTTAGTAATTTTGTCATGAAAACGAATATCTGGAATTTTTCATTCCCTTTATTTTTAGGGCTCTCTTCTCCTACACTGTTAATTTGGCAAATCAAGCCCTGAAATAATAATAAAAATAATAAGTGTGGTAGACTGAATAATGACTCTTCAAGAAGTCCTCATTCTAATTTCCAGAACCTGTGAATACTTTGAATACATAAAATACTTTACCTTACATTAAAAAATAGGATTGTGCAGATGTGAATAAGTTAAGAATCTTGAGATGGGAATATTATTATGGATTATCTAGGTGGGCTCAACATTGCACAAGTGTTAGGTAGGAGTTCAGGGACACCGAGATGGTGGAGACAGATTATTATAAAGAGGCTGCTGGAGGACAAGGAAAGGAGTCCTCTCCCTATTTATAATAAATCCCATTACCATGACAACTCCCACAAGTGAAGACTTATCACCATGACAACTCTTGCCACTGATGACACCACCATGACAACTCCTGCTACTGAGGATATCTCCATGACAACTCCTGCCACAGGTTCAATTTTTAAATGACCAATGGGGGTAAAATAGGCAATATTCTAAATAGGTTTTCTAAAGTAACCAATAGAGAGAAATTTGAAAACATTCTATTAAGGTACCGTAAGATAGCCAAAGGGAGAAAATGGGGTCAGTCTTCAACCAGGTCTGTATAGGGAAGAGAATGCCCCATAGTTCAGGACGTAAGACCCTAATTTCCAGACCTTGGGGCCTTGAGCCTCTCTCTTGGCCCACTCTGCTCTACCTAAATAGAGTGCTGTTTTCACCTTCAATAAATCTGTACTTTATCTGTTACTTCTATGTTTCTCAATTCTTTGTTCAGGACACCAAGGATTTGGACTTTGTATAACCCAACAATAACAAAAGGAGCCTTAAACCAGGGAGGCAGGAAGATCAGAATAGTAGGAGGAGAAGACAATGCAAAGTAAGCAAATATGGGTTCACCCTGACAAAAGCCAAGTAACGCAGGAAGCCTCTAAAAGTTGGAAGTGCATTGGCTCACAATATTACCAGAAGCCTCTGAAAGTGTTCAGCCCTACCAACAGCTTGATTTTAGCTCCTTAAGATTCATTTCAGATGTCTCCAGAACTGTAATATAATAAAGTTGTGTTGTTTTAAGCCACTATGTTTGCGTTGATTTGCTGAAGTAGAAAAATGAAAGTAAAAAAAATAAGTGGCATTTATTGGGTGTTCCATATGTGCTAGGCACTATGCTAAGTACTACGCAGTGTCCTGTCTCTTTAGTCCCATGTTACACTGAGGGAACCTGCCCCTGGCAACACAGTTGCTATGTGCAGGGAGTCAAGACTAAAACCCAGACTTCAAACCTCAGGTTGTCCCCATCATGTCAACAGTCAGGAATCTGCCATTCTCCATTAACCACTTGAGAGTTTCTTGGAGAAATGACTTATTCTAGGGTTAGAGCCAGGAAGACAAAATAAGGCAAATGAGCCTGGAAAATCTTGTAGTACCAGAAAGCAAAGAAGTGCAACCCCCCAAAAGGAACAGGGGTATGTCAAGAGACACAGGAGCAAACCCAAATATGTACCCAATGACCAAAACTGAAAAGTGTGAGCAACAAAAAGAAGTTATATTGAATTATAACCTAAAGTATGAAATAAATAGCCATGCATTAATATATTGATATAATATTTAGACATCCCCATGTAGGTGGAGTTTAATCCCATTCTCCTCCCAGTATGGACTAGGTTTAGTGACTTATGCCAATGAATAGAGTATGGAAAGGGGAAAATTGTAGCTTTACAGTGCAATAGCCTGGCAGACAACAGCTTATTCAATTTTTCCAGGTTAACAGCACCAGTGACGTCATATGGATATCATGTATCCCCTGATGTGACATGATAAGATGAGTACTTCACTTTCTGTGTGGTTTTCTTTCTCCAAAACCTGTATCTCCTGTCCAAATCCTAGGAAACACTGAACAAACCCAAATTAAGGAGGATTCTATATAATATCTGACAAGTAGCCTTTAGGTCAAGATCAAGGAAAATATGAAAAAAATTGTCATAGATCAGAGAGTGCAGAAGACATGATGAGATCCTGGAATCCAAAAGGGCATTAATAGAAAAAACTGGTGAAACCCAAATAAAGTCTGGGGTTAATTAATAGTACAAATGTAAAAAGGAGAGGAGGCAATCTAAATAAAAATAAGTTGTGGATATAGAACATTGTATTATTGTTTTTTGTTCATCATTATAATCACAACAAAAATTTGGTAGAATATTTTATTTTTCTATAAACCCTTTCCCATATGTCACAGTGCCCCAAGTGGTAAAGTTGCACACATCTTATTGCCCTCATTATCTCCTGGATAGATTAGATATAGCATCATATACCTCAAATAAGTAATATTTACAACTCTTTGGGGTAATTACTATTTTCATCCTCACATTCCAGAGGAGGAAACTAAGGCAGAGAGAGGTTAACCAACTTGTACAAGTTAACATAACTAGTAAGTGGAGGATTCTTGACTCTGTGCAGAAGTGGTTGGTTCCAAGTCTTGCCCATAATCATTGAGCTACAGTGCCTTAGGTCTTTTTAGGTTCAGAGAGGCTAAGTGATTGGTTCAAAATCATAAAGTTGATTGGTTCAGAACTAAGACTAGAACTGAGGTCTCCTAGTGTCCAGTCCAGTGCCTTTTCCCTATTTCCAGTTTCCATTGCCCACTTTTTTTCCCTTTCCAAACCACAGTTAATTTTTTTGGAATATCAGAAGCCAATATGAACATGTTCCTAATGACCAAAGCAGGAATGATTTCAGCAACAAAATAAAGTACTATTGAATTATAATCCAAAGTATAAAATAAATTAGTCATACATCCATACTAATACAAATGAATGAATGGATGAATAAATGGATAAATAAATAAATAAATAGGAGAGAAAATGAAGTCTTTGAATTTCTCTCTACTTAAGCAATTCAAAAATATGTAAAAGTCTTAATGGCATGTATTTGGTCCCAGGTTGAAAAGAGCATAGTGCAAAATACTTTGCCACTGGTGTAGTTTTCCAACAAGACCTGATTTAATAGGTTGTTTCAGAGGCTGAGAACAGCTCAAAATTTCTTCTGTTTTGCAGATATTGTCTTTACAAATCTTGACCTTTTTTAATCCTTAGGGAATAACTTTGTTTGCACTTATTTTATATTCAATATCTTTTGGCATCTTTGAAGTTTTACTTTAGTATATATGTTCTCTGGAGTTGGACAAAAGTGTTGTCACAAGTTGCTGTCATCTTCAAAATATTTCTCTTTCAAAGAGAAGAATGACTTTCAAGATTTTTAGGTTTTAGGGATGCTTTTGTGATTTTTTTCAAACCATGACTCTTCTTTGTGTAGTGTTCAGGTTGAACCTGATCATATTTTCTTTAAAAACATCAGTATATCAGTGTTTCTTTTGTGGAAAGTGGATTGAAAATTCTTAATTGCGAGAATCACCACTTGGAGTCACAATTCAATTGTAGGAGGGTTCAGAAATAACAAAACTTTGAGGAAAAGCATTTCCTAACAGCAAGAGTTGTAACCACACACAACATTTGTAAAGGGCATTTTCATTTCCAAAGTGCACTTACCCATGTTTTCTTCTCAGAATCTCACAAAAAGCCAGTGACATTTGTATCATTTATAGGTGAGGAAACTGAAGATAGACCATACTTCACTCAGCTAGTTGTGGAACATCATCATTTCATGTTACCTTGAATCTCTAAAGAGAGAAGATTGTAGTAAGGCCAATACACTAATAATTATCGCTTTGGTACACACTACATATTAATTGATTCTTCTTAGACATGCCACCTCAAAATGACAATAAAACACAATCACTGGTTTATAATAATAGAAGATGAAATGAGATTGAGATTAATAGTGGCCATATTTTCTGTTTTCTACTTACACTTCAGAAGCAGGAAAAAATAATCATTGTAATGCAAAAGTCTACTATAACATAGTAGACTCACTATAACATAGTGAGATAATAGATCAAATCACTCAGCAGTACACTTTCTAAAAGAAAATATTCTAGTTCCCTGTCCTAAAAAGTACCTTGCAAAAAAATGGTATTTAATTGTTTTTAAATAGCAGGCAGTAAGTGATGCAACATGGCAGGAAGTATTTTGAACTCAGACTCCAGCCTTTGGTACTTATTTGTTGGGATGTTTAATTAGGATGATAAAATCTTTACAAAGCTATTGTATTATAAATGAGAAAATTTATATCCCTTGGATAATGCACTGACATTTAATAATCATTAAATTTTTGTTTATAGTATTATTAAATGACTGCCCAGTTCCCTGCTTTAGTGAATCTTCAGATAAATGTGTTTTTTCCCTAGAGTAGAAAATGCCAACCCTGAGATTTGTTCTTTCTTAGTATTTGCTGTCATCCAATGCTTTCAAAATTAATGTAGCAAGGAATTACTTGTTTAATGCTCATAAAACCACTTCTTAGGCTATTTACTTGGAAATGAATTCCATGGAGAGGAAAGTATCAAGCAATAGAGCAGGAGGAGAATTTCCTCTAAATATGATATCAAGGAAGTGTTACAAGTATTGAACCAGCAGGTACTTCAGATGAAGAAGTACATGCCTTTCAAATAATGACGAAAACCATTTGACGCATAACAGTAAAGACAAGTCCAATTTGTTAAACAATCTTAAGATGTAGTGGTATAAGTTATACTTCAAACATGTTCAGCCTCTGCCTTCACACATTAAAGGAGTTTCATTCCAGTAACCATGGTTACCTTATGTACTACTCAGATACAAAGTGAAAGAGATGAGTAAAGAGTAAAGTTAAAACTTGCTAAGATATGTAATGCAGAGACTGGTAACATACTGAAATTCCTTTCCACATTGAAAGTTTAGATTTGTGTGGACACTGATCCACTTATTTCTATATAGAGAGTAAGGAATAGTCCCTTTATTGGGGACTATTGGGACTATTCCCTGACCATGCAGATAGTAATGTCCTATAATGTAAAATGGCAAAGCTTCTCCTAGAAAAAAAGTATATTGACTGGTGGTGGGACAATGGGAATAATAAGGAGAGTAGGGATATAAGAGAAAGAAGTATAAATTAATGATAGCATATAAATCTTAAGAAGTAATACAAACCACAGTGTTTGCAAGGATGACACAAAATTATAATCAAGGATAAAAAAAATTAAAAGCAGGAGCCACTCCCCAGAATAAAGTATTAAGTGAGACCCAAAAGCTGAATTGTGTTACTGCATGGTTAATGAATCGTTCAACACAAGCCTATGCAGCTAGTGGCCAAGGTTTCTAGGATTCTGGCTGTGAGATCTAAACCCACTGCGGTCCTTGCTATGGTTTAATATCATCTGGTAGAAGTTGTCTGCTCCAGTTCAAATATCCTATTTTTTCTAGAAGATAAGAAATTAAGAAAGGTCCTTAACAGCTGGAAAGCTAATATTTTAGTTATTTCTCCTATTCTCTACAATGTGTATTTTTCTTTCAAGAGTTATTTTATAGTGAAAAAACAACAAAGAATAAAAGAGGACTTATAAAGGAAAAAGAATTATCTTTTGCTTAACTGCACACAACCATCCAGGGCTATTCCCTAATGAGATACTTAATTGTTTTTAGTTTTACTTCTTCTAGTGATTATATTTAAAATTCTAAATAGTGTTCTTGACATAAAATCAAGAGAATTTTATTGATACCTTCTAGGAAACATGAGAATTAGCTCATAATATACTATCCTACACCTGTTTTCCATATCCTACATCCTGTGTTTGATAGTTATGTTAGTATCCTAAGTTTTACCTTTTTATTTTTATAAGTTCAAATAATGTATTTGTATTTATAGTCTGTATCATCAGGAATAGGAGACTCTTTGGTTAGTATTTCAATCTTTATGTAAAATAATGATATTATCCTTCTGAAAGGGGAGAATGGGCCAAAGAAAACAAATAAATAAATCCAAAAAAAATGGGAAGATGATAGTCTTAATCCCAAACACAAAATAATCACATTAAATATAAGCAGTCTAAACTCCAAGTGAAAAGACAAATTGTCAGATTGGATTAAAAAATTATAGACCCAACTACATGCTGTTTACAGGCAACTCACTTTAATTTTAAAAAACTTTTCTTCAGATCTACTGAGATACAAATGACAAATATTGTATATACTTGAGGTGTATAATGTGATGATCTGATGTAAATGTACATTCTGAAACAATTACCACAATCAAATTAATTAACACATTACCTTACATAGTAACTATTATATGTGTGTGGGAGCGAGACATTTAAGATTTACTCTTCTAGCAAATTTCACACATACAATGCTGTACAGGTATTATTAAGTATAATTACCATGTTGCACATTAAACCCCCAGAACTTGTTCATCTTATAACTGCAAGTTTGTATCCTTTGACCAACATCTCATTTTCCCACAGTCTCAGTAAATGTCAGTAATTTTCTGTAAACTCTGAAAACACAAAACCTCTCTTCCTATGGACTCAGTGGTATGCAAATATGAAGTCTGGGACTTCTACCACCATTTTGCCACCATGGGGAAAGCCTGTTTGGAAAGAATAATGACTCTTGAAGAAAAGTGCTGAAGCAATAACAAACAAACAAAAAAATGGAGCCAAAACTTTGCTGAACCCAGCAAACCCTTTAAAGCCCTCTTTCAACCACAAACTCAGCAGATAATTTCCCCCTTAATTTTGGAGAGGAAATACAAATTATTAGACAGGAATTTAATTCAGTGTCCATTACAAAATTTACAAACCAAATTTACAATGGCAAAATTTCTCCCTAGTTCTTTCCATGCTTTGGTTCCCAGGGGATCCCCACTCCCCATGTCATTAGTACTCAAACTTATTTAAGCCCTACCCAATTGAAAATCCCTGACTTTACCCAATTTTTGCATCAAACTGTTGCCCTACTTTTCTTCTCTCCTTTCTCACCCAAATTTCACAAAAGAATGGTCAATACTTGACATTCCTATTTCTTCACTTTTCTCTATTTCCACGTGATCAAAATTGCTTTTACCAACATTACTGCTGGTCTCTGTATTACTAAATCTCATGGACAGTCTTCAGACTTCTCACATTATTTGACCACCTGCCTTTAAGAGTACTGTTCTCTCTCTCGTTCTTGAAACAGTCTTTTTCCTTGGTTGTATATACCATGCTTCTGACCACTCTTAACCCCTCTTCCTTTTAATCAACTTTTAAATATTATAGTCTTTGAAAGACTAGCCCAGGGACCTCTTCTCTTCCTAGCCCTTACTCTCTTCCTAGATGATGTCACCAACCATCATGGCTTCATTTTTATTTGTGCATAAATGCTTTCAAACTGATTCTCCTGAACTCTAGAAACATTTGTTGTCTCTCAGTCATATTAAACTAATTGTATCTAAACTCAAACTCATCATTTTGTCTTCCTAAGTCTGCATCTCTGTCAGTAATTTAGCAGATGTTCTCCACAATCTTCATAAATGCTAAAGGCCAAAACCCAAGAGTCAGAATATGTTGATTCCCTTATCCTCTGCACTCCCTCCTGCAAGTCCTGTAATGTGAGCAGGAGAATGAAAGAATCATGCCATAGGAGGTTGTGAACTGAGAGGGGATCTCCAGAATCCTAAATTTCGAGGTGGAAAAGTTTTGGACATTTTTATGTGGACTGGGAAATTAAGGTCACTGGATTGAGAAGCTTAAGGCAACTATGAAATTAAAATGTTGGAAGTTTCTACATATTTCTGGATAAATTTCCTTAGCTATCTGTATATAGTTAATTAAAGAAGAGACATTAGTTCTTCTTAATTAACATTCTCTTGGTGCAAAATATTTTCCAGGAATTGGTGAACATATATTTCTAAATGATTTCCAGTAACATACAAACAAATCCTGAGACAAATAGTGACATTTTATGCTGTTTAACATTAAACAGCATACCACTTTTTTCCAATTAGGATAAAGTGATTATTTCCTCCTAACCTTGCCCTTTGACAGTAGAACTAATTCAAAGCTCTGGTCTCTTAGCAACCATAGCTTATCCACACACTGAGTGTGGATAGTAAATGTACTTATCTGAAAAGATTTAAAGTTACTATCTAAACTTCACAGAGCTGTTTCTAAAATGTACTTAAACAGCAGATAGCAAGGTATTTTGACAGAGATAAGAGCACTTTCATCTCAGTCATCATACCCTAGTCATAATCTTCATGACAATAAAAATCTATTCCAAGTTTCTTGACTGCCCACTCTTAACTAGCTGCAATGGTAAAACAAATGTTGGCTTGATTTAATTCAGGGATTTTCATTTTAATCTTCTATGACACAATAAAATGTTAGTAAATTGTAATTCATTACAGCACCGTGTTCTGCTACTGACTATATCAGTTGATGTGCAAATACATTCTGATTAAGACTTACTCCCTTGTTTTAGGATCCAAGTTCTAACCATCTAACTCTAGAGTTACAACCTTTGCTGAAAATTTTCTTGTCATACCCAAGGTTATAAATTATAGTAGTAAAGAGCTGTCAAAAACGGCACAGTAAGCTATTTACAGGAAATTTAGTTTCAGCCAAGTATTTTTGTTTTGTTTTGTTTTCCCCCTTCTTCCAAGCCAGAAATACAAATTTATGTAATTCCTTTCAACATACATCAGTGAGAAGAAGGTCAAAAGTTCTCAAGTTTGATTTTCGTGTTTACCCCGTAGGCTCCAACACTTAGTCAGGACTTTCAAAATGATTGAATTTGATTTCTTTTTTATCCCTCCAAATAACAAATGTTATAAGTGCTTGGTCAGTAGTTTAAGAAAATTAATAGAAACATCTTACAGGCAATGTGGAAAAAGCATAAAGAACTAGAGAGAAAAGTCAAGCAATTTTCTAACAAGCTTGAGGTTAGGACTCAACTGAGAAGGAAATTTTTTAGTGAATAAAGTTTGTCCTAGATGTTAGGGGCTTCTATGACCATTAATACTCTTTTGGCTCTGTTCAGTCACTTATTTTCTGTTTCTTTCATCTTTAACTAGGGCATTTTCCAACTCCTTTTTGATAACTCTAACTAAATAAAAGAAGTGAAACTTCCTTATACTTTGGTTGTTCTCTTTTGGCTCACCCAGCTTAAATTGTTTCTAGTACAGACCTATGTGGTCTTCAGACATCCATTAAATATTTATGGCACAGATAAACTCATTTTTCTGAAATACCATATACAATGTTTCCTTAATGTATCATCTTTTAATACAACACACAATGGTCATAAACAGAAATACATAGTTGAACAAATTATTGAAAAGCACATGCCTTCCCCCTACATCCAACTATAGATAACATCTGCACCCTGTAAGTCCTCCACCTGTTTCTTCCTTATCATAATTCCAATCCATCTCATTTTTATGACCATTATTCTGATTTTCATACTAAATAATAATTGTTTAATGTAGCCTATTTTAGAGGTACACATCAATGGGATCATTGTAGCCTAGCTTTAGCTGACTTTGGTGTTTAAAATTTATCCATGCTACTATAATTCATTTACTTTCTTGATGTATGTACACTATGGTATGTACCTGCCTCCATTTATTTATCAATCTTATCATTTAGTTATTACTGTTATGAACTTCTACAATTCTATTGGAAACATTGATGGGCATGTTTCCAGGTGAATGTAAGCATGAATTTCTGTGGGTTATAGACAACCAGAGATGGAATCACTAGAACATAAGCTGTAACATTTTCAAATTTACTGCCAGACACTATTCAAAAGTGGTTTTACAATGTATTCTCCCATAAACAGAGAATACAATATTCATTGTCCTACATCCTTGTTAATACTTCATAATGCCAAATGTATTTTTTAATTTGACATTCTAATTCATGTGTATTGTCAGAAATTTTTAAATTAATATTTATTTATTCACTTGTTTGTTTATTTATTTTGTGGTGCTGGGGCTCAAACCCAAGACCTCATTCATAGTAAGCAAGCGCTGTACCACTGAGCTACACCCCCAGCCAAGACCCAGATGTTTTATTTTTACTACTCTCAGGGGCATATAGTGACATCCCAATGTGACTAATTAGCATTTGTATAATTACCAATAAGATTGAGCACATTGTCATATGATATTCACTATTTAAATTTCCCTACTGAAGATGCAGAGAAAACCTTCTGCAAAATTCAGTACCCATTTATGATAAAAACACTGAAGAAACTAGGGATAAGAGGAACTTGCCTCAACATCATAAAGGCTATATAAGACAAACACAAAGCCAGCCTCATAGTGAACAGGAGAAAACTGAAAGCACTTCCTGTGAAATCTGGAACAAGACAAGGATGTCCACTCTCATGACAATTATTCAATATAGTACTAGAAATTCTAGCCACATAAGTTGGGCAAGAGAAAGAAATCAAAGTGGTAAAAACAGGAAGAGAAGAAGACAAATTATCAGTTTGCAGTTGATATGAACCTATACTTATAAGATCCAGAAAGCTTCACCAAAAAACTTCTAGAGCTGATAAGCAAATTTAGCACAAGAGCAGGTCAACATATGTAAATCAATCACTTTCCCATAATAAAGAATAATGAATTTGCTGAAAAAGAATTAGGAAACCTATCCTATCTGCAATAACCTCAAATTTTTTTTTAATTTTGGGACTAAATCTAAGATGGAGAAAGACTTCTACACTGAAAATTATGGGACACAGAAGAAAGAAATTGAAGAATACACTAGAAGGTGGAAAGAACTCCCATGTTGATAGAAAGGCAGAATGAATATTGTTAAAATGGCCATCTTGCCAAAATCAATATACAGATTCAATGAAATCCCTATCAAAATATCATTGACAATCTTTACAGAACTAGATAAAAACTGTTCTAAAATTCATTTGGAATAATAAGAGATCCAGAATAGCCAAAGCAATTTTAAGCAAAAATGGCTATGCTGGAGGCATTACAATTCCTGACTTCAGATTACACTACAGACTATAGTAACAACAACTGCATGGAACAAAATAGAAGACATAGAGACAAACCCACACAGATACAGTCATATGATACTTGGAAATTCTGCCAAGAACATACATTGGAGGACAAAAAGCCTGTTTAAAAATGGTGCTGGAAAAACTGGTTATCCATAAGTAGAAGAATGAAACTAGATCCCAATCTCTCACCCTAGGAAAAAGCCAACTCAAAATGGATCAAAGACCTAGGAATTTGACCAGAAACTATGCAACTCCTAGAAGAAAATATAGGGTCAATACTCCAACATATAAGCTCAGGCAATGACTTCCTCAATAAGAAATAATACCAAGAATCAATAAAAGGGATGGCATCAAATTAAGCTTCTGTACAGCAAAGAAAAAAATTAAGAATGTGAAGAGAGAATGTACAAAATGGGAGAAAATCTATTGACAGAGGATTAATACCCAGAATATATAAATAACTCAAAAAGCTTAATATCACAAAACTTATAACCCAGTCAGTAAATGGGAAAATTAACTAAACAGACACTTCTTAAAAGAAGAAACATGAATGGCTGTGAAATATTTGAAACATAGAACAACTTTAACAATTAAGGTAATGCAAATCAAAACTACACTGAGATGTCCAGTTAAAATGGCAGCAATCAAGTATACAAACAATAATAAATGCCAGAAAGGAAGTGGGGGGAAAGAAAACACTTTTACACTCTTAGTGGGATTGTAAGTTAGCACAACACTGGAGATCACTATGGAAATTTCTCAAAAGACTAGGAATGCAATTACCGCCCTGAAGAATTAAAGTCATCTTACTACAATGATACATGCATGCCCACATTTATAGCAGCACAATTCACAATAGCTAAATTTTGAAACCAGCCCAGATATCCATCAATGGATGAATGGTTAAAAATATGCAATATATACACAACAGAGTTTTAGTCAGCCATGAAGAATGCAATTATGTCATTTGCAGGAAAATGGATGAAATTGGAGAGCATTACATTAAGCAAAATAAGTCAAACTCAGAAAGTCAAGGGTAATATGTTTTCTGTCATGTGTGGAAGCTAGAGAGGAAAAAGGGGGAAAATCAGAGGGACAGGAATCTAATGAAAATTATATTAAAAGGGAGACCAGGAGAGGAAAGGGACCAAGAAGAGGGAAGGAAGAGAGAGAATAGGATAATATTGGGGAACAATGTTGAGCAAAATATTTTGTCATATTATATGAATGTATGAATATGTAACAATGAATCCCACTTTTATGTATAATTATAATGTACCAATAAATAATATGGGAAAAATTATCTATTGGGATGTACCTATTCAAGTGTTTTTCCTATTTCCTCTTTGCATTGTGTATCTTTTCCTAATTAATTTACAAGGAGCTTTTATATATTTAATAGGAATGTTGATCTTATTCATCTAGTTTACCTTCACCAGAAACTGGAAGCACTAACTCATACCTTTTACTTATATGTATTTTATGATCTCAATTTCTCTGGTGGTTCATAGTGACTGGCTACCTATAAAATTGAAAAAGATTAAAGTAATTCATTAGAACCTAACTTTTCAACATAGCAGTTATTCTAGTTTCTATGCAGTTCTATTGTCAACATTTTCCTCTCTTTTCATTACTTATAATAAGTTTACTTAGCAAGCATTTTATTACTTGGAAATCTCTACAAATCAGTCCTTATCTGTCCAACATACAAGAACAAATTAAATGATATTTTTCTATGGAACCAAGTTTGCAATATGTATAAAATTAAGTTAAAAGAGATATCCTAAATTGATTAAAATGTAAGAATTCAATAACATTATTTATTAAATTCTGGTTAAAAACAGTGTTAATATTACCTTCCTGAATCCCAAAGTTGTAGGAACCATAACTTTGATTAATTAGAATATTTTATTTCATTTAAAATATTGCATAATTGTACTTTCATTTAAAATTAGTAATTTTTAAATGGTCTTTCATATCTGACTTATAAAAATTTATTTTAAAAAAAACCTATCTTTTATCTTTGCAAATATTCTTCCAATTTTTCCTCTGTTGGAGCTCTGTCAAAAGAGGAAGCACATATCTGAGAACAATATCAGTCCCCTAGAGGGCTTGTTTTATATGGAACCCTGCCTCCTGTGGCTACTTAAAAATTGCAAAAGGATAGTCGCATAAATGAAAATATAACTCAAATCTCAGTGAGTTACACATTTCTGATCATTTACACGGGCTAAATACTAAACATTTTTTTTTTCTGGTACCTGGGATTAAACTCAGGGGCACTCGACCACTGGGCCACATCCCCAGCCCTTTTTTGTATTTTATTAGAGACAGGGTCTCACTGAGTTGCTAAGTGCCTCCCCATTGCTGAGGCTGGCTTTGAACTCGCGATCCTCCTGCCTCAGCCTCCCAAGTGCTGGGATTACAGCCGTGCGCCACCACGCCCGGCTAATACTAAACATTTTAGTAGTTGTAGAAGGCAATTTCTGGAAACTATAGCTAAAGATAAATAATTCTAACAAAGAAGAGTATTTCTTCTGATCTTCTCTGGAGGGTTTTTGTTTACTTTAGAAAACACTTGAAATGGGACACCAAGGGCTCCAATTATTGAAGCCTCTGTGGCATTATTTGAAACTGTGCTCTAGGAAGCTTATGGAGTCTGGAACCTCCTTCTTCAGCAGTTATGCCCTAAGTTGCCCTCTTAGGTATTTTACAATATGTAAATGTTTAGTCCTTTGATGGACACCATTGGTCTTACAGCTCTATAGGATTCTTTCATCACAAATGGTCTTTGAAAACCAAAGGTTTGCCATTCTCAATGTGATGAGCAATGAGGTTAACATCTGACGTGCTTTAATAATTTTTTTCTAACTTACTACTGTAGGTCTAAGGCCTCAGAATTTTTATTTCTCATTCTTTTCAGAGAACAAATTTTATAATAGATTTAAATATTATGTCCTCATACAAATTCAGAATGACAGAAAATGTAAGGAGACTCTTAAAAGTGTAGAATTTGATGATATCCACTCTTCAATTTTATAGAACTGGATGCTAGCAGAATAATCTCTATTTCCACTTGGAGCTGGAAATATATACACATATGTACTGTATTAGGCCAAACTCTAGTAGGACACAGGAAGTCTATTAATAAGTGAATTCAGAGTGAGAAAATATTTATGCTGAATTTCCATTACATTTACATTTACATAATTTTACATTTACATTTAGATATGGTAAGTTTTTTAATCATGAAAAGAAAATGTAATGACTCAAATACATTCTGCCAATAGCAATCATAAAATGCCAAATGTACATGGTAATGGAATAGTAAGACTATTAATTTAGTGCTGGGGAAGTAGCTCAGTAGTAGAATGCTTGCCTAGCATACACGGGGCCCTGGGTTTAATCCTTAACACCACAATGAAAAAAAAAGTTATTAATGAAAACGGGAGAGTTTTTAAACAGCAAAACAAAACAAAAATTAAATATTTCATGGTAAATTAACTCACCTACAGCGCCAACCATTAAAGGCAGATATCAAGATATCCCTTGCTAAAGAGCAAGAAAGGCTACATATGAAATCTGCCCAGAAGTGTATACATCTTTTTAAAGGGGAAGAAACTTTCCTTGAGACACAAATATAAAGTTTAAGACCCACTTAAAGGTAAATCAAGGGACAATAAAATTTTAAAGAGTTTATTTAAGCAAAGAGTGATTCATGAATCAGGCCTCTCCAAACTGGAAGTAGTCCAGACCCTTTACTGAGGGAATACAAGGAGAGGGCTTTCGAAGATGAAAACAAGAATAAAGCAACGAAACAAGAGTTACTTAATTAGTTACAGTTATAGAGTTGCCTTATTTGACTATCCTGCTGAAAAGGCCCTAGTTACATAATTGTAAGTTGCTTGGTGGCTCCTGATTAGTTAGCCTTAGGTTTCGTTTTCGTTAACATTGGCATTTACAAAAAATAGACCAAGTTAAGTTTCACCTGTGTTTGCAAATCAAACAAGATTAAGGTCTCTTATGCAGTCTGGCTGGCTTTGTCTGCTCAGGAGTTCTTCAGGCCAGGTTTCCCTTTTAATTTACTTTAACAGAGCACACGCTCTAAGGGTCAAATTGCTCACTTCAAACCTGTTTTCCCTGTGGTTCTCAAACTCTCAACAGAATGAAGAAGGAGCCTGTGACCTGTATAAATTCAACCTAAGAAGGGAACAAATGATTCTAACCTCAATGTTTCTGGTTCCCTACACAATGCAAAAGGTAATTCTTCTGGAACTAGACTCAATCAGGGATGTGTTTAATGATGGCAGTGGTCATTTTAGTAACTGTTATGGTCCACATGTTTTCCACAAAATTCCTATGTTGAAACATACATACTTTTCATTGGTGGGCCCCTCTCCAAGACCCTAAAGCACCACAATACAATGAATAAGAGCTTTTAGTTCTGGAAACAGACTACCAGGGTTCACATCTTGACTCCATCACTTTTGGAGCAGTGAAATTAATCTCTCTAGATCTCTGTTTATGCTAATGCAAAAGAAAGATATTAATAGTACTTGATAATAGAATTGTTCTGAAGAACAAATGAGATAATATGTGTTAAATTTTGTAAAAGTAGTGACATATGCTCAACATTGAATTGTGTTAGTTATCATCTTCATCCTTATCATCATTATTCTTCCTTCTTTCTTTGAATAGTTTCCTTAGACAATAGGTGAATTTGTCTTTTCATCCTTCTTATTCCTTTGTGTGTGGGGAAGCAGGGGTACTGGGAATGGAACCCAGGGTGATCTACCAATGAGTTTCATCCTTCTCATTCTTAATACTAAGCCATGTATTTAGTGTCTCATGACTGAATTTTGCTTTTTCTATAGTATCTGTACTCCTTATATTTTTCAAGAGCTATTTTGTAAACAGATGATGTATTTCTCCATTGAAAACACAATAATTTTTTAAAAGCACAATTCCACAAAACTAAGATAAAGAGCAGACCCAAGCAACTCATCCTTGATCCTTATTTAGCTCCTACTATCTCTTTTAGTAGAGAATGTCTCCTAAGTTCTCTATGCCACTATACTTCTAGATGGTTGCCATGAAGAAGAAGGGAATCTCTAAAAATCTTCCCCAAAACACTTTCCTCTCTATGATAGGATGCTGGCACACCATGTATCCTTATGACTCTGGTTCTTTTAATATATCCCTGAGTTCTGCTTTTCCATGGAGGTTAGAGTTGTGATAGTTGGCAGGTTTATTAGTTGCAATATAGCTGGACAGTGTAAGAAATCACAAAAGGTGGAATGGCTCAAACACAAAAGAAGTTTGTATCTTTATCAAGTAAAGTCTAAGAGAAATGTTGGCAGGAAGTTCCCCTTGTATCTTATGGCTCTGCTGTCTTCAACATGTGCCTTCCAAGTTGCTTATCTCATTTGCACAGTTGGCACAGAGGAAAGTGCTTGGAAGATCAGATGGGGAGAAATTTTTATGGACCAAGTCTGCACATGGTACACACCATTTTCTACTTACGTTCCATTGGCTAAAATCAAGTCACATAACCATATGTAACAGCAAAGGAGGCTGAAATAGGTATACAGGAAAACAATAATGGGATTTAGTGAATAGCTACATGGGAAAGATGAGGGAGGAATGTCACTGAATAGCATACCAATTCAAGTCACATATTTCACAGAATTACAGTGGTAGAGGCAGAGGAAATGCATGATCATTTAAAAATCATTTCCAAGTTAGTCCAATGCCCATCATATGGAAGAATATAGGCAAAAGTAACTCTCTTTTCATATTGTACAAGTATGATCATTTCAGTCTATAAAATAGTCAATAAACAGGAGAAAAGGCATATAAGTTTATTAATGTGCAAGCACATGAGAGTCATACAAAATATGAAATTTAAAGGAGGGTCAGGTGCTTGAAGCTTCAATTCATTCTTTACAGAGGAGAGGTATTGGGATCTTTGGTCAATTTTAATGGAAGAGTAAGTTTTTAAAAAATATTTTTCTAGTTGTAAGTGGACATAATACCTTTATTTATTTATTTATTTTAATTTTTATGTGGTGCTAGGGAAAGAACCCAGTGCCTCACGCATGCTAGGCAAGCACTCCACCACTGAGCCACAACCCCAGCCCCAAGAGTAAGGTTTTTTTTAGAGAAGATAAATAGGCCCAAAGATCAGACAATTGCCTAGGACAAAGTTAGCTTGGGCTTTGGGTCTGGTGTCAACTCTAGCCTTTCTTCCTGTGAATTAATCTTCTGGAAGATCTGGCCTTTAGGTAAATAGGAAGATTTCAGAGAAAGCCCCTTCCTGTACTTTAGGAGAGATAGAGGGGCAAGGAATGGGGAGGACAAAAGGAAGATCTTTCTAGTTCTGAGACTGTCCTTTGGTTTAAAGTACTCAGCATATCAAAGCACCATACTATGGGGTATCATCTTCTAAGCCCCAACAATATCCTCTCCCCTTACAACTGATCACACTGCACAATGATAAACATTGAATTACTGAGGGTTCATCAAATCCAACAGTCTACCCAGAGCGGCACAATATGCTATTTTAGGAAACCCTGGAGAATTTCATGTAGTAGTTCTACATAAGAGAAATTAGAATTTTACCTATGCTTCTGAAATATATTTAACTCCTCATAAAACTTCTTTAACTCCTCATCAGAGGCAGGATATTAACACTATCAATGGGGATCAAATAACAGACATTCTCCTGACATTATCTGGTGCTTGCTAATATTACAAGAGAGCAGAAGTGAGCAGGTCTCAGCAAGTAGGAGCTCTTTCAATGAAGCACTACTTTGCTAATCATTTTAGCTGCTCTTCTTACACCTGAAGTTCCTTGCAGCCTCAGCACTATCTGGGAGATTCTTAGACATGCAGAATATCAGGCTCCTCCAGACAAACTGAATCAAAATCTGCATTTTAACATGAAATTCTATACAATTTAAAAATTCTTCTGTAGAGTACTGATTCTTAAACTTGGCCACACACTGGAATCACTGGGGCAGCATCAAAAATGGCCACCACTTGGGTACACCTGAGACAATTATTTTGTAATTAGACTGGACTATTGTCTGGGCATTGGGATTTATAAAACTCCCCAAGTGATGCTATTTTTAAAAAATATTTTTAGTTGTAGATGAACACAATATTTTTATTTTATTTATTTTTTATGTGATGTTAAGGATCAAACCCAGTGCCTTACACATGCTAGGCAAGCACTCCACCACTGAGCCACAACTCCAGCCCCCCAGTGATGCTATTTTGAAGTTAGACATGAGACCTAAATCATATGCATTAAATGGCCCACTATTGTTTGGAGAAGTCTACCCCAAAGGCCCCTGTATTAAAGGCCTGGTTCCTAGTCCATATCACTATTAGGAGGCAAGGGAACTATTAAGAGGTAGAGCCTTGTGGGAGGAAGTTAGGTCACTGAAGGTGTTCCTGTGAAGGGGATAATGGAATCCCAGTCCCTTGCTCTCTCTTTTGCTACCCAGCCACCATGAGGTGAGCAGCTTCCTCAGCCACACATTGTCATCATGATGTGCTGTCTTGCCACAGGCCCAAAAGCAACAGGCCAACAGACTATCAACTGAAGCCTCCAAAACTGTGAACCAAAATAAAGATTTTCTCCTTTTAAGTTGATTATTCAAGTATTTTGTTGGAATTGGAAAGCTAAAACACCACCCTCACCAAAGGTTCCTCCTTAGTCATTGTGGGCATTTATTTACAGGACTCTTGCAGAATTTGTTTGATTTCTAATCCAACAGCCCAGATTCCATTCACATTGAACTGAGAAGAACTAGAGGTATGGTGTGGAGTTTGGTTAACAGAGCAGCAGATGACTTTTTTTGTTGTTTGTTTTTTCAAGTTGCTGGTTTAATATAAAGTATTTTTTATAACAACTGTGTCCTCATACATGTATGTAGGGTAATCATGGATAACTCAGTCCAGCAGCTGACTTTGATGTCACAGTTGGGATCTATGTTTGTGCAAAAGACTTGGGTTGATAAACAATGCCTGTATATTTCCCCTAAAGACTACAGCAGGCCACCACCACCACCACCACCTTCTCCCTAGTTGGCACAGGGTTGGAGAGAAAAAGGGGAGTTTCAAGTGAGGATTTTTCCACTGCCCTGAACCATTTTCTCAAAAGACACAATTGATACAATGCTCTGATTTAGGAATAACCCCATGTTTAAAACTTTAACTTGTGTAAAAATAGATAACTTTTGGCATTTTTTCCTCATGAAGTATCTGAATAATGCTAGAGGATATTCCTTCCTTTAATTCTACACTCCGCCTCAGTTCTATCATATGCTTAATAAACAAAAAAGGATTAAAACTTGGGTTGCTTACAGTTGCTTAGTAAAAATGAAAAATGTACAAGAAGATTACCATTGTTATTTACAACTTTACCAGCATTTATTCTTTTATGTTTGTTGACTTGAGTTGTTGGTTTTATTCACCATAAACTAACAGAGTCTAGAGCATTTGTTTATCTGTGGACCCTGAGCCAGCATCATCATTATCCCATGAGAACTTGCTAGAAATGCAAATTCCATGTCCCACCCCAGGTATTTTACAAAGCCCTCTAGGTGATTCTCATATACATTCAAGCTTGAGAAATGCTGACCTAGAGATTAAGCACTTAACTTAGGGAAAAAAAAGATCAAGTCCTGCCACCGTCTCTCTCTGTGACTTTGGGAAAGTTTTTCAATCTCTGTGAGCATCGGTTTCCTCATCTGTAAATAGCAATAATAGCAATAGTATCTGATCTGTGGAGTTGCTGTGAAGTTTATGTGTCATAGTGAAAGGAATTTGTGGGCATGAAGCCAATATTCAATGAATGTTAACAACCACTACTTTCTACTATTCATTTATGTATTCCTTCTGAAGGTATACAGAGAAAGTCATCAGAAAATATGGCACCCTGGTATCATGATTATTTTAAATTAAAAGCCCTTGGAGATCAGAAGATTCTGAAAGAAACTTTACTTTGATATTCCCTTTTCTGCCTTAAGACCTGCAAAGAGAACATAATTGTTTCCCGTTCCCTCCCTGACATTTATTTAACTATCCCAGTAAAGAAGAAAAAGGAATGTAACCATACCTGGGTGGGATTTGTTACAAGATAATGTCTATCTCTGGCTCATTCAAATCCAAAGGAAATCATTTACAAGTTAATTTCTGTCTCTGAGTTCATTCATCTCCCCTAAATTATTTACTACCCCTCAAAATTACCAACATCCCCCTACTTCCCTCTCCCCTATAAAAAAGAGTACATATGAGCATATGAACCTTACTAAGTTATTGGGTAATCACTCTCCTGTGATTTTCCTCATGAATGTTAAATAAATCTATATGCCCTTTATCCTATTAATGTATCATCAATTTGTTCCAGCAGACTTAATTAGCAGACATTCACAGGGAAAACTTAAACATCTTAGTTTCTTTCACAAAGTGTTCTATTGAGTACATTCCATATGACAGTGGAATAGTCTTAGGTACTAGAGAAGCAAACTGGGGCAAAGCACCATACTGGCCCCAAGAGGTTCATGATCTAATGGAAGAGTCAGGAAAAGCAGAGGACCCCTAACTGTAATAAATATGTGATTGGATGGCCTTCTCTTCATGGAGCCAGGTGTGTAGAGCAGGAAGAAGAATAAAATGTTTGGCCATGTGATATGCATGGTGGTCAGGAGCATAACTTAAACTCTGCATGGTGGTGTAAACCTATAATCCCAGCTACTTGGTAGGCTTTGACAAGAGGATGGCAAGTTAGAGACCAGCCTGGGAAACCTAGTGAGCCCAGTATCAGAAAAAACTTTTTAAAACTGGGGATATAGCTCAGTGGTAGAACACTTTTCTAGCATGTATAAGGCCCTGAGTGTAATTCCCAGCACTCCCTTTCCCCAGCAAGAATACAACAAGGACATGGACTCTTCTCTTGGGTGTGCAAATGTCCAATAAGTTACTAAAAGTAGTATACTAATTGGGCATATCTGCCTCCATATTGCATCTGTCTCCTTTACTCTAAGTCACCTTAGATTTTAGGAACAACAGGTCTCATCAATAAGCATCTTATGATAAGACAAAACTACCTCAAGGCCACAGCAAATTTCTTATACTAGCAAGGCTTGTCTTGACTTTTTATCCTGAAATAAGGATGGACCAGATCAACATCTGATCAAGATCACCTGCTTTAAAAAACAACCCAATCAATAAATGAGTTAATGGAGCTGAACAGATACTATTCAGAAGAAGATATATAATTGATCAACAATTATATGAAAAAATGTTCAACATCTCTAGTAATTAGAGAAAGGCAAATCAAAACAACTCTAAGATTTCATCTTATGCCAGTCAGAATGGCAGTTATCAAGATTACAAGCAACAATAAATGTTGGTGAGGATGTGGGGGAAGAGGCACAATCATACATTGCTGGTGGGACTGCAAATTGGTACAACCAATCTGGAAAGCAGTATGGAGATTCCTTAGAAAACTTGGAATGGAACCACCATTTGACCCAACTATCCCACTCCTCTGTCTATACCCAAAGGACTTAAAATCAGCATACTACAATGATGCAGCCACATCATTGTTTATAGCAGCTCAGTTCACAAGAGCTAAATTATGGAACCAACCTAGATGCCCTTCAGTAGATGAATGGATTAAAAAAAACCTGTGGATATATACACTATGGAATATTACTCAACATTAAAAGAGAATAAAATCATGGCATTTGCAGGTAAATGGATGGAGTTGGAGAACATCATGCTAAGTGAAATAAGCCAATCCCAAAAAAACAAAGGTTGAATGTTTTCTCTGATAAGTCGATGCTAATCCATAATGGGGGAGCATGGGATGAGTGGAGGAACTTTGGATGGGGGGAAGAGGGAAAGGGAGAAGGAGGAAAGGGGAGAGGAAAAAATGGTGGAATGAGACAGACATCATTACCCTAGGTACATGTATGATCACACAGATGGTGTGACTCTACTTCATGTACAACCAGAGAAGTGAAAAATTCTGCTCCATTCATGTACAATGAATAGAAGAGTTTTTTACTGTCATGTATAACTGATTAGAACTAAAAAAAAAAGATCACCTGCTTTGACAGCTGTGCAAACCCCCAACCCTTGCCCTCATGTGGTATATATATACACAATGGACCATTACTCGACCATAAACAAGAATGAAATTGTGGCATTTGCTACTAAATAAAGGAACTGGAGAATATCATGCTAAGTGAAATAAGCCAGCTCCCCCAAACAAAGGCAAAATATTCTCTCTGATATGTGGATGCTAACTTACAAAAAGGGAAGAATAATAAAATGGTAGGGGAACAAGGGAGGGGAAGATTAGAAGTTCAATGGACTAAACAAAAGGGAATAAAGGGAAGGGAGAGGGGATGGAAATAGAAAGACAGTGGAACTAATCAGACATATCTTTCCTAATCTTATATATGAATACATGACCAATGTAACTCCACATCACATACAACCACAATAATGGGATCCTAATTAGAACAAGTTATATTTATTCTATGTATTTATAATATGTCAAAATACATTCCACTATCATGTATATCTAGAAAGAACAAAAAAATACCCTTCAAAGTCATTGCCAAAGACAGGGCTCAGATGTTTGATGTCACTTTGCCTTACCAATATAGTCATATTTATTAAAGTTCCTTTTCTGCTTTTCACCATTACTTTTTACATTTGTTGTTTGAGGTAAGTGGTTGGACCTGAATTGTTGAACTATAGAGTCTGGTTTCTATCCTGGAAGCCCACTAACAAGATTTTAACTGAGAATCTAAGACTAGAGGCAGAAATTCTAATTCTAGGCCAGCCCTACCCGGCTGTGATGCCCAATGACAATTCTCTATCATCTCTGGGTATTGGATTTTTACACAATGTGAAGACGATACAAAATAGTTTCTGTACTCTTCCTGTTACAGATACCTATAGGGGATGGAAATCAATTCCCTCCACCCTTCTGTATTCTTTGATTGGGCTATGAATTAAATTGACAGAAAACAGATAAACAGGAGAAAATAGTGATTTATGTATAAATACACAGGACTCTAACAAAAATATGAGACTCAGAAAAACAAAAAAAAGGCCAAGGCTAGGAGGTGTAGCCCAGTAGTAGAGTGCATGCTTAGTATGCACGAGGTCCTTAGTTCAATCCCCAAGGGATCCCCCCACCCCAACACACAAGGCAAGATGATCGAATCTTTTTTTTTTTTTTTTTTTTTTTTTTTTTTTGTGGTACCAGGGATTGAACTCAGGGGCACTCGACCACTGGGTCACATACCCAGCCCTTTTTTGTATTTTTATTTAGAGACAGGGTCTCACTGAGTTGCTAAGTGCCTCGCCCATTGCTGAGGCTGGCTTTGAACTCGCGATCCTCCTGCCTCAGCCTCCCAAAGTGCTGGGATTACAGGCGTGCGCCACCGCGCCCGGCTGATCGAATCTTATATAGCCTCCTGAGCTACATAAAGGAATAGTCTTGGGACTTCTGGGAGTTGGAGAAGACAAATTCTAAGAGGGTGAGAGGAAATTTATGGGAAATAAAGGTTTTCTTGTTATGCAGATAAGAGTTCCTCTGTCTTCTAGCAGCTCTCTTTCCTAAAGCAGATACTTTAACCAATGAAAATTTACTTTATGAATGGAAATTTAATTTTTTTAACATATTTACTATACCTATCATGGGAGTGGAAACTTACAAAATGGAAGCTTTTCAGAGCTACTATTGTATCCAAAACAAAGGAACCAAGCAGATGTAATAACCAGTTAAAAGAAAAAATCCTAAGAACAGATATATTTATGGATCAAGAATATCAAAACGGGGGCTGGGTTGTGGCTCAGTGGTAGAGAACTTGCCTGGTTGTGTGAGGCACTGGGTTCAATTCTCAGCACCACATCTAAATAAATAAATAAAATAAAGGTCCATGAATGACTAAAAAAAATATTTTAAAAATATCAAAATGAACATGCAAATGGTGACCATTGTCTAAAAATCTGGCCTTCATCCCCACTAGTTCTTGGGAGGTAGCTTCTAAACCCTTGGACTTTAACCAATGAAAATTTACTTTATGAATGGAATTAGTGTCTGTTATTTATGGCAGCCCCTTCCCCTTGGACCACACCTTGATTTATGCTAAGGAGCTATCTCAGGATGTGTAACTTAAAGGCTGCTTTTGCTAAAAGCTCTGACTCTTAACTTGGGCTGTAGATGTCTGACAGATGACTAAAAAGAGGATGAAAGCTTGACATCTCTGCCTTCATATTGTATCTCTCCCCTTTTGCTACTTTAAACTTTGGATCAAACTCCTGCTCAGCACTGTATATAGACATGTTAATCATTTTAGTGTTATAATCTGTCTTTTCCCACTTCAAGGCTAACAACACAAAAATAAATGTAACTAAAACATTTTCAAGACTTAGAGGGACATAATAGATTATAACATCCTCTTGCAGACAACTAGAATAGCACTTAGAATATTCCAGTCATTGTCCTAAACCTGAAAGAGGACCCAGTCATTCCCCTAACTAACTCCATTTTGCTTCTCTGGCCTATTCTCTCTGAATTATTTTCTCCTCTCCAGTTTACCTCAAGTTCTAGGAATAGCAAGCCTTGCAGGCAGTCATCTTCTCTGGCACTAGCAATACCCCTGCATAGCCAAGCCTAAGATAATAATCAACCAGACTAGAGTTTGACCAAAACTGCTTGACTATGCATATCTCTTGCCACTTGTTTTTCTCTTTCCCCTATATAATCCTAAAGCTATTGTTAGTACTCCAAAAACAAGAATTAGGATGCTGGCTTCCTCCTATTCTTACCAATATGGCCATACTAAATAAATTCCTCTCTTTCTTGTACCAGGGATTGAACCCAAAGGTGCTTAGCCACTGAGACACATCCCCAGACCTTTTTAATATTTTTATTTGAAACAGGGTCTCACTAAGTTGTTCAGGGCCTTGCCAAGTTGCTGAGACAGGCTTTGAACTCATGATCATCTTGCTTCAGCTTCCTAAACTGCTGGGGCTACAGGTGTATGCCATCGCACCCAGTTCAGTCATCTCTTTAATTGGACTCTCAAGGCAGTGGATGGATGAATATGGTCTGTTAAGATTTCCAGTCAGACATCTATCCCAGGACTCTAGTAACAGATGGGGGCTAAACATACTGGAAAGAACCATTCTTGTGATTAGAAGGTTGAGGCTTTGAGCTAGATGATATTAGCCTGACCTCCAGCGAGGAGGACTGGATATTGGGTTCAAACATGTAACCATGGATTCAATCATACCTATGAATTGAAGCCCTAGTAAAAACTCTGGAACACCAGACTCCAGTGAGCTGCCTTAGTGGTGAACACATAGACACGTTGGGTGAGTTACATGCCCTGATTCCAAGGGGAGAGGGCATGGAAATCCAAAATTTGAGATCTTTCCATACCTTACCCTATACATCTGTTCATTTGACTGGTCCATATTTGTATGCTTTATGTTATGGTGTAGATATGTGGTACACCCCAAAGCTAATGTGCTAGATAATATAAGAATTTTCAGAGGTGAAATGATTGGGCTGTAAGAACCTTAACCTAATCAGGGGATTAATCCACAGATATGAATTAACTGGGCAGTAACTGTAGGCAGGTAGGGTGTGGCGGGAGGATCTGGGTCATTGGGGGAATGCCTTTGGAGTTTATATTTCATCCCTGGTGAGTGGAGCTCTTGCTCTGCTTCCTGGTGGCCATGTCCTGAGCTGCTCTCCTCCACACCATTTTGCCATGTTGTTTTGCCTCATCTCTGGCCCAGAGCTCTGGAGTTGGCCATCTATGGACTGAGACCTCTGAAACTCTGAGCCAAATAAAATTTTCCTCTCTAATTGTTCTTGTCAAGTCTTTTTGTCATGGTGACAAAAAAGCTGACTAAATTACCTTATAATAGTAATGATAAGTCTAGCACTAGGAACTCTGTTAGTAATTCTAGCAAATTATCAAACCCGAGAAAATGGGAATCCCTGAATTTGTAGCCAGCTCATCAGAAATGTAGGTGACCTGGGGAATGCCAAATTTGCAGCTGGCATCTGTAGTGAGGGCAGTTTTCTTTGGAGTATACCTTTCACCCGTGGAGTCTGCACTAACTCCAGGTGGTTAGCATCAGAATTGTTTTATAGCATTTTTCTTTATAGCTTTTTCCTAAGTGGGAAGGAAGTTGATTGAACCTCCATGGGACAAAATTTGTGACAAGAATTGTTTTTTAATTGGCTACCTCCACTTTATGGTATTGTGAAATAGCTTTTGTAGAATGAGATAATAGGGAAGAATGAATTATAGACAATACATAGATTCCCATTGAAGCACTATTTTTTATATTATTGCTTTAATATGAAGAAGACATGCAACTTAATAGGTCATTAAATCCATCCTCCTACACCTAGGACAATCTACCTAAAACCAACCTTGGCTGACCAGTAAATAATGGTGAAGTCCCAAATTAAATCTTCAGTAAAGATGAACTCCACCTCCACAGGCACCATATCATACCACCATCACATACCTCCCAACTAGGAAATTCCTTCAGATGTGTGACTCAACCCAACCCCATGAATCCTGTGGACATCAATAACCATAAAATTAGTAAATAAATTACCAAAACCCTCTTGTTTGTTTCCTCAAGTCTGTTCTGTCTTCCATATAAAAGATCGTCTTATCCACACAATATTTCACCATCTTCCTAGACACTACCAACCCACTCTGTTTTCTGCATTTGAGATTTGGCATTTCCCTTTATGCTCCAACACTTTTTACTGAATTTTTAAAATTTTCAGTCAGTTGCTGCTTTGTATCTGAAACGAGGAGTTCCTGTCTGTTTTAGTCAGCTTTTTTTCTGCTCTGACCAGAACAATTGTAGAGGAGGAAACGTTTATTTGGAGGCTCAGTCCATGGACGGCCAGCTCCATCATAGCATAAGAGTAAGGCAGAGGGAAGCACTTCATATGATGATCATGAAGCAGATAGATAGATAGATAGATAGATAGATAGATAGAGAGAGAGAGAGAGAGAGAGAGAGAGAGGCTCCACACTCTGGATATGAAATATCTACCCCAAAGCCACACTCCCAATGTCCTACCTCCTCCAGCCACACCCCATCTACCCCATCTGCTTCCAGTTACCACTCAGTTAATCCCACCAGGGATTAATGCACTGATTAGTTTAAGGCTATATAACCCAATCATTTCTCCTCCAAACCTTCTTGCATTGTCTCACATGTGAGCTTTTGGGGGACTCCTCATATCCAAACCATAACATTGTCATACAACTCACATCATGAACATCCAAAATCAGCATCTTTCATGTGACAATAAATCCTATGTTTGCTTCCTTGAGTTTTAAGATCCAAATACCTACCAAGAAAAAGAAGAAAAAGAAAGATACTTGGATATAAATTCCCAAGGTCATGTACAAAATGTACTTTAAATTAAAAATAAAACACCTGTAAGCTTTCCTCAAAGCAGTGGCTCTTAGAGTGTGGTCCCTGGACCATCAGCTTCAGCATCTCCTGGGAATTTGTTGGATATACAAATTCTTAGGCCCCACTCTACACCTGCAGAACCATAAACACTGAGGGTGTGTTTTGGCAGGCTGTCCAGGTCAACTCTGATGCACACTGAAGTGTGAGAATCACTTGTATGGATTTTTAATTCTACCAAAATTTGTAACACAGACAGGAGAAGCCAGTGTGCATAATGAAATGTAGTGGTTTTTCCTCTCTCTGTCTCTGGCTGTGATTTGGATACACAGCTCTGCAGGGAGAATTTCCTGAGCTTTTAGAATGAACCCAACAGAATTATTCTGGTCCCTGATTTAGTAATCTCTTTACCCCGGACGTACTGCCCATTATGTAGGAAAAGAACCACATAGAAACAATGGAAGGTTTAGTTTAGAAATGTTAATGTTCATTTTAACCCACGTTTATGTTCTGACTCTAAATTTAATTTGCATGTGGAAAGAGATTCCAGGGTTCAGCTGGGCAAAACCACCACAGTGTCTCCCAGATGTTTAAATGTTTGCTTCCAGAGTGCTCAGCCCAAGAAAATCTGGGGCAATAAGCTTTCAGCCCACTTTGCCTGCCTTTAGGCACAGCTCAGAAGGCCTCTGCTACATACCGTTTCTTGCTGTTAACATCCCACTTTCCTTGCTGGTGTGACTCATCTTCTGGCTCCCATCCCTTTTGGCAAGAGAATGGACTTTAAGTCATAGTGCAAAGCATAAGATTCTCTGTTATGACATTTATTTAAATTTCTTTTCTTTTCCAGATCTCCTTAAAAATTGCTGCCAGGGGTAGTGACCCCTCTCAGATGCTCACCTTGGAAGTGCCCTATGAATGGGGGTGGAGAGGATATTTTAACTTGGGAAAATATCATCTGCTATTATAGAATCTAGAAATGAATGCAGGCAAGTATCTTCAAAATGAGGCTGTGTGATTATGCACAACTGATGAAAATGACAGTCCGCAGGTGGCACACTGCTTTGGAGGTGTGATCACAAACACCATCCTCCTCAGAAGATGAGGTAGAGGCAGTTAGTACTTAAATTAGTTGTTCTTTAATTTGCATTTGATGTTTGCCCACCAGGTGGTAGAGAGTTGATGTGTTGAGAGCCACTGTTTTGCAGAAGAGCTACTTTTCCTTCAGCACATCTGTAGACTTGGCATGTCCATGAACTCGGCATAGTTCAACTTAAAGACTCTGATGCTCTCTAGGAGTCTTAGCTGTGGGAGAAGGTGATTTGGATTTGGAATACGGTGTTTCTAGTAATGATGCATTTACAAACATTCTCTGTTGCACTTGCAAACACTTCATGTTGTAGAGAGTCTGTAATTTGAACATACGAAATATTCTACATGCCTATTTCTTACCTTACTTTACCTTATTTCTTACCTTTTGGCATAAAAGTTAGTTTTGCATCACTAAATAAAATATCACTTGGGGCAGTGTTTTCAAAATTAGCTAAACATTATAATTACCAGAGACTCTTAAACATGCCAATTCCCATGTTGGGGCCCAGGAAAGGATACCCTGAAATATGCCACTGTGGACTGAAAACTGAGAACACCTGGGGAGTGTCAAATTCAGGGAAATGCTTTCTTCGAAGTTCTCCTATCTCCCCTAGAGAGTGAATCCTCCAGAAGATATGCAATGGTTGTGAATCCCTTCCCCAGATACCCCATCAGCTGGAGGAGACTGATACTCATTACAGCAAGGAAAACTGGAGTGGACACCACTCCCAGAGCCCAGACAAACTTTGTCCCAGGCTATTATCTGTTCTTTGGGCCATTTATCTTCCCCCAAATAATTTACTCTTTCTCTAAAAAAAAAAAAAAAAAAGTCTACAACCCCCACTTCCCTCTTCTGTGTGAAGAGGTTAATAACCTTCTAAATTCTGTTATTAGATTATCAGTTTCCTGTGATGCTCCTGCACACATAAAACTTACATATACCCCTCTTCTCTTGTTAATTGGTCTATTGAAAGTTCATTTCTCATACTTAAATATTTGGACCTCTTCAGGGTGGCAGGGATATCTTCCATCCCTATAGGCAGGTTACACCACAAACCAACCAATTACATCAGATTGTCAAGGGATGGTAGCAGAAACAATGGTATTTAAAAAGAAAAAAGTCTAAGGAGATTCTAATGTGCACCAAAATTTGTGAACCAATGATTTGGGAAATTACATGGCAGTTGGTTGGGAAACGTCTTATAGGCTTATGGTGGACAAATCCATTTGTAACAAAAAAGGGAATATTGTGATATGCACTGGTAATAAGCTAAAGTGGGAAAAGGTTTCCCAGCCTTACAAATACTAGAAAGTGAAATTGGAGAGATCACTCCCCACCTTCCAACTTTAAAGGATTCTCCTATTACAGCATTCAACCTTGAAGCCTGCTAAACATTTGCTGGTAAGAACACAACTGATTTCTCTGTTGAAGACCATAGAGAGTGGGGCCTAATCTATTGGTGTTCAACTTTGGCTACTATTATAGTTTGGATCATAAATGTCCCCTAAAGACCCATAGCTAAAGGCTTGGTTGTCAGCCTATGCTGTTCAGAGGTAGTGAATCTAGCTCCGGTGGCCCAGTGAAAGGAAATTGAGCCATTGTAGGTATATCCTTGAAGGGGATATTGGGACAGCAGCGCCTTCTCCACCCCACCCCTCTCTCTCCACTCATCTTTTCTTCCCAGCCTCCATGAGTTGAGCAGTTTTGCTTCACCACATGTTCCCCACCATGATGTTCTGCCACCCACAGGTCCAAAATGATGGCCAAAGTAGAACTTTCCTCCTTAGAAATTGATTATCTTGCTATTTGTTACAGCAGCAGAAAGCTGACTAACACAACTGCATATTAGAAGTACTTAGGGGTTTTTCAAAGTCCCAACGACCTGGTCACATCCCAGAACAATTAAATCAGAGTTGTTGGATGTCAGACTCAAGATATTGAAAAAGCACCACCAGGTAACTCCAACTTGCAAGAGAAGTTGAGAGCCAGTAGCATGAAACAGGGATCCTCAAATTTGGCTGCATACTAGAACTCCTGAGGAGTTTTTTTTTTTTTTTTTTTTTTTTTTTTTTTTTTTTTTTTTAATTCAAAGCCACATTCCACATCAGTGAAATGAAAATCTCCAGGACAGGACTCAGGTATCAACATTGTATGAGCTCTCCATGTGAGTCCAATGTTGAAACAGATTTGAAAACTGACAGGTGGAAAGGGATGCTAATAGAGAAAGGAAACAGAAAGACATTACTAAAAATTTCATCCGAGGGGCTGGGGTTGTAGCTCAGTGATAGAGTGCTTGCCCAACTAGTGCGAGGTGCTGAGTTCAGTCCTCAGCACCACATAAAAATAAATAAATAAAATAGAGGTATTGTGTCCAACTACAACTAAAAAAATATTTAAAAATATAATTTGTCCAACCTGGTCAACTTGCCCAAATCCTGTTCTTTTCAGTGAATAGAAATAGCTAGATCTTTGACTAGGCATTATGCTAGAACATAAACCATTCTGAGAACAAGCTGTATTCTTTCTCTTATTTGGAGATTGGATGTGAAAATAACCCTCAAGCAGAAAGCCCCAAGTCAGCATTTTCCCTCACCTGCCTGGAGGCTCTATTTTATAAATTCCTATTAAGCTACACTCTTTATCCCAAAAGAATTGTTTATAACCTTGACTGCACATTAAAATCAAGAGGAAATTTTTAAGTTCTCACTTCCCAGACCACACTCCAAACCACTTAAATCAGAGTCTTAAATCAGGGTAGGCGGGGTGGGAAGAATGGTGGTTTTACTTTTTAATTTAAAATTTTTGTTTATTTAAAAATGACAGGAAGCCAGGCGCGGTAGCACACACCTGTAATCCCAGCACTTGGAAGGCTGAGGCAGGAGGATCGCGAGTTCAAAGCCAGCCTCGGCAATGGGGAGGCACTCAGCAACTCAGTGAGACCCTGTCTCTAATAAAATACAAAATAGGGCTGGGGATGTGGCCCAGTGGTCGAGTGTCCCTGAGTTCAATCCCCGGTACCAAAAAAAAAAAAAAAAAAAAAAAAAAAACAAACGACACAGCATTTTCTTTCTTTAAGTGCTGGGGATTGAAACCAGGGCCTTGTATATGCTAAGCATGTGCTGTTCCCCTGTATACCTCTGGCTCCAGTACCTTTTAAAATTGGAAATTGTATTGAGATAATTATAGATTCTCATTCAGTGATTTTAATTTACATTTTCCTAATGGCTAATGATGTTGAACAATTTTTCATGTGCTTATTTGCTATCCATCTATCCTGTTCAGTGAGATATCTGTCTTTTGCCATATCCTAATTAAATTATTTACATTTTTACTGCTGGGTTTCAGTTCTCTAGAATGTCTTGATATTTTGTCAGATGCAGGGCTTGCAAGTATGTTTTCCCAGGCTGTACCTTGTCTTTTCATCCTTTGTACATGGGGTTTCACAGAGGAAAAGTTTTAATTTTGATGAAATCCAACTGATCAGTTTTTCCTATGGATTATGCTTTTGGTATATGTTGCCACCTGAAGCGATTGCCGCTTGGAGCAACAAAGCCGTGGGAATAAGTTCAGAGGCAGACTGGAAACAAACAGGCTCTTTATTCTGCCAGCTTCTCTCTCCAGCTCCAACAACACCCCGACACACCGTCCACGCTCTTCCAACAACCACAAAATGGCCCCGAGGACGACCCACAATCCCCTGGGCCAACTCTCGCGAGATCATGCAAATGGCTCCGAGCCGATCCACATTGTCCTGGGCCAAGTCTCATGAGACCATGGAAGGTGGTAATGCTTATGGCTCACAGCTAACCGCAATCTTAGCTATCTCCTTTATTAGGGCTCCTGCAGGTATAAAGCCTAATAACTTGCTGCCTAGTCCTAGATTCTGAAGACCTTCCCATGTCTTCCTTTAAAATTTCATTGTTTTATATTTTTATGGTGAAAAAAATGTATATTTAGATTTACTAGCTAGACTCAGTTTACATTTTCCCAATTTCATTGGCTATATCCAAACATCATAATCAGGAGCCAGTCAAACATATGCCTTCTTTTCTCCATCAAGTCTGATTAGGGTACTGATGTTGGCTACATCAACGGCATAGAACTTCTGTACAGCCTGTTTGATCTGGGGCTTGCTGGGCTTGACATCCGCAATGAATACAAGTGTGTTGTCTTCTATCTAATCCATGGCCAACTTGGTGGTCAGAAGGAGCTTGATGATGGCATAGTGGCATAGTGGGCAAGCTTGTTTTTCCTGGGGGTGCTCTTCTGAGGGTATTTGGGCTACTTCTGGAGCCAGGGTGTCTTGGGCTTCCAGAAAGGGGATGATTTGTTTGAAAATTTTGTGGCTGTGAATCCCTTTCAGCACTGGCAAGTCCTGGGCCTTCAAAGCTTTGACTTCAGCTTGAGAAGGGGGAGGACTTTTTTCTTCATTTTTGGTGCCATTTTGGTGAGTAGATACATTTTACATTAAAATATATCTTCTTTAATATTTATTTTTTGGTTGTAGTTGGACACAATACCTTTATTTATTTATTATTTTTATATGGTGCTGAGGTTCGAACCCAGGGCCTTGTACATGCTAGGTGAGCACTCTACTGCTGAGCCACAAACCCAGCCCTATGTCTTTTTTTTCAATGCTGGAGATTGAACTCAAGACCTCATACATGCTAAAAAAACACAAGTGAAAATCTATATTTTGAGTTAATTTTTGTATGACTTGGGGTTTAGCTTTAGACTTTTGTTGTTTTGTTTTATGGCTATGGATATGCAAGCATCAATATTTTGTAAAAGCTTCCCAAGGTGATTTCAATGTGCAGCCAAGATTGAAAATCTATGGCCTGATAATTGACGGATACACCTCTTCGAAATCTGAACTGTAAGGTCTTTTCATGAGCGTCACAATAAAATTAAAAGAGAATGATAGAAGTGTATCCTTTTAGACTAGTGCTAAACAAGAGAAATATATAATTTTAAAAAAAGAAAGCAAGTCAAATATATAATTTAAAATTTTCTAGTGATCAAATTTTAAAAATGAAGACATAGGTGATATTAATTTTGATAATGTATTTTATTAACCCAACATAGCAAAAATATTATCGTTTCAACTTGTAATCATCATACATATTATTGAAACATTTTGTACTCTTTTCCTCTGGAGTCTTTCTAATCCAGTATGTACTTAACATTTACAATACATCTCAATTTGGACTCACCACATTTTAAATGTTCAATATCCACATGTAGTTAGTGTGTACTAAATTGAAAAGTGCAGTTTCAGACAAAGTCTTTTTCCCTACCTCCATTCTTTGTATGAATGTTGACCAAATATTAAATTCCTGCACTGTTTCCACCTGGTGCAAATATGGGACTACTCCGAAGAATATAGGCTGTATTTAGAAAACCTTGCTTCTGCTTACAGCAGGATAAAAGAATTCTGTTCTAGACAAATGCATTCGTGGTAGAATGTGCTGCTATAAATATTTATGTCAGACTGACAGTGATGGGCCCATAGCCTTGGAGTCATGATGTCCCCCCCCCATGCTTTGATTTTTATCTTATTTTCCTTCAACTAAAGTTATTAAACAGTGTTCTAAATTCATGAAGGCCTTATTTATAAATGGAGCTGTGCAGCATGTGCAGCAGTGAAGGTGGGACAAGGGAAATCTTACATGTCATCATTTAAACTGTCTAAGGAACAAAGAGCTAAGCAGAATGATTTCCATTCAACAAATGAAAGCACACTGTTTTAAATAAATGTCCCCTTAGCCATACAGCATATACTGGAAAAGATTCTCCACCTCAGAACTATTGACATTTGAGAATTTTCAATTTTATTTTATTCTTATTCTTTGTTGCCAGGGGCTGTCCTAGGCACTACAGGATGTTTAGCATTACCTCGGGTCTCCAATGTGCAGAATCCTGCACTAGGTGTGATACCTAAAAATAGCTACAGAAATTGACAAATGTCCCTTGGGGGTAAAATCATTACCATCTGAGAATCATTGAACAATAATGAAAGGGATTTCTGATGTATACAAAGCCCACCCCCTTTTTGTTTTTGATCCAAATTTGGAACTTTACGTGAATAATGGCATTCCTTTACTATCAAAGAATGTTACACTAACTTGTTTTTCTCTTTGCTGGTGGGGAGTGCTTGTGAACTTCTTTAGTCATTGAGAAAAAATGTCACCCTTGGTTTCAGGCCATGGCACTATGGACTCCTTAAGATGCAGAAATAGGGCAGATTCTTATCTAATTCTTGATATAGGGTTTATCTTCTTAAATAGTCCTCTACTTTCTGCTTGACAAGTTCCTGCTCATCCTCTAAAGCCAGATCCAATTTCCATATCTTTGTGAAGAGGTTGCCAATTTCCCAAGGCAGGAAAATGACACCTTTGTTTGAGGTCTTTCTACTTTTTGCCAAAGCTCCTCTAAGAGCATCTATTCATTATTATAGTCATCCCTGCATATTAAATGGATGAATACATGATTACAAGTGACATTACAGGTAGAAGCTGGGAATTGAGACATAGTGAACTATGATTAAACCAATAATCGTGTTTCATACACACAGAGACAATGGACAGAGCAAAAGTAACCAGCAAGGGAAGCCCTGCTTGGAACATGGCCAAGAAGCCCTTTATAAACTTTACAAACTAATAAAGAGGATTGACAGTGTCGATGCCTTCAGCATTCCTCCCTTTTGCTTTTGAGTGGGGAGCGTAAGACTTCTTGTCCCAGCATTGAACAGCAAGACAGCTCCAGGTTTTATAATTTAATCTACCTTGAACTTTAGCTCCTGAAGGAGATGGACAGGTGGCTAGAGATAGTGAAAGAGATCCCAGCACAGATGTGCAACTGGCTTGTGAGATGTCATCATCAGCTGCTGTCAAAGGACAAAATTACAACAATTTAGTTTAATGGTCTTAATTGCTTTTTTAAATTCTAGAATGGTGAAATACTTCATTCCATAAAGCAGAATAAGTGTTCTGATGGACTAAGCAGAAGAGTTTAGTTTCATAGAGAAAGGCTGAAGAAAGCAGAAACAAAGAACAAAAGTAGATTGGTCATTTCAAGGTTAATTTGCTTATAAGGTGGGGACAGAGAAATAGAACAACAGAAAAATAAGTCATGGGGCTGAGAGTGTAGCTCTATGGTAGAGTCCTTGCCTAGCAGGTGTAAGGCCCTTGGTATGTTGCTTATGCCCTTAAAGAAGTGAGAATCAATGTGGCAAACTCATCTTGTTCTGTGGCTTCTTTCTTTCTTTCTTTCTTTCTTTTTTCTTACTTTCTTCTTTTTGTCCTTTCTTCTTTTCTTTTCTTTTTATTGGTAGGGGCAGTGGCATGCTGGCAATGGAACCTAGGGTCTTGCATAGGCTAAGCATATGCTGTACCACTGACCTACACCCCTAGTCCCAAATTCATATTTTTGTTTAGCAGAACTTGTTAGAGCCTTTTTACATGTGTTTGAAAAGTTATTTTTCATGAATCTTGAATATCAGTTTCAAGCCCAACAAGAAAAGAGCTTTAGTCCCGTTAGAGATGGTTACCAGAATATAAGCAGAGAAGCTTTTGAAATGTGCACACCACAGCATCGCTTTCAAATTAGTGCCAATACCCCTTTTAAACACAAACCTAAGAAAGCAAAAATACTAGCTGTCAGAAAAAGAATGACAGAGGAAAAAAGTCATGAGACCTTTCTACAGCAAAAGAATTATAATGTGCTTCTCCTTTTCTTCTGCCATGAAGAAACCAAGGGTGTCAGGAGGAAGCAGGAAACATCCTTGGCCCAAAGGATAGAAGAAGAAGGTTATTTTACAATCAAACTGCAGAAGCATGTGAGTGTACTTTTCTGTTTGTGGTTCTCACAGAAAGACACAACTCATCAGCTGAGAAGAACTGAAAATGAAAGAAAGAAAAAGAAAGGGAAAGAGGAGAGAAAGAAGAGAGGGAAGAGGAGAGGAAAAGAAAAGAAAAAAGGAAGAGAATTTGGTCCTAAATTAGCTTAAGGTTCTGAGTTTAGATAAGTATTTAGGTCAGAATTTCTCAGCCTCAGCAATATTGATATTTGAGGCTGGAACATTCTTTGCTGTGCAAAGCTGTCTTGTGCATTGTAGAGTGTTTAGCAGTATCCTGAGCTTCTATACACTAGGTAACAGCCCCCTTCCCGGCTGTGACTATCAAAAATGTCTAGACATTGCCAAATATTTCGTGGGGAGCAAAACCATTCTTGATTGAGAACCACTGCTTCAGATGGTCTGACCCATATAAGAAGACTTAGACAAGTGCTTCCCATAATATTGGTTGAGAAAAATCAGTTTTTTAAAAAATTCTGATCCATTGTGAACCTATACATCTTCAAAAATACATTGTTACTTTAAAAACAAGAACAAATAACTCTGTGAAGTGGACCGAAAGGGTTTTCAAACACTCTCAATTTCTGTAATTATTTTACATGATGATGAACAATGGTGCAGCCAGTCCTAAGTAGTAATGATTTGGAGGAAATTAGACTTAAAGAGAGAAAAAAATGCATTAAATTAAGCAATACAGCATAATAAGAAATTGTACTTAAGTCCTTGCATTTTTTACATATTTTCAACTTCTTGTCACCTTTAAATTATATGAATTAATTTAGCTTTAGTGGTTTGTGGACAACCTCTATAATAATTTTTAATCGGAGTAAATTCCATGTATAAGGGAGGGTAGTGCCAGCCAGGAAATCTTCTTGGAGAAAGTGATACATCAGCTGAGACCCAAAGAATGAGTAAATAGTCCAGGGGTTGAAGCTGAATTAGCTGAGAGTGAATTTCAGATAGAGGGAGATGGTCAGCAGATTAATCATCATTTCTCTAGGGAACTGAAAGTGAAATGTGGCTGAAGCTGAGAGTGGGAGCATAAAATGAAGGGGCATAAAAGGAAACTGTAGAGGGCTGGGGTTGTGGCTCAGCAGTAGAGCACTCGCCTAGCACATGCAAGGCCCTGAGTTTGATCCTTAGCACCACATAAGAATAAATTGAAAAAAGGTATTAAAAAATGAAGCTCTAAAGATAATGCAGGGGCTGAATCATATCCTCAGTCCTTGCTATGCCAGGTGCAATGGTTTGAATATGGTTTAACCCTCTAAAACTCATGGTGAAATTTGATTGCCACTGTGACAGTGTTGGGAGCTGGGACCCTTAAAAGGTGATTAGATCGTTAAGAGGGGTTAATATCAGCCCCTTTTTGATTTGTTTTCTTGTTATTTGGGGTGGGGACACAAGAAATGATAGAATCTTTGTTTTATCAATGTATTTCTTAAGGGGCTAGATTAATTATCATGAGAATGGGTTGTTATAATGGCTCAGGTTTTGCTTTTCTACATGTGCTCACCTGCTCTTCCACTTTCCACCAGCACAGGGCCCTCATTAGATGAGGCTGCCTGATATTGGACTTCCAGCCTCCAGAACCATGAGCTAAGTAAACATCATTCCTTTACAAAATACCCAGTAACAGACTACAACAATAGGTATAATGCCAAAGTCTACCAGTAGTAGCACTACCTGGGAGCTTTTTGGAAATGCAGAATCTCAGGCCTTGGTTGGACCTACTGAATCAGCATCTGCATTTTAATAAGAGCCCCAGGGAATCTATGGGTTTAGTAGAGGTTGCAAACTGTGCTCTAAGACATAAGAAGGCTGAATTCAAGGGCTGGGGTTGTAGCTCAGTGGTAGAGCACTTGCCTCACACATGTGAGGCACTGGGTTCAATCTCAGCACCACATAAAAAAATAAATAAAGGTATCGTATCTACAACTTAAAGAAAAGGCTGAATTCTTGATTGGAACATTTATCCCAAGAGATATGAGTAGGTATTATTAGGCCCTGACAATATCCCCAGACCTTCTCATTTTCCTTTGCCATAGATACCAGGGTGATGAATATGTAGCTCAATATGGACTTTCACTTGCAGCTGCAGAAAGGACATGTGGAAATCTGCTGGGGTGATTTAAGAAAGCAACTGCTTCTCCAATTGCAACAACAGGCATAGCCAGCACATCACTTTGCCATTTTTTTCTGCCTTTAATGGGGACATTATTCCGGGAATTGTGGCAGCCATCTTGGTTGTGGAAGAAAGGCCAATACTGGAGTGTCCCTGGCCGCCTGGGCCCAGAGTAGCAGCTCCCTGCTGCTGCACGCAGGGCCAGACCTGGGGAAGGGCTTCCTTCATTCCCAGGAAGAGTGGGACCTGCCCAGCTGCGACCAGAACAAGAGGTAGACACCCGCCCGCTGGAAGGAGAGACCCAGCCACCAGTTTGCCTGGTCTTCGGGGCCCAGAACAGCACCTCCGGGCTGTTACACGCAGGGCCAGACCTGGCGAAGTGCTTCCTCCACTCCCTGGGGGAGTGCGACCTGCCCAGCTGCAACCAGAGCAAGAGGTAGGCACCTGCCCACTGGAAGGAGAGAACCCGCCGCCAGTTTGCCTGGCCTCCAAGGCCCATAGTAGCATCTCCCTACTGCTGTAAGCAGGGCACAGCCTGAGGATAAGCCCCTTCCACTATTCCACTGTGCCACTCTGCAATGGACCAAAGGTGCAGCCTTGACTCCACTAACAGGGTTGCTGACTGTACATGATCTGGGTCAGGTGGCTTAAACTGGAAGGGAAAAAAGAAGGGCTTCCAAGGGTCCATTTTGTTTGAGACTTATTCTTGGGTTCAACATTTTTGTTTTTATTTGCTTGTTTGTTTGTTTTGTTGTTTCTTGGGAGTTTTTTGTTTGTTTTTGTTTTGATTGACAGTGTGTTTGTGTGCTTCTGCTCCTCTTTTCTTTCTTTTCTTCCTTCTCACTTTTATATTTTTTCTTCTTCCTTCATCTTCCCTATTTACACCCTGCCATTGCATTCTCAACAGAGGCAAAAACAAGTTATACGCACAAATTGAGATTTCTACAACGTGTACAATTGAAATATATAGCAAAGTGGTGTTATATATGGTTTATTCTCTATTTTCTAGACTTATTCTCTCTCTCCTCTCTCTTACACTAATTACTACTCCTTGGTTATTTATTTTTTTCTCTTCTTTTTTTTCTTTTTCTTTTCCATCTTTCTTTATTTCTCCTCTCAACCGCTGCATAAGTTAGGTTTATATGTAAATCGGTCTTTCCATCTATTCATTCACTCCATTCTCGTTCCTCTCTCGTCGGCTGATACTGAGTTCCATAGAACTCTCTTTTCATACTTTCTAAGAAAGAACAAGTCAATACACTCACTTCCTTCTTCCTAAACATATTACCTCTCTGTCCATTACTTGAAACTTTAAAACCCCATCAGAAGCATACAGAGTAAACTGGAAACAACATCTGGGTTAACTAAATCTGTACATTGTGATCAAACTGGGATTCTCTGAATAGAAAGTGTTTGATTTTAAAGTGTAAAGGAAATATAAGGGGATCTGATAGCATTGTACTACAGGAGCAACATAAGGTTTTAAGGTAAAATCAAAGTAGACAAGGTCCCACAGTGCAGGTAGAATAGACGCACAAGCAATATGAAGAAACAAGGGAAGAAAGTGACACAAACAAATTAATATACCTCCTCAGTAGATTCCATACCATGCACAGTTGGTGCAATGCCAGAGATGGAATTCAGAAATTACATATTCCAAATGTTAGCGGAACTTAAGAATGAACTCAAAAATGAGATGAGGGAGCAAATACAGGAGGTGAAAGATCATTTTGACAAAGAACTCCATAAACAAATACAGGAAGTAAAACATTACTTCAATAGGGAGATAGAAGCTCTAAAGAGAAACCAAACAGAAATTCCAGAAATAAAAGAAGCAATAAATCAAAATAAAAGCTCAATCGAAAGTATCACCAACAGAGTAGATCACTTGGAAGAAAGAACCTCAGACAATGAAGACAAAATATATATCCTAGAGAAAAATCTAGATTACACAGCAAAAATGGTAAGAAACCAAGAACAGAACATTCAAGAATTATGGGACAACATAAAAAGACCAAACATAAGAGTGATTGGGGTAGAGGAGGGGGCAGAGTTTCAAGCCAAAGGAATGAGTAATTTATTTAATGAAATAATTACAGAAAATTTTCCAAACTTGAGGAATGAAGGGGAAAACCAAGTTCAAGAGGCCTACGGAACACCAAACATACAAAATCACAACAGATCCACACCAAGACACATTATAATGAAAATGCCTAATATACTGAGCAAGGAGAGAATATTAAAAGCCACAAGAGAAAGGAAGCAGATTACATATAGGGGGAAACCAATCAGACTTTGTTCAGATTTTTCTACCCAGACCTTAAAAGCAAGAAGATCCTGGAATAGCATATTTCAAGCTCTCAAGGAAAAGGGATGTCAACCAAGAATCTTATATCCAGCAAAATTGAGCTTTAGATTTGAAGATGAAATAAAAACCTTCCACGACAAGCAAAAGTTAAAAGATTTCACATCTCGAAAGCCAGCACTTCTGAACATCCTGGGCAAAATTTTTCATGAAGAAGAAGAGAAAAATAACAATGAAAATCAACAAAGGGAGATATTAAACTAAGGGAAATACCAACCAGAAGAGAAACCAAATCAAGTTAAAGATCATCATACAAATAAAAATGGATGGGAATAAAAATCACATCTCAATAATAACCCTGAATGTTAACGGCCTAAACTCGCCATTCAAAAGACACAGATTATCTGAATGGATTAAAAGAAATGACCCAACAATCTGCTGTCTCCAAGAAAAACACCTCATAGAAAAAGACATCAATAGACTGAAGGTAAAAGGCTGGGAAAAGTCTTATCACTCACATGGCCTGCGGAAGCAAGCAGGGGTTTCCATTCTCATTTCAAATAAGGTAGACTTCAAGCCAAAGTTAATCAAAAGGGACAAAGATGGATATTTCTTACTACTTAAGGGAACCATTCATCAAGAGGATATAACAATCATAAATCTATATGCCCCAAATAATGGAGCACCTACATTAATCAAACAAACACTTCTCAAGTTCAAGAGTAAAATTGACCACAACACAGTTATGCTAGGGGATTTCAACACACCTCTCTCACCAATGGATAGATCATCCAAACAAAAACTAAACAAAGAAACCTTAGGCCTCCTTAAAACAATTAATAACTTAGATCTAACGGACATATATAGAATATTTCATCCCTCAGTAAATGAATACACTTTTTTCTCAGCAGCACATGGCTCCTTCTCCAAAATAGATCATATATTATGTCACAAGGCAAATCTCAGCAAATATAAAAAAATAGAAATACTACCCTGCATGCTATCAGACCATAAAGGGATGAAATTGGAAATCAACGACAAAACAAGGAATAAGAAAAACTACTCCAACAACTGGAAGCTAAGCAACATGCTACTGAATGAACAAGGGGTTGAAGAAGACATCACAGAGGAGATTAAAAAATTCCTACAGGTAAATGAGAACACAGATACATCGTATAGAAATCTCTGGGACACTATGAAGGCAGTAGTAAGAGGAAAATTCATTGCACTGAGTTCATCTTTAAAAGGAAAAAATACCAACAAATAAACGACTTAACATCACACCTCCAAGCACTAGAAAAAGAAGAACAGATCAACACCAAGAGCAGCAGAAGACAGGAAATAATTAAAATCAGAGCAGAAATTAATGAAATTGAGACTAAGGAAACAATTCAAAGAATTGACAAAACTAAAAGTTGGTTCTTTGAAAAAATAAACAAAATTGACAGACCCTTAGCAATGCTAACGAAAAAAGAAGAAGAGAAAAAACTCAAATCACTAACATTTGTGATGAAAAAGGGAATATCACAACAAACACCTCAGATATACAGAAAATAATTAGAAATTACTTTGAAAATTTGTACTCTAATAAAACAGAAAATACTGAATGCATTGACAGATTTCTAGAGTCATATGATTTGCCTAAACTGGATCTGGAGGCTATACACAATTTAAACAGATCGATTACAAGCAAAGAAATAGAAGATGTCATCAAAAAGCTACCAACAAGGAAAAGTCCAGGACCTGATGGGTTTACAGCAGAGTTCTACAAGACTTTCAAAGAAGAACTAATACCAATGCTCTTCAAACTATTTCAAGAAATAGAAAAAGAGGGAGCTCTTCCAGACTCTTTCTATGAGGCCAATATTACATTAATTCCAAAGCCAGGCAAAGACACATCCAAAAAAGAAAACTTTAGGCCAATATCTTTAATGAACATAGATGCAAAAATCCTCAACAAAATTCTGGCAAATCGGATACAAAAACATATAAAAAACATAGTGCACCATGATCAAGTGGGGTTTATTCCAGGGATGCAAGGCTGGTTCAACATTCGGAAATCAATAAACATAATACATCACATCAATAGACTTAAAGATAAAAATCATATGATTATCTCAATAGATGCAGAAAAAGCATTTGACAAAATACAGCACCCCTTTATGTTCAAAACACTGGAAAAAACTAGGAATATCAGGGACATATTTCAACATTATAAAAGCTATTTATGCAAGGCCCAGAGCTAACATTATCTTAAATGGAGAAAAATTGAAAGCATTCCCTCCAAAAACTGGAACAAGACAGGGATGCCCCCTCTCACCACTGCTATTTAACATAGTATTGGAAACTCTGGCAAGAGCAATTAGACAGACGAAAGAAATTAAAGAGATCCAGATAGGAAAAGAAGAGCTCAAATTAGCACTATTTGCTGATGACATATGATAATCTATCTAGAAGACCCAAAAAACTCTACCAGAAAACTTTTACAACTAGTAAATGAATTTGGCAAAGTAGCAGGATACAAAATCAATACCCATAAGTCAAAGGCATTTTTGTACATCAGTGACAAAGCCTCTGAAAGGGAAATGATGAAAACTACCCCATTTACAATAGCATCAAAAAAAATAAAATACCTGGGAATCAACTTAACGAAAGAGGTGAAAGACCTCTATAAGGAAAATTATAGAACACTAAAGAAAGAAATCATAGAAGAACTCAGAAGATGGAAAGACCTACCTTGCTCTTGGATAGGTAGAATCAATATTGTCAAAATGTCCATACTACCAAAAACATTATACAGATTTAATGCAATTCCAATCAAAATCCCAATGTCATTCTTCAAAGAAATAGAAAAAGCAATCATGAAATTCATCTGGAGAAATAAGAGACCCAGAATAGCCAAAGCAATCCTGAGCAAGAAAAGGGAAGCAGGGGGCATCACCATACCGGACTTTAAATTATACTATAGAGCAATAGTAACTAAAACAGCATGGTATTGGCACCAAAACAGACTGGTGGACCAATGGTACAGAATTGAGGACACAGAGACTAATACATATAATTTCAGCTATCTTATATTAGACAAAGGCGCCAAAAATGCACAGTGGAGAAAGGATAGCCTCTTCAACAAATGGTGCTGGGAAAACTGGAAATCCATATGCAACAAAATGAAATTAAACTCTTGTCTCTCACCATGCACAAAATTCAATTCAAAGTGGATCAAGGACCTAGGAATTAGACCAGAGACAATACGCCTAATAGAAGAAAAAGTAAGCTCCAATTTCCAACATGTCGGATTAGGCCCCAAGTTCCTTAATAAGAATCCTGTAGCACAAGAACTATTACCAAGAATTAATGAATGGGATAGATTTAAACTGAAAAGCTTCTTCTCAGCAAAAGAAACAATCAGTGAGGTGAATAGAGAGCCAACTAATTGGGAACAAATATTTAATACATGCACATCAGATAGAGCACTAATTTCTAGAATGTATATAGAACTAAAAAAACTTAACACCAAAAAAGCAAATAACCCAATCAATAAATGGGCTAAGGAATTGAAAAGACACTTCTCAGAAGAAGATACACAATTAATCAACAAATACATGAAAAAATGCTCAACATCACTGGCAATTAGAGAAATGCAAATCAAAACTACTCTAAGATTTCATTTCACTCCAGTCAGAATGGCAGCTATCAAGCACACAAACAACAATAAATGTTGGAGAGGATGTGGGGAAAAAGGCACACTCATACATTGCTGGTGGGACTGCAAAATGGTGCAACCGCTATGGAAAGCAGTATGGAGATTTCTTGGGAAAATGGGAATGGAACCACCCTATGACCCAGCCATCCCACTCCTGTGTCTATTCCCAAAAGACTTAAAAACAACATATTACAGTGACACAGCCACTTCAATGTTTATAGCAGCACAATTCACAATAGCTAGGTTATGGAACCAACCTAGATGCCCCTCAGTAGATGAGTGGATAAAGAAAATATGGTATATATACAAAATGGAATTTTACTCAGCAATAAGAGAGAATAAAATAATGGTATTTGCAGGTAAATGGATGAAGTTGGAGAATATAATGCTAAGTGAAATTAGTCAATCTCAAAAATCCAAGTACCGAATGTTTTCTCTGATATAAGGAGGCTGGTTCACAGTGTTGTTGGAAGGGGGTACATAGGATCAGAGGAACACTAGAATGGTCAACGGAAAGGGAGGGGAGGGAGGGAGTAAGGGGGGGTTGGAAAAAAATTGGTGGTTGAATGAGATGGATATCATTCTCCTAAATGCATGATTGAAGATCTGAATGGTACTTATATACTTTGTATACAAGCAGTTGTATGTAAAAAGATACTATACTTGTGCATGATGAATAAGTAAATAAATAATAAAAAAAAAAAAAAAGAAAGGCCAATACTGGTCTTGGCTTGTTGGACTGCAGGACCTAAGCCAGGAGACACCTTCCTCCAGATTCCCTCTCTTTTTTTGGTTACCTGTGACTAAAAGCACTCCTGTGGCCACTTCACAGTGATAGATTAATTAACATATCAGTTAGAATTATGTTTGCACATACACAAGCTCCAACACAATACTTGTAAAAGAATATATATTGTTTCTTATCTTCCCTGGTGAAAAATTAAGTGATATGCACTTTAGGCTAGAATGCCAGTTAGTATAAGACACCAGAAACTCTTTTGCTCTCTGTGTCATTCTTAGTGCATGACTTTTATCATCATTGGCTTTCATAATTGTTGAAATTCTATCTATCACATCTGCACTCCAGGTCAAGAGTCTGCTTCCTAATTTCAAAGGAGATTTCCTTGAAATCTCACATCGTATTTCTATTTACATACTATTGACTAGGACTTATAACATACTTTCACCTTGTTGTGAAGGAGGCTAGGTGATGTATTATTATTTTCTGGGCTGCCAGTACTAAGCAAAATCAGAATTCGGTGAGAAAGCAATTAGAACAGAATGGATATTTGGTATCTGTATCTCTGTAGAAGACTATTACAATCAGTTTTGCATTTCAGGACTGTTATTTTGACTATACTGTGGACAGCAGGTTTAATTAAAGAAGATTGGAGGTATGTAGACCAATAAGGATGCAGTAGAACAATCTAGGGCCAGGGTTGGCAAACCACAGGCTATAAGTCAAATCTGGCCAACTACCTGTTTTTGTAAATAGTTTTATTGTAAAATAGTCAGGTCATATGGTTTCATATTATCTATGGATGCTTTTGGTATACTTTGGAAAAGTTGAATAACTATAACAGAGACCATAAGACCTGTAAAGTTTAACTATCTGGCCCTTTACAGAAGAACTTTATCTACCTCTGCTTGAGAAGAGCAGAAAGTAATGTTGTAGAAAATAGACATTTTCATACTACAGTGAAAAAGAAATTTTCATACTACAGCAGCCACATCAATGTTTATAGCAGCTCAATTCACAATAGCTAAACTATGGAACCAACCTCAATGCCCATCAATAGATGAATGGATAAAGTAAATGTGGTATATATACACAATGAAATATTACTCAGCCTTAAAGAAGAATTAAATAATGGCATTTGCCAGTAAATGGATGGATCTGGAGAGTATCATGCTAAGTGAAATAAGCCAATCCCAAAGAACCAAAGGCTGAATGTTTTCTCTGATATGTGGATGCTAATTCACAATAAAGGCGAGGCTAGGCAAGAATAGAGGTACTTTGAATTAGACAGAGGGGACTGAAAGGAGGAGGGGGGTTTAAGAGTAGGAGGCATAGTAGAATGAATTGGAAATTATTACCCTACGTGCATATATGATTACATTACCTGTGTAACTCTACATTGTATACAACCAGAAGAGTGAGAAGTCATACTCCATTTATGTAAGATGTGTCAAAATGCATTCTGCTTTCATGTATAATTAAACAGAACAAGTTAAAAAAAAGAAAATAGACATTTTCAAGAAACATTGAGGAGGTAGAAAGAGTGGGTGATTGTTGAGTGTCGGTAATTACAGACAGAGAGTAGAGCTCTGGGTAGAGAAGACAGAGAGTTCCTGAAATCCTAAGCAGTGTCCATATCACTATCTAGCAAATTAAGTTTCCATGGGAGTTTTCTTGTGAAACTTCAGGCTTATCATTATTTATAGTCCATTACCAAACAAGAAAAAGTAATTCAGATTTTGAGATCTTGACTTTGATGAAAGAGGACAGGGTATGAATTTGAAAAGGGTAGAGAAATGAACATGGAAACACATGTCTGAGACATGTAAGACACTGTGCTAGAAAAGTATTTATCTTATTTGTACCCAGTGACAAGTCTTTTTAAAATTGTTTTTTTGATGTTGGCTAAATTAACTTAAAAGTAGCATAGAAAAATTATATACTAGCATAAGTCACAATTTAGAAAAAAAATTTATATCCTTATTAAAATTTTAATGATAAAAATGTAGGAGTATCATAAGCCCATAAAAAAGTGAGATAAGAGAAAAATGGGGGAAAATCTACATTTTACCTTTGCAAACAATTGCTGTTAATTCAGTATATTTTAATTTTTATCCCCTTCTGGAAATATTAATCATTTTCTACTAAATTATACGTTTTAAGTAATCTTATATCCTTCTATCTTCTCTTACATTTTATCACACTATTTTTTCATGATGTGATCTTTATTTACATTATTTTGGTTGAAAAACCATACTTAGGATTTATGAAATATTCTGGATTTGCAAATGTGTGAATTTCTCAGGTCCTATATTTCCTAGTTACAGAGGTAAATCCTTGACATAATATCCTAAAGAGCATCCACCTACTTGAAAGGACTTTTTAAGCCAAGATCCCTGTCCCACTATAATCCAGCACTTACCTCATTTGGGAATGAGGAATCTAATCTTTGCATTGGCAGCAAAGCCTCAGAGAGTTGCTGATTTCATTCAGTGGTTATTTGTAGAAGCAAATGGACCCTTTTATTGTCACCTTAAGAGTGGCAGGTAAAGTTGCTGTGTAACACAAAACAACTCTTCTTTTCCCCTCTGCCTTACAGTGACATTTCTTTGCAACTAATTATCAACTAAAAACCCTCCCCTCATCTCCCATCCTGCAGACATTTGGTAACTAGCCCTAGATTCGGAAATCATTTATTTCAGAGAAGGAAAATGAAAGGAGACAAGTTAGTAGATTTATGGTTTGTCTAAAGGAGCTAAACAAGAAATAGATTGATTTCACAGATACAGCAAAATAAAATCTATTTAATTCTCACCCAAATGAAACACATTTTCAGGAAAGAGTTTGAGTAGTATTTTCTGTTTCCAGGAACTGTCTTATGTCATAGGATGTAAACCATACCTATACAGGTGTAAAACCTGTTTGTAAATGGTACCTGTTCAGGTGTCTCTTTCTTAATATGCTCTGGAAAGCTTCCAAATGTTGAATAACTGATTTACAGAATAAGTCCTGTTTTGCCTTTGGGTTTTAAACATTAAACAAATCCACTAATTCTCAATGGAGCATTAAACATCTGAATTCATTTGGTAAAGCTGAATGTCAAAGTGGTTTTTCAAATGAGAATAAACAGAGCCATTTATTACTAATGATAACACCATCAGTTCTAACAATTTAACCCTGTCAAATAGAGGTCAGGATGCACCCTCCATATGTATATATATTTTTTTACTGTGTTAGGTTAACCATGCACAGACATGTGCTCCCAGCTTTGTGAAAGTGGGTTAATAGCCGGGCATGGTGGCGGCACATTCCTGTAATCCCAGTGGCTTGGGAGGTTGAGACAGGAGGATTGCAAGTTCAAAGCCAGCCTCAACAAAAGCAAGGTGCTAAGGAACTCAGTGAGACCCTGTCTCTAAATAAAATACAAGATAGGGCTGGGGATGTGCCTCAGTGGTCAAGTGCCCCTGAGTTCAATCCCCAGTACTAATAAAAAAAAAAAAAAAAGAAGGGGGTTAATCATTAATGTCTTCAAGACAGTTCAGGAATGTATTATATATCAATTAGTGTCCCAAGATATTTTGTCTAAGACTGATTTGCATTTCCTTCATTCATTGACTAAGATCCTACCCAGTTTCATATGCTACATTTCCAGGATGCATTTGTTAGAGGAGAATGAGCTATTTTCCATACAAATGTCTTTTTTTTACATTTCCTTCTCTCTTTGAAAAGCCAACTCTTTAAACAGTACACATCCCAAGCTCCCCCCAGATCAACACATCAATGAAAATTAGAAGAAAAGTGTTGATGGCTGGCCTGCACTCAGTTTTTCCCCACCCTGAAGACACATGAAGGAGAAATGACTTGGTCAAATCTCCTTGAGGACTTGGTAATTGGACTTCTTGATGGTTAGGGGAGTCCTTATCTATGGAATGTTTTTGTTGGGATATACCAGGTTTGTCTAGGAATAGTTACGATAAACCCACGAGGAATCAATTGATTTCTGGGAAATGGCTATTTGGAAAATGTCATCCTTTTAATTATCAGACTATAATGTGAAGATGTCTCATGACAAAAATAGCTCATTTGTGTCATTATTATAGTTTGGATCTGAAATGTCCTTCAAAGGCTTGTGTGTTGAAGGTTTGGTCCCCAAATGCAGCTATGTTCAGAGGTGGGCATCTGGGGAACTGATTGGATCATAAAAGCTCTAACCTCATCAGTCAATTAAATCATTTGATGGATTAATAATTTGAATGAACTACTGGGAAGATGTGAAAAGTATAGGCAGTATAGTTGGAGGAAGTAAGTCATAGGGGACATGCCCTAGAAGAGTATAATTTGTTCCTAGCCCCTTTCTCTCTCACTCTCTCTGTTTCCTGGCCACCATGACGTGAGTAGCTCTGATCTACCACAGTCTCTCTGCCATGATTCTTTGACCCATAGCAATGGAGCCAGTCAACCATAGACTGAAACCTCTGAAACCATGAGCCAAAACATATCTTTCCTCCTTTAAGTTGTTTATCTCAGGCATTTTGTCATAGTGACGGAATGATTATTAACACAGTGATGTCTCCCTCCTCCCCTCTTGCAACACTTAGAGATTTCACATGTTATATGTGGGCCAGTATCACCCCTACCCTACCTTTGTGATTCCCTGAAGACAGAGGCCACATCTTATTTCTCTTTGTAACACTGTGGTCAGCACAGTACACAGCATGAGAAAACATTCAAACAATGTTTAATTAATTTTAGAGGCTATACATATAAAACACAGCCCACTAATAAATGGCCATAAACAACTTAGCAAGCAAAATATACAGAAGTTCATAAAATAGCTTCTAACCCACAATGGTTATAGCCCAGGGAATGCTTAATAGTCAAATAAAATAAGAAGGCTCATAGAAAAAAGGACTTTTGAGTGAAACGTAGAAGTTCTTTCCATGAAGGTTTTAAATATATATATATGAACCACCTGGAGTTTTGGAGATCTTCTGAAAATACAGATTCTGATTTGGCAGATCTGGGGTGAATCCTGAGATTGGTCTTTTCTGACATTTTGAAAGCCTTCCTTCTCAAAGCCTGGGCTAGGCACTGCAGCATCAAGATGACCAAAATGCTAGAAATTCAGACTCTTCAGCCAAATCTCAGCCCTCTTAGTCAGATTCTGGCTCCTCTTTCAATGATTCCTTCTAACACACTCTTTGAAAAGGACCAGGGACTCCTTATTGATCACTCTCTAAGGTTATGTGGCCCTGCTTAAGGAGTGATATTTTCTTGATGCTTCTGTATCTCCATTATAATTGTTTGGCTTTTCAAAACTTATTGCTAAGGGGCAACAAAGCAGATTTCTATGTCTCATACTTTTCTGAAAGCATTAAACCTTGAACTTTCAGTCCATTTGATTCAAGCCATGTTTGTTTAGGGACTGCCTAGCAAATAGCCTAACACTATTATGCATACTGTTTACTGGAGGGCAGGAAAATACAATATTGAATAATGAGTCCCATGGGCAAGAAAGGGAATGTGGAAATTTACCTATAATTGAGTTAAAGAACATTGGATTCAATAGGTAGCAGAAAGATGTGCCAGGGGTAAATAAAATGCATTTATATAGAGGAAGTACACAGAGTCACTTTTTACCATGAACCCTTAATAAAAATGTATATTGATTTTAAACCATAAAATGGAAGGGCTAATAGAAACAATTAGCCTGAGATCAGTGCCAGAACTATTGAAATTCAAAAATGTGGGTGAAGATGACAATAGTACTGGAACGAAGTGAAGTATTGGGTGGAATTTCCATCTTCAGAGAAACAACCAGTTGGAAAGAAGACTCAGAAAAACCATTAACAGAAAGAGGCAGGCTGACATGAAAGGATTACATGCAGTTATATCCATGTCTGCCAATACTCAGAGAATACCGTTAACTTTAAACAAGTGCTGTATGTGTGCTTACATTTATTATCTATAACGATGTCCTCTAAATTAGGACTCTTATGCTGCCCCTGAGATCTTCTTGGATTTGTCCTGAGTGAATGAAAGCCAAACAAAGGTGGGTTGGCTGATGTTTTGTGGAGCAGAAAGCAATAACGGCTGGCTTTTTTTGATGAGCTTCCATCTCAGTAAGTCTCAAATATCTTTCATATATTTAACCAATCCACAGAAAGGTAAGACAAAAAATGTCCAGAGAGGGATAAGAAGGAAGAGAAAGGCAAACATGCAATCTGGCCGTGACAAAACTACAAAATGCAGTAGGGGGTAAAATGGAACCATGAAAGGTTTTTAGAATTCCATGTGACTCTAGTTAAAATACATGCTTTATCATGTCCAATTAATTTCACAAATGGAACTTAGAAAATGAGTAGAAAGATATGCTTGGGCTTTAGCTGTAAATATGTCCTCCTTTTTGTACAAGTGTCGTGAAATTTTAACTTTGAACATCACCTTCAAATCTGATCTACATTTTGGTTGTAGGCTGAGCTTATAGGCACACAGGGACCCTTCAACCCTGTGGAAACCACCAACACAGTCTTCTCCAAAGTGTTCTCATAATACTTAGATTCCATGTATCAAAGGACAAAATTGTAAGAATTTAGTTTAACAATCTTTATTGGCTGTATTTTCGGTTCTATAATGGAGCAATACTATGTTCCATAAAATAAAATAAGTATTCTGATGATCTGAGCAAAGGAGGTTGGTTTTATAGACAGAGGAGGCTTTGAAGAAAGCAGAAACAAAAACAAAGTGGAATGGTCTTTTCTTTTCTGAGACAGGGTCTCTCCATGTTACCCAGGTTGGCTTCCTCTTGCCTTTGCCTTCCAAGTAGCAGGGACTATATGTGCATGGTGGGCTCAGTTGGAATGGTCATTTAAATTTTTTTTATTTTGCAGTATTGGGGCTGGAACCTAGAGCCTCACATATATTAGTCAAGCATTATGTTACTGAGTCATATACCCAGGCCTTCATATTTTTTTTATTTTGAGACAGGGACTTGGTAAATTGCTGAGGCTTTCACTAAGTTGCTAATGCTGGCCTCAAACTTGCAATCCTTCTGCCTCAGCCTCCTGAGTAGCTGAGATACCACCATGACTGGCTGGAATAGTCATTTTAAATTTAACATCCTGATAAGGTGGGGACAGGGAGACAGAGAGATAGGAAGTTAATGGAGATTAGTTAACATCAAATTATTTCAGATTATTTTTTTCCATGTAAAGAGAAAAACAGAGGAAATTTCATTATCATGACAAATAATATTGGTCTGTTTGGGAAATTTGCTATTCTCTCTCTAATCCTGATTTCTCAGGCCAGTAAAAATCTTATTTTCAGTTTGGTTAGGTGAATTTTTAGTGTGAGTGATTCCATTTCAATTTTTACCCTGGTCTGTTGGGACCTCGTGCAGAAATTTAGTACAAAACAATGATCACTTATAATTTTTATTTAACAAGTGATGTCATAGTTTTGCAAAAAAATAACGTTTTTGAAGTTTTGCTTTTAACATTAATACAGTTAAGAGTGTTTGAAATTCTATGGCAGGACAGTTTTGTTTTAATATGGTATTTCTTTCTAATTTAAATATTGGTGCATTATATTATATGTAGTAGTAGGATTCATTATGATGTATTCATACATGCACATATCATAATTTGATCCATTTCATTCCACAGTACTTTCCCTTTCTCTCCCCTCCTCCTTCCCCTGATCTGCTTGTTCTACTCTTCTTTCTTAAAATTATATGACAATGCCTTTTGGACAAGTTTAATTAGTGTTCAAAGGGACCTACTTGAGGAAATACAGACCTATAGAGATAGAAACAGCACCGAAGAATTATTACTCTAGCATGATATTAAGGGGGTCATAGTGGTCCCTTCTGGGATGCAAGTAGGACATGAAGAGTTGGGGAAAGCTCCTGATCATTAAACCTTTTGGCTAACCCTCAATACTGTCCACCTCTAGTGAGTCCATGATAAAAGAAATATCTTAACAAATTCTGGAGAGAAAATGACCTGACTGACCTATAATTACCATTCAGGATTCAGATATTCTAGGTTTTTTGAGAATGGTGACTGTCCTTTAATACTTGACAACCCCCCATCCCCTGAGCATGAAGTTATATGCTTTGCCTGAAGCTGTGCTTCATGAATGTCGGTTGATTGATGTATGTTGGGGAAAAAAAAAAAAAAAAAAAAAAAAAAAACACTAGGAATGAGGAAGGGGAAGGCTAGCCTAAAACTCAAGAGTAGTCTATTTTTTAAATTTCAGAAACTTTTTTCCTTCATCAGCTAGGCTCTATGCATGCAGCAAGTATTGTGGGGACTTGATGATGAATACTATCCCTTTCCTTATGGAATTTAGAGCCTAATGAAGGGAGAAACATTAATAAAAGATGTACATGTATTTAAATACAAGCTATAATGAGTGCAATGAAGAAAACATGGTGGTGTCACGGGAGCATCTAACATGGGGCTCTAGCCACATACATACTTGGAATGAGGGATACTTTTCTGAGTCAACAATGAGCTGAGAGCCATTGGGAGGGAAAGGTGGGAGATTGGAAGGGGAGGGAAATTTAAGGTAGAGAATGGGCCCCAAATATAAAAAGGGATACTTGGAAGTGGGGTGGAGGAATGAGTCTGGGAAGGTAGGCAAAGATGCAATCAGTCAGGACCTCGGAGGTTAAGTTAGGAAATCTAATCATAGGTTAAAAGCCAAGAAGTCTACTTGAGGGTTTTAATCAAAGGAGTGATATGATCAGATGTGCAAATGCACCAAGTCTGAATGTTTCTGAATCAATATGGAGAAAGGATTGTGAAAGATGCCCAGACACTCCTTGAGTTTGTTGCAGGAGTCCAGGTGAGAAAAACTGGGAAGTGGGAGTGAGTGGAAAGAGACAGAAAATGGAGAAGGAATGTTCTGTAGTGTCAAGGATGAAAGTCAGGTTTCTAGATGGTATAAATGGATGGAGAAGGTGGTCCCATTCTTTGATATGGGGACTGGAAGACAAGGTCAGGGGTTGATTGTGAGTTGATTTTCACAGTTTGTGATGGACACCTAAAACTGGAATGTCAACAGTAGACATATATATCTATACTTAGAACAGGGGATCTGGGATAGAAATAAATAAAGATTAATGGCTTACCAATGATATTTGAAGCCATGGATATGGAGGAATTTCTCTAGAAGACAGAGGACACTGTAACATCTTAAAAGAGTTGGCAGAGGAAGATGAGCCAGTGAAGGTAACTAAAGGGTGTCAGTGGACAAAGAAAAGAAGTTTGTTGTCTCAGGAACCTAGTGGTTGATATAGCACAGCTATAGCAAAACTTTGGGCTGATATACTTCCATTGAATAAAGCAACATAGAGGCCATTTCTGAACCTTAACAAGTGTTGTTTTGTTGGAGTGATGGGACTAGACCATAGAATGGAGTGAGAAAACAGGGCATGCAAGTGGGGGATGTTTTGAGACCTTTTATAGGGGTTTGTCTAAAAGGAAGATCAGATTTCAGTTCTAACTTTGGCCCCCAAGCATGTGAATACCCTCACTTAGATCCAGTCCCCAGCTCTTAAAATAAAGGTGGTCTATTCCACCTAATGCATATAGATAGAATGGCAAATATGTTTTTCCTTCATTCATCCTCAATTCTCTTATGCCTCTTAAAGCAAGATGAGCTTGCTGGTAACTACTTGTAAAAACACAATACAGTGCTGGAAATGGTAGGTCAGTGGAAGCATGGGTGCTTAACATGTGTGAGGCAAAAACCTAAAACAAAAACACAACAGAGACACTACATATATTTATCGTGATACAGGCCCCCTTCTTCCCACCCCAATAATAAAGTAAACCTAATACTTTATCTGGTGTATGATGTATAATGGTATATGATGAAGCTTTGAATTCATCAAGATATGGATTACTATGCCCATCTCAGTGGAGACAAATTTTTTTCAAGGAAAATTCTGTCTATATTCAACTCTTCTCTAAGTACTGACTTTAGAATATAACTCCATTCTTAGATGCACCTCTACCTTTAAAGACTAAGATCTTAAGCCGTTTAAGAAATCCCAGGGTGGTAAATACTGGATTTGCAAGGAAGCTTTGCTTTTTACACTTGCCTTTTTCTTTGAACTTTCTTTTTTTAGCAACCTATTAGTTCAGTCACATTAAGAAAGTAAATTTTACTAGACTGTGTCATGCTATTGTTATTGTCCCTAATGATAACTTCTTTACCCTCCCACCCCCCACTGAGGAGCTACAGAATTCCAATGCTGAAGTGCCAAAGAAAAAAATATACATGACTACCGGACTGAGAAAGATAAAGGATTCACTTCTTTGTCCCAGATCTAGCAAGGAAAGGGGAGAGGCACAATCTTAGAACTGTTAGAAGCTTCTTGCAGTCAGAAATTTATTAAGAATTATAGACACTTCCAATATTATATGTTTTTGAAGCTTCTTGTGGTCAGAAATGTATTAAGAATACATAAATGACTTCCAAAAAACGATTCAGGAAATCAGTGAGGTTTTCTACACATATACATACATACATCTCTCCAGAAAAACCTGAAAGCATGCAGTGGACTTTTTGAAATAATAGAACTTAAGGCACTGGAATTTGATCCAAAACAAAGTATAAATATTGGAAACATGATGCATGTCTCTGTAAGGATATTTTTCTTTCCCTTTTCTTTTTTTAACAGTTGAAAACTTTTCATTTAGCTATTTTCACAAAGCATACTTATGTCTAACAGAAGGAATTTAAATAAACTAGCTGAAGTGAAAGGATTATTCTGAAAGAAAAAAGGAAGTTTAAAAAGCTAACTGTTTTCACTAGAACTTCACTTGTAAAAGCACACAATTACTGGAAGTACCCTTTGTCCTAACAAATTAACTCCTTGTGAGCATCATTCTTGAGTACTTTCTATGGTTGAGTAAATGTTTAATATAGTGCTTACATACTTTCCCTTAACAATTTATTTATAAAATTGAATATTTATGTGACCTGAAACTATAAGACTAGAGAAAGTCAACTGGGATAGAGATATACTATATCCCAAAATATCATTTGGTGCCTAATATAGAAGTTCTAGTCCATTTCCTTTCAGGTGTGGATTTCAACTTCTGCTGGAACGTTTGCGAATTCAAAGATTGGATTGAAAAAGACAAATGATTCACTTCTTTGTTATAGTCCTAGATCTAGCAAGAGAACCATCAATCAGACTAGGGAAGGTTGAATTCTGACCCTCCTATTTCCTGGGGGACTGCATTGGATGAACTTATAGGTCCCACACAACAGACTCTCTGTATATCTTGAGTGTGGGGCTTGTGGATGTGATGGGATATAAGCCCCATGATTAGATTACATCATATGCAGAGAAAATTAATGTTCCAAATGAACTACCTTCGAGTCAGTCTCAAAGATTGTCCTGGGTGGGCCTGACCTAATCAGGTACATCTTTGACAGGAACTGGGCCATTCCTGAAAGAAGTGATTTAAAGCAGGAACAGTCATGCTGTGAACTGATCATGGTGGAGGACATAGTGTGAAGACCCAAGAGTGGCCTCTAGGACTTCAGAGATCCCCTCATCAGCAAGAATTCTACACCCTTAGTCCTAGAGCCACCAGGGGACAAATTCTGCCAACAACTTGAAGGCACTTGAAAGTGGGTCATTATCCATTTGAGCCTCCAGATGCAGTCAGCTGACACCTTGATTTCAGTCATGAGAACCCCAGCAGAGAATCCAGTCATGTTGTACTGGATTCAAATCACAGAAACTGTGAGATAGTAAATTTGTATTGTCGTAAGCTACTAAGTTTGTGGAATTTTGTTATATGGCAATAGAAAACTAATATATGCTCTGATTTTATTAAATACATAACTTGTTTGGGCCACCAGACTATGCTTTTGAGACAACTAGTGACAACACACTCTACAAGATGCCCTTCAATGTCCTTCAAGTCAACCCCTTTGAGGGTTGGTACTGCATATCAAAACACTCCATCAAAGTAAACATTAGCCCATGCATTGCAAACCTTTCTCCAAATAATGTCTATGTATAGCTTAGAATACTAGGAAACTTATATTTCCAGCCAAAAGTCCTGAGTGGCTATTCTGTTGCTTGTTTCTCTAAGTATTTTATCTTCATTTACTTTTCTTCTCATACTCTTTAGTGAAGGTGAAGCTCTGTCAAACTCACCCATTTAGCATTTTAACCAATTACTCAAATGTGACAGCTCTGGGTGGTTACAGCAGATGAGCATTGCTCTTGGGAAACTAGTTCAACTCTCTTGGCTCTGAAATTGACTAGTCATGTAGTCCTGGGAAAAAAGAATTACTTCTTGGACCCTCTTTTCCTTTGTTAAAAAACAAGATCTTATGATGTATTCCCAGACTGCTAAGGGCAAAGGAGCATGAAAAAAAAAAAAAACTGTTAAAAAGAGTTCCAAGGATCACTCAAATTTTTCCTTTACATACTTCAAATCAATCAAATGAGTATACATCTTGTCCTAAGGGACAGGGAGATATCGCCCTATATTCTTGCCACTTAAACTAATTCTCTTCAAATATTTTAACATGTGTAAAAGATGAGTTTTACTTCTCATGGCAGGGGACATGAGTGTGGTAGGGGAAGGTATGAGACTGTACATTTATTCAATCGGACGACAAAATGAAGATGTAGACATGAAAGATCAGATGTGATGATTTCATTGAGGTGCCAAAAAGGCAAGTTAGGGAAGTTTGGCTGTGAATGAGGCGAGACATTCAAGATCAAGTGTGAAAAGTTTTAGGAAGCTGGAATATAAAGTGGTGGAGGCAATATACCAGCCAAGCACAGCCAGTCTCAGTGGATGCTCTATATTATTTCCTCATTCTCACACTTAGTCCTATAATTATTGCATTGGGTAGGGAGAAGAAACAGGCTGAAGCAGGTTGACTTTCCCAAGACACTCAGGGAGGAGGTAACAGCGAGGGAACTTGAAATTAGGCAGTCTACCTCACTGCTCTTACTCCTAATCACCAGTCTCAGGACAAATGGGAACATTTCCAGTCTGTCCCTTTGGGCCAGGGAGAGAGAGGGGGGAGGGAGAGGTCCCTTTGGGCCTGGGGGGCGGGGAGGGGGGAGGGGAGAGAGAGAGAGGTGGGTGGGGGAGAGAGTGCTTCTGAGAGCACATGGTGTTCTGAGATCAGGAAACCTTGAGTTGGGAGTGAAAATGTAGGGCAGAGAGAGTTGAAGATTCCTGCACTTAATTCTTTCCAGGCTAAAGATTTCCAAAGAGGAGTTTCATGTTTCCTAGAAAATTGTCCTTTACAAAGATCAGTCCTTCACTGTCTCAGGTTGGTATGGTATTTCTTGGTAGGTTAATATTCTTTGTAGTTTTACTTTATAAGATGGAATGGGCTTTTTACCCCTTTTTAAAGAAATCTCCACCTCTTTCAGAAGAGGTACCAGTTCCATGCATTCTATTTTTATGGAGACGTACCTCCCATTTGGACTGCCCTGTGGCCCTCCCCAACAATCCGTATTTTGGGAGCCATCAATGCCACACTGCCCATCATCCACATGCCTGGCAGCCAGCAGGATGCCTCCTTAGCCTGCTTCCTGCTTCCTCCCATCAGGCAGGAAGGTGTGTGGATACTAGAACTGGGGGACAATGGGGCAATCTGGACTCACTGCAGCCCCAGGGATGAGTTCAATAATAAGAACCAAGCCACGACAGTGGGTCCACTGCTAAGAACTGCTCTGAAGAGCAACCAAACTCGACACAGGGCTGAGGAGAAACAGGACATACTAAAGGACAGGCTCACCTGACACAGGACTGTTGTATCTTTGTAGGCCTGAAATGTTGTCCTTATAAAAATGCAAAGCAGATCCAAAAAAATTACTATGATCTTTAAAAGGTTAGAGTGAGTTTGAACATTGATTTTCTTTAAGATGCTTTATCAATTAGAGACCAGAGGTTTTTTTTTCCTGATGATATTTATTTCATAAATGTAATTATTTTTCTAAAACATATTAAAATAGAAAACATGTTCTTTTGATCAATTTATACAAAGAAAATACCAATATAGTAATAAAAATACTGAAAATATATGAAAAGCACCTGAACATTAGAGAAATTACACTGGCAACAATTCTAGGAATATATTTTTTTGTAATTATACAATAAAGTGCTATTAAATCCAGTCAAAATTAGTGGCAAGATATAAAAACAATTATGGTATTATTAAATTTGAGGCTAGGATTACCAGCAATTGCATTTTTAGGCTACTTGCAGATCAAGCTAATGATATCTCATTAATGTTTTCATGGAAAATCTATTAATTTCCATTCCCAAGTAAAAAAAAATCTAAATCTAAATGAAAGTCCTTGGTAATTTGGTCATAAACATGTAATGACATGATTAAAAACAAAATTATTGATTAGAGTACCAAAAATAATCATGTGACTGATTAAATCCAAAGGAAGACAAAAACTCAAATGTAAATATATATGATTAATCAAGACAAGTACAAAAGTTTAGATTCTTTGCTTTTATAGTCAATTTTCAGTAATTCTGCTTAGTCACATTTTAGACACACAAACATTAACAAGATATAGTAATTTCAACTGACTACACATCAAGCAAGGATATTTTAGCGAGTCAACATAATTTTCATATGAAACATTAAAGGGACACCGTTACGACAATACATTTCCAATCTTGGCTAATTGTTTTATTTATCTGCCAAGGAACAGAAAAGCATACACAAATGATTTGGGAAGTTATATTAAGGCCCAAAATCTACCATGTAAGTGGAAGCCACTGTGCACACACACAGGGAGAACTGTGCACAGTACTTAGGGTGGACTGCAGTCCCTTTCACATCTGGAGGTGGCAAACTGAAACAGAAAAGCCCAAATTAAGACAAAGTATCACACCAGTGTCCTTTTAAGGTTTTATTTCCTAAGCCAATTTTGAAGGAAATCTATCGTATCATTCTCCAAAACTCAGTTTTGGAATCAACTTCTTCAAGATGAAAGCCAACAACACTACACTTCATAATAATAAATCTCCAAACATGGCTCAATCAAAATTCAAATTTATTTTACATGCAGGCTATTTTTTCTTTCATATAAAGCACACATGTGAACCAAAAGGGACTAAAACTGATCATATTAATGAGAAAGAAAACTAATTTCATTAGCTTATGCTTCTGCAAGGTGTATCTCTTTAGGAATTTAGGAACCACATTGGGTGAGTATTTCTGTACCCATGGCAGAATAACAAGTCAATTAGTCCTGATCTGAAGGTTTAACAGCCCATCATGAGTTATATTTTTCATTCTCTAACAGAGAGCTGATACTTACGCTTGTACACTTTTTTTCTTTTTACCCTTATAGTTACTCCAGTCTTTTGTAAGTTTCTTTTTACCAGCTGATTTTAACAAGGAATACTTTGAACTACAAATTCATCAGAATGCATAGCATCTTGAAAAACTAACTTTTCAAAAAAGTGTTATATAATGTCTTTCATTTAGAAGCAAGGGTGAAGACAGTGCAATTTGTGGTCCAAAGAGACTCCTTTGCTCTGGAATGAGGGCGAAGATGGAAGAACGGAGGATCAGGCTTTCATAATAAATTAGGTGAAAGGTTTATTGTCCAGCCACAGTGAACAACACGAAGTTGCATAGAGATGACTGGAAAGGGGGGCTGCTTGGAGAGACTTTCTTTCTGGGCATTAATATCAGAATTCAAAGAGCCAACCACACTTAGTTTTCCAAATTCTAATGAAATGAGATTGTTCATTAAAAAGCCCAGGACTAATAAAAGGCAGGCTGTTAAGGAACATTGAGAAACAAAGGCGAAGGTGGTTTGGCATTGAATAGGTTTACATTCCAAAAGAATATCATCTGGAAGTGCTTCTCAAAATTACAAAGTCATGATTACATAAATTACTTTGTTAAGTATGTTTTCTTTTTCAATATACATGTTCTTTTATATACAGAGTATAGAAAAGCTAGTAAGTAGGCTCAGCTATAATAATTTTGTCATAAAAAAGCAGATTACATTTTTTGGCTGCAACAAAGCATGTTACTTATACTTTTCAGTTCAGCTAATGTATTTACATGATAAAACTTAAGCTTTGAAAGCATTTGAATCAAAAGGAAAATATAAATTACATTTAAGCTATTAATTTACACAATGCATATACCTTTACTTACGTCCCTAACTAGCTATACTCACTAATAATTTCTCCAGCATTTCTTTATTCAAACAATTTTATTTTCAAGACAGGTAAGTGCTGTACCCCTTTAAGTGCTGCATATTTCTTTTAGGAAGCACAGATGTGCAATACTTTTAGTAGCTTGGTTGAGTAGTTTGGGGTCTGTTACTTTTCCCAAATAAAAGATGAAAAGCCATGTTTTTGACCAGGCACCACCACTTTAACTGTACAATGAATAAAAGAAAGAGACAACAAAAGCAAGCAAGAGCATTGTTAAGGCGAGTAACAGCTGTTGGAACCAGATACAATGCTGAACTTGGTCTTCAAGCTTCCTATTGCTTTCTAGTAAACGATTGAGCTGAAGAAGAAATAAGATTTATATCAATAAAAAAATCATTAATTATAGAAATAACAAATAAGAGCATTAGAAATCCAAACATTGAACGGGATGGGGCCCATCTATTCAGAAAGGCAGGGAGCTAGAAATGCAAGGAGGCATTCGACTTCTTTGGTGGACAGATGTGTGTCTGATTACTCTTATTTCAAAAGGTACAATTTTCTAGTTGATACAGGAGAAGAGCCATCACTTCCTGGAGGCACAGAAACTGTTGAGCTACTCAGAAAGAGAGCATTTCTGTCTATCTGCTTGTTTTTCTCTTTTTTTGCAGTGCTGGTTCAAATCCAGGGCTTTGGTTCAAATCTGGTGATAGGCAAGCGCTCTACTTCTGAGCTACACCCATAGTACCTTTCTGTCTCTTCCAAATTTATATGTGCTGCTTGGTACCTTTTCTGCAAGATGGAATTCTTTGATATTCAGCAAAGTACAAGGTCCGTGTTCCAAATTAAAATGGCCAGAGCTTTTAAAAGGCTAGATTTCTGAGTGCAGCTCACTTCTTACCATTTCAAATTTGGCTTCTCTTCACAAAGAAGAGAGCACTTTTGTTGTGTCTATGCCAAAGATTTTCCCTTCTGTCAGTGGAACAAAGTGCATTTCTAATGCTTATTAGCATTAACAACTTGTTTTAGTTAGGAAGAAAGTATACTTACTTGTAGATATATATCTTCGCTGGTTTTATCTGACAAGTTAAGAGCATTGTCTTTTAATGTAAGGGTGTTTGGTTTATTGCTCTCAACAGTATGGCATCTTAACCTATGAAAATTCAAAGGAAACAACTTCTTAAAAGCTTCAGTAAAATTTCTCATCAAATTAAAATATAAAATGAAAAACTTAAACACAGGTAACGGAGGCCTCATTCCTTTCCCCTGGGTCACTTAAGGCAGTGGCTCAGTGTGTATTTATCTACTTTTCTTCCAGTCTGTTTTCTTTTTTTTTTTTTGGTGCTGGGGATCAAACCTACAGCCTGCCACAGGCTGGGAAAGTGCTTTACCTCTGAGCTATAGCCCCAGCCCTCTTCTAGCATCTTAATGCATGTATGTATAAAGAACACAAGAGATTATGGATACTGTTCAATACTCCATGGGATTGAATGGAAAGCTTTTTAAAATAACTTTTTATGGTATTCAGTAGAATTCATCCAAATAGCTTACTATTTGAAGGCAGTCAACCTTTCTAGATAAGAGATAGTGCTTAACTTGGGTCTCAGTACCAAACCACCAAACTGCCCTCCCATTTTCTGGAAGAAAACAGTGATCTCAACTCTTGACAATTATAGGAAAGCAAGCCACAAGGAAGGCAGTCAACCTTTCTAGATAGGAGATAGTGCTTAACTTGGGTCTCAGTACCAAACCACCAAACTGCCCTCCCACTTTCTGGAAGAAAACAGTGATCTCAACTCTTGACAATTATAGGAAAGCAAGCCACAAGGAAAAGGTAAAACCAAAAGGAAAGAAAATAAGGCAAATCATATATAACAAAGCCAAAACCACCCCCTCATTTTGAGGGGCTGTTTCATAAGAACTCCAAATTAATCTTTAATAACTTATACCAGTGTTTCTCAACCTTTCAAATTTTTTCCACATCCACACCTTTAACCAAAACCAAACCAAAACCAACACCCCCACAAAACTCTTGATACAACAAAAAGTAGGTATTCCTGAAATATAATAGAAAAATTTAAATATGTAATTAATCTACGCAAAACAACTGGAACAACTGGAAACTGTCTCTCCCTCTGCATTCCTTTCTCCCCTTCTCCCTGGGACTGAGGCTAATCATCCCTCTGTTCCTGCTCCTTTTAGCATTCCCAGGAATTGCGTTGCTAATGACATATCTTATACATCTGGCTTCTCCTCTTCTAATGGTCTCAGAACCTGGTTTTTAAACAATGTTCAAATCTCTTTTATTAAAAAGAACCCTTCATCAAGGCCACAGTCCTCTTTCCAAGTGCCACTGCTCTCTTTCCCTAACCAAGCACACCTCCAATGCAGATTTTCCAGCAGCCTCCATTTCTTCACTTCTTCTCATCTACGTGGCTCCTGCCAACTGAAATTATTCTGTGTAAGGTTATCAGTGATCTCTGTAATGTCACCACCAACTGGCACTGGCCATTCTGAACCTCATCCTTCTTGACCCACAAGGCACTGGATACCACTGGTCATTTCCTACTTGGTGACACATTCTCTTCACTGGGCTTTGATGATTTGGCAGAGCTCACCTGATTTTCCTTCTAACTCTCTGCTGATAGTCCACCTCCATTTGACCACAAAACACTCCTTTAGGATAGGCTTAACCTTTCCCCTCTCTTGTTGGGCCAACTAAAATAACACCTGTCTCCCCAGATGCACTCTTATTTTCTTAGACTCTATTAACTATACCACCAACAGCATGATCTTCTCAAAGGCAAAGTCAGATCATGTTGTATTCTACCTCTGTTTCTGTGATGGGTGACTGAGCTCCTTCTCTGGCCCCTTCCTGTTTCTCCCACTTTCTTTCTTACCACTTGTTTTCACTCTGTTCCAGACACACTTGTATTCTTTCAACTCCTTCTGTGAAAAATTTATTCAGATATGACCAATAGGTTTATTAGCTCCTCATCTCTAAAATGGGAAAAATCCTCGCCTTCCTAGGGTGGTCTGCAGAACTCCATGAGTGAATGAAAGTAAAGCATCCAGAACTGTGCTGGCCCACAGCAAGCACTACTCCAGAGTGACCTCTGTAGCATGGCTGCCACAGCATCTGCCCACTATTTCCTACACAGTCCCAGAAGGATCCTTTAAGAAAAGCAGCCAGATCACCTCATGGCTCTGCTCAGTACCAAGTAAGTATTTCTCCTCTCAAACTCAGATCACTAGCAGTGATCTGGTATCATACCATCTCATTGTTCCCCATATCCTGGTTGCCCCTACCCCCCACTTACTGGAGTCAAATGACACTGACCGCCTTGCTGTAGGAACACAAGCATGGGCCAAGCGTAATTCTTTTTTATTTGCTCTTCCCTCAGCCTACAAAGCTCTTTGTCCAGTTACCAATGTAGCTCACTCTAATTTCCTTCAGTGTACAACTACTATGAGTGTCCTTAGTGTACTACTCTAAGTGTCGTGTGGGTTTCTCACCTGAGCACTCGTAGCATTTGGTTCCACTTGATTTGGAGGGATTGAGGTTGTCCTGGGTACTGCAGGAGGTTAGATGGTGTCCCTGGCTTCCCCCACTACATGCCCATTGCATCCCATCCCTCAGATGTGACAACTAAAAATGTCCCTAGACATTGATAAATGTCCCCTGGGGGGCAAAACTGGGAACACTCCAATAAATCATAATTCCAATTAAAAAAGAAACAAAGCAAAACTAAACTAAAACAGTCTTCTCTTTCTTTCCTATATATCATTTCAAGACTTTTCTTACAACCTGACATACACACACGCATATAGGTATATACATACACTCTACCTATATTAGCCCCTTTTATATAGGATAATGTTATCCATATTTTTCTGTGGTTAGTTTCTTTTCTGAAAACATATCACATATATCTTTCCATGTCAGAACAAACAGATTTGCTATGCTTCTTTGAATGGCTGCAGAGAGCTCTTTAGTGTGGTAATACTCAAATATATCTCAGTATTGCTTTACTGGTGAACATTTAAGTTCCTTCTTTCTAATGTTGCAACGCACATTCTCATAGGCAAGATGAGCATTCCTGGAAAGGAGTTCCTGGGTCAGAAATGTGCATGTGTAATCTCCACAGAATTTCTGTTATCAGGGCCTCCTTGAGCAGTTCCAGGTCGTTCATGCCCAGAGTCCAGAAGGAAGTGATGATGCCTCCCCTATGGAGGTACATTTCTCTTTCTGATTCTTCCACATATCTGATAGCCTATGAGAAAAAGCTTACCTGTGCTCCATCACTTTGTTTCTGGGAACTTCTTTCCAGAACTGAGTCAATTCTGCTGGCCCTGTGCCAGATGACTGCTCCATTTCTGCAGCCATTATCAGAAACCGGTCTTGGGCAGAGACTGTTAAACCTGCATCCCAAAAGGGCAATTTAGCATATAAACAGGAACCTTCACAAGAGGCTGGATGTGTGGCTTACTGCATTATTCTAGAATATAACATTAAGGAACAAGACGAAAAGGGAACTATCTTAAACATGTAAAAAGTTCCCCAAATGAAGAATTTTGTGTTTTTGAAACTCAAATTCAATTGGTGTCAGTTTAAAAAAAATCTTACTCATTAAAAAGCAATTATATTTTAATGCTGGAAAGGGCTTTGGAGACCCTCTGACAATCTCATTTCACACATGCAAAAACAGATGCTTAGAGTAAGGCCGAGGGGGCTTGCTGATACTCTGCTAATTTCTACATTCTAGCCCTATAGTTCTGAAGACTGAGCAAATAGCCATGTGTCTCAGCTTCCTACCACACCTGCTGTGCCATAGTGACAACTTACCCCCATGGGGAGAAACAACTATATCCACTGATGCACCAGGATCGCAGCTGCTATTGCTTGGCTTGACTCTGTATTTTTCTGGAGCAGTTGTTCTCACCTGTTTGGAAACACAGGAGTCAAACAACAACCTGTATGATAATAACCTGTATGCTTTTTGGGGTGAATGGCTTAAAATGATTTTTAAAAAAATCAGCAGTTAATAATCAATGAACAAAGAGTCTACAGAGCAACCTTGGTGGTTATGCATAGATTGTATTTCTCCTCATCAACAAGATAAAAGCATCTTGATCTATCTGAAAAGATACTTCTAAGTTCAACTGTCACTTAGCCTTCCTCTTAAATAAAAAATTTAACCCATTTATTAAATATGTATTCTGTCTGCTAACAGCTTACACTTAGTGATGCAAATTCATGCAACAGAATGCACAGTAGATCCCAGTATGATGGTAATCAGAAATTAAGCACAGTTGACAATCAAAGCACACCTACAACATCCTAACAGGTTTTTTTTTTTTTTTTTGTATACTGGGGATTGAACTCAGGGGCACTCAACCACTGAGCCACATCCCCAGCCCTAGTTTGTATTTTATTTAGAGACAGGGTCTCACCGGGTTACTCAGGGCCTTGCTAAGTTGCTGAGGCTGGCTTTGAACTTGCGATCCTCCTACCTCAGCCTCCTGAGCTGCTGGGATTATAGGCATGTGCCACCATGCCCACCTCTAACAGTTATATCTTAATCAAAGAAGAGATTTAAAAAGGAACACCTATGATATGGGTGGTTGCGGACTCAGTCTTGTTACACTTAATGTTCAGTATTGGGTAAGTATTCAATATAAACTATACTCCAGAATATAGTGAGGGAAATGTGCACTTGGAACTTTGTAGTTTCATCTTTCACTGTTGTTATGAATTAAGTTATTCATATAATGAAGTGTGATTTTCTTGGGCTTTTATTTAAAATAACCATTAAACTCTGGGAATAATTTGGACATTAGCCTATAAGGGGGCATTAAAGACTGAGCTGCAGATCCCAAGGAAAATGGCACACAAGATGTGCTGCTTAGTTAGAACTAGTAGGTCATATAACATAACTAAAAGTATCATCAAGGAAAACTGTTCAAGTTCAATGTTTGCACAAGATTATTTATTGTTCAACTATCAATCTTTCAATTAGCATTATGTCTCAAATCACTTCCCAATTCACATTTTCACTCGTAATTATACCTTTAAGCTATTTACCTTAAATGCCACTATATTTTTAGTTACATTCGTCAGCACTATTAAAGTTTTCTTCTCTCCAGATTCTGTACTTCCAAAATAGAGTTCTTCTGCTGGACTAGGTGGTGACAAAAACATGGGGGGTTTGCATTAATTAGAATAAATGACAATATAATCATTAGCTTGAAAAGTATGTATTTGGTTAATATTTTATACTTATTTGTATAAAGAGATTTCACTGAAAAAGAAGACTACAAAACAATCATTTAATTCAATTTCACATTTTAATCTCACTGATCTAATGCATGCTACGTAAGAAACCCTATTGTTTTCCCTAAGATCAAAAGGAAAATAAGAAAGAACAAAAGAGAGAATAAGAAAGATTGTGAATTAATTCTATAATCAACACAATCTTAAGGTGCATTTATTTAAAGTCTTTAAAAGGCTATGGGTTATAATCAAAGCAAAGAAGGTATCGCTGTTTCAACTTTCCCTAATTACAGATAGACAGGACTTGGGCATTTTTGTTTTATACCAACAGAAAAGAACATAACTTTAAAAAGATTATTAGGAATACATTTAAACAACAGTAACTTCTTACTGTACAATGGCTTTTATAGGTAACAGAGGAGAGAAATAAACATAAAAATAAATTTGGAATGGGAACTAAAGGAAGAACTTACCAAACAGTAAAAATCAGTGAGCCTCAAAATTCAAATTTTACTTAGTAGCCATTGTAATGTCTATGACCTACTAAAACTTCAACAATTCATGCAAAGTTTGTGCACTTAAATCACATTAGTCAAATCATATCTGGTGCCTCTAAACAATGGGAAGGACATATTGGATGGTGTTTTTATTTTAATTAAATAACTAAGGTGAGTCTTTAGATACATATTTTGAGATACATTTTAAACAGATATATCTTTAGATAGATTCATTTTATATAAGGAATGTCTACACATGAGGAATATTCTGTAATCTAGAGAACACATATTATTAAGGAAGACCTCTCCCAGAAGGGCTCTGCATACTTTTGGACAAGTTGGTAAAACAGCATGGTTGCTGGATTCCTTTTAAGGACCAATCTTAAATCATCAAAAAGACAGCAATGTTACGAGTCACTCTCAGTAACCAGCTTAAAAACCATAAGCAGCTTTGGAGAGATGGACATAGGTTGGATCCTTGTGCTCAGTGATTCTGCTGGGGGCACAGGCAGTAGTGACAGACTCCAAGTGCAGCCCTGGAAACTGTTCTGTTCCAGCCTGGCTTCTTTCCTAGCCTGCTCTACTTGTCAAACCTCAATACTTACAGGTTAGGATCTGTACTTTTGACAGGCCTCTTGTGAAAACACAGAATGTATAACTTACAAATTAGTAGAGGGAAAAATGAGAACAAAAAAGAGCAAACTTAAAAATGGGAGGAGGGAAAAGAAAAACCATGGGAAACAAAATGTATGTGTGTATCTTTCTCACATATATACACAGACAGTGGAAATAAATCCATCTACAAAGTAATTAAAATATGTGTTAAGGGCTGGGGTTGTGGCTTAGTGATAGAGTGCTTGCCTAGCACGCATGAAGCACTGGGTTTGATCCCTAGCACTACATAAAAATAAATAAATAAATAAACAAAACAAAGATATTAAAAATGACACCATGTTTTAAAAATATATGTGTTTTAAAAGACTCATTTTAGTTAGAGAATCTCAGAACAGATTTTTTAAAAGGATGCCTCAGTCTGGTTAAGATATACCTAAAATCAGTTACATAGAAAGGTTTCAAGTAAAGGGACAGAAAATGCTACATTAGATTATCATGGCTGAGGGTCACTGAGCTATATTCCCAGGCCCTAATCCTAATTTTTTTGATCAAATAACCTAGCAACAGAAATGGAGATGTGCTGAAATTGGGTTCTACTCAAAACCCCATTTTTTTTCTTTAGAAGGCAAATCAACAAATGCCTCTTTTGGTGGCATTTCTGGCATCTCACTAATTATATAAGTATTGGTAATTTGAGAAAAATACATGTCAGAGTTATTAACATATGAATATTCACTTTTATTATCTGATATGAGGGCCATATATACATACTCAATGGGATAAACAAGAAGGTAGCTATAAATATCTACTATGTCTGGAAACCAAGGTGAGTATTCAGATAATCCTTAATTATGTATTTTAATTTTGCTATCTCCTCAAGATATGATATAACAATGTAGCTAATAAAATCTTCAACAATTACCTGATGTGTAACAAGGGTCCTTTAAATACACTCAATGGTTTCTTGTAAGTTTTCAACTTTGAATCAACTTTCTCATTTTCTTCTGCTTTGGGAGTAGACTCAGCTGGGTTAATCTAAAGACACACACACACACACACACACACACACACACACAAACACACATACATCCCAAGAGAGAGAAAAGATAAAGACATTTTAGTTTTACACTTACGGTTGGACAGGTCACTAGGCCAAAGAGTAAAGATTATTTTTATTCAATCTAAATTATAATCTTCAATATACATTTATTATATCTAAGTGATATATTTTAACATATATTAACATGACCATGAATATATATTTGATTGCCCACTATAAACATGTCACTGTTGAAAATATAACATTGTCCTTCCCTTAAGAGTCTTTAAATCTGTATTAAATTATAACATTATATTTATCTCTCTATCAAGCTCCTAAAAACTTAGAAGTGCTTTTTGAAAGTTGAGAAATAGATCAAGGTAAAGCTTTAAATCAATCACTTATCTTAGAAAAATAAAAAAAAATATAGGTAAAACATTTCCTTCAAGATGCACTTTGACAATTTTTATGCAAAGCATGGACTCATCCTTTGCCTTCATACAACGAAGAGGTACTACTGATCAACTCATGTCTTCCTTCCTCTTTTTTTTTTAATACAAAATGATGTGGAAGGGCAACAAGTTAAGTGAATTACCCAAATCCCATAGCCAGCCTGTGGTAGACTTGGGGCTAAAGCACAGCTTTTGATTCCATTTCTTTTATTCATAAAATTACCTTTTTTAGAAGAGCAGTTTGCTCTTCATTAGAAATTGTTTCCAAGGTTTCTTTACCATCACTTTCTATATCTTCTTTACTTGAAGTTTCATCCTCACTGGTAATGGGCCCATTTTCACACAAAGGTGTCTGGAAGTCATCATCTACCAGTGGTGGATAGCTGTACTTGAAAGGATCCTAAGAGAAAAGAAATCAGTCTGCTCAGAGGTGGACAGAAAAATAATTCTCTTATAGTTGATTTAAAATTTATGACTTCATCCAAGAAAACAGATTCAATTAGGTAGTGAAATTTAAAATAGTGGAAGCATTTCAAACCAGAAAGGGAAATCACAGTAAGTAGCATGGGACAATCACAATCTATGTATCTAAAAGATCCTAATGTACTCTTCACACCAAAAAGAATTGCAGATGGAGCCGGGCGTGGTGGCGCACGCCTGTAATCCCAGCACTTAGGAGGCTGAGGCAGGAGGATCATGAGTTCAAAGTCAGCCTCAGCAATGGTAAGGCTCTTAGCAACTCAGTGAGACCCTGATTCTAATAAAATATAAAAAAGGGCTGGGGATGTGGCCCAGGGGTCAAGTGCCCCTGAGTGCCCCTGAGTAAAAAGATACTATACTTGTGCATGATGAATAAGTAAATAAATAATTAAAAAATTAAAAAAAAAAGAATTGCAGATGGATAAAAGCTTTAAATGTATTTGTGTGTGCTTGGGTATTTGTTTAAACCAGAAAAGCACTGTAAGAAAACAGAAGATTTTAAAAACATAAAACAAACAAACAAAAAATCCCAAGTAGGAAAGGCCTTTCTACATAGTACAAAACCTAGAAGGTACAAAAATATTGATAATGGGCTGGGGATATAGCTCAGTGGCAGAGCACTTGCTTAGCATGCATGAGGCCTTGGGTTTAATTCCCACCACCACAAAACCACCCCCACAACAATAACAAAAACTAAAACCAAACCAAACCAAACCAAAACCCAATCAACCAACCAACCATCCCCCCAAAACCAAAAACAATCAAACAAAAAACAGTTTTTTTTCTTAAAAAGGTCACAACTGGAAAAATATGTACCGCATACGTAAGAAACAAAATGTTTGTTGCTAATATAAAGAAATCAACAGGAAAAAAACCAACCACCCACCTGAATAAAAGGTAAACAGTGGTACAGAGTTCATAGTCAATGAAGGAAAACTGCCTTTGAAACCATAAAAAGTGTTCAGTATAACATAATAAAAGAGGTGTAAATTAAAATCACAGTAAAATATTTTTCGCGAGAGACTGGCAAACATTACAGACATGAGATTATGAAGTGTTGGCAAGCATGTGACACAACTCTCACACTTCATTGGTAAACAGTTACAATGTCTTTAGAGGGAATTCGGTAACAGCTACCAAAATTAAAAGCTAAATGTACTAATTGACCTAATAATTTTACTTCTAAGACTTTATCTTATATAAATATTTGCCTACCCATGTACCAAGAGTTATTTATAAGAATATTCACTGTAGCAATATTAATAATGGCAAAAAATTAGAAAGTAACTAATGGTCCTCCAAAAGAGGACTCATTATGCCAAGAAATAATAGTCCTACTACCATTTTCAATATAGTCCTCAAGAAATAAACCACTAGCAACAAAAAGGTGGAAATATCTTTTTCTACATGTAAAAATGAACATAACTTTTAGTAAATGCCATGTCGTATCTTTGATTTTAAGATACAACAATTTTATGGGCAAATTATTAAAAATGACAAAATCACTACTATGGTTTTCAGATACTTACACTTAGTTTTAGTACTAAGTGCATAATACTTGTTTTTTTCTAGATCAAAATGTAAAATATAAAGCCTTGGAACAGGGAAGTAGCAGACTGAAGTATTTTCTAATCAAAGGAAAAAACCTACGAGGACATCCCAAAACTTTTCATCTTCTACTCCTTGATTCTAATTGAATACAGTTTTGCTAGGCAGGCAGTACATACAAAGTAGAATGTAAAAATCAAGAAACTGAAATAAAGTTAATCTGAATACCAAGTTCATAAGTTTTATGGTTTGTAAAAAGTCACTATCACAGTAAGTTTCACTGTTATGTATTATTAAACATTTAATATGCACCCACTTACTCATGATCCCTTATTCGTAAGTAGTAAAAATTGGTTCAAAAAAATCTCTAGGGCTGGGGTGTAGCTCAGTGGTAGAGTGCTTGACTAACATGCATGAGCCCTCAGTTTGCTGCTCAGCACCACAAAACCAAAACAAACAAACAAACAAAAAAACTTGATTGTAGGTGCTTAATAATATCTTTTTAAATTTAAAAGTCTATTGAACAACACAAAATTGGAGGAAAACTAAAGACACATCAAAAGGAAATTCAAGAACTTGTGGTTCATCTTAGATACTGGAGTACTATGAAGCCATAAATAAGAGTAAGAAAACTTGCCACATACTGGATTGGGATAATCTCTAAGACATGTTGTAAAGAAAAAAAGCAAGATGTGCAATAGTGGATAAATACACTGCCTGTTTAAAAGGGATAGGAGGGAGGGAGGAAGAATTATATATACTTCCTTGCTTATATATGCAATACACATCCCTGGAAATTAATATAAAATTTCAGCTGTGGAAGGGAACAGGGTGGTTGGGATAAGAGTAGGAGGAGACATTTTAAAGTAGAAGAGCAGAAGATTTTAGAGACTTCTTTCTAAATACTTTCCTGAATACTTAATACTCTTCAGGTAAGAACCATGTAAATTAATTACCCATTCAAAAATTTTAAGAATTAACAACTTTAAAACTTAATGAAACATGTCTGTACCATCACTTTCTACTTTAGAGTATCTGTTATCTTTCTTTGTATGTCACAATATTGCTTTTCCTTTTTCCATGAGGAAAGACTACAGTTTAATGTGCTTGTTATTCAGTGTTATTTCATCAATAAGTTTCAAGGGCTATACTTACAGTTCCACCCATGTGGGGAGGCAGGTATTCTACACTGACATAGTCCTGGACTTCATTTTTACTTGTAAACTTCAACAAACTCACTGCTTCTGGGCCAAGCCAGGTTTTCACAATTTTGAAGGCAGCTGAAGAATAAACAGTCCTTTCATTAAAATTCTTTTCATTCTCATCAACTAATTCATTGTCTATGCTAACCCCAGTCTTTTGAAACCAGTTTGGGCTATGATCTGTTAACATTTATCTTTACATGGCATGATACTTAATATTCTCAATTCCTGTAGGCATTTATGGTGTGACTATCCCTTATGGATTTCAAATGTTCCATTAAGATACAGGAAGATTAAATTACCCTGATGCTCATTAATAACCTTATCAACATCTGAACACATCTCAACTGCTAAGATCTGTAGACAGTAAATCAAACTGCCATGTGATTTAGGGAATAACAGAACAACAGTATGAAGAGTCATTTATTATGGTTCTGATAAACCCCCAGTCTGAAAAACCTTCTCAAAGGAGAAATCAGGAAGAGAAGGAAGTAGCTCTCCTCATTATGGGTGTGACCTGGACCCAGATTTCCTTCCTAACTCTAAACTTCTCTGCCTTTTTCCCAGGCTCTGCAGTTTACATAAGTGTGGGGGAACTTACAGAATCTACAAGAATAAACTGTTATCACACACAGCTGTTTGGTAATTACAATCTTGTCCCGTCATGCCATTTCTTACTTATACTTAATTTTTTAAGCCTCATTTCTAATGTGAGAGTCTAAGCACATTTTTAAGATACTAAAAGTAGAATACTGCATTAAATGTGCATAAGTGTCGATGGAAAAAAACTGGAAAAAAGAACAGCATGATAAACATGGAATAGCAGTTCAGAAAATTACATTTTTACCTTTTGCATAACATTGAAATTATCAGTAACTTCAATTTAAATTTTTTGAGTTGACAGGAGTTAAATAAAGTGCTAAATTTGACTTTTGATAACAGCTTTATTGAGATATAATTTAAATGATGTTAGTTGTAGGTTTTCAATAGATATCCTTTATCAGGCTAAGCAAGTTCAATTCTGTGTAGTAAAGAATTGGCTCTTGCCCTCAGCTTCTGGGAGGTAATCCTCATGTCTTTGTTTGCCTGGGGTCTTGGATCACATGGAAACAATATGATTTAGGGTGGGCACTGACAATGGCAGAAAGATAAACATGTGATTTAGGGTGGGGGCTCTGGGTCATACAATGTCAGTAGACCTTTGGAGAGACTGGGGACAGAGATAAACCATGAGTTAATCAATCATGTCTATGTAATAGAGCCCTAATAAAAACTCTGAATACTGAGTCTTGGGTGAGCTTCCATGATTGGCAATACTCCATGTGCATTGCCACACACTGATGCTGGCAAAGTAATGTGCTCCACATTTGGAACTTCCCTTGACCAATTTTAATACAAATCTTTTCTCTGTAATTAACTGTGACTGTGAGTATAGTAGCTTTCAGTGTGTTCTAGCAGTCCTTCCAGGGAATTATCAAACCTGTGTGTGATTTTGGTAGCCTTTGAGCTTGCAGCTTATGCCAGAAGTGAGGGGGTTCTTCTACGGACTACTATGATCTCTCTAACTTTCAGTTGTTCCAACTCTGCATTTTCCATTTCCAGTTTCAGTACTTTTATTGTGACAGGATACTAGATCTTGTTTAATGCTTTCTCTGTGTCTACTGAGATGATTGTGCAGTTGTTTTTCTCTGCATTATATTAATATGGTGGATTACATTGGTTTTCCTATGTTGAACCAACTTTGCATTCTTGAGATAAATCCCAGTTGGTCATGGTGTATACTGCTTTTTATGTTCTGCTGGATTCTGTTTGCTTTGTTGAGGATTGGTACATCTATATTTATAAGGATCATAGCCTGTAGTTTTCTTTTCCTCTTAGGTTTGATATTAGAGTGATACTTGCCATAGAAAATGAATTTGGAAGTATTCTCTCCTCTTCTATTTTTTGATTCTTCTTTAAATATTTCCCAGAATTTACCAAGAAAGCCACCTGGACCTGGGCTTCTCTTTTTGGGAAGTTTTGTGGTTACTAATTCAATTTTCTTATAATTCTATTCTGATTCTTTTTGAGTCAGTTTCAGTTGTTTGCATCTTTGTAAGAATTTAGACATTTCATCGAGGTTATCTAATTTCTTGGCATACAATTATTCATTGTATCCACTTATAATTCTTTTAAAAATAATTTATTAATTTTTATTTGTTTTAATTAGTTATACATGACAATAGAATGCACCTCGATACATCATATATAATGGAGTATATTTTCTCATTCTTCCAGTTGTACATGATGTAGAATCCCACAGGTCATATGCTTATATATTACACAGGGTAATAACGTCTGTATAATTCTTTTTATTTTGATAAAATCAGTAGTGATACCTGTTGTTTAACTCAAAATTTTAATAATTTAAGTATTTTTTCTTTATCAGTTTTGATAAAGGTTTATCACTATGTCGAACTTTTCTGAGAACCAAGTTTTAGTTCTGTTGATTTTCTCTATTGCTTTCTATGTAACTGACTTTTGTAAACATCAATGAAAGTTCACATTCAGAGAAAACAAAATTTACAATTACTTTAAAGTTGGTAAAATGTTTTTCAATGGATTTTTAAGAAAAAAATATTGCCAAAAACATATTATTAATGTCAATAGGGCCACGAGGCAACAGTGATTTGGGGTGAATTTCAGATTCACCCCATATTCTTCCTCAACACTTGAAGCCCAAAAGAGAACCTAACCAAGGCCTCTATTCTGTGATGTACCCTATGTGTGAATGGCAAATTCAGGCATCTGGTTATAGTGTCCCCTGAATGGCTAAATATCTTGAGGTTGTTTTTAGAAAAGACTAGTGAGTACCCCAGAGTCTGGGCATAGAATGTCAGCCCCATTTACTTAAGACCAGCCATTGAGTAGTCTAGTGCCAGTCTCTTAAAGCGTGTACACAAGGTACAATACCATTTGTTATAAAATAGCTGTAGAAGTATGGCTAACTTGGCAAAGTAAGAAAAAAGAAAATTGGATATTTTGTTTTAGGAAAGCATAAGTAATTTACTCACCATTCATTATCCAGGGCATATCAAAGATCACCATTTTTGCTGAAAGATGAAAAAAATTCAATAAATGTGACTTACTATCTATATAGTACTACCACTTAGACCTGATCTATAAAAATCTGATCACTTAAATGTAAATAAGAACTGAGCTGGTTGACAGAGGTCAATTCAGTGAAGTGTGAGAGGTGTTGGTACTGAACCAACATCTCACAATGGTGAGTGGCTTGCCCAGGAGGATGACTAGTGGGAAATCAATAATGCACTGTCAGTGCTGTTTGGAGAACAGCCTTTTTCTTTGTTCATTTATTGCTTGCAGAAAGGTACAAAAGAAAGTAAGTTAAGTGGGTAAGTGGAGTCTTTGGACCTGGCATGTCATATTAGTGCTAAAGGCCACTGAACTTTAAAAACATTTCCATGTCTAATTTGTGGTTTTGATGATACTTTTCTAGAGATTATACTGTTAAGCCAGTCTCACACTTGCCTCCATCCCTTTTAATAAATCATTGTTTTAAGTAACAAAAATTATTTCTACTTTTTTAATATTATGAGTTCCAGGAAGCCAAGAATTCCAAAGTATACAGAAGTACAGTTTACACACTGAATAGAAAACATTAAATAGCCCTATTAACAACTGTGAGAAAGAGCCAGAAACCACAAAGGGGAGTTTTGATATCCAATTCATTCTATTCCAGATGAATCAATAAGTAATTTTATTTTTCTCTGAGCAGAGAACCTTCCACAGTTGGTATAATAATGGAGGGCAAGTGAAGTACATATAAAGAACAAGGTAGAAGTAAAGAGATACCCTGGTCTTAATGGTCCAGGCTTCATTTGGCATATGCTTGAGATATACTGGTTATATTTCATGATGGATTTTGAAGAACAATCAATTTAAGATTCCACAAAATTCAATGTCTGCAAAATTACAGTATGCTGGTAGAATATATACATTATCTGTAGTCATCTGAAATGAAAAGCATTCTAATTCATGTTTTTAAAGACCTATGAATTTATTAATAATTCTTTCAATAAATCCTAGATGTATTTTATAAATAAGGATATTTATGTTATTTCTAAGTGGCTCTTTACAAACTCTTTTAGATATTTCAATAAACAATTAGAAATTTTATTTTAATTTTGGCCATAAGAGAATCAAACTAATAATATGGAGTAGTGATATCCTATAAACTGAGGACTGGAACTGCTCAGCAAGCCACAAAGAGTCAGGCTACATGTCAGATACAGAAGAATTCATGAGGAATAGTAGATGCTACAAGTTTCCCAAACTGAACACTATTGGTCATTCTCTACAGATAAGAACATTCACAATTACTGTCTCTGAAGAGATGAGAGTGCAGGGCTAGAGGTGGTAGCACTACTCTTAATATCCATTATGCTTTTTGTCTATTCCTAATTTCACATTAACAATAATAATATGAAAGCAAGCCAAAGTAAGATGCTTTAGGAATTTTTATACTTTAGTGTAATCTGAATCATGAGTTCCAAATAACCCTAATTGAGATATCTACCAGGAGTATACCCAGAAGAATCTATGAATTTCCATTTTTTGATGTTACTATTGCCTCCCTTCTATTTTTTCACTTTTAATCAACTGGGGTTCGATATATTTGACTGTTTATGTGGATTGGCAGCTTGTTTTCCTCAGGGGTAACTCACATAAATCCAACAAATGAAAAAATGAGCATATAAGATTTAGGAGTTTTCCATTTGGATAATTACCAAAAAGTTAAAACTAAAAACAAAGAAATAAATTCCAAATATCAGATTCAAATACAGTGCTTTCTTGTGAAGTATTTTCCTTATGACAATGTTTAGAGAGCAATCAATAACACACTGTACTTTATGTAACAATGTTGCTTATTATACAGTGTATTTTATCAATATTGCTATCTGTTCTTGCATGCAAAAACATTCCCTATAATAAATACAATTTAAAAATAAATTTCTAAATTGAAAGAATAGTAAAACTAGGATAATCTTTTAAGTAAATGTCTATTTGTGTGTACCTTTGTGCATGTGTGTGTGTGTGTGTGTGTGTGTGTGTGTGTGTGTTATGGGATGTATACACACATTTTTTAAACTTAAACTAACTGTAAAGTACAATGACTACTTATGAAAAACATTCCTCTTTACTTACTATAAAATGCACTTATGTGTCCACCTATGTACACATTTAAATCTATTCATCAGAAAACAATGATTTTGGTATGAAAGTCTATAATAATATAAGGATCTACAATTCTCAGACATTGTCTATACTTTCAATATATTATATATTTATAAAGGAGTAAGTTACTTACAGAGGTATTTAGGGTAATAAACCTTAAAGCAGTTGATGATAAAGCGTACAAAGTCCATGTCCTAAAATAAAGATTAAATCTTTAAGACTGTCCACATTAGAGAACTTTAAATTGCACATTTGTAAAGGTCATAAATGGTTAAACAGAACTGAGACAATTATTAAATTCTTTAAGTAATGAGATCATATAAATATTTACATTTCCAAGCATTAAGTTTTGAGGTCATTAAACTATATTTATCAACTAAAATTGAGTTGAAGAAATCAGATGCTTGAGTGATGTTTTAAAATTATTGCTCAAACTAGTTATATATTTAGGCTGCTATGGCCATGGGGCATAAAATGGGTCTTAAAGCAATCCCCACAGAGAAATTCTAAAATCTACTGAACAATTCAAGAATTATTAAAAAAAAGAATACAACAGTTTATGACTACTTGGAATAATAATATATATACATATAAACTCTGGTATAGTATTTCCCTTCTAAACCTACTTTTTTCCACCACATAATAGCTTCAACAAAATATATTTTATTTTTTTTAGACAACAGTTAATCTGATAACATTGACCAAAGTATCTACTTTACTTCTGGCTTCTTTCCTTTTATTTAGCGACCTCAAATTATTCTTTTGGTTTACATTCAAGTGTTGTTCATTGACTTCAATTTCTGGGAGACTTTGTAAACTTAGCTGTCTGATTAGTTCTAATGCTTTAAGCACAGCAACAGGAAATTAGGTCATTAGGGATGTTATTTGCATTTCATTCCATGTTCTTTCATGGACACAGGCTGTTTCAGTAATCCTGATCTGCCACCTCATAAAGTCTGCTGGATGAAAGATATAAGCAGGCGAACTAAAATCCATGACAATTACTGAAAGGCAGATTGTTCTAGGGATGAGAGTCTATATAAAGTCATCCCTAGATCTGAGTTGCAGCATCTTTAATTGCAGTAAACTGAAAGTAAGCGTCCCTAACTATCTGAAGTAGTTATTATGGGATAAATCCTAGCATGTAATAATAGTTTTATAAATAGTCATTACATCTACTGGGCAAAGTTTCATAATTTGTGGTTAAGAGTCAAAGAAAATAGCTGAAAAGAACTAGTTATATCAAAATTTGGTTACCTAGTTTATAATATGTGACCCCTCTAGAAACTTTGCCTAGTCTTTGTCTAATATTCTTATTTCCACCAATTATTTAATTGATTATGTTTGCTCATCAAATCTTGAGTTACTGCTAATTAAGGTGCATTTGATAGGATGCCACTGCTGTGTGTCTATCAGTGGGTACTACATAAAATAGCTTCATGAAACCTATTGCTCTGCATTCTGTTTTTGAGGATGTTATATATTATATTGGAAAGTGTCCTTCCTTTGAGGACCCATGGAAAATTTTTCTCTCTAATTCAACTATTAGGAATGGGTACACTTGTTCTAAAATACTGGTTTTCAAGTATGGCCACTGCATAATTTTAAAAAGATTTCATTTCCTTAGGCAGGCAGCTGAAAGCTTAGAGTCAAACTGGTAGCCCAGCTCTTACAAATGCTTTCCTTATGTTTTGCCTTATAATTCTGTATATATCTTTATAAGCTGATTTAAACCCTATGTAAATCATGAGAGGGTCATATATAGAAATAAGTTATCCAATAAGATTCAAGTAGTTTAAAACAATAATGACTGAAATATTTAGTCATGCAAATAGACTTTATTTACAAATTAAAGATGATGAGATATCACATATGTTGCTTCAAATACAGCTAAAGTCAATTCCCTGTCCCTATATTTGGTAATAGAAAATATTAACATTTATTTTGCATGATTCTGGGTTAATAGGAAATTATCTCATCCAGAGGATATAAGAATCATGATTTACCTTTATGGAATATTTATTCATTTATTTAGGTAATTTGATTTTTATTTTGAATATAAAATGATTGCCTCTGTAATTAAAAACCTATTCACATGGAAACTAGGTTGGAAAAATCTAGGGCTTTGGATTCTCCAACAATAAAGAGTAACAGAAACATGAATAATCTGTGGTCCTATCACACTAAAAACTTCTTGTTAATAATTCTCTCTAGCCTGCTTTTTGTTTGAGTCTAAGGTTTCTTTCTTTTTTATCTACATATCACCATATTATGGTAAAACAATCTTTTTCATTAAAGAAGTATTCTCTAATATTACTATAAATTCTTTATAAACACCATTTTATATAGCTACATATACTCCACCAATTAGATACAACATAGTTTACCATTTCACCAAGTTGGGCATTTGTATGCTTTCTAGGTTTCTGCTATATTTTTTTTTTTTTTTTTTTTTTTGGTACCAGGGATTGAACTCAGCGGCACTCGACCTCTGGGCCACATCCCCAGCCCTTTTTTTGTATTTCTATTAGAGACAGGGTCTCACTGAGTTTCTAAGTGCCTCGCCATTGCTGAGGCTGGCTTTCAACTCGCGATCCTCCTGCCTCAGCCTCCCAAGTGCTGGGATTACAGGCGTGTGCCACCGCGTCCAGCTTGGTTTCTGCTATTTTAAATGACATCCTGAGAAACATTTCCATGCAACCCTGCCCCAGGATTATTTCTTTAGAACAGATTTCTAGAAGTTAGTTAGGAGAAAACAGTATGAATATGGACACTTTAAGGTTCTTAAAATACTTTTCCAAATGGATTTCCAAAAAGATTTGAACACTGCTGTGAGTGGGTCTGCAAATGCCACTTCACTGCTACCAGAATCTGCCACGGTTTAAATGTAAGAGACAACAGTTAAAATAATTGTGCCAACTGATCTCAATTGCTGCTAAAATTTTATATTTAGCACTAAAGAGACAAGGGCCCAAACTAAAGACTGAATACTTTGACATTTTTGGGATGGGGTCTTGCTAAGTTGCCCAAGCTGGCCTCAGCCTCCTGGGAACAGGTGATCCTCCTTCCTCTGACTTCTGAGTAGCTGGGATTACAGGCAGCATGTAGCCCATATCCAGTTGCTTGACTTATGTTTTTAAGCTTGGCAAAAATCACCTGAGGGTTAAAGTTCAGCAAATCAAACAAACAAATAGAAAACAAATCCAAATAAGCAAATGAAAGTACCCAACAAAATCACAGTATGTGCAAAACTCATGTGAACATTCTGCAACTGCAAAACATGATATAAATATATTGTCATAGAGATCATACATGATTACTTGATATTTACTGCATGTGTTTCCTCTGTGCAGGGCACAGGAATGGGTGCAGTTGGATATGAGCTGTGGTAGAAAAGTTCTCATCACATTGACTCATGCTCTGCCAGTCTGGATGTCCTACTTCTCCATCCTGTATATCAGGCAAGGAATATTTCTAGGAATTCTAGAGTCAATGCCAAATACTGAAGCAAATTTAATTCTCTGCAAATATAATTCCATGTCTGACTTCATTCAAAGAAAGGAAATGTTAAACTTAAGTTAGCTCTATTTTACAACAAAATTTGGTTGGCAGGGAGGATAGGAGAGAGGGAGGAAGCCATGATAAACAATGGTTTAGAATTAATATAAAATGCTTACTATGCTATTCAGTCCAGTTTCTGACAGGTCAAACATCACTGTTATAGGTTTCCCATTTTCTCTCTTAGCATAACGTTCCAACCAGAATGCTATGAGCTTCTTTTTGTCCAATATAGTTTTCTGGTCTTTTATATGATACTTCACTCTGATCCAGACTTTTTATGCAGAACAAAAGATAAAGAACAAGATTTATGGCATTTTAATATTATTATATACATATATAGCCTTTCCCTTGACATGTTTCTTCATTTATAACTCATTTTGTTTCATATATTAAAAGCAGCTCTTCTTTCTTTTAAATGAGAAATAGTTTCCCTTGGGACCTTTAAATTAAAGAGAAGCAGAGAAGTAAACTATTTTTCTTTCCCTTAGGAAATAAACAACCTTCACTTCTATGGGAAAATAGAACATGCAGGTGAATAAACACTATTTGGTAATAACCTAAAAGTGCCCTTCAGTGTGCTTGAAAAGAAAGCCATTGGTTCTGCCAAGCACTAGAAAAAATGTTCCATCCAGAGGAAAGACACTGACAGGTGTGATGGAGGCCTGAGCAGGTGCTGACCACATGAGTGGAACAAGACAAATGCTTCAGGTGGTGGCAGCTCTGACAAGTGAGAGAGGAGATATGGAATAGACAGGAGCTGGGCTTGCGGGACTCTGGAACACCAGGACATTTGGTTTTTCTATTTCAAAACACATTTTGGGCAGTGGTACACAGGATAGGGTGGAAGAGGCAAGGAAGGAAACTTAATAGTCTATGACTTGGGAAGGGACTAAGAATAAGTGGGTGGTAGGCAGGGACTGAAGTGAGGAAGTGGCTGGTGAGGATGGAAAAGGCACCAAATTCAAGCTAGATTAGAGGAAAGACAATGAGTGAGATTGAGGTGGTCAATATAGAAAGTGGGCAAGTGGTAGGATGCAGATGTTCAGTTGTGTGTCACATTAAAAGCAGCTCACAGTCAAGTGGTGTCAGTTAGTGGATAGCTGGGTATGTGCACGTGGTGTGGGGACTATGTGGGATCCCCACCATGTGTATGGAACTGGCTGAAGCTGCCATCATTCTTCAGATGACCCAAGGAGATAGTATTAGTTGGAAAGTACAAGAAGCCAAGAAAAGACTAAGCCTGGGAAACATATTTAAGGGGCAAGCAGCAGAAAAACTAAGAGAAATAAAGATTGAGGGAGAAAGTAGTGATAAGGGAAAGATAAGATAGTGTTACAATACAGTATAGATCATAAGCTAAATAGAAAGCAAGCAAGATGAGCACAGGACATCTATTCAGTCCAGGGATCAGACACACCTCTCAAGTCCTACCCATGGCACAATATGAAGCTAGATTTGGTGCAAGTGGGAGAGGACAATGAAGGAGTCATCTGAACAACAGAGATGGCCGTTTCTGTTCTTGTTATTACACACATTTTGGAAAAAAGCTAAGGGGAGATGACTGAGAGACATACAAAAAGTCCATTTAGCAACTGTAAGCAACTGTAAAAAAGATTCTTCATAAAAATACTGGGTCAAATGTTAACAACAACAACATCAAAAACAAAAATGACTTCCTGTATACATACCCAAACGTTAGCAACAAAGTCAAAATAGAAGATAGTAACTCTGAATCAAATTATTTTGACTGGGTTATAGGATGCAGCATTTTCATTTACTGTCTACTTTCTTATAATGCAAAGAGAGAGCACAACTACTAAGTATCTGATATGCAGTAAAGATGGCCCTGACCATCCCTAATTGCAGGAGGTGAGCAGTGTACTACATATGGAGAATGTGCTGTGGATTAATTCAATTGAGAAAGATAAATGTCAGTGCATAAATTAAATATACTTACACAATTTGTTGCCTTCTTTGTCATAACCATGCAGATAAATACCTCCAATTTCTAACAACCATCTGGGAATGGAGGATTCATTAAGGTCTAAAAAGTGATAAACTTTAATCAGTAACTATAATTTAGGGACCAAAAGATAAAACTGACGATGTAAAGTTAATGTTATATAGTAGCTCGGATATATATATATATATATATAAAAATACAACTAGCAATACAAAAGGGTATTTCCTATTAAGGAAACAAACTACATAAAGACATATGGAGGGCTGGGGGTATATCTCAAATGTGCCTGGCATGTGCAAGACCCTGTGTTTGATCCCTAGCACTGCAAAAAAAAATAAAGATACACAGGTTACAGAAATGGAAATATTCTGTTTTCTTTGACAAGTCAGTCATTATTTATTTGGATACATTTCCACATTCTGGGTGTGGTTCACATAACGATTTGACTTGCAAACAAATATTATCACGATCAGACAATTTCAAGAGAACATGGTAGGGGCTCAGGGTGTAGCTCAATGGTGGGGCAGGTGCTTAGTACATGAAACCTTGGGTTCAATCTGGCACAGGGAAGAAAAGAAAAAAAGAAAGAAAACATGTTTGTATATATTCACATAACCTCCAAATTGGAGGAGAAAAACTCATTTTTGTTTTTTTATTAAAATGGTATTTTTCTACAAAAAGTTCAATATCCAGGAGTCTCTAACACAGTTTATAACCTATTTATTCATTTATTTATTTAATTTGTTATACATGCTTTTAGAGTGCAATTCCTTTCATATTACATATAAAGAGCACAGTTTTCCAAGTCATTCATTTTACACAAAGTATTTTCATACCATTTGAGTTTTTATGCGTATAAAAAACAGTTTATAACCTTGAGGGCAGTAGAAAATGCAAGAAATACGCAAGATCCTTTAACAGGAAGAACAAACAATGTGCCTGTTGAGTCTCTGGGAAGGCTGAGGACCAGCATGGCAAGGTGGAATCTTTTGTTTCATTTATAAGCAGTTCCCCAAGAACTTTACAAGGGTTCTTTTTTCTCAGACTTCCCACTGCTTATCCTATCTCTGCCACCAGAAACTAGCAATTCTATGTAAGAACACAAGTATGGTTGAGTTCAAAAGTTTATTCTGTACTTAAATGATTTAAAAATATCAGATTCATTTTTTCCTTCAGTAATAAGGGCTTTACTGTTTACTGAAAAGTTCCCACGGTTTTAAAATTTCCAATCACATTCTTTTTTTTATTAGTACAATCATTTTATTTCTTCAATACTCCCTTTCTCATGGATTCCTTCTACAAGTAGGAAGACTGGGGAGAGCATCTGCTCTAATTATTTGCTGACTGTCTTGCACTAAATTTTCAGACCCATTCACGCCGGAGTTTATAATCTTCAAGGACAGGAAATCCTTCTTTATGCCTAATTGAAATCACTAGTTATGCCAGTTTCTTCCTTGCTAAACTTTTAGGAGGAGAACGATAACAGGTAACACCTCCTGTGAAGAGGTCTTCATATACTTAAAAGATCATGCTAAAACTCCAATATTTAAAACTCTCATTTGGGGACAAATTTCAATCTAGTAGTAGACTTAAAAATTAAGAAGAGAAAACTGCCATTGGAATCCTTGGGGATAAGTTTGCTTTGCTGGAATCCCTATTCATTTAAAAATTCTATATAAACACCTACAAGCTCAAGGAACTCTAGGAATAGGAAAGGCATGGAAAATAGCTGAGAAAACCAGGAAAATGACATCTCTTTATTTCTAGGTCCAGTAGTGAGGATTCTGCCTTGCTGTTGTATAATGGTACTGAACTAAACACAGGTTAAAAGGCTGTGTTGTGAATGAAGAATGTGATTCTGCTCCCTGATGATTTGATTTCCTTAGGAATGATCCTACTTATAAGACTTTTCCATAGCTGTTCCTTTGAAAGTGTTATTAGGTCTTTCTAAATAATGATGTTCATATGTGTATGACAATTGTCAAGAATATGTACAAATACAACATTTAATAAGTGCAAAACAGTAACATTTGTGCAGGCAATGTTACCCTGTCATGGTTAAACTGAATGGCTTACCATTGACAGAAAATTCTTTCCTCCACTGAAAACTCTCATCAAGCATCTTTAGTGTTTCATCCACAACATAATGTCTCCAATATAAGTAACTTTCAACCCAGTTATCATCTTGTTGTAGCCTTTCAACATCACGCGGATCATATTTTTCAGACTTATCTAGGGAAAAAAGAGTAATAAATATCCAAGCCAGATTAATTCTGCAGTAAAAAAACAACAAATGCCAATGCCAAGAAGAAAGACCTGGAAGACAAAGTGAAGATTTTTGAGGACAGATGTAGGGATATAATTCAGATGAAGATGCAATTTGAAGGATTGATGGGATTTCTAAGTAAGAGAAAAATAAAATTACTTAAAGACTGCATATTTTAAAAAATAAGACCAGAGCCTGATGTTGTGGTGCATGCCTATAGTCCCAGCTACTCAGGAGGCTGAGGCAGGAGGATCACTTTAGCCTGGAATCACAGTGAAACCCGGTCTCAAAACAAAACAAAAAACAAAAACCCCAACAACAACAACAACAACAACAACAAAAACAAACCAAAACAAAAAGGTCCCCCAAAAGAAGACCAGAGTAAAATATTTGGCACAACCCTCTCTAAAACGATAAACTGATATGTGGGAAGATCAATTGTTATTCAAACTTGAAATCCTTACTGTAGTCAAATAAAGACATATGAATAGAAATGAGTAAGCTATTTTAAAAAGATGGTTGCTTGGCAAGTGTTATTTCAAAAAGTTAACTAAACACAAAATGAAAAATGACCATGGTATTTATTATTTCCATACTGAGGCCAACATTTTCAATAATTTATTGGAATAATTATTTTCAATAATAGTAACTTCTCACTATGGACTTAAATACAAGCTATATTGTTGTGGCATTTTCTATAAAGCCCTCTCCTTTTTCATGAAAGATATGGTGTTGAAAGAGTTAACCTTGACTTCTACTTGCTGCTGTTCAGTTCTTTATTCACATATATGGCCACCAGGTATCCCTATTTCAATTATTTAGATCCAGACTAACTCTGTACATTTATCTTTTCTTGAAAAGAGTAACACAAACCTTTTTCTATAAGTACTTAATTTCTAGTTAATAAGCTTTAAGAGTCTTTTTGTGATTAAAAATAAGTTTCTCTTACTTTCAAAGTAGATATAAATCCCTTAGAGTAAAAAGTCTCCCATGAGCTAACATGCAGCCTTGCCCTGCTTCTAGATTTTATAAACAACTGCTATAAAAGAAAAAACAATAGTGCTGTGGAATCCCAAACAAAGAAGGTTGACTTTTATCAGACAGCCTAAATAGTATGCAGAGAAAACAGTTTCAGTCACATACAGGGCCTTGAAAAGGTGCAAGTGACCTCAAAACCTTGAAATATGTATATAATAAGAAATTTAATATGTCTAAAATGTAATCTAAAAATTAAGTCATGTCTGTAATGAAATCACCAAAGAAAGTGTAAATATTCTGTGTTGCCAAAAAATTATTCTTAAAACCTATGACAAAGAAAAAGTAAAGAGACAAGATTCCACAGCCTGACTCGCGTGTCGGTGTGTTATTTTCCCCATCGCTGCTTCTCTGCCTCCGTACTTCGCTGAGCGCTGGCGTTGTACCCCCTGACTGGGGCTGGCCCCCAGCACTATATTTCTAATTTCTATACCAGATATTCTTCCTTGCATGCCTTGTTCTCACCATGTTTCTGCAACTGACCTTTCCTTGTACAACCATCTCTGTGAACTAAGTTCTACCATTCTACAACACTCCTTTCAAATGTTTCTTCTTCCATAAAGACACAATTTCTTCCTTCCCATGAACAGCAGTACAGAACTTGAACTAAGCCCTTTCTTAAGGCACGTATCAGTTTTTACTTTGAATTAGAGTTCCTGGCATACATGCCATATTTCCCAAATAGACAGTAAAGATGCAAAATGTAGACATCTTAAGAATCCTCCCAAACAGATAACAGTAGTGCCAATGATAAGTCCTTCAGTAAACCTTTGCTGACACACTCTATTCTGTCTCATTTTTGCTTCTTCTTCAGCTATCTGTCTCTTCCCTGGGGCCCAAGAAAAAGCTTTGGAAAATTCCTTGCCTCCTTCATTTCCTTTTCTTTCACATCTAGTTAGTTTCCAAGTTTTATAGTTGGTACTTCCTCTCCAATTACACTGCCTCTATCCCAGAGCTTCAGAGATAATAGCAGAAAGGGCAGGAAAATATAAAGTACATTTAGAGAATTATCTTCTTTGAGTCTCAATTTCCTTATCTTTAAGCTGTTTTATATATACATAGTGCTGTATGAGGACCAGAAAAAAAAATATATGGAAATTTAAAATTTAACATACTTGGAAATTTAAATCACTATAAATATGAGACCATAAATCATAAATCTGTAGATTGTCAACTTGGATGTGGTTTTTAATATCTGGGCTCTATTGTTCTAATCTACAAAATAGATGGTTTTGTGGTACTTAAACCTTGGAAAATGCTTTTAGTTTTGCTATTCCAAATTTGTCAGTATTTTAAAAAAATTGTATGTGGCATTTATAAGCATAAGTCGGAAATAAAAGAATTCACATAATCTCCTGTCCCCTGAAGAAGGACCATCCAGTTGGGTTACTGGACCAATAAGGCATTTTCTCTGAAATTACAGACTGACTACATGTATTTTCAAGAAACTTTCTGCCAAATACCCAAGCCTGCATAACCATAGTTTACTCATCAGTTGTTCTTTCAAATAAAAATGGTGTTCTAGGAAAAATGTGATAATTCAGATGGCAACTTAAACATACATAGCATGTAGAAGTGTTTTATGCATACTTCTCCATTTCCTTACACAGAACATGTAAAGGACATATTCTCAAAGGTCAAGATTTAATAAAATTTACTGTATCATTAGAGACTTTCTAAAATAAAATTTGCTTTTTTTCTCTCTCTCAATTTTTTTTTTCACTGAGAGGACTGACAAGCAAGACTATGATGACTATTGGCCTTGATTTGGGTCATGGAGTCAGCAGTTTTATCCACCATTGCTTCTGTGCAATCACTACAAATGTCATCACAGTGATAAAGGCAAATGATATCTTAGGATTATTATGGAAATAGACTTCTAAAAGAGTCTTAGGCATCTCCTAGGGGCACAGACTCTGAAAACTCCTCATTTCCTCATTTAGAATTATATTTGGTAAGTGGTAAAAATTCAGTAAACACTAGCCGTAAGAAAAAAGAAAACATTATTTTTCTCATTATTAATATTACTGCTAGTACTATCACTAGGGATAGCATAAAGAAGACAGTGCACATTACTAAGAAATTTAAAGACCACTGTGTTTTTGAGGGGTGGGTGGGTAACAAGGGATTGAATCCAGAGGAAGTTAACCACTGAGCCCCGCTTTTTTTTTTTTTTTTTAATTTTGAGACAGGGTTGCACTAAGTTGTTTAGAGCCTTGCTAAATTGCTGAAGCTGGCTTTGAACTTGTGATCCTCCTGCCTCAGCTTCCCAAGCCACTGGGATTACAGGTGTGTGCCACTGTGTCCAGCTGCATTTCTTCATAATAACTCATTTTCAGCTACTCCTTTGTTTAGAAACCTTCTTAATGAACTATCAGTACACCTATGGCTCACTGTCTCTTTTGACCATGTATTTGTTCTTATAAGAGTTCTTTTCTGTAAACTGGTTTTATACAGGTACAACACCAATAATTAAATTGTAACATCTATTATTTGGCAGAGAAAGAACTAAAGATACATGGCAATGGTGATTCACCTCTGGGAACAAACAGTATTAAATGTTCTGGGGTAAAGATGATTCTCTTAGCTTTTCATCTGTCACCTACACACACACAATTGTAAGTGTTGCAAGTTAAAGAGACTACAATTCTTACTTGTAAAACAGAGTGACATTATCAACAGGTCAGAAAGTGTGTTTTAAATCTAACAAGTGTCAAAAATATGTGACCATATTCAGGGTATGGGGTAGAGTGTTGGAATCAAAAGTCCAGTCCAGTGCTGCTATATATAGTGAGAACAAGTAAGTCACTCTAAGCCTTATTTTCTTATATGTAAAGTGGAGATAACGACTGCCTAACCATAGTCATTGGAAGATCAATAACACTGAAAAATGTAAACACTATCCACAAGAATTTCTATTAACATAAGTTAGAATGTTAACCATCAGAGAAAGACAAAATTAAAATTTACCTAAAAGTTAACTAGTTGAGAAAGCCTTGGAAGTATATGAGAGTTATTAAAAATGGGCCTAGATTTCAGGTGAAAGTTGAAAAACTACAAAAATGTTCTGATACTGAAAATTAGAGAACAGTTTTTAACTTGGCATCATAATATTCAAAAGGAGCAATCATAAAACTCTAGATCATTATAGTAGCTTATAATACCATATCATTTCTTATTCCTCCACAATTCTGGGCATGGATCCATGTAAAGTCCTGATAGAGCCTTGGAGGAACATTCATATTAGATGGACTACTTCTATTGGATGGACTGTGTAAATGTCAACAATGGGAGTGATTGACCAAAATAATAAAATATTCCTTCAGGAGTATCCTCTGCTAGTTGGCCACAATCTACCCTGAATCTCCACTTCAGGGAAGCTCTCAGGCTGAGTGATGGGTGATCTTTTATGATGGAATTAAGTCACTGGCCTACGGCACTGATATTTGAGTGTCAGCATGTATGAGAATAATTAGGAAGGGTCTATTAAAACAAAGGTTACTGGAACCCACCCCTGTAGTGTCTAATTCTGTGTGGGACCCAAGAATCAGCATTTGTAACTAGTTCCTATATGATGTTGCTGGTACAGAGACCACACTTTGAGAACCACCTGTCTACCACAGGGGTTGGCAATTTTTTTCTATATAGGGACAGATGGTAGGTAAATTCCTAAATATTTTGGACTTTGAGGGCCACAGACACCCTTTGTTGCTGAATTTTTTGGGGTGTATGTGTTTAACAATCCTCTAAAAATACACACACACTCACACACACACACACACACACACACACACACATACACACAAAATCTCTGTTCAAGGGCTGTACAAAAACAGGACTTTGCTGTTTTTTGTTTATGCTTTATACTAAGTCATCCTATATAATGAAGAATCATATAAAAAATGGTACAGATCACTGTCTTTTTCCCGACTTTACAGGAACTATTCTAAATTTTAACAATTAAACATGGGATTTGCTATAGGTTTTTTGAAGCTATGCTCTTAACTGTTAATTTCCATTGTGATATCCTTGTTAAACCATGGGTTATTTAACAGAATAAAGAATTACATACATTGTTAAGAGGCAGTTATTTTAGTTTCCTAAAATTTGATCTATTTTAAGTTTATGCTTATTGTGATTTCTAATACTGTTGCTTGATGGTGTGAGAACGTGGTCTGTATGACCTAGCTTCTTTAGAGTTTTCTGAGACTTCTTTCATGACTTATTATGTGGGGAAAGTTTGCAAAATTTCCAAAAATAAAAATAGATATTTAAAAAGTACATATTCTGTATTTGTTGGGAAGGGAAGATTATATACTCAAATACACACACATACATTCTTTTATGTCTATGATCAAGTTTGTTCATTGTGCTGTTAATATCTAAAATCTTAATATTTTTTTTTGCTTGCTTGCTTTCTATATTTCTGGAAGAGGTTTGTTAAAATCATTCAACATATTTGTGGATTTCTTGAGTTTGCTTTATAACTGGGATATTTCACTTTATGTATTTTAAGATTATATTGTTTGGTAGTTTTTATGTTGTTAGTTCTTAATTATTACAACTTTGTAGGGTTCCTTTTGTGATTAGTAGTATATATCCCTTTTTATATGTATTACTGCTTTACATTCAAAGTTAATATTTTGTCTAATGAAAGTACTGCCAGTACAGGATTTGATTTGGTTCATATTTGTTTTGCATACCTTTCCATCTCTTTCTATTTTTTTTCTTTCTCTCTCTCTTTCTCTGTTTTTGCAGCAGTAGGCATCAAACCCAGGGCCTTGCACATGCTAGGTAAGTGCTTTACCACTTAAGTACACCACAACTCCTCCATCTCTTTATTTTCAACCTTTTTTCATTAATTTATTTTAGTAATCTCTTGTAGCCTGTATGTCATTAAGATTTTAAAAATTTAATCTGATAGTTAATGCATACAAATCTGCTTATACGTGCAGCAACTACTGCACATTAAAATAAACTGTGCTTATTTTTTTCTGTTTTCTGTGTCTTATGGTTACTATGTTTCTCTCTGCTTATCCTTTCCTATTTCTTGCTGGGGAAATGACTTTTTATTCATTCCCCCACTGATTTGGAAGTTAAACATTTTATTTCTATCTTTCAGCACCTACATATAAATATTCACACTTTTTTGGGGGGGGGTTCTTTTTGTTAACATGACAATATAATTTACTTTGACATAATTTCAAAAGCATGGAAAATAATTTGTTCTAATCCAGTTCCAGTACTTCTCCTTTCTCTCACCTCCTCCCACCGCATGGTCCCTTCTCTCTACTCTATTTTCTGCTATTATAGTTTTTTTTTTTTTTAATTATTGTCTTGTGGATGTACATGATGGTGAAATTCACTGTAGTATGTTCCTATATATACATAGGAAAGTTAGGTCAGATTCATTCCATTACCTTTTCATGTCCTATCCCTCCCCCTCTTCCCTTCAAGCCCCTTTGTCTACTCCACTGATCTTTCTTCTTTTTTTTCAATCCCCATACCTTATTTACAAAAATCTAAAGTTAATATCTCTATGCTAATCTAAATAATACAAGTCCTTGTGATGTTTTATCTCCAATTTCCCCATTCCTATTATTATTATTGTGTTGACTTTTTCTTTACTACTTTGCCTACCCATTTCTTTTCTTTTCATTGCTTTTTGCATGTGTTTCCTTTATGCATTCTATTTACTTATTAATGAAATAGTCTAATATTTACTTTATCAGCAATGAACTATCATTCTATATCTGCCTAAAATATTTACCTTTACTTTTGAATAAATATTTTAAGTGGGCAGGTATTTCCCTCTGTACTTTGTGAAAATGACTTCATTGTTTCCCAGCATCACTGCTACTGATGAGAAATCAAGTACCAAATCTGACATTTGTTTCTTTGTGGATCAACTGTCATTTCTCTCTTGTTTTTTGATTTCCTATTTGTCCTTGGTGCTTTCAGTTTCACTATGATATGCTTTGAGATCAATTTATTGATGATGCTTAGACTGTCGTGTTTAGTGTGAATACTTGATACGATTATGGTTTGGATCTGAAATGTCCCCCAAAGGATCACGTGTTGAAGGCTTAGTCCCCAGTGCATCAATGTTCAGAGGTAGGGCTTTTGGAAAGTAATTGGATCATGAGGGCTCTGATCTCAGCAATGGGTTAATCCATTGGTGTGTTCATAATTGAATAGACTATTAGGAGACGGTGGAAACTATAGGAGATGGGGTCTAATTTGAGGAGGAAGGTAAAAAATGGCATGCCCTGGGAGGGTGTATCTTGTCCTTGGCCCCTTCCTCTCCCTTTGCTTCCTGGCTGCCACAAAGTGAGCAACTCTGCTCTACCATGCCCTCTCCCCCATAATGTTATGCTTCTTCAGAAGCCTGAAGCAATGTAGCCATGTAACTATAGACTGAAACCTTGAGCCAAAACAAACATTTACTCTTCTAAGTTGATTTATTTCAGGTATTTTGTCACAGCAACAAAAAACTGACTAACACAGATGTCTTTTATAAAGTTTGGGTAATTGTCAAGTATTATTTCATAGCACTCGGTTTTTCCCGCTAGAAGGTCTACTAAATGTATATTGGGTTTCTTATGTCTTTTATTTTCTCTCACACATTTTTATCCATTTTTAAAATCCAATGTTCTTGATACTGAGTAAGTACCTGTATAAAAACTTAAAAACTGGGGCTGGGGGTGTGGCTCAGTGGTAGAACACTTGCTTAGCATATGTGAGACATTGGGTTTGATTTTCAGCACCACATATAAATAAATAAAATAAAGGTCCATTGACAACTAAAAATATAAAAACTGTCTATGAGTGTCCTATGTTAGCTGTGAATATATAACAGTATAATGGGAAAGAAAAAGTGCCTGCAAATTATGGCCCAACTAATCCAGACAAAGCAATAATATAAAAAATGTTTATTCTTAAATGCCAATCACTAGTCCATATAAATTCAGCTAAAAGTAGTTTTGATTGAAATGTAGTAGTTTTCTGTCTTCCTGTTCTTTGTAAAATGGCTACAGTGGGGAAAAGTCCTTTAGGAATTTCTGTGAAATCAGTCTCCTAGAGATTTTATCAAATCAAAGTTATTCTTAGTGGGGGCTGGGGTTGTGGCTCAGCAGTAGAGTGCTTGTCTCACATGTGTGAGGCACTGGGTTCAATCCTTAGCACCACATAAAAATAAACAAAATAAAGGCAATGTGACATCTACAACTAAAAAAATTTAAAAATTATTCTTAGAGATTAAATTTCAATAATGAAAAATCATCCATGTACTGTACTACCCAGAGGATACAATAGGACTGGGGATGTAGCCTGAGAGCACTTGCCTAGCATGAATGAGGCTCTTGGTTCCATCCCCAGAACTAGAAAAAAAAAAGCACAAAGTAGATATGGTAAACAAGACCACCATTCTTGTGCAAGCTTTTCTAATGACTATGACAAAACCAAACTGATGTCCTAGAAATGACAGCATTCTAGTAACAGATGGTTTAAATTTATAAATCTCACTAAACATTCAGAATGAGGACATATGAAGAATAAGTATCAACAACTTAAAGACATAAGATCAAAAATAAAAGAACTTTTGCTAGTCAATATAAAAGTCATTACTGAGAAGAAAGTGTCAAAAATAAGGAGGTCTACCAATTCTTTATCCTAACACAATTATGCTGTGCAAGTCTCCATGGGAAGTTATAATCTTATATTTCCTATAGCAGAGGCTTGATATTGTTAGATATGTGATAAGGACAAAAATTGATAACTTCTTTATAAAAATTAATTCATTTATAAATTGGCAAATAAAAATTGTATATAATTTATGTTGCAATGTTTTGACATATATACACACTGTGGAATGGCAAAATCAAACTATTTAACATACACATTATTTTACACACATCATTTCTGTCTAGTAAATACTGTTATTAGCTATAGTCACCATGTTATACAATAGGTATCTTGAACTTATTATTCCTGTCTGATGAAAAATTTCCATCCTTTGATCAATCTCCCCCACCCCTGAAATTCTGGTAACCATGATTCTAAGAGGGGTTGAACATTTTTCAGATTCCACATATAAGTAAGAACATATGGTAATTGATTTTCTGTGCCTAGCTTATTTCACTCAACTCAGTGTCCTTCAGGTTCATCCAGACTGTTGTAAATGACAGTATTTTTTGAACAGTTTTCCATGGTGTACATATACCACATTTTCTTCATACATTCATCTGATAAATTCTGAAGATCTTTTCCTCTTATTCTAGTCATGACAACTTTAAAAAGTTTGACCTTGAGAATGTTAAAGATAGAGCAGAATTTAAGAAAATGAAAGTGTCTGCCTATTTTTTAAAAGGCTTCCTTGCTTGTGGTTAAAAACTTGTTAATTATGAAGACTAATTTGTGATTACCCACCATCTGCTAGCCCCAAACAGAGGAAGGTATTGTAGATGCAAAGAGGTGAAGCCTGAACTGGTCCCTTGATTGGTTCATAATCTAGACACTATCCAAACTATCCAATAACATTTTAATGTCATTTTCCTTCCTTCCTCCCTTCCATTCCAGACAGGGTGGTTGATAAGGGCAATCCCTGTTTTATTCACCCCTTTATCTACAAAGGTTCCTTTCATTCATTGCTGATCTTCCTGGACTTGAAATTCTCCTTTCTTTTAGTCTATGTTGCTAACCACTTTGCCTCATTCATCCTCAGAAAACAAAGGTATTTCTTGAATTAATTGATTAATTTAAGAAAAACCAAAGCAAACAAACAAAGATAGCTAAGGACAAAATACAATAGAACCTATCAGGGGAATTATACATGATATGAAATAATGATGATTCTAGATATAAGATTTGAAACTCAAGAAAAAAACAGTAAACCAAATTATTAATAAATATATGGTAAGTAACAAAACACTGACACATGAAACAACAATAATAAATTGGAGGAGGTGGCAAATTTGGGGGATCAGGTTAGAGCTAAACAATGTGTGTATCTTCCAGGGAACAGAAAAGAAGAAACACCTTTAAGCTTATACAATCCTGACTGATGTCAATATTATACAAGAAAAATAGAAAAAAGAAAATTACAGGCCAAGTCTAAAACAAAATTCCTAAAAATTTTGTAATCTAAATCTGGTAGTTTATTTTTAAAGCCTGATCAATATAATCTACCATATTAACAAATTAAAGGAAAAAACCCAAATGAAAGTTCGATCAGATGTAAACATTACTAGTTATGGTAAATGATTTCATCAGATATAAAAACTATTCATAAAGAATTTAGTAAAGTTCAATCATCAAACTTGGTGAGGACAAATCAAAGAATCCTAAACTAGCAAACAAAGAATAGAAGGAAATTTCTTCACTTTGATAAAGGGTGTTTACAAATATTGTACTTAGTAGTGACATATTCAGAACTATCTTTCTATACTTAGGAATAGACAAGTAGGCTTTTACCACTGCTTCTATTCAACAGTATTCTAAAGGTTCCAGCAAGTGTGGAAATAGAAAAGCATTGAAAAGATCTAAGAACTGGAAAATTAGAATGAAAACTGGCAGTATTTCAAGGTGATGTTATTATCTCCACAGAAATCTCAAATTAACCTAGTTACAAATTATCAGACTAAGAGTTAACAGGCTTTGGAATTCAATATTAATTTAAAAAAGTCAAATGCATTTTCCATAAACTAGCAACCATCATTTACAAAATAAGTCTTAAGACATACATACCATTTAAATTACAGTAGCAAAAATAAAACATGTATAGGACCTGGGCATAAATATAACAAAAGATGGGTTAATTATGGAGAAAATTTGAAGTCCTTCTACAAGAAGGACTTTGGTAGGCAGATATATATTCTAGGTTCTTGGATAGAAGGAACGCACCATGATAAGGCCAACTTTCCTTAAATTCATTTTAGGATTTAACACAATTCTCCTAAAAAATTCCAACAGAAGTTGTTTTTTGTTTTTGCAGAAACATGATAAGACAATTCTAAAATTTATGTGGAAGAGCAAAAGGCCAACAGGTGCCTGAAGAAGTAATTTTCATGTTATTGAAAACCAAATGGTCCATGAAGATATGAAAAACTGCTCAACCTCACTGATATTCAAAGAAAAGCAAACTGAAACCACAATGAGATAGAAAGCCTAGTACCTCTATCAACTGGGCAAATATTTTTTAAGTGGGAAATTTTAGGGTGTAGAAAAACAAGGACAATAAAAAATACTACTGTTTAAGATGAAAACTGGTAGAATCATTTTGAAAAACAGTTCAACATTATCTAGTAGAGCTGAACATGTGCTTCTTCCATGATCTACCCATTATACTGCCTAATACCATCCTTGCAGCAGCAATATTAAAACATCTGGTTTTAGGACTCCTTTTACACTATGAAAAATACCTGATGATTTCCAAAAACCTTTTTTGTTTTATATGTATTATATTTAGCACTCCTGCATTAGGTATTAAAATTGAGAAAAAATATAAATACAAGAACACACAAGTACACACTCTAGTTCTTTGGCTCAGTAGTAAGCACAAGTTGTTTACATTCTATAAATAAATTTTTCAAAATTAAAAAAAATTAAAAAAATCAAAACAAAAATTAAAAGAATACAAAGAAGTTGTTTAGTGAGAGAAACTTATTTAATAGCAATGGAAAAAAAAACACAAAGCAAAGGATCATTTTGAATATATTTAAAAACTACAAAAAAGTAAGAGATATGAGCAAAAAAAACCCATACCATATTGAAAACCATACTAACAAAAAAGTTTAAACTACAAATGGATGTAAACATCTGAAATGTTTACCATAACTAGCAATCTAAAAGAATCATCAGTTAGGAAGTCACATGAAATATGGATAAGAATGTAGTGAGACTAGTAATCTCCTACAGAGCTGGTAGGAATGAATATTGGTGAAATTTCTCTGGAGGAATTTCAACACATATTATCAAATGCGTCAAAAATATTCACCCAGGAAAACAATAATTTGATTTCTACGTATGAATCTAAAGGACAAAATGTGAACTTCATTACAAAAATTATATTAACAAAAATTTAGAGAGGCTGGGATTGTGGCTTAGTGGCATGTATGAGGCAACGGGTTTGTTTCTCAGCACCACAGAAATATAAATAAATAAAACAAAGGTATAAAAAATCTGAAAATAATCTAAATGTCCAAAAAGGGATTCCCTAAGCTAAACGATAAGAAAACTACCTTATTTACAGACTCAAACATCAAATGGTAATATACAATGTTGCTTACCTTATAAATTTGGGGAAATAAAGATCATGTCAATGAGAATATAACACACAAAATTATATAGAGTGATTTTTAAAAACTTCAACCTTTTATTTACTTATTTATTTATTTATTTTTTATGTGGTGCTGAGGATCAAACCCAGTGCCTCACCTGTGCTAGACAAGTGCTCTACCACTGAGTCACAAACCCAGCCCCAGAGGGGTCTTTTAACTCTACTTTCTTAAACATATAGAAAAATGGTCTGGGGGTGTAGCTCAGTGGTAGATTGCTTGCCTAGCATGCACAAGGCCCTGGGGTTCAATCCCCAGTACTCAAAAAATAATCTAATCTTAAATGTATAAAAAAAGGGCTGAAAAAATGTATCTATTGTTAGCAGAGCTATTTCTGGATGGCAAGCTTATGCAGGTTTGTAGACGGTTTTTGGTATCAACTAAATTCAATTAAAAGAATTCATATATTTGTAAAGTCATACAATAAACCCAACAAACCCCTCAATGGTCTTCCACACTCACTTTAAAACACATCACTTAGGTGTCCAAGGCTCTCTATACTACATAGTCCCAATATTTTTAGTAAGAGGACTTGCTATTGTTTCTTAAACATGCATCATATCTTTTAAGTTTAGTCCCTTGGCAGACTATTTGACCCATCTAGATAGCTTCTCTACCTGGCCAAGTTCTACCATGTTCCCAAAATCATGAGAAACACTACCTGGGTTAGTCAGCTTTCTGTCACTCTAACAAATATCTGAGAAAAATCAACTTATAAAGGGAAAAGGTTTATTTTAGCTCAGCTTTGAAGGTTCCAGGCAATGATTGGTCTGGTTGCTTTTGGGCCCAAGGTGAGGCAGTACATCATGGTGAGAGAGTGTAATGCATCAAAATTGCTCACCTCATGGCCAAGGAGCAATAGAGAGAGAGAGAGAGAAAGTGACAGGGTTCCCATAATCCACTTCACCAGCACTCTTCCCAGTGACCTAAAGACCTCCCACTAGGCCCTACATCCTAAAGGTCACCACCTCCCTGGGAATAAGCCTTTACCATATGGATATTTTGAGGACACTTACGATTCAAAGTATAGCACCACCTTTTAACAGACACCAACCAGTAGTTATTTCTCCTTGTCTTTGACTACTACAGAGAGCATTTTAGCACTCTTATTTGCCTTAAACTTAACAGTTGTCTCTATTTTAATGCCTCTACTAGATTGTAGTATTTCGGGAAGGGGCTCTATTTTTCTTTAGCTTTTTTTTTCCAATACGGACACACTGCTTCCCAGAATTAAGCATATAATGAGTACTTGAGGAACTGAATAAATTATTGTCACAAGTGATTAGTCTCTTCTCTTGGGCATAAGGAGGAAAAAGAAAGAATGGGAAATGTTTCTCATTTCAAACTCAGCATGGAATTTTTCATAGTAACAATGAGAAAAAAAAGGTACAATTTTGGACCTATATTTTATTCTTTTTGCCAGATTAAAATATACCCATCATTGGTAACAGTTACTATGGGCACAAAAATGTGTTTGAAATCCCCAAGAACCTACCTCCAAAATAGCTTTTGGATTATAGATAGTGTTTGAAGAGATAGGCTTGCAGATAATACAAATTTTTCTTTTGGAAAAACATCATGTTTACGTAAGTCTGCCTTAAGCCTCTTATGAAACAAAATATTGTCAATGACAATAGAAATTGTGAAAGACAGAGGAAGAAGGAAAGTAGATGTTCTAAACACCCAAGTTAATTTCTAAAGAGCAAACTGAAAAGTGAGAATGTAGGTAAGTTATAAAACTTTTTTTTAACCACTTTCCAACTCTACCTTTATCAGATGTTACATTTTGTGCAACAACTGAAACTTTGAGAAAGTCTTTGAAGGTTTCTATTTCTGTTTTCCATATAAGTCTATAAATTAATATTTGCAATTGGTGTGCAGATAAACTACACATGATCTTACCTACTCAAGTATGTACATTTAAGGACAAAACCCTCCCTATTCTTAATGTCATACAATACAATGCCTTACTTCTTTTTTTGGTACCAGGGATTGAACCCAGGGGGGCTTAACTACTTAGTCACATCCCTAGCCTTTTTAAATTTATTTTGAGACAGGGTCTCACTAAATTGCTTACAGCCTCATTAAGTCGCTGAGGTTGGCCTCAAACCTGCAATCCTCCTGCCTCAGTTTACCTATTTGCTGGGATTACAGGCATGAACCACCATGCCTGGCACAGTGTTTTACTTTGAAACAGTGCTTGTATGAGATATATCGTGAGGACTGCTCTTTGTTAGATTTTGGTGGGAAAGGGGAGCCAGTTGGGACAGTTCTTAATTAATAATTGGACTAATCTTCCAATGCATATAATTATTGATGTATTCATTCAGTGTATGTACTGAGAACTGTACTAGGTATTCAGAGGCAAGTAAGATATACAAGACCTCTCCCCTCAATTTTTATAGGTTGCTACAGAACTCATAATAAATAATCTATTTGAGGAAGTGAACAATAAGCAAACAAATGTACAAGATAATTACAAATTAAGGTAAGAGCTGTAAAGGAAAGAAAATAAGCAGGACAGGGAAGCTATTTAATAATCAGCAAAGGCCTCTCAGATATATTTAAACCTCAGAAAGTATGAAAGGACCTAGCCACACACTCTAACTGGGGAAGAGCCTTCCAGGCAGAGTAAAGAAGTGAAAAGTTCCCAAGATGGAAATAGACTCGTTCTGTTTGATGAACACAAATGAGGCAGTATAGTCATGTTTTTCAAACTGTGGGTCATGTTTTATATTGTGATGTCAAATTTGTGTGTCACTGAATTTTTTAAAAAAGATGTCAAATAGTAAAAACATCAGAGTCACATGGTTTCAGAATAAGTAATTTTAATGAATGTTTGTTTCAACTATGTGAGTATGTACATGAGTGGGTTGCAGTGTATGTTTCTTAATGCAGGAAGTGGTCAAATCTGCACTAAGCAAGGAGAGTAGTAAGAGGTAATAGTGTAGGGCTGGGCAAGAGCCAGATGATGTATGGCCTTGCATTGCAGGCCACCATGAAGATTGGGATTTTATTCTTCATGCAGTGGGAAGGTGAGTGACGTGATCTAATTTGACATCATGGCATTGCCAAAAGATTACTACAGTGAATTTCAGAAGGCCTGAGCACTGACCTTAGCCATGCCACTAACACTAGGGATTTTGAGCAAATCACTTAATCTCCCTATGCCTCACTTTCCTCATTTTGAAAATGACAAGGCTGAACCAAAGTGACCCTAAAGATCTGTGTATTGCTAAATTTCTGCCTATCTTCTGTTTTTTTTTTCCCTTGGGCATAATTAAATATCTACTGATCACGGAATCACTAGTTCACTAGGTCTAGTTCTGAGTTACTTCTTAAAATACTATAAACCATGTAACAGTAAGAATTACGTTTTTAGCTGGGAGCGGTGGTGAATGCCTGTAATCCCAGCACTTGGGAGGCTGAGGCAGGAGGATCACAAGTTCAAAGCCAGCCTCAGCAATGGCGAGGCGCTTAGCAACTCAGTGAGACCCTGTCTCTAAATAAAATACAAAAAAGGGCTGGGGATGTGGCCCAGTGGTCGAGTGCCTCTGAGTTCAATCCCCAGTACCAAAAAAAAAAAAAAAAAAAAAAAAAAAAAAAAGGGAAAAAATACATTTCTACTGAAAGCAATTTTAGAATTATGCCTTTACTGTAACCAGCTATGTTATTTGAAATGAGATCTCTGGGCTAAAAGTGAATCAGGGGCTTTTGCAACTCTCTGACGCAAAGTTTGGAGTGTGAAGAAAATTGGCAAGGAGGCATGAAAAGATTTACTGACCAGGCTATTTGGAACAGAATTCCTTATTTGTTCTAGGTCATCAAATGATATATAATCTAGGGCAGTTTAAAGTTGCAAGAAACTTTTGCTGAGCACTAGAGTCAAGATGTGCAAACATAACTCCTTTCACAGAAACCAAAATGACTATTGAGACAAAACTTAATATTATCTGTTAAGTCCATGCTAGACAGTTTGTTCTTTTAATCCTCCTAAATTTATTTGCATTTCACAGATATGGAAACAACTCAGAATAGACAACCTTGCTATATAGTGGCAAGGTTGGGAATAGAAACAATTTTAAGGTAGGTAACATATAGATCCTTTTTAAATTCCATATTTATAATTTATTGTGCATGTTTTTCTTAAAAAAAACCTATTGTTTGAGTATTAAATCATCAGTTAAATAACTAGCAAATCAAGCATCTGTGACATCTGGACACAGAATGTTCAACTGATAAATCAATTCTGGACTCACAGGAAACTGCTAGGTGTAGTGTGAGACTATAGGCTAACTTGTTCTAGCACTGGAAGGCCTACACTGTGGGTAGCATGCTGGGTTGTATGAAGCGAAGTTATTAGGCAAAATATCAAAGAAACTGGCATATTCAATTATGTACACGTCAACAGTACAATGGCAGTTTCCAGATTCATTTTCTCAGAGTGTCTTTGGTGAAAAGCCAGTAAAGGAACAGTGGAATGGCCAGTGTCGCCTGTGTTGTAAGCTGAACAAATGTCCTACAGGTTCTATAGACGCGAAGAGATGCTAGAAAATCACCGAATTTTCAACTTACATTAACCCTTTAAAGGAAGCATGAGACTCACCACTTGCCCATTTGGAGCAGCATACACAGTATGTTATGGAAAGCAAAACCTTTGAAACGTGCAGAGCACGGTTCCTGTTAACAGTCGAAAGGGTTCCTAATACTCCCAACAGAGACACCCACAAACACCCTAGCAAAGTTGGGGATGCTTATTTTACACCTTTGTCAATCCCGAGGACGCAATACTCACCTGTCACATACTCGGCTTCAAACCTTCGCCGGGTCTCAGAGATGAGCTTGGCTTTATTCTGGGCGTGATTCTGGGTGGGAGACACGACAGCTTAGATACTTCTCACACCACCCCGCTTACCCTGAACCCAGCCCACCTGCACCCTGGAGAGCGGCCCCGGGCCTCGGAGGCTGTTTCTGAGTCCAGGGTGTCAGCAGCGGTGCAGTTGGCTGCTCACCTCGGCCATGATCGCGGTCGCGGATGTGACTGCAGTTGTTGAAGTCGTCGGCCCTTCCACCGCCAGAGTATCTCATCACCGGCCAGTCAGGCCGAGAGGTAGACGGGGAAGGGCGGGAGGGGGAGGTGGTCGCGTGACACCGGAAGACAGACGGAAGTGGTGCTGCACCGCTCTATCGGAGGCGGCCGACTGGGCTTGGAGGAGGGACAAGGCTCTCAGCCTGGGCCTCATTCGCCTCTCGCTCGAGCCCCACCCCCGACGTCCCCCGCACTGCGGTCCCGCCCCCGCCAGCAGCTTAATCTCTGGCGCTGCCCCCCTCCAGCTCCGCCCTGGGGAGCTCGGCTGGCCATTAGCTTTCACAACACTCCCTGGAGGTTCCGCCTCTTCAGCCTCCCATGGCAACCGTCTCCCAGCCCTTTCGGTACGCTCCGCCTCTTAGGCATTCCACGCAGCCTCCGCGCGGGGTCTCCCAGGATGCAGCGCGCTGGCGGGAGGTTTGGAACCTTGGGACGCTGCACCTGCGTGGGTCTTCGTGAACGTGGCTAATAATTAAGGTAGGGTAGAGTTGGCTCCTTTCCCCTCCTCCGACAGAGTAGGCTCCTTTCCCCTCCTCCGACTTTGCGGAGTTGGAGGCAGGCTGGACTTGCACCCTTGCCTTCACTGTGCGGAAGAGCAGGAGGGAAACCGGCGTCCCGGGGCCTAGATCTGTTTTCAGTAGAAGGATTGGATTTTAAGTGCTTGCTGTATTCCGGTATTATTTCTCTGAAAACGTTATTCATCCCTTCAACATTCTTCCCATTTGGAGTGTGAGATGCTTAAAAGAAAAGTTATCATTGAAATCTTTATACTTAGTTATGTAAAGTAAAAAGTGAAAAGCGTCTTTCGGATTTAATTAAAGTAGTTCTCATCGGGAGTGGTGGGCGGTTCTGCCACTCAGAGGACATTTGGCAATTTCTGGAGAAATTGTGGTTGTCACAGCTCTCACTACTCGGGGAAGCCAATGCTACTGGTTTCTAAGGGGCAGAAGCCAGGGACGCTGCCAGATACCCTGCAGTGCATAGAACAAACCACAATGGCTGGCCAGCGCAAAATATCAATAGTGCTAAGGTTTGAGAAAGGTTTAGATTTATGAAGTACTGGAACAAATTTTAGATTCGTTAATTAAAAACTAAGAATTGAAAGGAAATCTTTGTGTATGTAATATTGTCTTTCTTAAAACTTGAAAGGTATTGAAAACAACAAAGAAGTTGTAAGAACAGTCTCCGCATCGTCCGTGGTCAGCCACTAAAATATGGCACTTCAGAGTCTTTTGCCCCAGAATGTTTCATATATTTACATTCTTTTCTTTGAAATAAAAATCAAACACATTGTCTAAAAATGGTTTGAATACATCCGCAAAGACTATTTCAGGTGGGATATAGCTCAGTGGTAGAGCACTTGTCTAGCATGCTGGAGGCCCTGGGTTCCACTTCCTACACCACTAAATAAACAAATAAATTCACCTATAACTGAAGTCTCCCTCTAGTTCCACTACCAGACCATACCTTATCTGGAATCACCAGCCATTCAACATTTGGCATAAACTATTTAGTTTTGATTTTATATTTTGGACCACACTACTTGGGTTTGAATCTTAACTCTGGCACTTTCTATCTGTAGGCCTTTGGGAATATCCTGAAATTCTGTGTATCCAATTCTCATTTTTAAAATGATATAGTAATAATTCCTATGGCATAAGGATGTCACAAGGAGTGAATGATTAATCCAAACTGCTTAGAACAGTACCTGGCACTATTATATGAGGAAAAAAGAAGTCCCTGCCACTATTCCCAGAGAAAAGAATATAGCAATTATAGGTAAACAAGAACTATATAATGCTGTTTTATATATTTTCATTTCTGTAAATAACATACTACAGTATCTCTTGTTTGCAGTTTAGTTTTTTAAATTATTTTTGAAATGTAACTATGATTATAAACATTTTTAAATTATTCTAATTTGTCATACATGCTTGCAGAATGAAATTCATTTCATATTACATATATAGAGCACAATTTTTCAAGTCACTGGTTCTATGCAAAGTATTTTCACACCATTCCTGTGTTCATACATGTACATAGGGTAATGATGTATAACTCATTCCACCATTATTCCTATCCCCTTTCCCCCTCCCTTCCCCTCCCTCCTCTTTGATCTATTTAAAGTTCCTTCATTTCTCTCATCCCCACTCCCTTGCCATTATAAGTCAGTATCCTCATAACAAAGAAATCATTGGACCTTTGGTTTTTTTTGGGATTGGCTAACTTCACTTAGTATTATTTTCTCCAACTCCATCCATTGACCTGCAAATGCCATGATTTTATTCTCTTTTAGTGCTGAGTAGTGTTCCATTGTGTATATATACCAAAGTTTCCCTGTCCATTTATCTACTGAAGGGCATCTAGGGTGGTTCCACAATTTAGCAATTGTGAATTGTGCTGCTATAAACATTGATGTGGCTGTGTCCCTGTAGTATGCTGTTTTTAAGTCCTTTGGGTATAGGCTGAGGAGTGGGATAACTGGGTGAAATGGTGGTTCCATTCCAAGTTTTCCACGGAATCTCCATACTGCTTTCCAGATTGGCTGCACCAATTTGCAGTCCCACCAGCAGTGTAAGAGTGTGCCCTTTCCCCCACATTCTCGCCACCATTTATTGTTGTTTGTATTTTTGGTAGCTGCCATTCTGACTGGAGTGATATGAAATCTTAGAGTTGTTTTGATTTGCATTTCTCTAATTGCTAGAGATGTTGAACATTTTTTCATATATTTGTTGATTGATTGTATATCCTCTTCTGAGAAGTGTCTGTGCAGTTCCTTGGCCCATTTATTGATTGGGTTATTTGTTTTGTTTTTTTTTTTTTTGTGTGTGTGTGTTAAGGTTTTTGAGTGCTTTATATATCCTTGAGGTTAGTGCTGTATCTGATGTGCTTGTGGTGAAGAGTTGTTCCTGTTCTATAGGTTCTCTATTCATCTCACTGATTGTTTCTTTTGCTGAGAAGAAACTTTTTAGTTTGAATCCATCCCATTTATTGATTCTTGACTTTAATACGTGCGCTACACGGGTCTTTTTAAGGAAGTTGGGGCCTAATCCAACATAATGGAGATTTGGGCCTACTTTTTCTTCTGTTAGGTACAAGGTCTCTGATTTAATTCCTAGGTCCTTGATCCACTTTGAGTTGAGTTTGTGCATGGTGAGAGATAGAGGTTTAATTTCATTTTATGGATTTCCAGTTTCCCCAGCACCATTTGTTGAAGAGGCTATCTTTTCTCCTATGTACCTTTTTGGTGCCTTTGTCTAATACAAGATAACTGTAGATATGTGGGTTAGTCTCTGTGTCCTCTATTTTGTACCATTGGTCTACTGGTCTATTTTGGTGCCAATACCATACTGTTTTAGTTACTATTGCTTTGTAATACAATTTAAGGTCTGGAATAGTAATGCCACCGGCTTCACTCTTCTTGCTAAGAATCGCTTTGGCTATTCTGGGTCTCTTATTTTTCGAAATGAATTTCATGATTGCTTTTTCTATTTCTATGAGGAATGTTTTTGGGATTTTGATTGGGATTGCATTGAATCCGTATAGTGCTTTTGGTAGTATGGTCATTTTGACAATATTAATTCTACCTATCCAAGAACAAGGTAGATCTTTCCATCTTTAATTTCTTTCTTTAATGTGCTGTAGTTAAATATAGTTCTAGTATGTTCATTTTAACTATTCTGTGATAAGCTATCTGTATTTATTCATTATCCTGTTGATGGTAATTGAAAGTTTTCTTTCTTTTTTTGTGATACTGGGAATTGAATCCAGGGCTTCAGGCATGCTAGGTAAGTGCTCTACCACTGAGCTATATCCTCATTTTTATTTTATTGGGAGACTGAGTCTTACCAAGTTGCCTAATCTGGCCTGGAACTTGGGATCCTCCTGCCTCAGTCTTCTGAGTAACTGGGAAGAGATACATGTCATCACACCACACATACGTTTTACTTTTTTAATACTGCGAATAATAGTGCAGTGGACATTCTAGAGCAATGTCCTTATTTGTATGTAACATTATTTCCCTGGATTTGTGTCTAGAAATTAAATAGCTGTATATATGCATTTTGGTTTACTGTCAGGTTACATTCCAAAGTCATCTCTCCATTTTATTAATTACTCATAATTATCTCCTAATTGTTAGCTTTGTTTCCATTCTCACTTCATTCACATCTTTAACACTGTCACGGAGGTCTTTATAACACAGCAATACAATTTAGTGGTTATAGGAGAAATTTAGAAGTTCTTAGATGTGGAACCCTTAGATACATAGAGAGCTTTATGTTTTTATATACCTTTATTTTATTTATTTATTTTTATGTGGTGCTGAGGATAGAACCCAGTGCCTCACACATGCTAGACATTTGCTCTACCACTGAGCCATAACCCCAGCTCCTACAGATCCTTCTTTAACTTAATGTTCCTTAATTTTTTAACTTAGTAAATCACCATTCCTCCACATACATTGACATTTTAGGCATATTAGATAATGTTGGGAAAGGAAAAGGGGAGATCAATTCTGGGGAGAGTCCTAAGAAATGGTTAATATAGGAGAATCCATTTTAATGGTGGACATATTTGGTAGACAATTTAGTTAACAATGTCATATATAGGGACTGGGGTCATGGCTCAGCGATAGAGCACTTGTCTCGCATGTGTGAGGCCCTGGGTTCAATCCTCAGCACCACATAAATAAAATAAAGGTATTTTGCCATGTTTACAGTGTTGTATGGTTTTATATAAAAAATCATGCTTATCCATCTTATTGTACTTCTTATGTCTTTTTCCACATCAATACTGTTCCATGTAGCTATACTTGGTTCTGCTTCCCTGCTGTAGAATGTTCAGTGGACTAATTTTTCTGCTGTTGATGGGCATTTGGGTTGTTTCCACTTTTGGCCTCTTACAAACAACATTACTCTGAACAGTCTTGGATATATGTGCTGGACATATATGCATGTGTACCAGATCTATTTTTGATCATCTCTGGATCTTATAATATCTATAATACTTATAATACCTAGTGGAATATAAATGTTATGTAAATAGGTGTTATACTCTATAATTTAGGGAATAATGGCCAGGAAAAAAAGTAAGCAGGTACAGTACAGACTCAATTTTTTTCTGAATATTTTTGATCAGTAGTAGGTTCACTTCACAGATGTGGAACCCATAGATATAGAGAGCTGACTGTATATGCAAATGCTATGCCAGTTTATATAAGGGTCTTGAACTCTGGTGGGTTTTGTATCTGCTGGAGGTACTATGACCAATCCCCCATGGATACCAGGAGATGACTGTACTCCAAAATTTAGCAACTTAAAACAACACATCTTTATTATCTCCTAATTTTGAGTGTCAGGAATTTGGCAGCAGCTTATCTTGGTGGTTCTGGCTCACAGTCTTTACCTGGGGTTGTAGGATCTGCTCCCAAGAAGGCTCACTCAAGGCTTTGGCAGAAGGTCTAATTTTTTTGCTGGTTGTTGGTAGGAAGCCACCTTTCCTTGCTGTGTGTATATCTCCATGGGGCTGCTGTGTGGCAGGTGGCGATCCCCTGTGCAAATGATCTAAGAGGTAAAAGAGGAACCCACATTGCTCCTTATGACCCAATCCTGGAGTCACGGTTACTTCTGCCCTATTCTCTTGGCTAGAAGCAAGTCATGATACTCAGCCTTCATTCAAAGGGAGCACAATTAAGTGCCACTTCTTGATGGAAATTGTAACAAAGGATTTGTGAGCACATTTTAAAACCACAAGTGATATATTTGGAATGAAATAATAAGATGACATCTCTAGCTTGAAAATAAATACTAATTGAATCTCCTTTTAAGTAGAATTGCCTCTGTAAATTAAAGTCCTTTCTACAAAATGCAGGCTACATTGACTTAAATTTTAGGTTATGGTTCATAGTGGTTCAATTTTTCCAATTGAACTATTAATAGATTTTTATCATGAATAAATAAAACTTAAGCTTTTGGAGTTTGCTTCTCATTCAAGGAAAACCAATCCTATTTACTTGTAGATGATCAAGTTTTCAGTTGTTTCTGAAACAGTTGAAATTCCTTGAATACAAAATGGTGCACAAGTGGGAGAAGGGTATGAATTAGATTTATTTATAGTGGACGGGAATCTTTCTTCATCCACAAATCCTTAAGTATGGAACTATTCTTTGGTGTTTGGAAGGTTAAATATAGGCCAGAGCTAGCCATGATGATGATGATGACAATGATGTTAACAGTTAACATTTATTGAGTACAGTAGTTTCCTCTTATACACAGTTGATATATTCCAGAATTCCCAGTGAGTGCCTAAAACCATGGGTAGTAGTGAGCTCTATATAAACTATGTTTTTTCCTATATGTCCTGCTGCTTTGTCATATAGTACCCAAGTTAACATGTCTTTCCATATTCTATGTTCTGATGCCTCCTTTGCAACCCTGTTCTTGAACTTTGGGGCCATTATTAAGTAAAATAAGGTTACTTGACTATAAGCACTTTGATTATTGAGATAGCTACCAAGTAACTAAACAGTCAGAAACATAGATGTGCTAGACAAAGGAGTAATTCACATCCTGTTCTAGATATGAAGGCGTGGGACAGCATGAGATTTCATTATCTTACTCAAAACAGTGCACAATTTAAAATGCTTGAGTTATTTCCGGAGTTTTCCATTTAATATTTTCAGATCACAGTTGACCATGAGTAACAAATTACAAAACAGATGATGAGGGGTACTGCTGTCCTTCCTATTTAACAGGCTCTATTTCAAGTGTTTATGTTTAATCCTAGTGTCTTGTGAGGTAGGTTTTTTTTTTTTTTTTTTTTTTTTTTTTTTTTTTTTTTTTTTTTTGGTACTAGGGATTAAACCCAGAGGTGCTTAACCACTGAACCACATCCCCAGCCCTTTTTTGTTTTTTACATTTTAATTTTTTATTTGTTCTTTTTAATTATTTTATTTAGAGACAAGGTCTTGCTTAGTTGCTGAGGCTGGCTTTGAGTTCATGATCCTCCTGCCTCAGCTCCCAAGCTGCTGGGATTACAGGCGTGTGCCACTGTGCCTGGCTAGGTAGATATTATTATTATACTCCTCTATACAGATGTGGTTGTGAGGAATAAAGAGGTTAAGAACTTGCCCAAAATCACACATCTAGCAAAAGGAAGACTCAGATTCTAAGCCTGTTCTAGCAAAAGGAAGACTCAGATGCTAAGCCTGTTCTGCTTACCTATGGTAAGCATTTAGTAGCACTTTGAAATGCTATCAAAGGAGTGATTCTGTATGTGTAGCCACTGAATAAAGAGTACATCTTTTTTTTTTTAAAAAGTGTGTTATATTTAGATGATGTTCTTTTGATTTTTGTTATATTTTACTAATTCTCTCCAGTTACCTTTCTTATAACCAGTTTGTCAAAAGAAGAAAATGGATGCCAGGACAGTGTGGTGGTTGAAAGTGTAGACTCAGGAGCCAGAGGGCCTAGTTTCCAAGTCTAGCACCATTGCTGATTAGTATTGTAACTGTGAATCATTGTTGCAACCTTGGGAAGTTGTCTTATTTTCATTAAAATAAGGCGATCACATTTAAAAGAGGATAATAAGAATACTTATTTTATTTTTGGTATCAGGGTTTGAACCCAGGGGCATGTAACCACTGAGCCACATCCATAACCCTTTTTATATTTTGAGACAGGGTGTTTCTCAGTTGCTTAGGGCCTTGCTAAATTTCTGAGACTGGCTTTGAACTTGAGATCCTACAGCCTCAGCCTCCTAAGTTGCTGAGATTATAGGTGTGTGCCACCACACCTGACAGAATACTTATTTTTAAAATAATTTTTATTTGTTCTTTTTAGCTATTCGTGACAACAGAGTGTATGTTCACAAATTATACATGCATGGGGTATAACTTACTCTAATTAGGATACCATTCTTGTGGTTGTACATGATGTGGAGTTTCACTGGTGGTGTATTCATGTATGAACGTACGAAAGTTATGTCCAAGTCATTCTACTGTCTTTCCTATTCTCATCCCCTCTCTCTTTCTTTCATTACCCTTTGTCTAATTCACTGAACTTCTATTCTTCCCTACCCCCACTTTTTTGTGTATTACCATCCACATATCAGAGCAAACATATGACCTTTGTTTTTTGGGATTGGTTTATTTCACTTAGCATGATGGTTTTCAGATCCATCCATTTACCAGCAGAAGTCATAAAGTCTTTCTTTTAATGGCTGAGTAATATTCCATTGTGTATATATACCACATTTTCTTTATCCATCCATCTGTTGAGGGACACCTATGTTGGTTCCATTAGTTTAGCTATTGTGAATTGAGCTGCCATAAACATTGATGTGGCTGCACCACTGTAGTATGTTGATTTTAAATCCTGTGGATATATACTGAGGAGTGGGATAACTGGGTCAAATGGTGGTTCCATTCCAAGTTTTCTGAGTAATCTCCCTACTGCTTTCTGGAGTGGTTGCATCAATTTGCAATTCTACCAATAATGTATGAGTGTTCCTTTTCTTCCGCAATCCTTGCCAAGATTTATTGTTACTTGTATTCTTGATAATCACCATTCTGACTGGAGTGAGATGGAATTTCAGTGTAGTTTTAATTTGCAGTTCTCTGATTGCTAGAGATGTTGAGAATTTTTCCATTTATTTGTTGACCATTCATAGTTCTTTTGTGAAGTGCCTGTTCAGTTCCTTAGCCCATTTATTGACTGGGTTGTTTGTTATTTTATTAAGTTTTTTTTGAGTTCTTTATATATCCTGGAGATTAATGCTTTATCTGAGGTGCAGGTGGCAAAGATTTTTTCCCATTCTGTAGGCTCTCTCTTCATGCAGAATACTTATTTTATTTATTTATGTTTTGGAACTGGGGATTGAACTTAGGGGTGCATAACCACTGAGCCCCATTCCCAGTCCTTTTTTCAAAAAAAAATTTAGTTGTAGATGGACACAATACCTTTATTTAATTTATTTATTTTTATGTGGTTCTGAGGATCGAACCCAGTGCCTCATAAGTGCTAGGCAAGTGCTCTACCACTGAGCCACAACCCCAGCCCCCCAGCCCTCCTTTTATACTTTATTTATAGACAGGGTCTTGCTGGGTTACTTAGGGCATTGCTGAGTTTTTGAGGCTGTCTTTGAATTTGCAGTCCTCCTGCCTCAGCCTCTGAGCTGCTGGGATTATAGGCACGTGCCACCATGCCCAGCAGAAAATACTGTTTTTTTTTTTTTGGGTACCAGGGAGTGAACTCACGGGCACTTGACCCCTGGGCCACATCCCCCAGCCCTTTTTTGTATTTTATTAGAGACAGGGTCTAACTGAGTTGCTAAGTGCCTCGCCATTGGTGAGGCTGGCTTTGAACTTGTGATCCTCCTGCCTCACCCTCCCAAGTGCAGGGATTACAGGCGTGCTCCACCATGCCCTGCTAGAAAATATTTATTTCAAAAGAATAGTTGTAAGCATTAAATAGTGCCTGTATTGTACCTGGCATATAGTAAGCAAGAATGATTAATAATTCTACTATCCACTATAATAAGTTGTATTAATTCTCAATTTTCCCCTACTTTGAATAAGAATAATGACTTCCTTAGGTAATAAAAATTCATTATGTTTGTAAAGTAAGATTAATTTCTTGTAGAGATTTTTTTTCAGCCTTGCTTTAGCCTCTCCTATTTTTTCTTTCTGGGGTTATATTTTTGTCATAGAGCCTGTACAACTCTTGTCTTCAGGAAGCAGGAGCCCAAGTGCCTGGACTGTGGGAAGTTATTCTATAGGGGCTAAGGTGAAAATAGAAAAGAGTTGGTAGGTTTGAAACAGAGAAGTAGAACCCTTAAGAAATTCCCTGTGCCATACAGAATGTCTTAAGTCACTTTTTGAAAAACATATTATATTTTAATTATAGGTGGACACAATATCTTTATTTTTATGTGGTGCTGAGGATTGAACCCAGTGCCTCACACACTCATGCTAGGAGAGTACTCTATCTCTGAGCCACAAGCCCAGCCCCTGTCTGAAGTCACTTTTAATAGAGCATGTAAAGCTTTAAATATGTGCTGTTAACACATTCAGGTATGTTTTCTTGATTAGTTATTAACATTCTATCAAACTTTACAAGGTTTATAGAAATACTGTTGGGGATTTTCTTTTCTGATAAGTGTGACATTGTCATAAAAGTATGTAGTATAAAAGCTAAAAAATGTTTACTTAGTGAAATTTATGGTTGCCTGTGATAATTTTCTTGCAGAAATGTGTTTTCTTTTCAACTCTGCCTACTTCATGGCAGTTTTTCTCATTTCTTTTTTAGGATTAAAAGCATCAACTGGAATCAATTTGCATTTGAAAATTGTATCAGCACAAAGACTTGATATTGTAGAATGCCTAGTAAACAAGCAATGTCATCTAAAGAACAAGAGAGGCTCTTGTGTTATAATGGAGAAGTCCTTGTTTTTCAGTTGTCTCAAGGAAATTTTGCAGATAAAGGGCCTGCAAAAACATCCATATTACATGTCAAAAGAATGGTGTTTGATAGAGAAACAAGAACATTTGTTCTGAAGTCCACTGGGTTCTTTAGCATGAGGAAAGAATACTCTCACTTAAAAATTATATGTTGCAACTGTGTGTCAGACATCAAAACTGGAATTATCCTCCCTTACATTTTGATAAGAAGCAATAAAAATAACATTTTCAAATATTTTCTACTGTGTCTTCACAGTAACAATAAATTTGAAAAGCATTTGACTTTTAAACTAGCTGATGAGTTGAAGGACAGCATAAGGGTTCTTAATGGCCCTTTAATTTTATGGCAATATGTCAAAACATTGTACTGTATCTCTTCCCACACTCGCAACATTATTAGTGTGTCTGTTAACTTTTCCTCTATTGAATGGGTAGGCGAGATTGAAAATCTAGGTATAGTTTTATTGGGACTAACAGAATGTTATTCGTCTGAGGAAGAATGCAACCAAAAGCCTTCAGAATCAGATTTTGCAATTCAGAATACCAAATTTTGTGTATATTCTCTTGAAAATCAAGAAGTATTAAGTGATACATATATTATCCCTCCTGCTTATAGCAGTGTGGTAACTTGTGTGCATGTCTGCGCAACTGAGATTGTCAACAACCAGTTCAGAATGTCTCTGATTGCCCTTACTCGAAAGAATCAGCTGATTTCATTCCAAAATGGGACTCCTAAACATTTGTGTCAGCTTCCATTCGAAGATCCTTGTGCTGTTCAGCTTCTGGATTCAGGTGAAGGAAACCCCTTTTTCATTGTATCATTTAGATCCAATGATGCTTGTGCTGTTTGGAGAAAGAACTTTCAGGTACAGTGCTTAATCTCTAATAATTCAGTTGGTGGTCTGGTACCTTTTAAGCATTTCTGTGCTTCATGGAATTCACCCTGGAGTTTTATTATCTAAGTGAATTTTTATAGTTCTGACTTTAAAGTCGTAAGTGTCACATTGCTCTTTTCTCTTAACATTAGCTGAATAGCACCTGATAATTTTTTTGTCTTGCCATTTTGAGTTTGGAAATATATAAATACATAACTATAATGATTATGTACTTCTTTGTCTTTTGATATAACTACTTTTAGCTTTTTTCATGTAATCATGTATGATAACCTAGGTTAAGGGAAATAAAATAATTGCATTTGATCACTACTACTTAATACTTAAGACAAAAAAGTAAATATGACAGTTCTGTGATTGAACATTCTGAAAGGGAATTTTTTTTCTAACATTGAATTCTGAAAGGAATTTACTATTTGTGGTATTATAGAGGTTTTGGATAATAAAATGAATACCTTATTAAATAATAAGATGATCCCTTTGATAGCAGTTTTGTCTCCAGAATCAATCTTCCTTTGGTTGGCTATGGATCCATCTATCCATTCTTTTACTACCTCCTTCCAAGAAGGAATTAAGGCAGCTTACAAAGATAGGTAAAATATAAAACAAGCATAAATCTGAGTAAATAATGAAAATCAAGGTTAGTGTGCTCCCAGATCAGCTCTTCTCAAAAGCCCCAGGTATGTTTAGTCCAGTGATAGGACTTGAAACAGCTGAGTCTAGAGGAATATATAATTAGCTTTTGTATTCTCAGGCTTTCTCTCAAGAGAAATTGTCTGCAAGTTTTGACACGAATGTTTGTAGCAGGCATTTCAAAACTGAGGTCATTGTCAGGTATACCTGAATCAGATATTGATATGTTGTCAATAGGAAAAAAGCTATGTGTCTGACGTGGTAGCTACTAGCCATGTATGGTTGGTTATTCAATGCTTGAAATGTGACTGGTCTGGATTAAAATGTGATTAAAATGTGTTACAGCTGTCAAATATATATAAGATTTCAAAGACTTGGTGAAAAATAAAGTAAAATATCTCCATTTTTAAAATTGACTCCATTGAATTAAAATAGTAGTATTGTGGATATATTAGGTTAAATGAAGTTATCCCTCCATCTGAGGGTTCTGCATCCATGAGTTAAGCCAACTGCACATTTAAAATATTTGAAAAAAAATTATGTCTGTACTAAACATGTTCAAACTTTTTGTACACTTATTCCCTAAGCAATATAGTATAATCACAATTATAGTATTTATATAATATTAGGTATTATTAATAATGTAGAGATGAGTTAAAGTATATGGGAAGATGTGGGTAGATTATATCCTAATACTATGCCATTTAAAATAAAGGATGTAAACATCCGCAGATTTTGGTATATGCAGGGAATCCAGGAACCAGTCTTCCACCAATATTGAGGGGAGACTGTACATTAAAATTAATTTCACCTTTTTGCTGCTCCTAGAAAGTTTAAAATTATGTGTGCCATGCATTTGTGGCTCACCTGTATTTGTATTGGAGAGCCATTCTCAAAGTGTAGATTACAGATGTATTCATGCATGCCAGCTCTTGATGTTTGCATGCTGAGCACATTCTCATTACTAATGCTTCTTCCTAAAGTTCATTAAGCTCCATGATAATCTTGGGAGGGTCCTGGGTTTTCAAATCAACAGTATTCCTGCACAAGTGAAGAATCATAGCTTTAGAAATTATCCCAAGAGGGACAAGATTGATGTTTGGTTATATAGATTGAAGAGCCTTACTTAACATTTTAGCCCTAATTCAAGCCATCCTCCTGTATCATCTAGATGTGCTTCTGTTTCTAGATTCTGAGTGAGGCTTTTCTGCCTCAGGAAGAAAGGGGAATCTCATCCTCATGGTGTTAATTTTCCAAGGGATCAATCTGGAGGCTTTCAGCTTTATGGACCTTTAAGTAGCTGTCCTCTGTTTCAGATTTGGGGTCTCCTGTTCTAATATAAACTGGCCAAATCATTCCATTAGGCAGGATGCTTCTAGGTGTCCCACTGTTAAGGTGTTTACCGTTTACCTTTGTGTTCCCCTGATAATAGCTCTGTCCCCCTCCCCTGGGTTTAAGCAAATATTTTCATCTTGATGCTCTTTAAGTTATTCTGCTTTGAGTGTTCTTAGGGTATACTACTAGTGCCAGTTACTGAATATATCTGAATTCCTTGGGTAATTGTTCTTATCATAGATACATATACACTAAGGCTTATGGGAATGAAGGTTTTCCATAAATTAGCCTTGATAAAGAAAGAATCTTCATTAGAGTTTTACTTATGATAGATATTAGGATTTTCAAAAGATTTACTTACTAGAAGTGTTAGAATTTATAAATAGCTTATAATAAGATTTTCATAGAGAAATCTGGAATTTGACAGTCCCTGGACAAACATTAATAAAGTATTAAATCTAGGTATCTTGGTATTTATACCATTGTTTTAATGCCTTGTGTTTTCTGATCCTGTAGTATCTATTTTATTTTAGTTTTTAAACTACCATTTTCATTACTCATTTGTAATATTGAGGATAACAAATTACCACATGAAAGTAAAGGACATATGTTTTTCACATCTGATTTTTTTCCTTCTCTTTTCCTCTTTTAATGTGCACTTTCTCTCAGATTGCTGCTAAGTGGGAAAAACTTCACCTAGTACTGGTAGATGACTTTGTTGGAACTGGAACTGAACAAGTACTGCTCCTTTTTAAGGACTCTTTGAGCTCATTTAAAATAACAAATCTTGACAAAATAAATTATTCAGTAAGTTCTTTTATTGTATGTTATTTTAAGTCCTATGTTAAGAAATTTTGAGTACTTAAGAGCTTTTGACACACCATTTAAATATGTGTGCTTTTATACTTAAAACTTTTGAGTTTTAAAAAATATATAGATTGAATCTTTTAAATACATACATTGAATTTCTCAACAAATATTATACAAACTGACTATATGTAAATTTGGAATATGGGTATATCTGATGGTCATTCAAATGACATTAGTACTATAACTTTGTTGTTGCTTCTGAAAAATTGATTTTTATAACAGTAAACACGATAATACTGTATTAAGGAGTAAAATGAAGTGAAACTTTTAAAAGAAGTAATAGTTCAAAATATCTGGAAATCTTTAACATAAAAGAAACTATAGCTTTGCAGTTTCAGATCTGTGGAAAATCTTTCCAAAACTCAAATTTTTTTTTTCACATGTAAGATGAAGATAATTCTTATTTTCTCTAGTTAAAGGATTTTATAATTTTATAGAAAGCTTATGGACTAATACTTTTAAAGCATGATTTCAATTTTAAGTAGTAGTAGTAATAACCATAGTAATTTTATCTAGTTATAAGAAGATAGGAAAATACAATTTGCTTTTCATAAAATTGAGGGTAATATTTGAGTAGATAAACTTTAATCATATTTTATTAATCTTAATAATTTTAAATTTTAGTTTTAAGTTTTTTTTTTGTTTTTTTTAGAGTGATCCATTGAATTGTAATGAAGATGATTTATTAGAAGACCAACCAGAACATTGTTATTTGATGATTCCGCCATTGGAAAAGAGATTAAAAGTTAGTGTCTTTATTTGCTTTTTGCTTTTGATTTTTTTAAAAAAAAATTTATTCTTTTTAGATATACATGACAGCAGAGTGTATTCTGACATATTATAGATACATGGAGTATAACTTATTCTAATTAGGATACCATTCTTGTGGTTGTACATGATGTGGAGTTTCACTGGTCGGGTATTCATTTATGAACACAGGAAAGTTGTCTGATTCATTCCACTGTCTTTCCTATTCCTACCCGACTTCCCTTCATTCTGCTTTCGATTTTTGATGAATGCTATTCTAAGTTAAGGGAAAAACGCTGAAAGAAAGGTGCTTAAAGTATAAACATCTTAGCACTTAGGGTAAAATGGTATTTCAAAGGATCTTTACCTTTTTGGCACCTGTGTAGAAGCTATTATATCATTACTTAAAAATATATCATCTAAAAATGACATCTCTTTATAGTAAGATTGGGCAATTTTAATAAACCTGAAGAGGCTCACTTTTGAAAACATATTCTTTCTGGCCTATAGAATTGATATACCACAGTATCTCTTTTAGAGGTGTACCAAATATAATAAATTATAATACATTCCAAACATGAACAGTGTACATAAAAAATTCTCTAAAAAGTCTGTTTTTTCCCCTCAAGTGTACTAAAGTAATGTACATCCCCCATAAAATACCGAGATTTTGCAAAGAAACACTAAAAAGAAACTAACAGTTACCTATGTAAAATAACCAATTTTAACACTTTCATGTTTATATTCTTATGGTTTTATTATGATTGGATTCAAATTTACATGGAAATGAGATTATAAATTGAATGATTTTAATCTGCCTTTTTATTTTTGTATATATTTATATGTTTTGTAACATAAAATAGTCAAGTAAATATATTAAAAAGTTTAAAGAGTACAGTGATTCACTCTGTAATATCCATGTAGTTTCAACTATTACTTATTTTTTAATGTTTTTAGATGGAATTTTGCTATTTTTCCCAGGTTGTCCTTGAACTCCTGGGCTCAATATTCCTTCTTTAGCCTCTTCAGTAGCTATGACTACAGGCATGTGCCACTGTGCCTAGCTCTTTTATTACTCTTTAAATATCATATTTGCCTCATCTGTGTGTGTGTGTGTGTGTGTATACACACATATTTGTAGAACCCTGTGAAAATTGCACATGTTGAAATAGTTCATTCTCAAGTGTTCATCCAGAATCTCCTAAAAATAAGGACATTTTCCTATGTAATCACAATACCATTATCACAATGAGAAAATTAATCTTGCTGGTCATGGTAGCACATGCCTGTAATCCTAGCCCCTTGAGAGTCTGAGACAGGGGGATCATGAGTTTAAAGCCAGCCTCAGCCATTTAGCAAGGCCCTAGGCAAAGGCCCTGTCTGTAAATAAAATACAAAAAAGGGCTGGGGATGTGGCTCAGTGTTTACCTTCCTCTGGGTTCAATCCCTGGTACAAAAGAAGAAGAAGAAGGAGGAGGAGGAGGAGGGGGGGAGGGAATTAGGGGCTGGGGTTGTGGCTCAGTGGTAGAGCACTTTCCTAGCATGCGTGAAGCACTGGGTTCGATTCTCAGCAACACATACAAATAACTAAGGTCCATCAACATCTAAAAAATATTAAAAAAAGAAAAGAAAATTAATCTGAATCCCTCAATCTTATTTAGTCCATATTAAAATGTATTTTTTGTTACAGACATGTTTTTTGTCTTGTTGGTCTTTTCAAACAGAATAATACTCCTTCCTACCCTTCCCCCCTTTAAAAATTACTCTAATAAGGAGGCCAGGCCAGTGGTCCCTCCTTTTACATTTGTCTGTTTCCTTGTGGTTTCATTTAAGTTTTTCTCTATCCCTAGGATTGACAGACTTTTTTTCTGGAAAGAGCTACACAGTAAATTTTAGTACTTTATAGGCCCTTTTAAAATTCTTTTGTAGCTTTTTCAATTATTAAAGTGAATTTACTAAATACTTATTATAGGTAGGTTGTGGAACCAACCTAGATGTCCCTCAGTAGATGAGTAGATAAAGAAAATGTGGTATATATACAAGATGGAATTTTACTCAGCAATAAAAGAGAATAAAATCATGGCATTTGCAGGTAAATGGATGAAGTTGGAGAATATAATGCTAAGTGAAGTTAGCCAATCCCAAAAATCCAAATACCGAATGTTTTCTCTGATATAAGGAGGCTAGTTCACAGTGTTGTTGGATGGGGGTACATAGGAGGATTAGAGGAACACTAGAATGTTCAAAGGAAAGGGAGGGGAAGGGAGGGAGCAAGGGGAAGGGAGGGGGGGAAAGGAAAAAAAATTGGTGGTTGAATGAGATGGATATCATTATCCTAAATGCATGATTGAAGATCTGAATGGTACTTATATACTTTGTATACAAACAGTTGTATGTAAAAAGATGCTATATATGTGCATTATGAATTGTAATACATACTACTATTATAAATAAAAAAAAGAAAGGAAAAAAAAACAGATAAAAATATGAACGGTAGATAAATAAAACTGTATAACAGATGTAGAACTATAAATGAAGAGATATATTAAAAACTTTTGTAGCCTGAACAAAGTAAAGTAAATAAAAGGAAAAGTTGTGGGAAAAGATTATAATAAATGACAAAGGATTTTTTTTTAATATAAATGTGCCTTCTTACACAGAATTGTTGGGAATATTAAGTGGTTGTACCTTCTTAGGGGGAAACTTTTTTATAGCTATTAAAATGTGAATCACATGTGTCTTTTTACTATCACAGTTTCAATTCTAGAAATCCTATTGTAAAGATAAAGATGAATTTTTTTGGATGTTAGGGATTGAACCAAGGGCCTCATGCATGCTGAGCATACAATTTACCACTCAAGTCCCAACGTGTTTTCATAAGGATGTTTATCTACTATTTGTAAATAACAAAGAGTGGTCAATGTGTAAATCCATATCTTTAAGGATTATGGTGAATAAATAATAATATACCCCAAACATGGAATATTATATAGGTGTCAAAAAGAATAAGATATTTTTATACTGATTTAGAATTGAAGCCATAATAGGATAGTTTGTGAATGCATGTCTTTACAAAAGGTTTGATTTATAAAGCAGGCAACTCTTCTGATTAAAAACAACTTGAAATATAAATGGAAAAAATTTAAATTTCTTAAAAGCTCTAAAAACCTGACATTATAAGAATAAATTATCAAATCAGAAATTTAAGTCTGGAACCCAGAGAAATAAGCAAAATTCTGTTGATTTTTTTGTCCTGGGAGCATATTTGAACCTTCATCAGTGACAGTGATGCCCCAGGCACTTGGCAAAAACAAATATAAAATCCTCTCTGGAAATACACATTTATCTCAGGCCTCATAGAATTCTCACATACAAAAATTTTCAAAGAAAACGAGCCACTTACAGAATAATAGCACATACAAAACAAGGCATCACAAGTAATCACAGAAAGTCACCAAATACTGTTTTTTTCCAATTAAAGAAGCTCAACAGATGACTTTAATAGTTAAAAGTTGAAAGAAATGTAAAGCAAATTCGTCAATCAGAATGTATTAGGAAAATCATCCAAAAAATCTCACAAAGACAGGGAAACTATAAAAGGATTTAAACAGTTTAAAGGGAAAGCAGGGACATATGGAGGTGGGGGATAAAGATAGCGTAGTGTCCTTTTTAAGAATACACATATTAATAGCAGCTTTCAGTGTGGATAATAAAGTTCTAATGTTGGTAGCCGTTTAAGAGGTTAGCAAGTCTTCCTTTCTCCCATCTTATACATGAGGAAACAAAGAGAGAACCAGAAAGGTTAAGTGGCTTGCACAGCTAGAGCTAAGAGTCCATTGTACTGTTCTTTCTCCCATGAAATTTATTTTCCAATGAGTTATTGGAGGACCTTGGAGAAACTTGTGATCATAGACAGGGACATTCATAGCAGTGTTGTTTGTAATTTTCCACAAGTGAGTGTAACTCAAATGTCCATCAACAGAACAGAAGTAAATTGTAATCACAAGATTGAATATTATGTTTGAAAGGAATATTCTATATCTGCTAGTAACAACATGGTGAACTCTAAAACCATACATAAAAAGTTCAGAAACAAAACATAAAAACACTAAACATATTCCTTAGGAATTCATACAAAGGTGCTAAAATTATGAAGACAAGCAAGGAAGTTATTTTTAAGAGGGCCAGGGTAGTGTTGTCTCCAGGGGACAAAAATGTTTGTGACTGTGGAGGGCCCACAGGCAGCTTGTGGAGTGCCATTTTTTGACAGGGGTATAGTTATGTGGGTGTTGATTTCATTATTAGTCTGTGTACTGTTTTTGGTATTGTGTATTCTTCTACGTGTTTGATAGAGCTCACAATGAAGAACAAAAAAGGTCAGGTTCAGTGTTGTCGAGTGCATGTGCTCCTGTATTGGGTTTTAGGTTTTTTTTTTTTTTTTTTTTTTTTTCTTTTTCTTGTGAGGAAGAGAAAGAAAGCATTCCTTAATGTACAACATGTAACATGAAAATGTTCTGGAAAGGCAAACAGTCTATTGAGTATGTGTCTAGGATTGTGTGTCTAGGAAGAGGAGGTGAGGAATACTTTTATATCGTTTAAATTTCTTATAATATGTATTTGATTTTTATAATTTTATAATAAAATTTCACAACATAAATTATCTAACTAGTCTTCTGATTCGCTGTTTATTCCAGGGGCAGGGAATATACTGAAGACAGAAGGGACAAGGGACCATAGCTAGTTTTCTGAGGGTTCATTTTCAGTCTGCCTACATAGTCCTTTCTTATACTCTGTACCCATCCAGCAACTCAGATTTGGCTATAAGTCTCTGATGAGTACATCTTCTACACAAGCCATGAGTTACTAAGTGAATGAGTGATGGACCATGAAAGATGGGCAGCCCACAGAACTAGGTCAACAAGAGAATTTTAAAATATTAGACGTTTAAAATATTAGTTAGACACTTTATATACTTTGTGCAATGAGGTTAAGATATAGAAAAAATTCAGTCTTCACCTTCCAACTTAAATTCATGGATAAAAATAAAATTGGCTTGCCTGAAAATTTAAGGAATCCAGAGGAGAAATGTGTTTTGTTTTTTAAATATAAAAAGACATGTTTTATTAAAAGCTGGATTAATACTTAAAGAGCCTCAGATATCCATCTGAAATAAAACAACTTCGATCAGTTCAATGACACAACCCTTTAAATTTTCAGTAGCAAAATATATTTCATGAATGTTTCATCCTTAGTGCTGAAATCTATCTGGTATAATAAAAGGAATGCGTTGCTCTGTGCCTAGTTCAGAGCTAAATTCTATTATTTTTTTCAGTAATTTTTCAGTATTTTTTTTCCAGGAGAGTTCATCCTAGCACTGAGTTTATTGACACAAAAATAAACTTATAACATGTCAGGGTTGTTATGTGTCATCTTTGAAATTTTGCTGTAAAGGTTATATGAACAGAGGGTTTCAAATTGTCATATTCAGAGTGATCATTTCTACTCATGATGATGTCTTTTCTTATATGGAGGCTTTGTTTTTGAAGCAGAAATTATTTCAACAAGAAAAATGTTTTTGATGAGGGTGAGAGGATTAGTAGGATTTGATTTTTATCCATATTGATTTCTAGTTTTACTTAATACTAAAATGGATGCTAATAGATTGACATTCTTTCAGTTTGATACATAAACTCTATGTTGCAGTTATTTGCTGTATTTTCCTTTGAAAGAAAAAAATGCTCTTTTGCAATTAGGCTTTAAACTTATAAATAAAAAATTTTTCTCTGAGAAATATTCTATGCTTTTCTATACAAAAATGAATTAAAAAACACATTTGGAGAAAGTACTTCCCGAATTAATGGTATGCCTGGTTTCATTTGAAATTATGTCTCTGGCAACAATTTTTCTTTCTACTTTACAGGTTGGTTTGGCTTCTGTTCAGGAATTACAGCAGCATCTCTTGCTTAAGGAGAAAATTATTTCAAAATCTTGGAAAGCTTTAATAAATTTGGTTCAAGGGAAAGATGATAGTACATCAAGTGCAGAGGAGGTAAAATTAATTGTGGCCATTTCATCATTTTATGCATCAAAAATCTGTAAGCTGTTGAAGAGGTATTTAAATTGGAATGTTGGAATATATTAGAAAATGCTGCAGAGTAGAACAAGAACAAAAATGGCAGGAATTATAATGGTGGACTTTTATGACATTGAAAAATATTTGATTAAGGAGCCAATATTTTACCTATTTGCATGTAATCCTGTAGGATATTAAATCTTGGTTAATTAAATTTCAGTTATCAGAAACCTTGAGGAACAAGTTCTGTTAATTTTAAAAAGATTTAACTATTAACTTTTATTTGTATGATTTAGATAGGAATTACTCACAAGTAAATTACATATTTCCTGTATTTGTAAATAGAATATACTGAGCATTATTAGTGATGACATAATTTCATCATTATCATGATGATTGTCGTCGTCAGTTGCATTGTTCATTTCTAAGAATATTTATTCCTCTGGCAAATAACCCTAAATTGCTGTGTTTTCTTAGTCCTTCTATGTACATTTTATAATTTTACTCTTTTTCTTTGTGGTTGACCATCATATGATCCTCTTCAGGTACCATGTAGTTACTTATGCTGGTACAGTAATGTCAAAAGTTAGTAAAAACTGTTCAGACTTCATAAAAAATAGTGTTTGTTCATATTAATTACATACAGAGAAAGACCAGCATCATACAATTACATAGAGAAACTTAATATGGCATTTTATTTTCTGAAGTCCACTCTTGTGCCTTGCCCTGACTTCCTCTATATTAGCCATTCTTTCTTTTTTTTCTTTTTAATTTGTAGATGATTTATTTATTTTTATGTGGTGCTGAGGATCAAACCCAGTGCCACACATGTTAGGCAAGCGCTCTACCACTGAACCACAACCCCAGTCCCTATATTGGCCATTCTGTGTCCCCTGCCTGCGTTTCAGTCTTAGCAATATGAGGGGTTTGGTCCAAAAAAGGATCCTGTTAATATAAAAAACATAAGAAAAGCACATCATGTATTTCTTTATCACTGTTCTAATTTCCTGGGAGACCTCACAAAAGTCATTGTTAAAATTGAGTCTCCTCATTCCCTTCCCAACTACTGCATCAATTTTGGTATTATTAGAAAGAAGAAAGAATGTTTAGAAATGAATTGAAACCACTATGTTCAAGGCCCCATTTTGGGATCTTTACATTGTTAATTTTAAAAACAAGACTGGCAGGTAGTAACAATTTCCTCAGATTTCTGATGAATAGTCTGCCAAAGATCTCACAGTTGCTGGACAAAGCCAGTAGGAATATGTTAGTGTACTATTGTGTTGTAAGCGCCCAATATCTTTTTGCAGTAATTACCACATGGAGAGACAGAGTAGGCTAAGTTGGACCAGGCTCTGGAAACAGTATGCCTCAGTTCAAACCCAGATCTGCCACTTGCTGGCTGTGTTATCTCTGGCAAGATACTTAACTTCTCTGTGCTGCATTTTCCTTATCTGTAAAACGTAGACTACAGTACAGCCAGGTTAGGATACTAGAGTTACTGTAAGAGTTAAACGAATTGATACATGAGTGGCATTTAGAACAGTGACTGACATAAACAGTAAATAATATATGTTGTTATCTTTACCTCTACTACCACTTTTTCTATTGTTATTATAAATATACATGTTTGCAGAAATTACTGAGTATGGCCTGGACTTTAAGAATAATTTTTAACAATCTGTAAGCAGTCCAAAGATAAATTTAATTGATTTTATAAATACAAAAGTCTACAGTTATCAGCTTAGTGCCAGTTGCTGATAAGATATTGTACTGTGGGCTGGGGTACCTATAGCTCAGTGGTAGAGTGCTTGTCTGGCATGCGTGAAGCACTGGTTTGGATCACCAGAACCACATTAAGAAAATAAAAACTAAACAAAATAAAAGTATTATGTCCATGTACAACTAAAAATATATACATATATACATATACACATATACACATATACATATGTATGTATGTGTATATATTGTATATACACATATACATATGTATGTATGTGTATATATTGTATATACACATACATACATATGCATATATATGTATATATTTTATATAAAAAGTTACTGGAGCCGGGCGCGGTGGCGCACGCCTGTAATCCCAGCACTTTGGGAGGCTGAGGCAGGAGGATCGCGAGTTCAAAGCCAGCCTCAGCAACGGCGAGGCACTTAGCAACTCAGTGAGACCGTGTCTCTAAATAAAATACAAAAAAGGTCTGGGGATGTGACCCAGTGGTCGAGTGCCCCTGAGTTCAATCCCCGGTACCACAAAAAAAAAAAAAAAAGTTACTGGATTTTTGGGGTATAACTGGGTATGTATAATTAATTTTGTTTTATATATTTTAGTAAATTATGTATAACACATAATATGGTATATTAAGATTTATTTTAAAATGTTTAGACAATAAGATCTGACCAAAAGCTAATTTGCATTATTTTAATTTTGGTACATTTGGTACATTTTTTGTAATCACTTATTTAAACATATTTTTGTATAAGGGATATCTTGTTCCTTTTTGTGGTGAAGAAGAAAACTGTGTTCCTACCTCTGATGAAAAGTTACGGGACAGTTTTCAAGATTCAGAACAGCTGGTAGAGAAGATGTGGTATCGTGTCATGGATGACAGCTTAATCGTTGGAGTGAAAACATCATCTTCAAAGCTGTAAGTAAATTCTGATGTGATAATGCTATGCTAATGTTCTAGATCATCATGGTCCTTATTAAAAAGTGTAAATAAAAGTAGATGAGATTAATTTTAATAATGTTTTATTTAACTTATTACATTCCAAATATTATTTCAACATGTAATCAATATTAAAGTTGTTAATGAGATATTTTAGGTTTATTTTTTCATACCAAGTTTTTATATCACATTTTAGTTCAGACTAGCCTCATTTCTAATGCTCAGTAACCATATGTCTCTTGGCCAACATAGCTGTAGAAGTATTTCTTCTATATAGATGCATTGAAGTTAATAATATGAAGAAAATGCATTTACAAAATCATGATGTAGTCTCAGGATAGAGATAATTAAAGAACATACAGAGCTTTCTATCAGAACATTCAGAAGTATTGGGAACATTTAGAGACTATTCACTAACATGGATTGGTGAAAATTTTAGTTAAGTAAAAAAATTCTTTGATAATAGAGGATTTTTCTCTTTTGTGTTATTGAGATCATGTACAGGGAAATATTGTCTATGTTATCTGCAGATTAGGAAACAGCTTTTTAGAGAAAATAGACTAAATGTAGCATCATAGTGCTACATTTAAACCCCAAATATGCAAGCAGAGAGACCAGGTAGTAGTTGAAGAGACCATGGCAGTATATTTGAGCAGCTCAACACAGTAGGAAATTTAGATTACTTACCCAGTGGATTTGAGATATGGATTTGTGTAAGCTGCCTGGTACCGAAAACCAGGAGGAAAACTCTCGGAGGCAGAGTAAAGCTTTTACTACTTTTACTTCTACTTTCTTAGAGAGAGCTTAGTGAGGGAAAGAAAGATTTTTAGAGAGAAAGATTAAAGAGAGCTTTTCTTCTTGTCTTCTTAGCTTAGAGTCTTAGAGAGAAAGAAAGATAGAGCTTCTTCTTAGCTTAGAGTCTTAGAGAGAAAGAAAGATAGAGCTTAGCTTAGAGAAAGATTAGAGCTTCTTTCTTCTCTCTTCTTTCTTCCTTCTTCTTTCTTCTGTCTTCTGTCTTCCTCAGGAGCCTCGGCCTAACTCTGACCAGTCATTACTTCTTCTATCTGGTTTCTCTTCTGTCTTCTATCTGGTTTCTCTTCTGTAACCGCTCTGCCTACGTTCTGGCCGCTCTGATTCTTCTGACCCACCGAGTGACTGCCCGACTGACTGAATTCTCCGTTCTCCTCACTCGGACCGCTTTCACCCGGTTATATACCTTCAGCTTTGCGGGTGCCTACAGGTGCGTCACATACATATCAAGTGGAACTTATGGCTTCCAGCTAGCTGCAACAGCCCTTCCTAATTGGGGCTCCTTCAGATTTGTTCTTGTTTCTGTGAATTTCTAAGGTATTTTGGACTGGTTGATCATATGGATTTTTGTCTCTTCTTAAATGTGGTGAGTTTTACTAATCAATTTTCTATTATAAAACCTGTCTCATGTTACTGAGATAAACCCAAATTTATTCTATCATTTGGTACATCGATATATTGGGCTTGCTGATGTTTGGTCAAGAATACTTGCATTTCTGTTCATGAGTGAATTTGGCTTGAAATTTTCCTAAAAATTACTTGCTCGGTTTTAGTATTGAGGATATACTTGTTTGTTTTGAGTTGGGGGTCTTGCTGTGTTGCCCAGGTTGGCGTGGAACTGCTGGACTCAAAAGTGATCCTCTCATCTCACCCTCCCAAGTAGCTGTGACTACAGGATTATGCTACCATGCGCAGTTTATACTATGTTATATTTATTCATTTATTTTTGTGTGTGATAGGGTCTCAGTATATTGCCTAGGATGGTCTCATGGAGTCATGAGCTCAAGTGATCATCGCTCCTCAGCGTTCTGAGTAGCTGGGACTACAGGTGTGCACCAACATGCCTGGATTTATACTAATTTGTAAATGAGTTAAGGATTATTTTCTCTTTTTCTGTTTTCTGGAATAATGTGTGTAAATTTGGAATTATCTGTGCTTTGATATTTGCTTGGACTGACTTGGAAAACAGTGGAAACTTGGCCATTTTCTTCATGAGATGTTTTTAAACTACTGATTCAGTTTCTTTAAGAGTTATGGTATTATTCAGATTTTATTTATTTTTAAATGCATTTTGCTTATATTTTCCTAGCAATTTGTCCATTTCACCTGTCATCACATTTATCAGTATAAGTTGTTCCCAAGATATTAAGATATTTATCATTCATATTGTCAGTCTTTTTTTTCATTTCAAACTTTGTGTCTTTCTTTTTTTTTCTTGATTACCTTTGTTAGTAATTCATTCATTTTATTAGTCTCTTCAAAATTTTTATGTCAGTCTTCAGTTGTATGTTTCCTGTTTTATTAATTTCTAATCTTTTATTATTCTACTTTCTTTGGTCTTGTTCTGTTAACTATTTCACTGTGATATGATTAGATGCAGATATTGATTGTTTTCTTCTTTAGGTCTTAGAATTTCCTGGCTCTAAGAAATGATTTTTAATTTTTTTGGCAACTCAAGAAATTCTTAGTTATTATCTTTTCAAATATTGATACCTCCCAATTTCCTCTTTTTTTCTTTCATGGGGTTCCACTTAATCCAGGAAGTACTGTTAGGCCAGCTAATTCTATGCTCCATATCTCTTAACTTGTCTTTCATATTTTCTGTTCATTTCTCAGTATGAATCATAAGTAGTTTCTTCTGGTTTATATTCTATTCACTAATTTTATCTTTAGTTCTCTATTCAGCTATTTAATCTGGTCAATGGCTTTCTAATTATTATTTGCATTTGTCTTAAGTTTTATTTGCTCTTTTACAGATCTGCCTGGTCATTTTTTATTATCTATTATATTTTCCACTTGCCTTTTTATTCCATTAATACAGTAAACAGAATTACTTTTAAAATGTTTTTATGTATAGAAAATTTCAATGATGATGATGGTGAACCTTATCTACCCATCATTGAGCTCCAGTAATTCTCAGCTCATTGCTAATCTTGTTTCATCTATACCTCTTTTTACTCCTTACCCCCAATCAAAGGCATCATTTTATTTCACCTGTTACTCTTCCAGTGTGTATCTAAAAATAAGAACTTAGAATAGTGTGTAATCACCTCCTCAGACATTACCAGTGATTTCCTTTGTAAACACTAAAATTTCCTACTTGTTTCTATCAAAATATTTTTTTCAAATCCAATTAGATCTGTAAATTGAACTCAACTGATTGATATCTCCAAGTCCCTTATAATATATACATGCCCTTTTCATGTTTTTTAAATGTGTTTTTCTTATGTATTTGGAAGGAACCAAGCAATAGGCCCTGTGAAATTCTATAGACAAGATTTTGCTGATTTCATCTGTTACTGCTTCACATGTTTCTCTGTCTCCTGTATATCCTCTAAAGTAGTAGTTAAATCTAGAGCCTGGATCGGATTAATCTTGAATTTCATTGAGAGAATACTTAATAGATAATGTTGCTTTGTTACTTCAGGAGGCATATGAAGTCTGTTCTTTTCATTTTGTGATATTAGCTATTGGTGATCATTGTTTTATTAGAATTTGCAGTATGATGATTTTCTGATTCTATTATTGCATTTTTGTTAGCTGGAATACTTCTATAGAAATACTTCTCATCATTTATTTAGCTATAGCCTCAAATATAGTTTGTAATTTAGAAACCAGAGTTTGGACATGAAAGGTGCTCATTTGCTCCTGAGTACATTGCTGTTTCTAGACTTTTTAGTGTGCAGAGGGAGGAGATTTTTTGTTGTCATTGTTTGGTTGGTTATGATTGGGTTTTCTAATGATAAAACAGCATAAATTCATGCCTGGGTTTCCAATTTAGACTAAGAACTTCAAGATCTTTACTTATCACCACCAGTCTTGCATCCATATCTTTTTTCTCCATTGCTGAAAATCCCAGTTCTCAGTTGTACCAACTTAATTACTTGTTTCATTCCACAATCAATATGCCAATATTCATAGAATAATAGTACCAACAATATGATTGTTAAATTTTTTTTTGTGGTGCTGGGGATTGAACCCATGGCCTTGTGCATGCGAGGCAAGCACTCTACCAACTGAGCTATATCCCCAGCCCTTGTTAAAAAATTTTAACATATAACCCATTAAATATACAGTGAAATTCTTGTGTGTTAAAGTCCTCTCATTGGACATATTATCATTCTTACCGGTTTTATTTGGTAATGTTGGCAATGTTCAATGTATTAAAATAAGCCTAGGGCTGGGGTTGTGGCTCAGAGGTAGAGCGCTCGCCTAGAACGTGCGCTGCCCGGGTTCGAGCCTCAGCACCACATACAAATAAACGAATTGTGTACAACTAAAGCAAATAAATAAATATTAAAAAAAATAAGCCTATATCGTAGTTGTAAGTTGTTAGTAATGTAAATCTGGGAAGAATTGCTGAGAAACCAGCAATATACTGTATTAAAAGCAGTTATTATTCAAGTAATTTAGGGGAATAAAAATGCAATTTTTTAGATGTATTTGAAATCTAAATTATTACCAAAATAAACTCTTAAAAATGAATAGTTTTTTTTTTCTTGTTTGAAAAGGTTGAGGGGAAAATCCTACTTCAAAAATTAAATCCAGCATTATTGTACCATTCTTTACCTTTAAAAATTATATTCCAACTGTGGAGTGCCATAGCATACACCTGTAATTCTAATGACTTGGGAGGCTAAGGAAGGAGGATCACATGCTCGAGGCCAGCCTGGACAACTTAGAGAGACCCTGTCTCAAAATTAAAAGTAAAAAGTGCTGGGAATGTAGCTCACTGATAAAATGCCCCTGGGTTCAGTCTTTAGTACCACACAAAAAGAAAGGAAGAAGGAAAAACAATTTTCCATAAATCTAACATATTTCAATGGTTTTGCTGGCCTATTTTAAGAAAAGTGGTATGTTATATGACCTTTAAAAATCTGCTTGACTTTTACTGTTAACTCTGATATATTTTATCTTTGAAATAATGTTTCCTAGGAAAGAAGAGATTAGAAACTTTTGCCATTTGTATGGTGTCTTAATCTTTTATTTGATTTTTAAAAATGAGGTGATAGGTTTTTAAAAAATGTGTTGGTAGAATTAACCAAACTTTGTATTTTTTATAGGTCCCTGAGTGAGGTGACTTTATCACTGATAATGGAGCAAGCATACAACTCCAGCTTTCGGCTTATTAAATGTGAAAATAGAGTGATTAAGTTGAGTGCAGATTCTTTTCCAGTACAACAGTTGATGCCACATGAAATAGGATCAAAAGCCAAGAGGATCAAGTTGACCTCTGATAGTAAGGAAGAAAAAAGGTTTGCTTGTGAACAATCATCTATGAAAACATATGTACAGATATTTACTGCTCTAACGTCTCTTTCACCACTTTTAGCATTCAATAAATTTTGTTGCATTGTGCTGCTACACATTAGGGAGAGAGAAAATGGTAGCTGTCCTAAAGATCATTATATTCCATGTGGCAGACTTTTTTTAAGTCTAGAAGATCTTTCAAATGGGAAAAACTTAATGACATTTCCAAAGAAGAAACCCATAGGTTTGTTGGCACTTTTTAATCTGATACTTAATTGAATCAGAAAATTTTAAGAACTGTTTATTTGATAATGGACAGTTTAATGATAGAAATTGTGACATTTTTTCTTGTAGAGGACATGGAAGATCTTTTTGCACTTCTCACAACATTGCACAAATCTTGTTTTCAAGTCATATCACCTGGGTATTCCCTGAATTCAATGAAGACGTGGCTCTTAGAATACATGAAGTGTGAAGTAATCAAGGAATTTCCAGAATTGTGCTTCTGTAAAAGGCCAAGAAGTTTCTATGGGACACTCTTCAGCTGGAAACAAAGAACCCCATTTGAAGGCACTTTAACAGTATATTCCAGGTAATGCACACTAAATTGGAATGTTAGTGTGTATGAGTGTGGTGACCATATGGTTCAACAGCTATCCCCTTGTAGAGTTTTGTGCTATTGTGGGGCAAGTCAAGGCCATGTCCTGGTATAAAGCGAATGGACAGGTGTAGCCTCATTTATTAACTGAAGATCTCTGCTTTAATTTTATGTTTGTTATTGACTTTTTAAAGAGCCTAGTAATTATTTTAAGATTTCCTTTTACCTCTTCATAGTGAAATTTTAAAAAAATATACTGATATTAATGTTCAAAAGAAGTTTAACAGGAAGCAGTTATTAATATGAACTGAATTGATATAGTATATATATATATGTATTTGATTGCTGCAGTCTGAATTTTATCAATGATTGAATGCATTTTTTGGTTCTATTCATCATTATAGTGCATAAATGAATATCAATTGATTACTACAATATGCTAAATATGACTACTTTGTGCTCATCAAATTTTGTAACATTATATTTGGTTTTTATTTTAGGAATCAAACAGTTTTGTTCCAGTGCCTTCATAATTTCATCAGAGTTCTCCCTATAAATTGTTCCTTCAAAAATTTAAAATTAGAAAATGAGGATTTCCTAATTGATCGTATGGCATTGACTTTGGAGAAGGAACTGGTTACCCTTGGTTCTCTTTCTTCTTCTGCTTTAGCTAAGGTTGAAAGCAACTTTGTACAGATGTGTGAAGCAAACACAGGAAAGAGTAGTGTTATGGCTGCTTCAACAGACAGGAAAGAAACAATCCATTTGTGCAGAGAAGAAGTTCAGCGAGAAAAGAAAATGTTGGAAAGGAACCTAAAAGTGAGTGGTGTCCTTTATAGAGAGATGACTTTAAAATTAGTTGAGATTCAGATGCTGTCAGACCTCACTGCACAGAAACTGACCAGTTTATAATTACAGTTTCAGTGTGATCATATTTGAAATTGGTTTCACTGTCATCAATTTTGGTTCTGCTTTATATGTTCCCTTTGTAAAAACATTGAGGCTCATTGCAATTCTTTTAGTATTGATGATGCACACAATAGTATTCCTTATAGATTGGCAGTTTTCAAGTGGGGCTATTTTGCCTTCCTCTGCTCCCACCTTCCATTGCAAGGAGCATTTAACTATGTCTGGTAGCATGTTTTTTTTTTTTTTGTTTGTTTGTTTGTCAGAAGTTATGGGGTAGCATATTATATGGACAATCATAAAAATCAAGACATGAAACTAATAGTAGGGATATTGTGGCTGGGGAGCTGTCCTGTGAATATAGTAGGAGTTTTAGCACCATCCTTACTTCCTTTACCTTCTAGGGATAGATAGAGGGTACTGTGGGCATCTAGTGGATAGCTCCCCATAAGAAATAATTATCCAGCCCAAAATGTCAATAATGCAGAGGTTGAGAAATCCTGTATTATATTTACCACTGAAGTGAAGACAGATGTAGTAGTATTTTGATCTAAATCTTTAAAAAACTTAATCCTTTGCTTATATTCTGCTTAGTAAAACCTAGCATGTAAAAAAAAATTCAAATGAATAAATTAAGCAAGATTGTCAGGATTACCAGGTTCCTGTAAATATTAAGCTCCTGTAGGAAGTTAAATGGCGGAGTGTCTGAGTGAGACCGGTTTTTGAAACACTGGTTAATTTAAATTTTATTAGAGAGCAGCTCTGAAATTGTCTAAGACTATAGAAATGTAAACATTTTAGGGCATTTTTCTGAAAAGCACATCCCTTTCAAAAGGCTAAGTATACCCTCACAGGCCACTATTAAAAATAAAATTGAAAATGTTTTTAAGCCATCTGAAATTCCAACTCTAGGTAAAAGTAAAATATAAAATTGTAACTAAAATAATGTAAAGAATATAGTGCTCCTTAGGGACAGAGACATTTAAAAATAAGTGAAAATTCACTTCAATAAAGAAGTGATTTATAAGGGATACACTGAGAGACATTTCAAAGGGATTAAAATTGAACCTAGTCTTTTTTCTTTTTTTGAAAAATAAGAATTCTTGACTAATAACAGTGTCAGGAGAAGGAAAAAGACACCAAAAGGTATGAGCAGAAAGAAATGTTCCTGATCCTTTTTACTCTAAAATCTTTAAGTGAGATGCAAGTTTCCATCTCAGTTGAAAGAAATGAAGATGATTATAGGAAATGGTATTTCATGCTTGCAGCTATGAAGTGCTGATTCCCCCCATGACATAGAAGTGCTCGTATCTAATGATCTGGTGATACAAATGGTTTTTAGAGAATGTAGGTTATTAGTCTCTAGTCTTGGTTTTCATGATTGTTCATATAATTATTACCTCTTTTTGACAATCCATTGGCAATTGAGATAGAACTCTACAGCCCTCTTTCTATGAAATGCCATTGGGAAATATTTCAGATTCTGCAGATGGAAATGGAATAAATTCAGGATTAATTGTAGAAATCTGGAAACAGTATGTATCACTTGTTATCTTTTGAAACTGTCCAGGTCAAGTTCTGAAAGAACAACCAAGTATAAAATATAGTATCCAGTTGTAAAATTGAGGCTGTCAAAAGACTAAACAGAATTTAATTGTAATAGTTTATCTGTGGAGAAAGTTGTGATACTAAAAAATAGCACATTGCTTATTTTTTTATAAATACAATCAATACTGTATGTGAGTGTGTGTATGTATGCCAAATACCTTTTTTGCAAGTGAGTTTTGTATTCTAGTATGTTTTTCCTAGTAACTGCAAACTAAACAAACCTAAGTTTGAAGAGTTGACATCCTTGCATTTTCACAATTCAGCTGTGTTTCATCTGTAACAAATTCCATTGACCACTACCCTGGTTATAAATCTGAGGTTTCTCTTAAAGACATAATCCTCCCAAATTCATAGTGCTAAATTCAAACCAAGTTTTGTTTAGGAATGGAGCTCTCCATAGTTTTCAGAAAAATAACCATCTATTGGCTTCTGACCCCATTAACTAAGGAATATGTTTAAGCCAGTATATATTCAGTTCAGTAACCATGCTTAGTAAAGGGGCAAGAAATGTAACATTTATTGACTGTCAGCTCTATGTCAAAGAGTAACCATGAAACATACATTCCCTTGAGCATGCATGTGGACATACACACACACACACACACATACATACGTATGTACATACCACATGTGCAATTTGTACATACATATGGTTAATTCTTCACAGCAGTCCATGAAGTGTAGTTATTGGTGTTGTCCTCAACATGGAAAAAATGTTAGGCCAAATTAAGGGGATGCATAAAAACACCTTGATCCTGTATCCTTGTTGTGAATTATTTAAAAACATGGTAGAGTGCTTGCCCTTGCATGCACAAGGCCATGGGTTCAGTCCCCAGCACCACACACACATACACATACACACACACACAAAAAAAAAAAACAACAACAAATACTTTAAGAACTTTAATAATATACAAGTGAATCTTATATTGTTGTAATAAACTCTCTTTATACCATTTAGAATTGACCAAGTTTTTCCCCAGTGTCAGAAAGGAAAAGAAATAGTTTACATCTGTTCTCTCCAATAAAATAAAAAATTGAACTGTCTAGGCTAGAAGCCTGTGTAGAGGTTTCCTTCCTTTTTTTCACCCTCCCTCCCTCTTTCCTTCCCTTTTTACCTCTTTCCCTCCCTTCCACCTGGATAGTACTAGACATTGAGAGGAATTCTTTTTTATTTTGCAAAATCATTACTTTCTGTGCTCAGATTTTAAGAGTGTAATCTCTTTCTTGGATAACTGTATCTTGTGGAACGTTAGACTTTTTAAGATAGCCTGGTTCAGTGGAAAGTATGTTGACACATAAACAGTATACTTAATTGAATTCTTTAGGGGTTTGTTCTGTTTTCCATTTTTGAATTTTCTGTATCTACTACTTGAATTGCTTATTGCCTGAACAAAATAGTGCTGTCCTATAAAGTCCTGCTGTTATGAATACTCTTGCAGTGCTGAGTCTGGTCACTTTTTAAGTACTTGTTTTAGTAATCCTGTCAATTTGACTTTTTATTTAGTAGGATGCCAGGTCCTGTAGGGTACTGAACTTCCATAAAGGCAATACATTAGATAACCACAGTGCTCTTCTTTTTCGATTTTTTCCTGTGCCATACTCAGGAGCAGCTGTATTGGACAAAGTACCTGTGCATGTAATTGTAGTTCAACATCACAGCCCTGGGTTCGGCCAGAGGGTTTACCATCCTTAACTTCATTTTTAATTATATATTTCCCCACAGCAGCAGCCACTTACACCAGAGTATAAGTGGTGTTATGGCCAATAAAGCATACCATTAGTAATTAGTCAAAATGTTTTAGTCAGATACCATTGTCAGGAGATAAAAGTATACCATGTTCTATTGATTGCCCCTTGCACATCTCATTTCTTCCTGTTTTTTTTCAATACTAGAACTCTCGTTCATGAAACTTTCTTTCCTACTGTTTGCATGATTGGGGAGGTGGACCCCATCCCCAGTTCAGAGGTTAGTCCTCATTATTCTAAGCCTGTCAGTAAAACACCTTTCATTGGCAGCCATTACTGATCTGGTGCAAGACCACCCCATTGGGTCTAGTCATAGTCAAGGGAAGGACTTGCTTCTTCGTTGAGGAAGAGACACTTGCTAGAAGTAAGTAGTTCTAGATTTAAAATTCTAATTTTAAAAGTTATGTTAGAGTCACAAGGAAATTAAGTCTCAGAATGAATTTGACACTGGATCTCAACATTTTTATTGTTGCACCCCTGAATCAAACCTAAATTCCACTTTTTCCCTGGATTGCTGATTGCTTCAGGAAAAAATCCTTATGACAGAAATCAGGGTTTCTGCTATTTGCAGCTGAAATTGTTTCAAACTGCTAGAAATGGGGAAAAGAATCTTATAGAGTAAAGCACATGAGTACCACAACAGAAACCATTTACTACAAAAACAGAATGCTTTTACATTTAAAAAACAGAGATAAAGAATCATATACCATCTGCCCCATGCCTACCCTGATTTCTACCCTGATTTCATTCCCCCTCTCTACATACTACATACTTGATAGCAGTATATACTTGAAATAAAAGTTTTAAGTTTTTAAAATTTATCTTATTTTTTTTTCTATAAGCTTCCCTTTAGTATTAAGTCATTCCAGTTTTTTCCTTACGCCTTCCTTATTGGGGTAAAGGCATATGTCAGATTCTTTAACCTATTTCTCAATTTTTCCTATTTTAAAAATTACAAATGTAAGGACCATATCTGTCCAGTTTGTTTCTTAGATATCTAAAGAATTCATACTTAAATTTTCATTTCTTCTGACAACTGTTCTCTTATTCTTAGCTACATCTTCTTTATCAAATATTATTTTTCTAAGAGTCTTTGCTAGGAAAAACAGATTTGATGTCATGGGACTGTTTGGGAAATAGAGTAGTATTGCTGTATCAAGAGATACAGCATTATTAGAACTTACAGCCTTTTCAAAGAAAACAGATATATACTGTGAAAGATAACCCTTTCTGATTCCTTTCTAACCTCATCATAAAAACAAGGTGATGGTAATTTTTCCTGTGGTTTTGTGAGCCTGATGAGATATTTTAAGGTTTAGAATGGATGAGTAATTTGTCAAGTGCAATAATAAAATCCTTTTTTGATTTATCCAAACAGGAAATTAATATATTCCAACACTTAATAGATTCTGATAAAAAAATAATAAAAACATTGGCATGTGTTTGTGTAGGATGGAATCTGAAAGAAGCCAGGATCAAATGTGTTATAGTTGGCAAAATCTTCAGAAAAATGAAACCTAAGTATATGGTATATGCAGTGGTCCCAGGAAGGCAGGTGGGGCTTGGTGTGCTGGCTAGTCTGGTGTTTCCTGAAGCTGTGCCACCTGAAAGGAGAAAGAATTAGATAGGAAATGTACATAGTAGGAAAATGAATTATCTACAACATTTAAGAAAAGAGTTGAATAAAATTGTAACCTACACTTGCATACTAATTTTCTACAATGGGGTATGCTGTGTGATATATATAGCAAACATGTTTTCTGAATGATTTGCTTGTATGATCCTAACAACCCTTTAAAATTGTGCTTTTCTGGATAGTAGTCATTATTCATTTGTGGATCTTCAAATTTACATTTTAATTAGTTAAAATAGAATAAAATTTAAAAATTTAGTTTTCTAAATTTTTGTTTACTTGCTCTGACCACATTTAAAGTGCTCAGTAGCCACATGTGGCTAGCATTTGGTCAGTGCAGAGAACATTTCCATAGTCATAGGAAGTTCTACTAGTCAGTGCTACCCTAAGATGTTTACTATTAACTAACTTGTTTCCTGATAAAGAAACTATGACCCAGACAGGTTAAATAACATGCCCAAGATCACATAGCTAGAAAGGGAACTGCCAAGATTTAAATCCTGCAGTCTACTTTTAGAACCTCTGATCTTTCACCACTAGGAATTCTGCTTATAATGAGATGGATATCATTTCCTAAATGCATGATTGAAGACCTGAATTGTACGAATATACTCTGTATGCAAGCAATTGTATGTAAAAAAATGCTAAATAAAAAAAAAAAAATAAAAAAAACAGTTTGTAATAAAACACTGTCATATCCTCTAACAGTTTTATTATAACAAAATGCACTTAATATTTTAAAAAGGGGATGCAAGAAATACATAATTCCCTATAAGTATAAATGTGTTAATATAATTGAAATATCAGGGAAAATGTGGAATATTTCATCCTAAATCCTATAATGGTCAAATTCTGAAGAGTTAAGTGATGCCTCAGCTGAATTTGATTTCTTACATACTCCCTTTAAGCTATATCTACACAACAAATACCTATGTATTAGTCCCTGTTTATTCTCTGTTGTCTTTGTTAGAACTGTCACTTTTCAGAATTATTGCATTACCATTCCTGGTTCATTTTTCGGGATTTCTTGAATGAAAGTGTCACTTTTCTAAATAATCTTTAAGTATCTTCTCCTTGGGAAATATGTAGGTCTTGTGAGTTGCTGAAATATTCATCATTAGCTGGTCATTAGCACAGTAGGAGCTTGGAATTCTAGGAAAAATTGTGAACTATCTAGCTTAGAAAACTTACATCTTTATTCTATATGAATACTGTGTCACTTGAGAAGAAAAGGAATCGGAATTCTGTTTTCTGTTTTCACCTTTTGCCTCCTCTAATCCTTCCAGATGATCTGCCCATAGAAAACATTTTACCTCTTTGAAAATATGAAATGTAAGGACATGTAGGGATCTGTCATTCATTCATATATTTTTAGGTTTCATTGAATACAGTGTTGTGCACATCTGGGAGCTGGAGATACAAATAAAAACAAGCTTCTTGGATCTTAAAAGGCTCAGTGTTAATGGGAGAGACTGTGGCACAGAGATATATGCTAAATTGAGGTATTTAATACATGTATTCCTGGTTTTCCATGGAATGCCTTTAAAGGGAACTATGCCCAGTAGAAACATTGTCTTAGTGAGAGGATATTAATTGGGGTAAGAAGAATTCCTTGGGGATTCGATAAAATCTGAGGATATTCATGTTGGAGGTGGTTTTGAGATTAAAGTAGTGGTGTAATGATGTTTTCCCTCATGATTCAGAGAGCATACTAGAGAGGAATGTACGCACATAGAAAAGTTCAAACCAAAGCATTTTGAACAGCATAAAGGAGTCTAATACATTCAAATCATACTTTTGAAATCTTTCTTTTTCTATTCTTTCTTTTTTGTGCTGGCAACTGAAGGGCTTTATGCTTGTTAAACACCCATTCTATACCTGTACTCCACATTTGAAATATTTCTTTTTTTTTAATATTTATTTATTTACTTTAGTTGTACACAATGCAATTGTATTTATGTTTACGTGGTGCTGAGGATCGAACCCCCCACGTGCGAGGCGAGCGCTCTGCCGCTGAGCCACAACCCCAGCCCTTGAAATATTTCTTGATTGAAAAGTTCATTTTATTGTATCAGTGAGCCTATATATTAACTGTATTCAAAACTCCTTTAGAAATAAACTTTGTTCTAAAAATTAAAGTTATATATATATATATATATATATACACACACACACACATATACATATGTGCATATATATGTATATATAAAAGTAACTTCTTAAATTGATTGAATCACTTATTGTGGCAAAAAATCACAATATTAAATTTATACTCTTTACCATTTTAAATATACAGTTCAATGGTCTTAAGTATTTTCACAATGTTGTGCAGCAGATCTCTAGAACTTGTGAAACTGAAACTCTATACCTATTAAACATTAATTATCTCTTTCTCTTTCACCAGCCAATGGCAACCACTTTTCTACTTCGTGTTTCTATTATTTTGTTTACTTTAGATGGGTGGAATCTCATTTATATGAGTAGAGTCATACAGTATTTGTCTTTTTGTGCTTGGCTTATTGCATACAATGTCCTTGAGATTTATCGATGTTGTAGTGTGTTACAAGATTTCCTTCTTTTTAAGGCCACATAATTGTGCTTATATCACATTTTGTTTATTCATCTGTAGATTGGCATTTAGGTTGCTTCTACTTCTTGGCTATCGTGAATAATGCTGCAGTAAGCACATGTGTGCTAATTCCTCTTACAGATCCTGCTTTCAATTTTTGAATATGTACACAGAAGTGAGATTGCTGGAGTATATAGGAATTTTATTTTTAGTTCATTGAAGAATCTCTGTACTGTTTTTATAATGTCTGCACTATTTTACATTCCAGCATTGTAGAAGGGGTTCAGTTTCTCTGTATCCTCCCCAATACTTGTTCTTTTCTTTTTTTAGCTACCATGTGAGGTCTGGTGAATTATTTTGCCTTTGAAAGTCCCTGAGTAGCCTTTTAAGTTTCCAATTTAGTCAGTTTTATTTCTTTCTATCAGTGGTTCTCAAAGTGTGGTCCTTGAAAGAATACCATCAGCAGCATCTAGGAACTTGTTAGAAATGCATATTCTTGGGCCCTATTTCAGACTAGATAAATCAGAAACTGGACATGGTGGCTGATGATCTGTTTTAACAAGTGCTCCAGATTATTTTGTTGCATTCTCAACTTTGAGAACAATGTCCTACAGTAATAATTTGCAGCCACAGCTATACTTAAGAACCACTAAGAGCTTCTCAAAATGGTTTTCTGGTGTTACGCCCCACTCCCAAGGCTCTGATCCATTTGATTTAAGTTGTGCCTTAGGTCTTAGCATTGGCTTAAAATCTCCTAAGGTAATTCTGATGCATAGCCAGAGTTAAGGGCCACTACTTTATAATAAACAGCAAATCAGCTTGACCAGTTTAGAGATCATGGCTTCACAGATATTTCTTTGTTGGTGGCACCTTTCTCTTGACTGTTTAATATGCCAGTCCTTCTCAGATTTTAATAATGTAAACATATTACCTGGAGATCTTGTCAAACTATGCATTGTGATACAGCAGGTCAAGAGTAGGTCCTGAGACTGCATTTCTAACAGGATTATTGGCGATGCTGATGCTGCTGGTTCATGGAATACTCTTTGTCATGGTTTTGATGACATGTGCCCAAAAGCTCATGATAGACAATGCAGAAATGGTCAGAGGTAAAATGAATTATTAGAGGTGTGATGTAATGCATGGACTGACCCATTTGAAGAATTAATAATTTTTTTAAAGGGTTTATTTTTTTAGTACACAATGCCTTTATTTATTTTTACATGGTATTGAGGATCGAACCCAGGCCGCGCACGTGCTAGGCGAGCGCTCTCTACCGCTGAGGCACAACCCCCGCCCAAGAATTAATAATTTGAATGGATTACTGGTGATAACCGTAGGGAGGTAATGCGTGGCTGGAGGAAATAGATCACTGAGAGCATGCACTTACGGATAATACATCTTGTCCCTGCCCCTTTTGCTGTCTCTGTTTCCTGGCTGCCATGAGTTGAGCAGGTTTCCTTCTCCACACCATTCTGCCATGATGTTCTGCCTTACTTCAGGCCCAAAGTGATGGAGTTTGCTGCTCATGGACTGAGACCTCTGAAATCTTGAGCCCAAAATACACTTTTCCTTTTCTAAGTTGTCGAATATTTTGGTCACAGCAATGCAAATCTCACTAACACATAAATTGATATCAGGAGTGGGGTTGTTGCTTTGGCTAACATGACCATATGGTTCAGAAACCTTTGAACTGGTTTGTGGAAGAGTTTGGAATATTTTGGAGATAAAAGCTGAAGAAGCCCTAGAATGTCCTAAGCAGAGGTTAATGGGCAATTGTGGTAGGAGCTCAGAAGACTAGAATGCTGAATGGAATGTGGACAGTAAAGACTGTAGGCATGAAGTTTTGAGGAATATGAAGACTACTTTGGGAATTCAACTAGAGGCTACAAAAGTTCCATTTGGGTAAATAACTTGTTTACATTTTTTTCAAGTCCTGAGACTTTTATGAGAGCCTGAATTTAAAGATGATGGACTAATTAATCTGGAGGAAGGAATTTCAAGGTAGCACAGCATTCAGGCAGTGACATGGGTACTGCTATTAGCTTTTAGCCACAATTACTGTGATGATAAGATAATCAAGAACACAAAGCAGAGCAGAAGGATTTTTTTGTTTTGTTTTGTTTTGTTATCGGGGATTGAACTCAGGGGCACTTGACCACTGGGCCACATCCCCAGTCCTTTTTTGTACTTTATTAGAGACAGGGTCTCACTGAGTTGCTCAGTGTCTCACCATTGGTGAGGCTGGCTTTGAACTCGCGATCCTCCTGCCTCGGCCTCCCAAGTACTCGGATTACAGGCATGTGCCACCGCACCGGCTGTTCAGAGCAGAAGGATTTTTAAAACTTGGGAGTTTGGTCAGAAAAGTGTGCATAAAATTAGGGCCAAGAAAGGTGTGATTGTTGAAGAGAGAGGTTAAGTACTTTGCATAGAGACAGTAGGTCTTTAGGGTCATCTCAGGAATCAGTAAGACCACATCTGTCACAGACTCAAGGGTGTAAAAATGAAAATTCATTTAAAAGAATTTAGTCCTGCTTAGTCGTTGGGGGCCAGGAAACTCTTTCTTCGAGAATCTTTTCACCATGCTCAGCCATGCAGGCACTCAGGCCACTGCAACCATGATCCAGGGGGGATTGGCTACTACTGCTCTAGCTGAGGGAGGACCTTGGCATTGTCCATGTGGTGCTGGTTTTGTAGGAGTGCAGCTTGCTGTGGAGTTAGTGGGTCATGGAGGCTTGCACAGAAATTTCAAAGCAAGGTTTCAGCAGCCAGGAAAAGTGTAGGAGGGTTTGAATCCCTGCAGGCATCCTCTGAGAGGGCAGTGCATGAAGCTGTGAAAAGGAACCCAAGGCTGCAGCAGATATTCTCCCAGGATTAAGAGATGCCACTAGCATGAATTTCTATAGAGGAAAGCTGCTGGCGGCTGACAGCCAGTTTATGATAAAGGCCATGTGGGCTGCAACCAGAAAGGCCATAGGCTCTGGGAATCCCAAGCCATTTCACATCACATCTTGCTGCCATGTGCCACATATGCTAGATGTGGTGCTATAGGACTTGTTTTGGTCCTATCCCTTCTTTCTATGCCCCTGTTCCTCACTTTTGGAATGGGGAAGTTTATAATGAGTCATTGTGTTTTGCATATATGTAACTCGTTTTAGTCTTCCAGGGGCTTACAGCTGAGTTTACTTTGAGTCTCAGATGAGACTTTTGACTTTGACTTTTGGGCAATGCTGAAACTGTTAAGACTATCATGGCTCCTAGAGATGGACGAAATGCATTTTTCTTTGCGAGATGGACATGACCTCTTTGTTTGCAAGGGTGGAATGTTATGGTTTGGATATGATCTGTCCCCCAAAGCTCATGATAGACAGTGTAGGAATGTTCAGAGTTGAAATGATCAGATTATGAGAGCTTTAACCTAATCATTGCACTGATCCATTTGATGGAATAGTAGGTGGTATTAGGTATAGGCAGATGGGGCATGGCTGGAGGAAGTAGATCACTATGAGTGTACTTTTTGGTATTATATCTTGTTCCTGATTTTTCTCATTCTGGTTCCTGGCTGCCATGAGCTGAGCAACTTTCCTCTTCCATACCCTTTCACCATGATTTTCTGCCTCATCCCAGGTCAAGAGCAATGGAGTTGGCCAACCACGGACCTAATCCTCTGAAACCCAAGAGCTCAAAATAAACTTTTCCTTCTCTAAGTTGTTCTTGTCATATGTTTTGTTCACAGCTATGAAAAGCTGACTAACGTGTCATTTTCATATACAGAGTCACTCCAAAGAGTCTTCACAGTCTGATATGTTTTGTGAATGGATTAATAATACAAAGTAGCAGGGCGTGGTGATGCACAACTGTAAACCCAGCAGCTCTGGAGGCTGAGGGAAGAGGATCGTGAGTTCAAAGCCAGCCCTAGTAAAAGCAAGGCACTAAGCAACTCAGTGAGACCCTGTCTCTAAATAAAATACAAAATAGGGCTGGGGATGTGGCTCAGTGGTCGAGTGCCCCTGAGTTCAATCCCCAGTATACCACCCCCCCCCAAAAAAAAGAATACAGTGTACTTCATTTTTGCTGTTGTGCTTTCATTTATGCGAATTTTACACAAAAGTATTGTCCTGCATCGGCTGTGTTCCAAAATCTTTGGCAATGAAAGGAAAACCAAAGGATATATTAGCTTAATCTTTCTCTTCTTTGATATTTTAACATTTAGGTTATCTTCTGTGCCTTATATTAATAATCACTGTGGAATGGAGTGTTTTCTTTAAATTCTAAAATAAAAAAATTACTCTGAACACAGAAACAGTGGGAAGACGATCATTTTACAATGCCTAATGTTACCTGGTATCCACTAGGAATTCCACTGAAGGAAAACCCACCTCAAAATGAATTTACATGTGAAGGTGACATAATCATTATTATAATGGGAAATGTTCAAGCTTGAGACATTTTGATTCAGCAGTATTTCTAGAATGGTCTTAGCTTCATTCTAAGATTGGCTCCCCACATGATACAAAGGAATTGCCCATTTCCAAGTGTGTGCACACCACCCTTCCAGAAGGAAAGAGCTTATCAAAGAGTGAGGGACTTTTTTTTCCAGTAGAAATCTTCCCTCCTGGCTTACTGCCTCACATGCAGTCACACATTCAATCCTGAAGAACAGTTTGATGTCCAGGTAGTAAAAAGCTCAGTCTATTTTTCTCTAAAATGAGATATATAAGAAAATAAATATACCTTTGGCAACTTGATTATCCTGTATTGATTGGCTTAGGCCTAAAGAAGGAAAGGAAGACTTAACGTTTTATTGTTTACTGCTACTTAAATATTTTATGTAAGCATTTGTATATCGGTTGAATTACCAATCCCCAAGTGTGTTGAGGCCCTACTCCCCAGTACCTCAGAATATGACCTTGTTTGGTCATATTCACATTGCAGATGTGCTTGGGATGAGGTCATACTGGTGTAGGGGACCCCTAATCCAGTGATCAGTGTCCTTGTAAGATGATGTTCACGTGAATATGAAGGCACATGGGGAGAATGCATATGACAATGAAGACAAGGATTGGAATTCTACAACTGCAGGCCAAGGAATGCTAAAGATTGCTGGAAAGTCACCAGAAGCTAGGAAGCAGCAAGGAAGGAAACCTTACAGGTTTCAGATAGAGCCTGGACCTACCAATATCTTGATTTTTGGACTTGTAGCCTCCAGAACCATGAAAAAATAAATTTCTATTGTTTAAGCCACTGAGTTTTGATTTTTTTTTTTTATTTTTATAGCAGCCCTAGGAAAGTGAATATACTTTTTATCCATTTCAGTTTTTTTAAAATATCTTTTTTATTGGGGCACTGTAATTATACATAATTGTGGGATTCGTACCTACTTATTTATAAATGTACATAATATAATTTGTTCAATTTCATTTCCCAGTTTCTCTCTTTTTCCTTCCCCTTTCCCCTTCCTACTGCTCCCAATAGTAGACTCTTCTGATCTCCCTTCTGTCATTGCATTAGCTTTCAGAACTAGAAAATCAGGGCTATGTTGGAAGAAGGAAAACAGCATGACATTTCCAGAGGGCTTATTAAAAGCAGATAGTTTTTAGTGGTCAATCTGTCCTAAATAACTTTTAATTTTTATCGTATTCATCTTCATTGCTACCTCTCTACTTTATTCTACCACTGTTTCTTAACTTGGACTATTTCAGCAGCTCCCCAAATATCTTCATGTTTTTCCTCTTGTTTCCTTCCAGTCCTGTTCTTCAAATGGCAGCCACAGTTGTTTTTGTCAAAGTACAAACCTGGTAATCTGCTGCTGAAAAGCCATTTGTCATCTTTTTGTTGTTTCAGTGTTCACTTAATGGCTTTCCATTGCTTTAGAATAAAGATCTAATTCCATGTTGTGACATACAAGGTATGTATCTGGCTAGGATTCTATTCTCTGTTCCTGTGAGTTCTGGCATGCCATCAGTTATTCAAGCACAACATTTTACTTTTTCTTTCCCTCAAAACACTGCATTTGCTATTCCCATTACCTGCAGCTACTGCTCTTTCTGTAATCCTCCTTTCCCATAAACTTGGTTTTATATCAATTCATCCTTCATATCTCAGCTCTTAATTCACTTCCTCTTTGAAACCTCTGATCCTCTAATACCAACTCAAGTACTGCCTGGTATATACTTTCATAGTATATTTTATTTTTCTAGCTATCATAATTATAATTTGACAGCTAACTTTTAAAGTAGGTATTATAGTTAAAACAATTTGAAATCATGGCTCTTACTCAAAAAAATCCCTGCACTCTATCTCTGCTGTTTTAGTCAGCTTTTTTTGCCACTGTGACTAAAGGATCCAACTGGCAGAATTGTAGAGGAGAAAAGGTTTGTTTAAGGGCTCACTGTTTCAGAGGTCTCAGTCCGTATACAGCCAGCTGCATCATGGCAGAAGAATATGACAGAGGGACATAGCTCATATGATGATCAGGAAGCACAGAGAAAGAGGTCTCCACTTGCCAGGTACAAAATATTTATCCCATAGCCATGCATCCCCCATGAACTACTTCCTCCAGCCACACCCTACCTGCCCCCAGTTACCATTCAGTTAATCCCATAAGGGGGCTTAATTCATTGGTTAGATTAAGGTTATATCCCAATCATATCTCCTTAAAACCTTACATTGTCTCACACATGAGCTTTTGGGGGACACCTCACATACAAACCATAGCACCTTCAATCTTTCTTTTTGGGTGGAGCCCAATTTCAGTCTTGATCAACTTTTTATTCCATGTAGCATAGTGCTTTGCACGTAATAAGTGCTAAACTAATATTAGTGTGATATTTTTAAACGAATGAAATATGGTCAGTTGGATTTTGTTTTATTAATGATTCCTACAGAGCTGGGCAGGATCACTGGAGTTGAGAGAGTGTGTGTTTATACACAAAAGGACACACATATATGCCTAGACTTGCCCTGGATCTGAACTGGAGAATCAAGAGTAGGTCCTGGCTATATATCTTTTTTAAAGTTACAGGTGTGATTCTAATTGTCACCATAAGTTGAAAATCATAGATGGTCAGTGGAAAGAGGGAATAGTAAAGAAGTCTCCCAGGTTTATTTTGGTTTAGTGATAATAGAGCATTTTGGAAGAATAGTTTGAACTCCTTCAATAAAACTATCTTATTTTGTGAAAACAGTTCGTCATTAAATAGGCTGAGCTCAATGAGAGCAATCTTTCTTTACAAAGCAATTCTGGCTCATTCCTATAGCTTATGTCCAGGTAGCAAAAAGTGTAGTCTATTTTCTTTGAAATGAGACTATATTGGAAAATAAATATCATAATTAGAGTTACAACAAAGTTCCCATAATAGGAAATGTACAAGATCTGCATAAAGAAAACATTTAACTACTATTAGAGAATTCCAAAAAGGTCTTAAAAATAGCAATGCATACCATTTCTTAGGTAGGAAAAGTAGATGTTAATAATGCCCATTTTCTTTTAGAGATTTAATCCAATAAGCGTTGTAAGGAACAAGTCAAGCTAATTCTAAAATTTTTGTGGGAAAATCTGCAAACTAGAAAATCCCTGAAAATTCTGAAAAGAAATAAGCATGAGGGGGAATGGCCTCTACCATACCTGATATTAAAATTCATGGTAAAATTACAATAAGTAGATGTTTTTTCCCCAGTGTGCAATAGAATAGAAAATTTAGAAGTAAGACCAAATGCATGTGAGCATTTGGCACATGACAATAATGACATTCCACTTCAGTGAGAAAAAGATGGTCTTAGGAAGTCCAAGTAGCAATCTGGAGGAGGAAAGAAAGAATGTGCCTATCAACTGGATCAATTTGAAATACATGAATGTTACTATGGCTCCATAGCATAATCTGAAGTTAGATATTGTGATGCCTCTCGCATGCTCATTTTAAAATCATTTATTTATTCATTTATTTATATTTATCTGTTATAATTAGTTATACATGATAACAGAATGCATTTTGTTTCATTGTACACAAATGGGACACAACTTTTCATTTCTCTGGTTGTACACAATGTAGAGTTGCATGTACCATTGGTGCAATCATATATGTACCTAAGATAATGATGTCTTTCTCATTCCACCACTTTCCTACCTCCATGCCTGCTCCCCTCCCCTCTTTCCCCTTTGTCCAATCCAAAGTTCTTCCATTCTTCCCATGATCCTTCCCCCATTATGGATCAGCATTCACTCTTTTTGCTCAGGATTTCTTTGGCTATTCTTGGCCTTTTATTCTTCCATACAAATTTTAGAATTCCTTTTTCTAGTCTGTGAAGCATTGGTGTTTGCATGGGGGTTGCACTGAATTTGTAGATGACTTCTGATCATGTGTTAGCTTTTTGTTGCTGTGACAAATAGCTGAGAAAAAACAACTTAGAGGAGGAAAGACATATTTTAGCTCATGATTCCAGTCCATAGTTAGCTGGCTCCATTGCTTTGGGCTTGAGGTAAGGCAGAATATCTTATCATGGTTGAAGGGTATGGAATAGGAAATCTCCTTAGCTCATGGTAGCTAGGAAGCAGAGAGAATGAAATAGCAAGTGAGGAGCTAGGGACAAGGACTTTGCCCCCAAGGACCCACTCTATTCTTACGAGGTTTGAGCCCTCATGATCAAATCTCTTCCCAAGGATACCACCTCTGAACACTGATGCATTTGGGGACTAAGCCTTCAACAAATAAAGGTTTGGGGGACATTCCAGATCAAAACCATAACAGGTGACATGGCTATTTTAAGAAACAATATTTATATAGCACCAATAAAAAAAAAAACTAGAAATGAATAGAAGGAAGACCAGTAAAGTAGAGGAAGGGAAATGGGGGAGGTAAGAAGGGATGAAGCAGCCCCAATCAGGGAGATGGCTATTGCGGTTAGCTGGAAGCCATAAGTTCCACCTGATAATAATCATATGCACGTGACTCACCCACAAAGCTAAAGGTATATAACCGGGTGAAAGCAGTCAGAAGCGGCATCCATTCAGTCAGTTGTTCAGCCGCTCAGTCGGTCGGAATAAGAGTTCAGGTTGGAGAAGAAGAAAAGAGTCAGAGCGGCCAGAACGTAGTCAGAAGAAGAAATAAGAGTCAGAGTATAAGGAAAAGAGTTTAGCTTTAGCTAAGAAAAGAAGAGATAAAGAGAAAGAAGGAGACTAAGAATAATAGATTCCTGCCACCGAATCTCCTCCCACGGTATTGTGGCTGTAAAACAGGCAGCTACAAAGGGAAGGAAAGAGGAAGTGCTGGGGACTTAAGTGGAGGAAATTGTATTTTATGCATGTATGATTATGTCACAATGAACCCTGATATTATGTACAATCATAATGCACTAATACAATTATTAATTTTGCCTATCCATGAACATGGGAGATCTTTGCATCTTCAATTTTTTCTTCACAGTTCTATAATTTCCATTGTAAAGGGCTTTTACTCCTTGGTTATATTTTTTTTAGGTATTTTATTCTTTTTGAATTTATTATGAATGGGATTGTTTTCCTGATTTCTTTATCAGAAGACTAATTATTGATGTGTAATAAAAGCTATTGATTTTCATATATTGATTTTATATCCTGCTACTTTGCTGAATTTATCAGTATAGAAGTCTTCTGGTGGAACCTTCAGGTCATCTTAATATAGAGTCATATCATCTGCAAATAGGGATAATTTGCTTTCTTCCTTTCCTATTTGTATCCATTTTATTTATTTCTCTTGCCAAATGCTGTGGCTAAATTTCAAGAGCTATATTGAATAGAAGTGGTTCCTTGTCTTTGTCTTGATTTTAGTGGAAATGCTTTCATTTTTTTCTCCATTCAGTATGATGTTGGCCTTGTATTTATCATACTTAGACTTTATGATGTTTATCCCTGGTTTCTTCAGGGTTCTTTTTAATGACAAGAGTGTGTTGAATTTTGTTGAAGGCTTTTTTTTTTTTCATCTTTTGAGATGATCATGTGATTTTTATCCTTGCTTCTATTTATGTGGTGTATTACATTTATTTAGTTACATATGTTGAATTTATGGGAGGAAACCAACATGATCATGCTATATTATCTTTTTATTTGTGGTGGGTGGGTACCAGGGATTGCACTCAGGGGCACTAAACCACTGAGCCCCATCCCCACCCCTATTTTGTATGTTATTTGGAGAGAGGGTCTTACTGAGTTGCTTAGCGCCCCACCATTTCTGAGGCTGGCTTTGAATTTGTGATCCTCCTGTCTCTGCCTCCTCAGATGCTAGGATTACAGGCATGTGCCACTGCGTCTGGCTATTATCTTTTTAATATGTGATTGAATTCTATGTGCTAGTATTTTATTGAAGATTTTTACATCTGTGCTTATCAGTGATATAGGTCTGTAGTTTTCTTTCCTTCAGGCATCTTTATATGGTCTTGGTATAAGGTTGATACAGACTTCATAGAATGGGTTTGGAAGCATTTCCTCCTTTTCAATTTCATGGAATAATTTGAGGAGTATTGATACTAATTTTTCTTTAAAAATCTGGTAAAATTCATCTATGACTCTGTCATTTCCTGGACTTTTCTTTGTTGGGAAGCTTATTACTGCTTATTACTGCTTTAATCTCACTGCTTATAATTGGGCTGTTTAGGTTATCTATCTCTTGGTTCATTTTTGTGAGGTTTTATGTGTCTAGAAATTTGTCCATTTCTTCTAGGCTTTCCAATTTATGGACATGTAAGTATTAAATATATTCTGTTGCCGCCTGCAGCTATAGCCGCCTGTAGCAACGATACCGCGGGATTGGAAGCAGACTGGAAAATGAATAGGCTCTTTATTCTTGCTTCTTCTAACTTCTCTCTCCGGCTCCAACAACCTCTCCAACTCCAACAAACCCTCTAGCCAACCTCACCCAGTTAAATATTTTTTGCCTTAACAGGTATACACGTGTCAACAGCTCAAACTTACAGGTGCATCACATAGTTTTCACAGGCATAGAAAGATTCTTAGATAAATGCATGAATATCAGGTGAAAATACTGAAACACCTCTTATGGCTCTCAGCTAGCCGCCATCTTAGCTATCTCCTTATTAGGGCTCTTACAATATTCCCTAATGGTTTTCTGGATTTCAGTTGAAATATCCCCTTTTTTATCACTTTTTAAAAATTATTTTGACCTTTCTCTTTCTTTTAGTTGGTTTGGATAGGGGGTTTATCAGTCTTTTTGTTTTTTCAAAGAATCAACTTTTTTTTTTTATATTTATTTTTTACTTGTAGTTGGACACAATACCTTTTATTTTTTTAATTTATTTTTACATGGTTCTGAGGATCCAACCCAGGGCTGCACACGTGCTATGCGAGTGCTCCACTGCAGAGCCACAACCCCAGCCCCTCAACTATTTTTTTTTGTCTTCTGTAGTATTCATTTAGTTTCTATGTCATCAATTTTAGCTCAAATCATTAGTATTTTTTTCCTTCCACTAGTTTTAGGATTGATTTGGTCTTTTCTTTTTTTTTATTCAAAGTTGTATTTATAATAATAGTAGTATGCATTACAATTCATAATACATATATAGAGCATCTTTTTATATAACACTGTATACAAAGTATATTCGTACCATTCAAATCTTCAATCATGCATTTAGGATGACATCCATGTTATTCAACCACCTTTTCTTTTTTCCCCTCCATCCCCGCTTGTTCCCTTCCTTCCCCTCCCTCCCCTTTGAACATTCTAGTGTTCCTCTAATCCTCTTATGTACCCCAACCCAACACCACTGTGAATCAGTCTCCTTATATCAGAGACAACCTTTGGTATTTTGATTTTTGAGATTGACTAACTTCACTTAGATTATATTCTCCATCTTCATCCATTTACCTGCGAATGCCATTATTGTATTCTCTTTTATTGCTGAGTAAAATTCCATTGTGTATATATATCACATTTTCTTTATCCACTTATCTACTGAGGGACATTTAGGTATACATGTCTTTTTTTTATACCAGTATCTAGAACCTTCAGGCTATAGCAAAGGCAGTGCTAAAAGGGAAGTCTATAACTATGAATACCCACTCTATTAAAAAAAAGAGATGTCACACAACCTAATGATGCATCTTAAGGTCATACATTGACATCTCTCTTTTTTTAATAGAGTGGTTATTCATAGTTATAGACTTCCTTCTTAGAACTGCCTTTGCTATAGCCTGGAGATTCTGGATACTGGTATAAAAAAAGACATGTATACCAGTGGAATAAAATTGAAGACACAGAGGCAAACCCACACAACCATAGTGATCTGGTTCATGACAAAGGTGACAAAACATTGGAGAAAAGAAAGCCTCTTTAGTAAGTGGTTCTGGGAAAACTGGAAATCCATATGTAGAAGAATGAAACTTGACCCCTGTCTCTCACCCTGCACAAAGTCAACACAAAGTGGATCAAAGACCTAAATATTAGGCCAGAAACTCTGCACCTGCTAGAAGAATAAAAATACAGAAATCACTTTAATATACAGGCAAATGCTTTCCGAATAAGAATCCTATAGTTTGGAAATAAGAGAATGAATTGATAAATGAGATGACATCAAATTAAAAAGCTTCCCAGCAAAGGAAACAACAGAGTGAAGAGACAGCTGGACTACTGGATGAAAATCTGCCAGCTTGTCTTCCAACAGATAAGTAATATCCAGAATATAAACAGCTCAACAAACTCAACATTAAAAAAAAAAAACCCAGTCAATAAATGGGCAAGTGAACTGAACAGACATTTCTCAAAAGAAGTACAAATGACTGACAGTTGTATGCAAAAAAAAAAAAAAAAAAAAAAAAAAAAAAAGTTCAACATCTTTAGCCATCAAGAAAATGCAAATCAAATCAGTATAGTTAGAATGGCAAGCACCAAGATAACAAATAGTATTAAATGCTGGGGAGGATTGGGGTAGGGGAACAACTCTTACCCACTATTGGTGCAAATGTAAATTAGTACAGCCACTATGGAAATTAGTATGGAAGTTCCTCAAAAGACTAGGAAGGGTACCACCATATGACCAGCTATACTGCTTCTCATTTGTCCTAAAGAATTGAAGTCATCACACTGTACTGATACATCTGTACCCACGTTTATAGCAGCACAATGCTCAATAGCCAAATTATAGAACTGGTGGTGTTGGTTGGTGGATGAATGGATAAAGAAAACATGGTACACATACAGAGGTTTATTTTAAATGCAATTTAAAATTGCACTGCAAACATGACTTTCATGTAATAGTGCAATGAAATGGGTTGCCACAGGCCTACTCTCCCACTAGATAAAATTGGATACATTACACAAGAACATTTTCTGATTGGATTGGGTTGATTAGCTACTTATCCTTATTACCTGATAAGGCTGGGGGTATAGCTCAGAGGTAGAGGGGGACGTTAGGATGTGCGTGGTTCTGTGTTTAATCCCTAGAACAACAACAACAACAAAAAGCAGCAACATTTAGAGATATTAGAGACCTACAAACATAAGGAATAAGTGAATTAAAATGGCAAAAAAGGGAGAATTGTTCCAAAGTGATCTGATAATTGCCACCTTTGTTTCTTTCAGTGTTATAGGGTATGGATCAACCTTAGTCCAGGCAAAGAACTTCTCTTGGGGACAGAAAAATCAGCAGTCATTTTTAGCAGTTGCGTGGTGCCATAGTGACATCTTGGAATATTTTCATAGTTCTGTGGCTACACGAGAAATATTGGAACTAGCCCAAAAACTTCTAAAAGGCAGATTGTAATCTGTAAATTGTACAGTGCTGCCAGGGAGGAATTCTACTTAAAACACATGGCTGGTTTCCCCTTCAAGACACTTGCCAGGGATTGAAGCTGAGTGAAGCAGGAGGCTAAGGAGCAAAGCTGAAAACTTATAAAGGTCAAATTGTTTTAACTTCCAGAGCTGAGGACATATTTGCTCTCCAGCATCTAGGAACAGGAACATACCAAGATATATTGAGTCTCACTAACATATATTTGATTAAACACATTTTCTGATTGGATTGAGTTGATTGGCCACTCATGCATATTGCCTAATGTGGTGAAAGTGCAGTCCTGTCTGGTGGGAGATAAAAATCATCTCTGGAACATCTGTGGTTCTACACACACTACCTGGCCTAGAATTTTAGTTTAGCAAAATACACTTCAAAAAATGAAAGCAAGGTAAAGGCAATTTCCGACAAAAACTAAGGGATATTCCTTTCTAACAGACCTGCTTTAAAAGGATTTGAAGAATTCCTTCAGGCAAGAACAAGATGATGATTGAACAGAAATTCAAGAGGAAGAACGTATGAAAAGATATTTGATGAATAATATAAATGGATAATTTCTGTACAAGACACTAATTGTCATGTGTTGACTTTGTTTGCAGAGATAAAATACATGACAACATTCAAAATAATTGAGGAGGGTAAATGAATTTCAAGAATTATTAGATTCTGGAAATACCAGGAGAATGAGAAAAACCCACTTTGTATTAGGATGTAATAAGCCAGAAATGCATGTCATAATCTAGAAATTAAACACAAAGTTACTACAAATCCCCATGGCTTAGCACTGCTAGGTACTTACCCAAAATAAATGAAAAGATATGTCTACAGAAATACTTGTATGCCAGTGCTCATAGTGGCTTTATTTATAATAGCCACTAAACAAAACAGTCCAAATGTTCTGTAATAGAATACATAAATAAATTGTGGTCTTACATTTGTACTATGGAATACTACTCACAAATAAAAAAAAAAGTGACATGGATTAATCTCAGACATAATGTATGAAAAAAAAAGCCATAAAAGAATAATAAGTACTAGCCGGGCGTGGTGGTGCATGCCTGTAATCCCCGCACTTGGGAGGCTGAGGCAGGAGGATTGCAAGTTCAAAGCCAACCTCAGCAATGGCGAGGCACTTGGCAACTCAGTGAGACCCTGTCTCTAATAAAATATAAAAAAGGGCTGAGGATGTGGCCCAGTGGTCGAGTGCCCCTGAGTTAAATCCCCAGTACAAAAAAAAAAAAAAAAAAAAAAAAAAAAAAAAAAAAAAAAAAGAATAAGTACTTTTTGATTGCATTTACATGAAATCCTAAACAGACTGTTAGTATATGATTAGGAGAGGTATTAACTGGAAAGGCACATAAAAACAAAGTGTAGAATGTTCTATATTTTTATTGAGGTGGTGGTTGCTTAAATGAATATATTTGTCAAAAATCATCAAACCATACCTTTAAAATCTGTGCATTTTATTTTATGTAAATTTACTTAAATCATTGACAAAACATCAATGTAAGAAATCTAGAAAAAAAGAGTATTAATCAGAAAGAAAGCAGAGAACCAGGCATAGTGGTGCATGCTTGTAATCCCAGTGACTGGGTAGGCTCTGGCAGGAGGATTGCAAGTTTGAGGCCAGCCTCAGCAATTTAGTGAGAACCTGTCTTAGAATAAAAACTGAAGGATTGGGGATATTGCTCATTGGAAAAGCACCCCTGGCTTCAATCCCCAGTAATCCCCCCCTGCCAAAAAAAAAAAAAAAAAAAAAAAAAAAAAAAAAAACATGAACTAGATGGGCCAAGTAGAAAACAAATATTAAGACAGTAGATACAAATCCAACTTGATCAGTAATTATGCTAACTGTGAAAAGAGTAAATACTCCAGATCAAAGAAACAAATAGTGTTATTTTTGTTTCCCTTAGTTTAATTTTTTTGTATATAGTACAAGAGACACACTTTAAATAGATACAGAAAGGTAAAAAGTAATACAGTAGATTAAAAACATGGTCTTTCACATGCTAGGCAAGTACCCTACCATTGAGCTACACCTCTAGCCCTGTCATAGTGATATTAATCTGAAGATACTAATAATAGATTTGTTTTTTTGGGTGATATCTTGCCTTGAAACTACTGAATAAACCCAGATATAAAGTTAACACCAATTATAATGTGATAATGTAATCCCCATTTCACAATAAAAAAAGCATCATGGTTCAAATTTGTGAGGAACTTCTTTTCAGATAAAAAGAGCAGGCAAGGTTTTTTCAGGGTACTTAGATGGAAGTAAGTCTAGAAATATAGTTAATGAATATTTTCTAGAGTGTAGATCCAGAAGAAGGTACCTCAATCTCACCTGGCTTCAGGGTGGGTGGGGGATTGAGGTTAAAAATTAATACCAGAACCCCATGTATTTTTTACAATGAATAGTAAGTCTTATTCCAGAGTATACCATTTTGTGAACTATGCATGGAATAGTTTATCTTGTGTGTTGAATTACTCTCAACCAACCACATATAAAGTAAAGAATACTGAAAACAGCCAGGGTTCAAATCTGGGATCCACTGTTGACTAGCTGGGAATATTCAACTAGTTAACAACTATTGGTCTTAGTTTCTGCCAGGACCTCAGCTGAGCTGGAGACAACCAAGCTGTCAGGTGTCAAAGTATCTGATTAAGACAAAATGAAAGGAATATATATATAGCATGTAACCACTGTGTAATGTAAAAGAAGGCTAAACCACAGAAAGAGCCAGCTCCCACCTGTTCTGTTTCCTTCCATGGAACAGTACACAGGTGGAGGGGACAGGCCAATCATCACAGAGTTGGGGATGATTTTATTGCTGAGGAAGTTCCAAACCAAAAGATGCCTGCAAGTTATCAGGACTCAGGAGGAGGAGGAAGGCTAGGAGTGGAAATTTACTGATTCAGAGTAGATAAAAAGATTTTCAGGGTTCCATTGTCCCTGATAAAGAAGTCTCTGCTGAGAGCCCTACATGAAGTCGTCTACATGGGAAGGGCAGCTTCCCTTTCCTGTGGGGCCTATCAGGCAAAGTCTTTGTAATCCTTGTGGTTGGGCTTGAAAACACACACACATAGGCTTTTGGGTAGGAGATGGATGTGTCAGTTTCTGCAACTATAAAATGGGATTCATAAATGAGATAATTCATATAAAAAGTTTAGGAAAATATCTAGCAACATACTAACTCCACAGATATTCCTGAGCTAAAACCCTTTACTAGTATTCTGAGTTACTCCTATAAATAATTGCAATTCAAATTTTGATATCTGACATTCTATATACTACTGGTGAAAATAAAGCAGGTTAAACTTTTCTGTAAGCCTATTTTGTAATATGTATTTAAGTACATTAGATACCCAAAGTCTTTGAGCACATGAACTGCTAGAAATGTATTCCAAGGAAGCAGTCCAGTATGTGGGAAAAGATATATGCTCAGAGATTATCACCACACTGTTTCAAACAATAAAAAATGAAATGTGTGACTATACTAAAATGGCTTTGGAATTTGTTTCATTCATATGATGGAACCTTCCATAATTCTTAAAAATAATGTACACACATATACAAGCAATTCACCATTATAACATTTTTCATTTATAAAGTTGTCACAAATCTAAATGTTCTTTGACAATATGTTCTGCTATCAAGGCCATGGGAAATTGGCACTCTCATACTTTACTGGTGGGAGTATAAATGGATATATCCCTTGGCTGGCAATTTGGCAATATCTACACATAATCACAAATGCATATACCCTTTGATGATAAATTTTGCTTCTGGGAAATTATCCTAAGATATTTGTAAACATGTATGTATATGTACATGCACATGTACAAAATTTTTTACTTTCCTATTGTTTGTAATGGCAATAATGGAAACTGAAAGGAACTGATTAAACAAATTTTAAATTTCCATTCACTGGTATTTTATGTACTTGTAAAAAGGGAGGATGCTCCCTATGCATTGATATAGAAAGGTCTCAACACATATTGCTAAATTAGGCAAGTCACAGAACAATGTATAGCCAATTATTTTTTTGAGAAAGTGAAAAAAAATGGGAATTTATTTTTCTATCTGCTTGCATTTTCTTATATTTGGAGATATGCATAAAAAACTGGTATGCTAAATAATGGACTCCCAAGATTGATCCACTTCCTAATCTTGGCAACCTGTAAATATAACCTTATATGATAAAAGATGTGATTAAGTTTAGGAGCTTATCCTGGATTATGGGAGTGGGCTCTAAATTCCATCACATGTATCCTTTTTAAGAGACAGAGAGAAATTAAACACTAGAAGACAAAAAGGCAGTGTGACCAAGGAGGCAGAAAACATAACGATGAAGATATAAGTCAAGGGTTGACAGCAGCCACTAGCAGCTGGAAAAGGTAAGGAACAGAATCTACCTTAGAATCTCTGGAGCAAGTGTGGCCCTGCTGGCCCCTTGGTTTCTACTCAGTGATTGAGTTCAGACTTCTGGTCTCCAGAAATTTGGGAGAATAAATTTCTCTTGTCTTAAACCCCCATATTTGTACTGATTTGTTAAAGCATCCATAGGAAACTAATAGAGAAATGAATACATCCAATCACATTTTAGGCAGAATTGGGGTCATCAAAACATAGGTTGGAGCAATACTTTTCACTGGTGATCTTTTATTTACTGTTTACTTTTTGAGCAAGATGAGTGTATTTTACAATTTAAACTCGAAAAATTAATTTCTTATACAAATCAAAACCTTCCTCCTCTTCTTAGCTCAGGACTAGCCCTAGATTCTGCAGACCAGAAATGGGGAAGGGAATTAGATTGTATTCTGGACCTTCATTTTCCTGTGCTACTCTTGTGTGGCTCCTCAGGTACAGATTAGGGGCAAACGGCAATCCCTCTTGATTGGCTGCCACACAATCTAGCTGTTGGTACCTCTGTCATAGTAACAGATGCACAACTTCAGGCTCTTTGTGTTGTGCCTGTTTGACCACTGCAGAGATCCTTGTGGAGGCCTTGGCAGGATCAGTGATGATTTCATGACTCTCCTTTAACTCCTACCCTTTGATATTAGATCTCTGGGGATACTCCTTTCTCTGGCAGGCAGCCCTTTTAGGCAAGATCATTTCAAAATGGCTCTAGTTGGCTACCTTCCACAGAATCTACTGGGCCTTCAGGGAAACATGCCACCCTTTTGTCCAATAATCTTGGAAGTACAGTTGCTCCTACTGTTTCCTTCTTTTTCAATGTTGGGGCTTAGCTTTCAGATCCCTTCAAAGGACAGTTTGGCAGTAGTCTTGGTGTTCCTTAGAGGTTTGGGGTTGCTGTGAGATTTTCCAAAAATCTCTTGTATTCTACTCTGTTGGTACAGGGAAAACCTGCAAATATGTACAGCCAGCAAACATCAGTTGTAGAGTGAGATGACTTATTTCTCTTCTGAGAAATTGAAAGGAACTGGTTAAACAAATTTAAGCAAAAAAGGATTTGTTTGCTTCCTATTTTACCTGACTTGAGGAAGGACAGAATGCCCTCAGGAGGAAGAAAACAAAACACCATTATGCTCTCATTTCTTAAAACATTGAAAAATCATGTCTCTTCTATTTTTTAACACATCTCCCTGCATTTCTCCTAAATAAGCTAGAGGTAGGTGGTAGTCAGTGAACTAGTTTGTCTACTTCTTTCCAAGTCAGCACCTGTCTTTAGAATGACTATTGGTCTCAGCTTTGGGGACTTAACAGAATTCTCCAGAAGATACAAAAAACCCTATATAAACTTATAGAAATACAAAAGTGAACCAGAATAATCATCTATTTAAATAATTAGATTATATATATATATATATAGAAAATTATATAAAATATTTTGTTTTATTCTGTTAGGTTCTATGTCATATCATATATCATTTTCATAACTATTAGCTGTATGACTAAGGGTTAATTTGTTGGCAGAATTTTCTGACTAGATATTTTGAAACATAATTAAAACATGAAATTAGACACTTTGCCCCCTGATTACCTGGTTTATCAAACTTATATCCTCAGCATGGGGCTATACTTTTCATACAGTTTTTTCTCTCTCTCAAGGATTCTCTGTAGTTGAAACATGTAATCGGTTACTGAACTTTGGTACAATTATATTTTAACTAAATTGGTTTGTAGTTTTTAAACTAAAAATAATATTTTAGGCATTATGGAATTTGTAAAAATCAAAGCTGTTTATGGTCAAAATCTTAATTTTCTATATCTTTTATCTTCATAATAATAAAATAAGGTTGTAGTAGACCAAACTCATTGTGACATATTTGGTAATGCAATGATGAGAGTATTTTAGTTACTGTGTATCTGAAATCCTTAACATTTTTTTGGAAGTTTTCAGACTTTTAATTTCTTTTTACTTGACATTTTTGTGAATATCCTTTCTGAAAGGGGACTACACAGTTGAGAAGGAGAGGGTCAATACAAAAATCATTTTAATCTTATATTTGATACCATTTTAGATTTACTTCAGAAGAGTTGCAAAAATTATACAGAGTTCCTGTATACAAACCTCTGAATTGTTTTTAAAAAAGGAGATGACATTCTGATTTGTATTTGGAAAAAATACCATGGAGTTTGGAGTACCATAAATTGTATTTGTAAAGAGTACCAGGGAGTTTGGAGTAGACTGATGTGGAATAATACCAAGCAGGCAACATTGGGAGCTGCTGCAATAATCTGGGTGAAAGATATGATCTGAACAAGGTAGTGGCAAGGTGAGTTTCTTTGGCTCTTTTGAGTCTTCTTAATGTTGTAACTGTTTCTTCCTAGTTCTTGAAGAATGCCACTGGTATTTTGATGTTGATTACACTGAATTTGTAGAATGCTTGGGGATAGTATGGACATTTTAGCAATATTAATTCTTCCAATGAATGAGCATGAAATGTCTTCCCATTTTTTGTGTCCTCTATAATTTCTTTCATCAGTGTCTTACAATTTTTGTACAGATCTTTTATTTCTGTGGTTAAATTTATTTCTAGGCATTTTATTTCCAGGTGGATGTTGTGAGATTTGATTTTTTCATTTTTTCAATCAGTTTGTTATTAGTGTATAAAAATGCTTCTGTCTTTTGTATTTTGATTTTGTGTCCTACAACTTTCCTTGTATTTATCAGTTCAAACAGGTTTTTTTTGGTGGAGTCTTTAGGGTCTGTCTGTATTTTTTTCTTCCTTCCTTCCTCCTTTCTTCCTTTCTTTTTTCTTTTTAAACAGGGAACATCATGTTATCTGTAAATAGGAATACTCTGATTTCTTCTTTTCTAGTTTGGAGGCCCTTTATTTATTTTTCTTGCTTAATTACTGTGACTAAGACTCAATATTATTATGTTGAATGGGAGTAGTGAAAGTGGATATCCTTGACTTGTTCAAGACCATCTACTATGATATTGGCTGTGAGTTTGTCATATGTAGCCTTTACTGGTTTGAGGTATTTTTTCTATACCTAATTTTTGAGTTTTTAAAAAACCATAGAGCAGTGTTGACTATTGTCAAAAGCTTTTTCTGCATACATTGAGATGATCATATTTTTTTTTGTCCTTCAGTGTGTTGATGTGTTGTATTACGTTACTGATTTGCATATGTTGGAGCATCCTTGCATCCTTGGGCTAAATCCCAGTTGTTCATTGTGTATAATTTTTTGATGTGCTGCTGAATCCAGTTTACTCTGTTATTTAATAGTTAACAATTTTTACATCTGTGTTCACCAGGGATATGATTCTGTAGTTTTGTTTTCTTATTTTGCCTTTGTCTGGTTTTGATGTTATGGCAGTGCTGGCCTTGTAGAATGAGCTTGGCAGAATTTCTTCCTTTTTAAATTTTTAGAATAGTTTAAGAAGAATTGGTCATTTTTTCTAAAAAAGAAAATTTCTTCTTTAAATGATTTCTTTATTCTTTAAATGATTTATAGAATTAGCAGTGAAGTCAATAAGTCCTGGGCTTTTAATTGTTTTATTGGAAGACTTTATTAAGAAAGCAAGAAAAAAAAAACCAAAATTAGTAGAGGGAAATATTCAATCTCATAGTTTGTTATTGCTCTATTCAGATTGTCTATATAATTAAGGTTCAATTTTGGTAGGATTTACATTTCTGGAAATTTTTCCACTTCTTCTAGGTATTCCAATATGTTGGCATATAGTTGTTCATAACAGTGCTTAGAGATACTTTGTATTTCTTTGATTTTAGTTGTAATGTCTCCATTTTCATCTCTGACTTTATTTATCTGGGAATTCTGTATTCTTTTTTCTTGGTTAGCCTGGCTAATGCTTTGTCAATTTTGTTTGTGTTTCTAAAAATCAGCTCTTTCTTTGATCCTTCGTGTTTGTGTCTCTATTTCATTTATTTATGCTCTGATTTTATTATTTCTTTCCCTCTACTAATTTTGGGTTTGTTTTGTTCTTGCTTTCTTAAGTTCCTTAAATTACATCGTTAGGTCATTTATTTGAAATAATTTTCTTTCTTTTTCATGAAGGTACTTAGTGCTCTAAACTTCCTTTTAGTACTGCTTTTGCTGTATACCATAGGTTTTGACATGTTGTATTTACATTTTTATTTGTTTCAAGATTTTTTAAATTTGCCTTTTGATTTCTTCATTGACCCATTTTAATTAAAGAGCATGGGGTTTGATTTCCATATATTTGTTTAATTTTGGAATTTCATCTTTTTTTTGGGGGGTGTCTGAATATTTTTTTTTATTATTTATTTACTTATTCATCATGCACAAGTATAGTATCTTTTTACATACAACTGCTTGTATACAAAGTATATAAGTACCATTCAGATCTTCAATCATGCATTTAGGATAATGATATCCTATTTCATCTTATTTTTTTTTTTAATTTTTATTGCATCATGGTCAGAGAAGATATGTGATATGATTTCGATGACATTTACTTGTTGTAGCTTGTTTTGTGGCCTAATATGTGGTCTGTCCTGGAGAATGTTCCCTGTGCTGATGAAAATGTGAATCCTCCAGCTGCTGCATGAAATGTTCTATAAGTGTTTGTATCAGTTACATCTGGTCTGTAGTATAGTTTAACGCCTATGTTTCTTTGACTTTTTTGTCTGGATTATCTTTCCATTTGTGACAATAGAGCATTGAATTTGCCAACTATTATTGTATTGGAGTCTGTCTCTATATCTGATAGTGTTTGTTTTATAAAATTGGATACTCCAGGAAAGGATATTTATAGGTTTATAACTGTTATTTCCACTTGTTGTATTGACACCTTTTAATTATATAGTAACCTTGTTTCCTTTTACAGTTTTCAACTTAAAGTCTCTTATCTGATGTAAACATGGCTGGCTGCTCCTGCTTGGTTTTAGTTCCTACTTGCATAGAATATCTTTTCTAGTCCTAATTTATGTGTTTCTTTTCTTTCTTTCTTTTTGTTTTGGTACCAGGGATTGCACATAGGGGTGTTTAACCACTAAGCCACATCCCCATTCCTATTTATGTTTTATTTTGAGACAGGGTCTTGCCAAGTTGCTTAGGGCTTCACTAAGTTGCTGAGGCTGGCTTTGAACTTGAGATCCTTCTGCCTCAGGCTCCCAAGCTGCTGTGTTTACAGGCATGTATCACTGTGCCTGGCTAATTTGTTTCTTTATTTTCAAAGTGAGTTTTCGTGTAGGCAGTTATAATTGTGTCTTCTTTTTATCCATTCAGCCCCTTGATATAATTTGGGGAGTTTAATTCATTTACACTCAAGGTTATTATTGATAAAAATTTACTTCTGCCATTTTTAAAATTATTTTCCAATTGTATTCTATATGCTTTGTTTCTTTTTGTCTGTCTTATTGTTTATTTGTTTAGTTGGTAGTTTTCTGTACCGGTACAGTTTGATTCATTTTTCTCTTTTATTTGTACATCTGCTTTACCAGTGGATTTTATTCCTTTGCATGTTTTTATGATAGTAGTTGTTTCAGTTTTCTTTATAGTAACCAAAATACCTGACAAGAACAACTTGGAGGAGAAAATGTTTATTGTGGACTTATAGTATCAGAGGTTCAGTTCATGATTGGTTCAATCTACAGCTCTGGGACTGAGATGAGGTAGAACATCATGCCAAAAGGGCATGGTGGAGGAAAAGGTGTAGCTCTGAATCACTCTGGCAGTGGGAGGAGCCCAAAACAAAATCTGTACTCTCCAATGCAAGCCCCCAGTGACCCACTTCCTCCAACCATGCCCCACTTGCCAACAGTTGTTACCCATTAATCCCTTCATATTATTAATCCAACAAATGGATTAATCTACTAAGGTTACAGATCTCAAAATCTGAAAGTTTCACTTCCTCCATGAACATAAGAGCTTCATGGGGACACCTCATCCAAACTATTATACTAGTTATAATTTTTTATTTCCAGATATAGGACTCCTTCAGGCGTTTCTTGTATGGTTAGTTTAGTATGATGGATTCTCCCAGTTTTCATTTTTCTTTGATTGTGTTTATTTTTCATTTATTGATGAATGATAGCTTTTTTTCTCTTTTTTTTGGCAGTACTAGGGCTGGCACTCAGGGATTCATTTATACCAGGCAATTACTTTACTACTGAATTACATCCTTTCTAAATTTACACCCTTTCTAAATTTATTTTTAAAAAATATTTTTTACTTGTAGATGGACACAATAACTTTTATTTTATTTATTTATTTTATGTGGTGCTGATGATCAAACCCAGTGCATCACATATTCTAGGCAAGCATTCTACCACTGGGCTACAACCCCAGCCCCAGAGGTAGCCTTTTTAACAAATGGTAGTAGCATGAAATTTTACTCCTAACTCTCACCCTGAATAAAACTCAACTCAATGTGGATTTAAAAAACCTAAGAATTAGATCAGAAACTCTGCATGTGCTAGAAGAAAATGTAGTCCCAACACTCTAATATGTCAGCTCTGGAACTGACTTCCTTAACAGGAGTCCTAAAGCACAGGAAGTAAAACAAAAAATCAATAAATGGGATGGTATGAAACTGAAAAGCTTCTTTACAGTAAAGGGAACAATCAAGAACATGAAGAGAGAGTCTACAGAGTGGAAGAAAATATTTGTCACCTGCTCCTCAGGACATTAATATCCAGGATATACAAAGAACTAAAAAAACTTAACATCAAAAACAAACAAACAAACAAACATATAACCTAATCAATAAAAGTGGAAAGGAACTAAACTCTTCTCAAAAGAAGAAACACAAGCCGGGCGCGGTGGCGCACGCCTGTAATCCCAGCACTTTGGGAGGCTGAGGCAGGAGGATCGCGAGTTCAAAGCCAGCCTCAGCAATGGCGAGGCACTTAGTAACTCAGTGAGACCCTGTCTCTAATAAAAATACAAAAAAAGGGCTGGGGATGTGGTCCAGTGGTCGAGTGCCCCTGAGTTCAATCCCCGGTACCAAAAAAAAAAAGAAGAAGAAACACAAATGGTCAACAAATATATGAAAAAATATCCACTATCTCTAGCAATTATTTCATGTTAGAGTGGCAGTTATCAAGAATATAAGCAATAATAATTGTTGGAGAGGATGTAGGGGAAAAGGCACACTCATACATACTGGTGGGACTGCAAATTGATGCATCCACTCTGGAAAGCAGTATGGAGATCCCTCAAAAAACTTGGAATGGAGCCACCATATGACCCAGCTGTTCCACTCCTCATTATATATCCAAAGGATTTAAAATCAGCATACTGCAGTGATGCAGCCACATCAATGTTTATAGCAGCACAATACACAATAGCCAAGCTATGGAGCCAATGTAGGTGCCCTTCAACAGATGAATGGATAAAGAAAATATGCTACACACACATGCACACATTCAAACAATGGGGTATTGCTCAATCATAAAGGAGGAGTTTATGGCATTAGTCAGTAAATGGATAGAATTGGAGACTGTCTTGCTAACTGAAATAAGCTAGTCCCAAAAAGTCAAAAATCAAATTTTTTTTTTTTTTTTGTCTGATATGTGGAAGCTAATTCAAAATTAGAAGAGGAGTATAAAAAAGGATAGAAGAACGATCTGTGGAGTAGACAAAGGTAGATACAACCAAAACATTAATATCGGAATGAAGGAAAGAGATAAGAGATGGGATAGGGAAAGAGTGGAATGAATCTGACCTAACATTCCTATTGTACATATATGAATATACTATATTGAATTTCACCATCATGTACATCCATAAGACACTAATTAAAAAAACAATAACAACAACAATAATAGCAGAAAGATCAGTAGATTAGAGGAAAGGGAACAGGGGAGGGAGGATGGGAGAAGAAGGGGAAGTACTGGGGGCTGAATTAGAGCAAATTATATTCCATGCCTTTATAATTATGTCAAAATAAATTATATTGTCACCTGTAACTAAAAAGAACCAATTAAAAACAGAATAAGAACATTGATTTTTAAATCCCTTAGAACAAATGTTCAGTGATAAGGAAATCAATAAATAAATTATGGTATAATGGAAGGCTAAAATATTAACATAATTTTCAAAAGGTTGCTTTAGATAGATATTTATTAATGTAAAATTATTCTAATATTAAATAAAAATTGAAATCAATTATTTAAAAGTTTAGTGGTAGATACAACCAAAACATTAATATCAGTTATCCCTAAGTGATAAGAATGTTTCAATTTTATATCATTTTTCTAATACAAAATTATTTGAAACATGTTTGATGGTATAATTAGAAGGAAATTTTTTTTTGAAATTCTTAAACCCCAAAGTTAACTTTCCTAAGGCATTTAGTACCTTTCTAAATTTTTTTCAAGTATCTTGGAGTATTTCCTCTTTTGAGACCTTCACATAATGCTGGGAGCTGAAGCCATTTAACTAAGGCAATAAATATTATTTGGTTGTTCAGTGGCTAATTATTCGCCAGGACAAATACTGCAAATATAGGAGAATGATGTGTTTTTGAATTTGATAGATTAAAATAAAGGTAATTTAGATAAGAAATTGTTTTGATGCAGAATCTAAGTTGCCTGCCCAGGCTGCTTCAAACATGGAGTCCTTTGGCCTTAGCCTCCCAATTAACAGATTATAGTTGTGCACCACTATACCCAGTCTGAAGGATAGTTTGATGTTTATAATATTCTCCGTTGCCAGTTTATTTTCTTTCTGAACTTTGACTATATTATCCCATTCTCTCCTGTCCTGTAAGGTTTCTGCTGAGAAGTCTCATTCGTCTGAAGAGGGTTCTCTTAACTGTGATGTGGTGTTTTCTTTTACTGTTTTTAGAATTCTGTTTTTGTCTTTAACCTTTGCCTGTTTGATTATAATATGCCCCGGTGAGCGCTTTTTTATTTTGATAAAATATATTTGGGGTCCTTTGGGCATTGCGGATCTGGATGTCTATATTTTTTTCCAAGATTAGGGTAATTTTCAGCTATTATCTCATTGAATATGTTCTATGCCTTTTTATTCGCTTTACCTTCTAGAACTCCTATAACTTGAATATTTATTTATTTACTTATTTGTTTTTTTGGTACTGGGGATTGAACTCAGGAGCACTCAACCACTGGGCCACATCCCCAGCCCTTTTTAAAATTTTATTAGAGACAGGGTCTCACTGAGTTGCTAAGTGCCTAGCCTCTACTGAGGCTGGCTTTTGAACTCCTGATCCTCCTGCCTCAGCCTCCCAAGTGCTGGGATTACAGGTGTGTGCCACTGTGCCTGAATATTTATTTTTTATGGTTGTCCTGTAAGTCTCAGAGGCTTTGTGCATTATTCTTTCTTTCTTTTTTCATGTTTAACTGGGATATTTCAAAAGACTCGTCTTCAAGTTCAGAAATTTTTCTACTTGAACTAGTCTGTTGTTGAATCTCCCTACTATATATTTTATATAACTTAATGAGTTCTTAAGTCCCAAATATTCTCTTTGGTTCTTTTGCATGGTCTCTATATCTTTGATGTATTTTTCATTCATATCATGAATTAAAGTTTTCCCAATTTCATTGAATATTCCATCTTTATTTTCTTTTTATCAGGCATTTTGCTGATATCCTTTTCTTTGAGGTTTGTTGTCGGAGAGTTCACTTGTGTTCTTTGGGTGCATCATAGTACTGTGCTGTTTCATACTTCTTGTGTTTCTATATTGATGTATGTATTGAATATTTCCTGCATATCCCTAAATTTTTATAAAAATATCATACTTATCCAGTAATATATTTGATTGAAAGGTTTGGAAAATATGATCAAAGTTTCTGTCCCTTCATAGTGTTTTGTTGTTTTTGTTTGTTGGTTTTTGCAGTACTGTGGGCCAGACCCAGGACCTCAGGCCTTGTACATGCTGGGCAAGCATTCTACTGTTAATCTATATCCCCAGACACATTCCTAGTGTTTTCTAATGTACTTTCCATCTGGATCCTCCTTGTTTTCTTTTCCAAAGCCTATATATGGTTGTGGGTTCAATTCAGGTGACTTGCCTTTCCATTTCTATGCCTTCCTTGACCACCTGCCATGGGTTGCTGTTTCCTAACTTTCCATCCCCAGAATACCTAGAGTGAGTTGTTATGAACTTAGACTCATTATTTGCATTGCTTTGTATTATTCTGACTTCTTACACATGAATTTTTCTCTCCTTTCCAGAAATTTAAGTCACTTGAAACACAGAATCAATGATCATGCTTTCTCCCTCCCTTGACACACCCATCAAATCAATTTTTTTTCTTCAAGCAGCACAAAGGCTCAATAAAGACCACTTGATTAATAATAGCTCAGCGAGGGAAAATTCCAAGTAGTTGAAGTATACCCCAATTGAGTCACTAAATAATTATATTTGTCAATTTTAATGAATTTAAAGTTATATTCATGTACATTTTTGAAAATGTACAGTAGTGGAAAAAGCAATTGTTATGAAGTCAGCGAACTAGAACTTTTATTCCAGTTCTTTTTAAAAATATTTTTCTTGGTTGTAGGTGGACACAATAACTTTATTTATTTATTTATTTATCTATTTATTTATTTTTTATGTGGTACTGAGCATCAAACTCAGTGCCTTGCACATGCTAAGCGAGTGTTCTATGCTGAGCCACAACCCCAGCCCCTTATTCCAATTCTTTATCTCTGGTGTCTGATCTGAGGAATGTGCACTTCACCTTTCTTGGACTTTCTTTATCTAGAAGACAGAATAGATAATGCCCAATATACATTGCAAAATCACATATTGTATAAGTCTATGACAAAAATCTTTCTCAAATCCATTATACACTACCCTGAATTTTAAAAAATAGAACGTGCTAAACAGAATTCACATTTTAAAAAATGTCAGAGACATTATTAGTAATGTCAATTATTATGCACTGACATGGTAATGCAAACTAAGGGGTTATTGTGATGTGCATAGCAGCTTACTCTCCAGAGCATGTGTTTCTTTAAAATTAATATCTGCTCCTTAATTTCCTCTTAATGTTAGACTATTAGCTGTTGCTTCTTACTGATGATACCACTCCTGCCAATACCTTCTTTTTTCCTGTCCTTTCTAATTCGAGAATTGTAGGCTTATTTAACTTATATCTGAATTTGATCAATTAATTCCTCAGCTAATATTTATTGGGCACCTACTTCGTGTGCAAGGCACAGGATGGTGTACAGTCTGAGGAAGGAATAATTTGTAAACCATCTTAATAATTTGGGGAAGCTTTATGTGAGAAACATATCTGAACTTTAGTGTAGAACTTCTGCTCGTTGTTTTCTTCACTTTTCAGTTTCCAGCCCCTTTCCTGATAAGATTTTTAGAAAAGTCACATATGGATAATAGAGGGTTTAAAGGAATGGGATTGAGAGAGAGGGAAAAGGTGAGAACATGAGGAAGTACTGGGAAATGAAATCTACCAAATTGTGCTATGCATATGTATAAATACCCTACAATGAAATTTGCTTTTGTACATATATATATAATTCACTAATTAGAATAATAATAATCATAGAAGGGAAATAAGTAGAGTAGAGCAGGCAGATCTGGGGAGGGAGAAGGATAAGGAAAGGGGAGGTCTTGGGGAATGAGATTTAACAAATTGTTATATGAATATGGCATAATGAATCCTATTATGTTTAACTATAATGCACCAAAAAATAAAGGGCTTAATACAGGTAATGGGTAAGCAACCTATTGAAGAACTCTTGACAGACATATGCAAAGAGACAAGTAAAAGAGAACAGAAAGTTGATAAATAGACTTCTCTATATTGAGGAACTGGGTCTATAATAGCAGTAGTTTCCCCAAATAGAAAAGAATAGGTTATTTGGTGTCTCATTTAATTCTTTCAATAAGCTTGTGAGCTAGGTAACATTGTTCTTCCCACTTTATAGATAAGGCATAGAGAGATCAGATATGTGCCCAAAGTCACAGGAGAAGTAAATGGTTGATCCGGAAGAAAGTGTTTCATTAATCTCAACCTGACTTCAATACTTGGTCATTTCACATTTTAGATAATTGTAACCCTTCCTAAATTCTTCTAGTGGTCAAAGAAAATAAATAGAAAAGTGGTTCTCAACAAAGAATAACCCCCCTATGTTGCTAGGAGCATTTGATTATGCTTGGAGACAATTTTGGTGTAGGCAGTGCTACTGGCATCTACTGAGTAAAAATCAGAGATACTGCTAACATATCCTTTAATGCACAGGATAATATCCAGGAATGTTCCAGCCCTAAATGTCAATAATGCTGAGATTGAGAAGCCCTATGTTAGTTAAAAGCCTTTACTTAGTTCGTTTATGGTGACATCAGTCGGGTTAAAGTAAATAATGTATTTGAAGTCTACTTTTATTTCCTTTTTTCTTGCTTACACCAGAGTAAAGTAAGGAATAAGTGGGAGGAAGGTAGACAATACTTTCTGATGTTTGAAAATGCTTGGAAACAATTAAATTGTATTTTTCCTATAGGAATATAAACAAAATCTAAAAATCAGCTGTGTGTCTGTTGCAGACATTACTGATACTAATATTCCTTCTTCTTTTTATATTAAGCCTTAATTTCTGGCATATTTTTTTGAGTTGGAGTCTCACTATATTGCCCAGACTCAAACTCCTGGGTCCAATCAGTTCTCCTTCCTCAGCCTCCCAAGTTCCTGGAACTACAGATACATGTCACTATACCTGGCTTACCAATATTTATGATTCCTTTTTAAAAAATTTATTACTTTTTATAGGTGAACATTTTATTTGTTCAGCATTTTAAAATTTTTATTTTATTTTATTTTTTTGGTACAAGGGATTGAACCCAGGGGCGCTTTACCACTGAGCCAAATCCCCAGCTCATGTTTTTAATTTGATACAGTCTCATTAAGTTGTTCAAGACCTCACTAAATTGCTGAGGCTGGCTTTGAACTTGCAATGTTCCTGCCTCAGCCTCCTGAGCTGCTGGGATTACAGGCATGTGCTACTGTGCCCAGCTAATTAAAAAAATATATTTTTAGTTATAGATGAACACAATGCCTTTATTTTATTTATGCATTTTTATGTGGTCCTGAGAATCAAACTCAGTGCCTCATATGTGCTAGGCAAGCACTCTACCACTGAACCACAACCCCAGCCCCTAATTTTTTATTTTTAATTGAAAAATAATAATTATACATATTTATGAGGTACAATACATGGTATTTTTATTTTTATTTTTTTAAAAAAATATTTATTTGTTTTAATTGTACACAATGCCTTTATCTTTAAGTTGTGCTGAGGGTTGAACCCTGGCCACACATGTGCTAGGCGAGCGCTCTACTGCTGAGCCACAACTCCAGCCCAGTATATGGTAATTTGATATATGTTTATAATGTGTAATGATTAAATCAGTCTGATTAACAAATACATCATCTCATGTATTTATCATTTCTTTGTGGTGAAAGCATTTAAAATTTACTTGTAATGGTTAATTTGGGATGTTAACTTGACTGGATGGAGGGATATCTAAGGAACTGGCAAAGCATTATTTCTGGGTGTGTCCATAAAAGATTGGCATGTATGTCAGCAAACAGACCCTCCTTCAATGTGTGTGGGCACCATCCAATCAGCTGGAGGCCCAGTATGGGATAGGAAGGCAGAAGGGAGAAATTGGCTCTCTGTCACTTCTTCCAGAGGAGGGTATATTTCTCTAGCTGCTTCCCTTGGACATCATGCCCAGGTTCTTTGGCCTTTGGACTCTGAGACTTGCACTAGTGACATTTTGGGGGCTCTCAGTCCTTTGGCCTTAGTCTAGGGTATGCACTGTCTGCTTCTTTGGTTCTGAGGCTTCTAGCTTTTTGGACTTACCCATACTATCCACTTCTCTGGCTCTTGCTACAGGTTTGTCTTCTTCACCTTGAAGATGGCCTATAATGAGACATTTTAGCCTCTGTAGTCATGTGAGCCAATCCCCTAATAAATCCTATTCTGTTTCATTGGAGAATCCTGACTAATACATTACTCTTTAAGTGATTTTGAAATATATAGGGCACAAAGGTGTCAAGAACCCATAATTGAGAAAGGACTGTTTATTCAATAAATGGTGTTGTGAAACTGGATATCCATAAGCAGAAAAATGAAATTGGACCCTTATCTTACACCTTGTATAAAGATCAACTGAAAATGAATTGTCTTCATTCCCCAACTGAATAAAGTTAGGTGTCATCATGTGACTGCAAAGTGATTTGCAGATAGATACATTTAAAAAGTAGATTGTGGTTGTGGGAGTGTGTGTTGAAATGGAGAAAGTATAAAATCTAAGTGGCTTGGAAAACTGTGTCAATACATGGAGAGTAGCAGTCCTGCTTGGATCTCAGATCTTCTGAAGATCTTGTATGAGTAAGAAATAATCTTGTGCTACACCATAGAGAACTTTGGGATTATTACTGCAGCATATAATGACTAGACCCAAACACAAAATTAATAAGCAATTACTCCAGAATCCTCAAATTCCTAAATTTGTGGGACATTGTTTATGCTCTGGGAATCAGGATGTATTATTTTACATACATATTCATTCATGATGCTTTCTCAAATTCTGATTAGCATGGAAATCCTAAAGACATGCTGGGCTCCATAAAATTCTGGTGACTGCAGTAAGTACTAAGTTATCACATATAATTGTTGGGGTATGTGTGAAGAAATATTTTTGGGGCTTTGGAAATAAAATTTATGTCTGAAATGATTTCTGTTGTCATTAAAAATAGATCTTGAGTTGTGACATTTCAGGCTTGACAACTTTCACCTGCCTATTATATAATTTCTATTATGTAAGATATAATGGAAATTTGCTTCAGTTTCCTGATTTTGAAGATTAGAAATTGTGGAAATTCTAAGACAATTATAATCAACCACTCTTCTTCCGTACACTTCTTTCGCTTTTTTACTCTGATTTGGATCAAAACCATCTCCTTATTTCTCTGACCCATTGAAAGCAATATATCCCTTTTTTTTTTTTAAATTAAGGATCCAGATAATAAAGAGCAGTACTTTCTTTTTAAAATTATCATCAGTGATACTGTAAAGTTACTTCATATATTTAATCTAATATGCTTTTACCAACCCCTTTCCATAAGCATATCCATTTTAATTTATGTTTACATATCTACTATATTGAACTATTCAAAAATATTTACTTCATGACAGTTCTACATTTACTTCATGACAGTTCTATTTTTCAAAATTGCTTGAAGAGTAGTGTATTAGTCAGGATTCTCCAAAGAATCAGAATAGGATTTATTAGGGGATTGGCTTACATGACCACAGAGGCTAAAAAAGTCTCATGATAAGCCATCTTCAAGCCTAAGAAGTAGAGAAACTTGTAGCAAGAGCCAGAGAAGTGGATAGTATGGGTAAGTCCAAAAAGCTAGAAGCCTCAGAACCAAGGAAGAATTCTTACTAGTGAATTATAATTATACCTAGCAATAGGATTCATTATATCATATTTGTACATGCACATAACGTACTTTTATCATTGCCATTCTCCAGTATCTTCCTTTTCCCTCCCCTCCTTCCTTTCTCCATCTGCTTGTTCTACTCTACTGATCTCACTTCTATTATTATTATTACTATTATTTTAATTAGTGCATTGTAATTATATACATAAGCAGGATTCATTGTAGTGAATTCATACATGGACATAGCATAATTTGGTAGATTTAATTTCCTGTTACTTTCCCATGCCTTCCCTTCTGAAACCCCTTCCTCTGCTCTATTGGTCTCCCTTTTATTTTCATGAGATCCCTATTTTTAAATTCCATTTTCCCCTCTTCCTCTCTCACTTCTATATATGAAAGAAAATATTTGACATTTGACTTTCAGAGTCTGGCTTATTTCACTTGGCATATTCCTCATTTTCATACATTTTCCAGAAAATGACATAATTTCATTCTTCTTTTTTTATTTTTTAATGTTGTTGATGGACCTTTATTTTATTTATTTATGTGTGGTGCTGAGAATCGAACCCAGTGCCTGACACATGCCAGGCAAGTGTGCTACTGCTGAGCCCTAGCCCCAGCCCCATTATTTCATTCTTCTTTATGGACTAATAAAAGTACATTGTGTATATATGTCACATCTTCTTTATTCATTCATCTAGGTGTTAGGCATCTAGGTTGATTTCATAACTTGGCTATTGTGAATTGTACTGCTATAAACATTGATGTGCCTGTATCAATATAGTATGCTGATTTTAGTGTTTTTTTTTTTTTTTTTTTTTGATAAGTAACACGGTCATATGGCTGTTCCATTCCTAGACTTTTAAGGAATCTTTATACTATTTTCCAAAGTAATTGTACCAGTTTGCAATCCCAGTTTGTGTGAGTATACCTTTTCCCTACATCCTCACCAATAATTATTGTCTTTTGTATTCTTGATGATTGCCATTCTGACTGGAGTGAGATGAAATCTCAGTATAGATTTGATTTTCATTTGCCTGATTGCTAAGAATGTTGAATATTTTTCCCACATATTTGATGGCCATTTGTATTTCTTTTGAGAACTTTCTCCTTATATCTTTTTCCCAATTATTGATTGGGTTATTTGTTTTTATGGTGTTAAATTTTTTGAGTTCTTTATATATTCTGGATAGTAATCCCTTGTCAGAATAGCAGCTGGCAAATATTTTCTCCCATTCTATAGGCTCTCTTTTAATGCTCTTAATTATTTACTTTGCTATGCAGAAGATTTTAATTTGGTGCCATACTACTTATTGATTCTTATTGTTAATTCTTTTTTTAAATATTTATTTATTTACTTTAGTTGTACACAATGCAATGCATTTTATGTTTATGTGGTGCTGAGGTTCGAACCCAGGCCGCACACATGCGAGGCGAGCACTTTGCCACTGAGCCACAACCCCAGCCCTCTTATTGTTAATTTTTCTTTCGTTTTTATAAAGAATTCAAACTTCATTTTATTTGCTTATTTATATGTGGTGCTGAGAATCGAACCCAGTGCCTCACCTGTGCTAGGCAAGTGCTCTACCACTGAGATACAACCCCAGCCTTGTTGTTATTTCTTGAGCTTTAGGCATCACAATACCTGATCTCAAATAAACGTAGAACTTTAGTAGTCTTATTAAGGAAACTGATCTGTGCCAATATGTTGAAGTGTGGAGCTTGTTTTCTTCTAGCAGTTACAGTGTTTTTGGTCTAATTCCTAGGTCTTCAATCCTCTTTTATTATTCAGTATTACTTTGGTTAGTCTGGGTCTTTCATTCTTCCCATATGAAAGGACATTTTTTCTAGTTCTGTGAGTAATGGTATTTTGATGAAGATTGCATTGAATCTGTAGAATGCTTTTGGTCATATGGCCATTTTGATAATGTTAATTCTGCCTATCAAGAGCACGAGGGTCTTTCTAACTTTTAAAGTCTTTTTCAATTTCTTCCTTCAGTGTTCTATAGTTTTCATTGTAGAGGTTCTTTACCTCTTTGGTTAGTTTAATTCCCAAGTATTTTATTTTTATATTATTATAAATGGGATAGTTTTTTTATTTCTTTCTCATCATAATCACTATTGGAGTGTAGAATAGCTATTTATTTGTGAATATTGATCTTATATCCTGCTACTTTGCTGAATTTTTTTATCAGCTCTAGAAGTCTTCTGGGGAGTATTTTGGGTCTTTTAGGTATTGGATCATCATGTCATTAGCGAACAGATAATTTGAGCTCTTCTTTTCCCATTTGTATCCCTTTACTTTTCTTCTCTTGTCTAATTGCTTTGGCTATAGTTTCAAGAACTATATTGAACAGGAGTGGTGAGAGTGGACTTTCTTGTTTTGTTCCAGATCCTAGAGGAAATGCTTTTAGATTATCTTTCCATTCAGTATGATGTTGGCTTTGGGTTTGTCTTATATAGCCTATATGACATTAAGGTAAGTTCCTTCTGTCCTTAGTTTCTTCAGTGTTAATTTTGTTGAAAGCTTTTTATTAATTTATTGAGATGATGTGTGTGATTTTTGTCTTTAATTCTATTTGTGTGATGAACTACATTATTGATTTGCTTATGTTGAACCATCCTTTCATCCCTGGGATTAAATTAACTGGATCATCTTGGATCATCATGTACAATCTTCTTAATATGTTGTTGAATTCAGATTCCTAATTTATTATGGATTTTTGCATCTACATTCATTGGAGATATTGGTCTGTTGTTTTCTTTCTTTGAGGTATTTTTAAAAACATTTATTTATTTACTTTAGTTGTACACAATGCAATGCATTTATGTTTACGTGGTGCTGAGGATCGAACCCTGGCCACGCATGTGCTAGGCGAGCGCTCCGCCGCTGAGCCACAATCCCAGCCTGACTTTGAGGTATTTTTAACTGGTTTTGATATCGGGACAATTCCTTCTTTGTAGAATGAATTTGGGCCTGTTCCCTCCCTAATTCATGGAGTAATTTGAGAGGGTTGGCTTTATTTTTTCTTTAATGTCTGATAGAACTGAGCTGAGAATCCATCTTGTTACATTGTATCTTTAATGCAATCTTTACAACCCATTTCTATAAGTATGTATATTTTAATTTAAATTTTGCATATTTTATATGTATTCTTCCAAAACTATTTATTTCATGCCAGTTCTACAACTTTCTTATATGAGATGTGGGTCTGCTGCCTGAACATCCCTAATTCTTTCAGCCTTCTAAGAGTTGAGTCTCCTTTTTCTCTGATATCAAATAAACTTCCCCAAGACACAGTCCCTTGGATGGTAGAAATCTAACATGCTGGTCAACACATCTGGTTCGCTTGGTGCTTCTGACTTTTCTTGTGGTTAGTCCACACTGTGCCTTGCTTCTCTGTAACCCCTTAGACTTTGAAAGCTGCTGTGTTCTCTCCATACACTGTATCACCTCTGGCGTAGAGTACTATCTATAGCAACACATAATGCCATTTAATAGATTTTTTTACAAAAGGATTATGGGTCATAAAGGGGTTCACAACTCTAAGTATTCAAGACAAGCCATATAAAATTGAGTTACAGACACTACATTTCTCCAAAATCTCTTGGCTGTCCTAATCACTGGCGGTCTTCCTTCTCAGGCCCAATGCCTTAGCATGGAATTGGGCTCTTTTTTATTTTCACACTTTTCTCACATGCCCACTTTTTTCTTTCTCAGAGCCCTTATTCCCTCTTTATCACATGCTTTTCATCCCTTTCCTTTGAATCTCATACTTGCCCTTTTTCTATAATGTATTAGAATTTGCCTGACCCAATCTTGAACTCAACCCTGGTTCTACCTTTTCATTTTATTAACTTATTTGAGCATTCTGTCAAACACATGCCTTCTACTCTGGTTAGATACCCTGTAGAAACATATGCTTTCAGATTAGCTTTTTATTTAATATGATCACATTATTAGACATGGGATTCCTACTCATGGTTTTTTAGAACAAGTGAGAAGCAATATAAAGTATCAAAGCATTCAAGAAGGATAAGAGGAAGTATATATTTTATAGTCACGAGTAGCATGTGAAAGTGCAGGAATGTTGTTGGATTATAGCCAGTGGGATTGGGAGTGGTCAGAATGGGCCATGTAATGGAGAATCTTGGGAAATTTCCTGTGGACCAAAGGAAGGAAGCTATCAAAAGCTGTAAAGAAGCAGAATATTATTCTCAAAACCGCATTCTAGAAAGATCACTCTGACCACAGAGGAACAGAGTAGAGTCAAGGAGAATAGTTATAGTTCTTTTAGTCCAAATATAATGTGAAATGCCTATGCTGAAGACAGAGCAGGGGTGATGAATTCAAAAGCTATTGAGGTGGGATTCATGGGGTTTGGCAGGTGGATGGACAGATGAGTTGGTGTGAGGATGAATCAGCTTAAACAGTTTAAGAGAGTGATGTATTTTCTGAGATAAGGCAACAAGGAAGCAGAAGCAGTTTGGGGTAGGGGTGAAGGAAATCATGGATTTAATTATGCCCCTGGTTTGTTTAAGGTTACAGTGAGAGACACCCTCATAAAGATGTTCAGTAAGTAGCTATAGAGCTTCAGACCATGGCACCTACATATTTAACCCACTTGATTTTGAATGTTATTGAGGACCATGATATCATTTAAGTGTGAATATGACTCAGAAGGTACAAAATTGTTTAGGAGTGAGTTACATAGCATATGAGTGAGACTCACACTTACCTTTAGGGGGATCAGAAAAATTAAGAAACTGGACACAAGGACAAAAGGGAGAAGTGGCAGTGGCAAGTAGGGGGAAGAGGAGATGATGAATACAATTTATCAATGTGGAGTTTGAGAGGAGAGAATGATGCTCAGGGGATATATCCAAAAGCCACTGAAAAGTCAGGATTGGAGCTTTGGTGGTATCAGAACTGGATATATAGATTAGGTAAATATAAGTCTGATTCCATTTGCTTAATTCCAGCCTTTGATTTCTTAGCTCTGTTAATTGGTATGGAACTGAAAAGTGAGCCCCAGCATTTGGAATTTGTTTTACTTTGTACAAGGCACCCCATCAAAACTGGCAGAAACAGGTAGGTATTTTTTAAAATATCTTTTTTAGTTGTAGATGGACACAATACCTTTATTTTATTTATTTATTTCATGTGATGCTGAGGAATGAACTGTGACAAGTAGGTCTTTAACAATCTGTGATGGAATTGAAGTGAGTAATGAATTTGGAAAAGAGAAATAAATCTAAAATATTTCAGCACAATTATATCTTTGTGATTTCTTCATGCTATGGGTAGAAAATAGGCATGGAAGCCAGAATATGTGCTAAATTTCACTACTGACACTTTAATTTCCCTTATTTTAACTTTCCTGATATCTACATCATGCTCCACCCTCCTACCAAAAAAAAAAAAAAAAAAAAGAAAGAACGAAAGAAAGAAACTTGGCTGGGGTTTCTTCTACTCCCTAACCTCCCCTGCAAACATAAAGGCATATGTAACCAGAATTATTATTTGTAGTTTCTTCATTGGTGAAGAAACACATGGTGATAATTTAAAAATTTTGAGTGACAAAAGGAAATCCTGAAGGTTTTCTTTAAAGACAATAAAGTGCTTTGTTTTAAAATCAGTAACATTTGCTGATGCCAAGTTTATAGCTGAAATCTAAGTATCATCTCTGCTTTGTCCCAGCACTGATTATGCCTGTGGATAACTGACAGAGAGGTCTTGGAATCCATGAGTGGTCTGCACATCTTATCTCTAGGATAAAAATTGCTCCCTTCAGGAGAGCTAGAGTCTGAAGTATTCATAACCAAGTCCTTTTTGTGAATACAAAATGGTTGGATTCTTAGAGTCAAATACAAATTATGAGATTAGGACCACAATGTCACCTGGCTGAGTCTTCTCCATCCATGCAAACATCTTGGCTTTAAAAATCAAGCTTGGTTGTCCATGTATTGGAATGATGAGAATTTATTAAAGTCTTAGCAATACCTCTGATCTTCAAATAGCAACATCTGTATCCTAATTTTCCCACAATTTCTTGAATTTGGTACATACTGACACTTTTCTCCTAAAATACATTTTAAAGGAACATGGTAGAAACCATTGCCTGATGACTTTAAGGGAAAGGATTGATTGACTAAAGACATGTTCATTTCTTGGGTTGTTTGATTGAAACTTGACTTAAAAGACAGAAGAAGGGATTCCATATCCAATTGTTTAGCATCCGAATTCACCTTGATGTTCTATAGGCACATTAATTCAATTTGGCCCAAACCATATTCTTTTCCTATATTCCTGTCTACCACCTTTATAAATACCTAATCAGGAAGCTTGGAAGTTATCCAAGACTTCTGAATCTTCATCCATTTTCACACTTTATCTTTTATATTTATCTTTTAAAAATCTACTTCCATTTTTCTTCCTCTACTGTCCTACCACTTTAAATAAGTTGCCACCATGTCTTACCTCCTGCCTTCAAACAACTTACCACCCATGCTTCTACCAATTGATTTGGCTTTCCTTACAAAATGACTCTTCCATGTTGCAAATCTAATTACTTTATTACAACTTGAGTCTCCTGTGGTTTCTCACAACTACAGGAGAATGTCTTGATTCCTTTATTATATCCTCTAAAGTTTTCCCTCTGTCTAGTCTTTGCTGTCCCTCCTTGCCCATGGCTCACCATTCTGCTTTGTGACCCAGTATTTCAGCTACATCATATGATGTCATGCTATCCTATAACAAAGTTTCATAGACTTGATGTTCATTTTGTACACCTGCTTAGTCCCTATTCTCTGCCTGGAGTGCCTCCTTGCCCTGTCTGATTGGCAGACTCCTAGTTATCTTTTAAGAACATCTTATCTTTGGTAATGGCCTATCTTGTTTTCCTTAACCCCACCCTTACTTAAGCACTTACCACATTGCCTTGAATGATATTATCTTAAAGTCTTTGTCATCAGTCTGGGAGTACCTTAAGGTGTGACTATGATCCAATAATCTTTGATCCCTAGCACCTAAACTTATAATAAAAGGAAGAAGATAAGTTATGTGGCGATGGACCTATTTCTCCAGAAAATCACAAGGCTATTAAAGTAGACTAAGCCATGGAGCTCTTGTTTCCTTGTCCCTTTTCCCTTTGTGTGTGTGCGTTTTCTGGGTACTAGAGTCTTTGGAATTCATTTGTTTCTAGTATAAACCAGAACTATCAGTCTTCAGACATGGTATTAATAAAAAGAAGTGGATAGATAGACTCATTAACTATACAAATGGCCAATGGTCATTTTTCAACTGAAGGAATTTGGAAATCATGATCATTCCCTAGAGTTATGGGAATTCAAGGAGTTTTGAATCATTGGTATTCAAAACATTTTATAACATGACCACCAGATGAATATACAACTTTGTCATGACCCAGTACACACACAGACAGATAGATGCTAAAAAATGCAAAAAACAAGGCTCATGAAATATTTTACTACATGGCAGCCATCATGGTACTTCATAGTTTGTTTCATTTATGCTGTTCTATTTTATTTAATTTTTTTATTACAATCCATCAAATGATTTCACAACTCACCAATGGGTGGTGGCTCATAGTTGAGGAATCCTGTTGCCTAAGCTGCCTCTCTTTCACTTGGGTACATGGTTGTATGTGGCTGAATATGGGTCACATTTCCAGAGGCCTTAACAAGAGATAGCTGTTTGTGGGAGGGAATGAAGCTGGGTCAATGGAACCAATATCAAAGTGATGAATAAAATTCCTTGTATTTTAAAGACCTGGAAGAAATCTGCACTATAGCCTGAATCCTGATTCTTGCACGAGCTACAAAAAGTTGCTTGGTTAACAGAGTGTGAACTCAGAGACTGGAACTGCTGATGAGGGTTTGGTCCCAGCTACTTAGGTCACAGGTATTTAGAAGCCTGGGCTATACCTCCACTATCAGAACATTTCCAGCATCAAATCTTGGACATTCTACTCAAGGTCATGCCTCTGCTTTGGCATTTTCCAACACTGTGGTCATTCCCTATGCATATCAAAATGACTGACCATTAGCCACTCAGCATGAAAACAAAGCTCATGCAGAATTTAAATCCATTACTAATGAGCAGTGATGTTTGTCAAAAGAACACTATTGTTTATTGTACTGTATTTCACATGCAAAAATGTATGGGGTTTTTGCAGATGTGTGGGAGGGAAATTGAGGAAATTAGAGGTCAAGGATGATGCCAATAGATAAAAAATGATAAGTAGGGTCTGGGATTGTGGCTCAGCTGTAGAGCGCTTGCCTAGCACGTGCGTGGCCCGGGTTCGATCCTCAGCATCACGTTACAAATAAACACATTGTGTACAACTAAAGCAAATAAATAAATATTTTAAAAAATGATAAGTATTATAGCTTTTAAATATGTCTTAAGCCAAGTTTTCAAGGAAATTAATTAAACTACTTAATTGATTTAATCTAATGTTTATTAAATTAAAATGTTTATCTGCTGCTTCCCAGGCAGATACAGAAAATATGTGTAGGTTTGAGATACAAGAGAAAATTTCAGCTATTCAATAACCTTTTAATACATCCTGTATTTGTTTCCTAGGACAGTTATAAGTAAAGTACTATAAACTGGGTGCCTTAAAACAATAGAAATTTGTTCTCTCATGATCTTGTAAGCTAGAAGTCTGAAATTAAGATATTGTTAAGACCATACTCTGTAAGCTCTAGGTAAGAATCTTACCTGTCTTTTCCTAACTTGATGGCAGTCCTTCACTTTCCTTGCCTTGTAAATAAATTTGGTCCAGTCTCTTTTGTCTTCTTCACATGGCATTCTCTCTGTGTCTCTGTGCTACATGAGTTCTCTCTATCCCTTTCAGTTCAGGTTGACATTATTTCTTCTGGTATAAAATTCTCAATAATTTGTCACTCTACCATGAGATACATGGAGATTCAAGTTATTAGACATGGGGTTCTCCACAGATCTGTCCTAGGTAACCCCATGGCTGTTTCTAGCTGCTCCTATGATGGTTGATTGCGTTATAAACCTCATGCCCAATCTCTTTAACAAATGGTTGTTCAGTCACATCCTTGCTATTCTCACCAGAGAACAGTGTCTCATCTTTTAACTAAGTATGCTGAGAATTTTCTGAATGATAAAGTGCTCGTATCTTTTGGCATAAAATTGTTTTCTTAATTTATTTCTTTCCTCTAGCATTTTTTTTTTGGTACTGGGGATTGAACCCAGGGTGCTTTTACCACTGAGCCATATCTCCATCGTATTTTTTCCTCTAGCATCTTACTATAAGAATCAAGGAGAAACCAAGCTATGTCTTCCTCTCTTTGTTTGGAAATCTTCTCAGCTAGGTATTCAATTTAATAACTTATAAGTCCACTCTCCACAAAACACTATCATGCAATTCAGTCAAGTTCTCTGCCACTTTATAATCATGAGTACCTTTCCTTTAGTGGCCACTAACCTTTTCAGATTTCTGTCTGAGACCTCATCAGAAGCACCTTTAACTTTCGTATTTCTACTAATGCTCTTCATAATCATATACATATATATATGTATATCATATATATATGATGATATAACCTTTCTCTACTGTGCTCCTCACTTCCATCTGAGCCCACATCAGAGTCATCTTTAACATCCATATTTCTGCCAACCATCTCTTTAAGCCATCTAGGATTTTTCTGCAAAGCTCCTGAAAATTCTTTTGAGTCTCCAGCATTTAATGGAGTATAGAGTTACTCTTTCAGTGTCTACCTTGAAATTTTTGTATTGCATTTTGTTGAAAAGGAAATTAAGATAATAGTTAGAGACTCTTCCCCAGAAATGTAGTAGAAGAAGCAAATATGTTAGTTAAAATAGAGATATATCTGACTGGTGATCAACTAATACTTTGACTACTAAATGGCTACTTGATAGCACTTAAAGCATCATATTGAAATTGAGAAGCTAGACGTGTAAGACACCTTTTCTCATATTGCTGAACAAGTATTCTTTACTTTTGTTTACTTTGTAAAGTCAGAAAGACACATTTACTCAGAGACTAATGAAAATTTCCCTAGGAAGCCAAGTAACAGCCATATCATGTGGGAGAATCACTGTAGCTGGGTTGCTACTGTTCCTCTCAATCACACCCTTTATTACATTCTCCTTTTGGAATGTAAACTACAAACAAACTATCACACCCAATGTTGTATCTACTCTGTCCTCACTCTACAGGCTTTTCCTGGATAAGCGCAACCACTGCCATGACTATATGACTTAGAAATGGTCAGCAAGAAAAAGGGGAAAATGTGTGGACTTGGCATTTAGTGAGAGTTAGATCATAGCTCAGCTTACTCATTGTGTAGTTTTGGGTAAGTATTTGACCTTGCGCAGTTTCAGTGTCCTCATCAATAAAAATGATGTATGACTCAAAGTTGTCATGTACATTAAATGAGATAAATTTGAAAAACAATTTTCATGATGGTGGTTGCATTGCTTTCAATATTGACAGGTGACTTCAAAATATATATACCCTAGTCTTCTACTTAGATTCAGACTCAGGATTTCAACTGTGTATCTGAAAAGCATCTAATTTTTTAACAGTGATTCTACTCATTATCTTCCCTTTCATCCATTCTCCTCTGGTGTTCTCTAGTTTAATTAACAGCAGCATCACATAGTCACCCACTCTAAAAACTTGCATCATCTTCTATTTTTCATCTTTCTCTCTTTCAGTCTTCATCCATGATATCTATCAACAATCTCTATTAATTCTATCTTGAAAGTACTTTAAGAATCTAACATCTTTTTCAATGCTGTTGCTTTCCTTGCCTCTTCAACTGGGCCATTGCTTATCTCTCTGTAAACAGAAGCATGTCACTCATTGGTTTGCATACAAGACATATTTGTAATAATGTTCTAGAGCCTAGGAGGTAAACTAAGATTTATTGGGGCATAGGAAATCCTTTGCATTCTGGCTTCAAACCAGCTTTTCAACTTTATTTCCCATAACTAACTGCTCTTGTCTCATCTCCTGCCCTTTCATATTTCTCACTCCATTTCTTCCTTCAACCCAAATATTGCTTCTCCCACAAGCCCTTTCTGATTCCTAACTCCTTCAAACACAAGTTACCATTTCTCCCTCTATAATTGCAGAATACATTTTATATAGCTCTACTTAAAAAAAGAAATATCACACCTCACCTCATCTTCCTCCTGTTTTCAATTTAAGGCCAGAATGTTCATTTTCACCTTTGTCCCCTCACCTCCCATGTTAACTCAGCATTCGATTTCAGCTTAGTGAATAAATTGCTTCAAATATTACAGAATTCAGGTTTAATGAAATTTCTTAATGAAGCAGAAAATAAATTTGCAGATCTTTTTAAAAATTTTATCTTTTTTGGTAACAGCTTTATTGAGATGTAATTTACATGCCATATAGTTTACCCACTTAGAGTGTGCAATTCAATGGGTTTTAGTATATTCAAAGGGTTGTACAGCCATTGCTACCACCAATTTTAGAACATTTTCATTTACTGGAAAGAAACCCAAAATGTTTTACCATAGGGAATTTATAGACATATATTTTAGAATTTATTCAATAGTAATGAACATATATATTAGAAAAAGGTATACTTTTCTTTCCTCATGCAACAACATAAAATCCAAATGGCACATTTCCTTTTTAAATATTATAAATGGAAATATTATTTGTGACAAAATGTCTGGTTTACTTCCAAACTATTTTCTACTTTTTTATGTTTCTAGCTCTTGAAACATAGAAAACAAAAAGATGCATGATAACTGCATTATACCTAGAAATCTTACATTTATATTCATAATCTTTTATATTGTAAATGCTTTAAAAAGTATAAAAAATTCACTAAAAGTGTATTATAGAACTGTCAAGGAAATTGGGATCATGTTTTTTTTTAAAAAAGATTTTTTTTACAATACCTTCATTTTATTTATTTATTTTTATGTGGTGCTGAGGATCGAACTCAGGGCTCACACGTGCTAGGCAAGCGCTCTACCACTGAGCTACAGCCCCAGCCCTTGAAAGTTAGGCTTTTAAAGGGAGACAGTATATTTAATTTTATTGAATTGAATATTTTGATATTTTTAAAAGTGCATTGATTTTGAACCCCATTCCCTGCTTTAAGTCCAGCAGTAGGGTTCAGGGTCTATATCAATTCCAGAAAATTGCCTCACTTTGGGGAGGGTCAAGATAGCTAAGTAGGAAGGGAAGAGTCAGGTTCTAATCAAAGTAGGACATGGGAAAGGCTTCTATGAAGAGCCTTGCTCCTTCTTCATATCACATTTATTTAGCATCTTGCAAAAAATGTCTCATTAATTTGTGCACATATTTCTTTTGAGATTGGTGCTTTCAGAAGAAAAGTACAAAATGACAGTGTCTGAGAGCAGTGCTTTTAGTAAGATATTCCTGACCTAGTTTAAGAATCTCAAATTTCAGGCACAAAAAAAAACAAAACCATGATCCCAATTTCCTTGATAGTTCTATGATACACTTTTAGTGAATTTTTTATACTTATTAAAGCATTTACAATATAAAAGATTATGAATATAAATGTAAGATTTCTAGGTATAATGCAGTTATCATGCATCTTTTTGTTTTTGTCATTTTCACCCTAGAAGGAATGAAGGAAATCAGGCTGTTAAAATGTCCCTTTTACAAATGTGTTAGCAAATGTATTTGGTTCATATAAAAGAGGATATTGATCTCAGTGAGTGCTTTAGGTAGAAAAGGTATATTAACAATTGAGAGGAGACCAGGAAGGTTTAACATTGCTTAAAATATAATGAATACATAGAAAAAAATTATGACAGTTTAGGTTATAGTTCTAGGCATTGCAGGTCTAGTTTTCTTGCTCTTTCTCGAGGGTTTGCTGAGAAACAACAGGCCAATCCCTCAGCTCCAGCATGTCCACCATCCATGGGCTTTGTAGCAGATATCTTTAGTACCTGTGTCGCCTCCCTTGTCCACTTGTAAATTCAGCCAGAGCTTTGTTGTACCTTATGTGCAGATGTGTTGTACAGTCCTCATATTCTTAAGAGAGTATCTGTGTTAGTTTGCAAGGACTGTTGTAATGAGTTACCACAAACTGAGTGACTCAGCAAAAATTTATCGTCTCACAGTTCTAGGTTCTACAAGTATTGGTACATTTCCCTTCCTCTGAAGGTGCTAGGGAAGGGTCGGTTCCACATCTCTCTCCTGGCTTCTGCTAGTCCCTTGGCTTTTGGTAGTGTTATCTCCAATCTTCAAATGACATTTTCTTCTTTTTATAAGGACATCAGTCATATTGGATTAGGTCCCATCTTAATGAATTCATTTGAACTTGATTAATTCTATAAAAATTTTCTGAGGTACTTGGAGTTAGGATTTCATCATATGAAGTTTAAGAAGATACAGTTCAACACATATCATTGTTTCATTTTAAATTATCATCTTGTTTTTTGCCTCATGGCCTTCTCCAAGCTCAAGCTGTGGAGTTAGTGGGGCTTAGAAGATGAGGTCGTTGACATCTGTGGGGCAATCTTCAGTCAATCAGCAATGTGACCCAGTGGACAAATGTACTAGCCTCCTCTCCTTTGGTTGGGCAATTTTGGGACGTGTTCTGTCTTTTCCCAGAAGTCCTGCTGTGACTGGACCCAAATCACTACAATGACAACCCCAGTAACCACCTTGATTTTGGCTTTCTCCCCTGTCTTACTTTCCTCTTTCTTTAGAAAACTAATTGGCATCCCCACTCAAAGAAGTTACCAACACTCTGCTGGGGTTATCTCCTTGTCTTATATTCTACTTTTGAGACAATCCGACCTATTTTTATTATCTTTAATAGAGAAACTAAGTGATCAGCCATACGTTTGCATCTCGAGTTATATATGATAGTAGTGATGGTGGTTATGATATTAAACATGAAAAAACATTTTTTGTTGTCCATAAACTTAGCCTGCCTTACTAGTATGATTATACTAGATAAATGAAAATAAAACTTTATTGCTGAAAATGCCTTTGACAGTCTATTCCCATTTGACAGCTGAGAAAACTGAAGATCAGATAGTATAATTGATAATATACAAACTTAGAAATTAGAAACCAAAACAGGACTAGAATCGAGATTCTCCCATGGCAAATTAGGATTTTTCCCACTACACATTGAATTCCTATTGTTAGGAATACTTCATTTTTTAATAAATGTCATTCCTTATAGTGGGTGTTTTCTAAGCTTTTAAGGTAATGGAATATACATTTCTTAAGGACAGGGATGATTCTTATTTATATTTGTGAAAAATGGAGTTATGTCTTTCATAAAATGGCTGCTAAATAGATAGAATATTAATTCCATGATGGCAGGCATTTTTGTTTGGTGTATTCACTGATATATCCCAAGAACCTGTAAATAGTGCTTGGTGCATAGTAGACATTCAATAAACATTTGTTGAGTGAAGAAATTAATACATATATCCTTATCAGACAAGAATTAAATACTTCTGGGGCTGGGATTGTGGCTCAGCGGTAAGAGCACTCGCCTCATGCGTGTGCGGCCCCGGTTCGATCCTCAGCACCACATAAACATAAATGCATTGCATTGTGTACAACTAAAGCAAATAAATAAATATTTTAAAAAAAAAGAAATAAATACTTCTGTTTCTTATGCCTTCTAGAGAGCCACCTAAAATCCATTAATGATTGTGCAATTCCACATGTCAAAGAGTCTTTTAGATTGTTTACATATACCCATGATCTCATTTAATTCTGGTAATATTCCTATAAGGTAAGAAAATTGGAGCTTAAAGGAATTTATTTACTATTTCAAAGCTAATGATTGACCCAACCATGTTTTCAACATGTTATCTCTGATTAGCACAATAGATAACTTACAGATCATTGTTATAGGAAACAAGAGCACAAGGAACTCTGATCATTAGTGATACAATAAGAAATCATCTTATAAATAGCATAAACTGAAAGGTGAAGGACTCAATTAAATCTATTTGAAACATTCAGTGTGATAGAGTATGATAACCTATCATAAAACCTTGAAGATAATCTTTATTCCTTCCTGTTGAGATATTACAAGTCTGTTGGGAGTTAGTTTTATTAAACTGAAATAACTTTCATTGTCATAATACTATTGTCATAATACCTTGTTATTAAGTACCATTATTAATTGTTGGCTTTCTTTGTCCAATTTATTCTTTCTGGGAAAATAACATTCTACTGACATACAAATATTCTACTGCAAGCATATAAGATCTCCTTGTGTAAAGGTGGGCTCCTTTTGACAGCCTGAGATAGTATATTCAAGGGATATCTAGGTTGGTTCCACATATATATTCAAGATAGTATATTCAGGTGCTCTGGAATCTACCACGTGGCTTTTAAAATTTCCTTACCCATTCTAAAATCCAGGTTCTACACCTGAAAGATTGAATCAAAAAAGTACTTAGTTCATAGTATTGTGATATTAAATGAAATAATGTAAACAGAATACTTTGCACAATAGGTTACTCTAAATTAGTTACTCAAAATATTGTAATTACTACCACCACCATCATCATCATATTGAGGAAAAGTCCTTTGTAATTATATGATGCCACTATCTCTTTGAAGAAAGATCACCTTTGCTGGGGTAGAGAGTTTTCTAAGGTGTTCAGATACAACATAGAATGTAAAGCTTGCCAATATGATCTATGTACCTTTGTAGGTAACTTAGAGTCATATTGTCCCCTATATGTGTGCTTTCTTTTTTTTAATCTTTATTTATTTTTTATAATAGTAGTATGCATTATAATTCATAATAAACATATAGAGCATCTTTTTACAAAACACTGTTTGTATACAATGTTTATTCATACCATTCAAATCTTCAATCATGCATTTAGGATAATGATATCCATCTTATTCAACCACCTTTTCTTTTTCCCCCACCATCCCCCCTTGTTCCCTTCCTTCCCCTCCCTCCCCTTTGACCTTTCTAGTGTTCCTCTAATCCTCCTAAGTACCACGACCCAACACCACTGTGAATCAATCTTCTTATATCAGAGAAAACACTCCATATTTGGATTTTTGAGATTGACTAACTTCATTTAGCATTATATTCTCCAACTTCATCCATTTACCTGTGAATGCCATTATTTTATTTTCTTTTATTGCTGAGTAAAATTCCATTGTGTATATGTACCACATTTTCTTTATCCATTCATCAACTGAGGGATATCTAGGTTGGTTCCACAATCTAGCTATTGTGAATTGTACTGCTATAAACATTGAAGTGGCTGTGTCACTGTAACATGTTGTTTTTAAGTCATTTGGGAATAGACCCAAGAGTGGATGGCTGGGTCATAGGGTGGTTCCATTCCCATTTTTCCAAGAAATCTCCATACTGCCTTCCATAACGGTTGCACCATTTTGCAGTCCCACAAGCAATGTATGAGTGTGCCTTTCCCCTCACATCCTCTCCAACATTTATTGTTGTTTGTGTTCTTAATGGCTGCCATTCTGACTGGAGTAAAATGAAATCTTAGAGTAGTTTTGATTTGCATTTCTCTAATTGCCAGTGATGCTGAGCATTTTTTCATGTATTTGTTGATTAATTGTGTATCTTTTCTGAGAAGTGTCTTTTCAATTCCTTAGCCCATTTGTTGATTGGGTTATTTGTTTTTTTGGAATTAAGTTTTTTGAGTTCTTTATATATTCTAGAAATTAGTGCTCTATCTGATGTGCATGTATTAAATATTTGTTCCCAAATAGTTGGCTCTCTGTTCAACTCACTGATTGTTTCTTTTGCTGAGAAGAAGCTTTTTAGTTTGAATCTATCCCATTAATTGATTCTTGATATTAATTCTTGCATTACAGGATTGTTATTAAGGAACTTGGGGACCAATCCGACATGTTGGAAATTGGAATTAACTTTTTCTTCTATTAAGTGTGTTGTCTCTGGTCTAATTCCGAGGTCCTTGATCGACTTTGAATTGAATTTTGTACATGGTGAGAGATAAAGGTTTAATTTCATTTTGTTGCATCTGGATTTCCAGTTTTCCCAGCACCATTTGTTGAAGAGGCTATCCTTTCTCCACTGTACATTTTTGGCGCCTTTGTCTAATATAAGATAGCTGAAATTATATGTATTAGTCTCTGTGTCCTCAATTCTGTACCATTGGTCTACCAGTCTGTTTTGGTGCCAATACCATGCTGTTTTTGTTACTATTGCTCTATAGTATAATTTAAAGTCTGTTATGGTGATGCCACCTGCTTCACTTTTCTTGCTAAGGATTGCTTTGGCTATTCTGGATCTTTTATTTTTCCAGATGAATTTCATGACTGCTTTTTCTATTTCTTTGAGGAATATCATTGGGATTTTGATTGGAATTGCATTAAATGTGTATAATGCTTTTGGTAGTGTGGACATTTTGACAATATTAGTTCTACCTATCCAAGAACAAAGTACGTCTTTCCATCTTCTGAGGTCTTCTATAATTTCTTTTTTTAGTGTGCGATAGTTTTCGTTAGAGAGGTCCTTCACCTCTTTTGTTAAGTTGATTCCCAGATATATTTTTTGATGCTATTGTAAATGGGGTAGTTTACATCATTTCCCTTTCAGAGGATTTGTCACTGATGTACAAAAATGCCTTTGACTTATTGGTATTGATTTTGTATCCTGCTACTTTGCCGAATTCATTTACTAGTTGTAAAAGTTTTCTGGTAGAGTTTTTTGGGTCTTCTAGGTATATTATCATGTCATCAGCAAATAGTGCTAATTTGAGCTCTTCTTTTCGTATGTGGATCCCTTTAATTTCTTTCGTCTGTTGATTTGCTCTAGCCAGAGTTTCAAATACTATGTTAAATAGCAGTGGTGACAGGGGGCATCCCTGTCTTGTTCCAGTTTTTAGAGGAAATGCTTTCCATTTTTCTCCATTTAAGATAATGTTAGCTTGGGGCTTTGCATAAATAGCTTTTATGATGTTGAGATATGTTCCTGTTATTCCTAGTTTTTCTAGTGTTTTGAACATAAAGCGGTGTTGTATTTTGTCGAATGCTTTTTCTGCGTCTATTGAGATGATCATATGGTTCTTATCTTTAAGTCTGTTGATGTGATGTATTATGTTTATTGTTGAACCAACCTTGCATCCCTGGGATAAACCCCACTTGATCATGGTGCACTATCTTTTTGATATGTTTTTGTATTAGATTTGCCAGAATTTTGTTGAGGATTTTTTGCATCTATATTTATTAAAGATATTGGCCTGAAGTTTTCTTTTTTGGCTGTGTCTTTGCCTGGCTTTGGAATTAATGTAATATTGGCCTCATAGAAAGAGTCTGGGAGAGCTCCCTCTTTTTCTATTTCTTTAAATAAGTTGAAGAGCATCGGTATCAGTTCTTCTTTGAAGGTCTTGTAGAACTCGGCTGTGAACCCATCAGGACCTGGACTTTTTCTTGATGGTAGCTTTCTGATAGCGTCTTCTATTTCCTCGATTGAAATTGATCTGTTTAAATTGTGTATAGCCTCCCGTTCTAGTTTGGGCAATTTGTACGACTCTAGAAATCTGTCTATGCATTCAGTATTTTCTATTTTATTAGAGTACAAGTTTTCAAAGTAACTTCCAATTATCATCTGTATATCTGAGGTGTTTGTTGTGATATTTCCTTTTTCATAATGGATGTTAGAAATTTGATTTTTTTCTCTTCTTCTTTTTGTTAGCATTGCTAAGGGTCTGTCAATTTTATTTATTTTCTCAAAGAACCAACTTTTAGTTTTGTCAATTCTTTGAATTGTTTCTTTAGTCTCAATTTCATTAATTTCAGCTCTGATTTTAATTATTTCCTGTCTTCTACTACTCTTAGTGTTGATTTGTTTCTCTTTTTCTAGTGCTTTGAGGTGTGATGTTAAGTCATTTATTTGTTTTGTTTTTTTTTTTTTTTCTTTTAAGGAATGAACTTAGTGCAATGAATTTTCCTCTTACTACTGCCTTCATAGTGTCTCAGAGATTTCTATACGACATATCTGCATTTTCATTTACCTCGAGGAATTTTTTAGTCTCCTCCTTGATGTCTTCTTCAACCCCTTGTTCATTCAGTAGCATGTTGCTTAGCTTCCAGTTGTTAGAATAGGTTTTTGTTGTTGTTGTTTCTTGTTTTGTCATTGATTTCTAATTTCATCCCATTATGGTCTGATAGAATGCAGGGTAGTATCTCTACTTTTTTATATTTGCTGAGATTTGCCTTGTGGCATAATATATGGTCTATTTTGGAGAAGGAGCCATGTGCTACTGAGAAGAAAGTATATCCAGTCACTGATGGATGAAATATTCTGTATATGTCTGTTAGGTCTAAGTTATTAATTGTTTTAATGAGACCTACACTTTCTTTATTTAGCTTTTGTTTAGATGATCTATCCATTGGTGAGAGAGGTGTGTTGAAGTCCCCTTGAAGTCTCCTAGAATAATTACTTGATGTGGTGTATGAAGGCCCAGCCCCCTTATCTTAATTGTCCAACCAAGGTAGGACAATTTAAAGGACCACGTGAGCTTCAGAGCTCTCCACATAGGCTCAACTGAGATCATTGTTGGAATTAACTTCTCTCTGTGTCCAACCCTACTATCCTAAGACTCTTACATGTGTTCCCAACAGTATTCATACACTTAAATGAGATTTGATATCAGGATTTGTTTGAGGAAGCACAATCCTAAATGGATCACCCAGCATTTCTGTGGCAATCAGTACCTCATCACTAGGAGGAGATGAAAGCTGGACAATAGCCCTATAATTTTTCAAACTGATGGGACATTGAAGCTATCTGGGAAATAAGTAGGATCACATCATAACATAAGCCTGATAAGAAGTGTTGGCCTTCCAAGGGAGGAAGATCATACCTCAAATTTGCTGCCAGATCTAGTCAATATATAATGTTAGGATCTGGAGGACTATATCAGTGGATTTTGAGGGGGCTGGTTCATTGGGGAGAGAATAAAAGTTCAAATCAAAGGGAACATATTAATTTAGAAACAGTTTTAGGTGATGCAGGATTTTATACCCTGGCAATGATGTAAGGAGTCCATTCTAACCTACAAGTAGGATGTCTCTTGAAAGCTTGAAGAAAGCAATGGCTACATCAGGTCAAGTAAAAATGGCAGAATTTTCCTAGCAGATAGTATAAGAAGGGGTCAAATATTTTAGTGAAATGAGTAAATCTAGCCTGGACAAAATATTTAAGGCTAGAAAAATCCAACAGCTAATTATATTTCTAATCCCTAGAACCTGTGATTATGTTCCTTTACATGGCAAAGGTACTTTGAAGATGTGATTGAATTAAGGATTTTAAGATGGAGAGATTATCCTGGATTATCTGAGTTGGCCCACTATCATCATAAGGATCTTAATGAGGATGAGGCAGGAGAGTAAGAGAAGATGTTAGGACAGAGGAAGAGATTAGAGTAATATGATTGCTGGCTTTGAAGATGGGGAAAGGGACATGAGCCAAGGAATACAGGTGGCCTCTGGAATCTGGAAAACAGAAAGGAATGGATTCTCAGTAAAAGCCTTCAGGAAGGACTGCAACCCTGCCCACACCATGATTTCAGCCCAGTAAGCTCAGGTTTAGACTTTGGCCTCCATAAATGTAGGAGCACACATTCACATTGCCTTAAAAAGCCACTAAAGTTTTTAGTAATTTTTTATAGCAGCAATAAGAAACTAATACTAAGAAAGATATATTGCTAACACAATAATTCTACATCCTTTGGTATTATATCTGTCGAATTCATGGTAATAGGGGCAAATATCCTTCTATTCCAGAATATCTTTACCTTTAGTCTTGTCCAAGCTTTTCTCCATTTTGAAATATATGAGGTTTTGTTGTGAGCTATATTCTTTTTAATCCTTCCTTTATATAGTATTCCCTTTTGGATTCAACATCATCAACATCTGTTCGCACAAATATCCCCCTGATTTTTTCTCTCATAGTTTAACAAATTCTGATAGATCTTCTGTTGTACAAATATTTTCTTCCCTGGTTTGGGTCAACACTTGATCCCTATCCAGGGTATGCTAGAATCTATTTATGGCTATTGACTTAGTGACAATAACTGGTGGGGTACAAATTCCTAACTTGATTCTGCAAGGGAACACACTCATGCCAGGAAGTAATAGCTTATTTAAGCAAGATAAGAGAACTATTCTGCAGGCCAAGGGGCCTCAGTGGGAAGTACATAGAGGATTGGAGAGTTAGGGGGCTCCTAAGAGTGTTCTAGATATTTTCATTCAAACTTCTGGAATTGAACTCTTTCCAGGTCACTGCTTTTGCTCACATCAAAGACTAGGAAGGGCTATGAATTTAACTGATACTGCAATTAGACAAGCAAACTCAGATTTGATCATACTCAAAGACTGAGTTAGACTTTTAGATATTTCATTCCTGCTGCTATAAGAGATAAGGTATTTTTTAAAGCATGGTTATAGAAAATCTTTGATTTTAATCAGTGCCTTGAGGTAAAAACTTAGTCATATAAGGTTTTTGTTCTCCACACTTAAGTTTACACTGCCATCCAGAGCCATCCAACTTAATTATCTATTTTAGCCCTACTTAATTTTAGCTTTTGGGTTTCTATATCCAACTGTGGTCATAAGACTCAGTGCATTTTCATTTCTTGCTACTCAGAGTGGTAGCTGCAAACTAGTAGTGTGGAATCTCCTAAGAGTTTGTTAGAAATACAGCATCTCAGGCTCTAGTCTAGACCATCTGAATCAGAATCTGCATTTTAACAAGACCCCCAGGTGATCTATATGCACATTTGTGTCTGAGAAACATATGACATACTCTCTTGGCCAGGTAATCATGATGGTATACCAAATTAAGCTTCTCACTATCTCCTGGTTCTGCTTTCTTCTCTGTTGCTTTACATTTGAGGTTTTACGTGCTGGCCCTAGTCTCAATGTGCTCTATATCCTCTCAGATTTTGGCCTAGGGGGGAACGAGCACTGTCCTTTATCTTGGAAGTCCTAGAAAAGGGCTAATTGCCTTGTAGTTCTGACTAATCACAAATTATTCCTGAACCAATTGGTGACCAAAGTAAAGAGATACACTGATGGTGGTCAAAGGCTCCAATGTTATATAATAAGGGGTGAGGTCCAGGCAGAAACACCCAGTGAACATTGTTAAAGATCAATCCAATGGGATATTCTAAGAGGATGTCTGAGGGCCTGATGAGTATTGTTTTACTAGAAAGTTGGGCAGACAAAACATCAGTTATTAACTGTGCATTTTCCATTGGGTTTTTGTTAAAGCTCCCACTGAGAGTGAGTTCTCTTTCCTGGTGCCCCATCTTTGAATGTTCCCCTGTCCAACTTGATTTCAGATAGTTGGATCTCACCTCATTCTCTTTTGAATGAAGCACTGGGGCTGTAGGATAATACTATCTTATTGCCTTTTCACACATCAAGAGTTGTTGAAACTAATCCTTTATTGCATGAAGAGTCCCCTCTATACTGCTGGGGACCTCACAAAAAGCTAGACTCACCTATACTTAGGAATTTCTCAGGAACATTTGGTATTGGTCCACTTATGTCTGTGGTGGCAAATTTTAATTTTAGGGACTTGCTTTCCAATCCATGACCAACATTCCTTTCCTGGTATGTGATAAATTGGGTAAGGCCCCCAGGATTTTGGTATTCTTCTGGGTGTTTGACTTTCCAGCCTGTGAGTAACATTGCTTTTAGAGCATTAATTCCCTCATATTTATGATTTTAGACTCCCAGAGAAATAGAATGTCACAGAAATAAAGGTTATTACCATCTGTGTCTATTTTTTTTTGTTCCCTATACTGCATCTCCACAGCCCACCTATGATGAAAGGCACTGCTCTGTTGGAAAGTTCCCAGGCTGGCCACAGCATCCCATCTTGAGTTCTTATATCACCCTTCACTTTTCTCAGTGCTATTTATCAAAATTGAGCAAACTTTAATGACCTATAGATAAGGCAACCTGAAATGAAGGGTAATGCTAGACTCCCATCCTTCAGAGGAACATTTTTGAGGCATATTCTACTAGTTTATCAGAGGGACTACAGTAGGATAGAGCCTGGCTACCTTCAGTAACCAACTTAGTAACACCTTTTATTATCTTTTTCCCTGATCTCTTGCCCTCTCCCTCTCTACATTGCTCCTTTACTCTTGCTTCGTGGGATTACTTCTCAATTAAACTATCTGCACCCAAACCTTTGCCTCAGCCACATTTTGGGGTAACTCAAATTGGGACACTAGTTTTTTGGGCCAAATCTTGCCCACTACCTATTTTTATATGGCCCACTTGTAAGCTAAATATAGTTTTTACACTTGTAATCTAACAATGGTTTTTACACTTTTTAGTGATTTAAAAAAGAATAAGAATATTTTATGATACATGAGAATCATACAAAATTCAATTTTAATGTCCATAAAATTTTATTTGATACATAGTCATACCTATTAGTTTATGTGTTATCAATGGCTGCTTTTGCATTGCAGTGCAGGGTTGAGTAATTTCAGCCTCATCCAACTAGCCCTCAAGGCCTAAATTAATTATTTTATGGCTTTCTAACATAAAAGTTCTCTGACAATAAGTGTTAAAATTGAATTATAATATTATCAAATATGGACTGATTTCAGCTTTTTATGTTATCACATCAAAATAATTTCTTTCAGAATGTTTTAGACATGTAAAATGTTTAACACAATTTCTATTTGACTTCCATTAGACTGAGATTTAATGTTGTATGTAAGCAACAGAATACTGTTTTTTGTTTGTGTTTTGGGGATAGGGTCTCAGTATGTTGCCTAGGCTGGTCTTGAACTCCTGGGCTCAAGGGGTCCTCTTGCTTCAGCCTTCCAAGTAGCTGGTACTATAGGCTTGCCTTGCTCAGAAAACTATTTTGATATGTAACTTTACTATTTACTTTTAAACAATTTATTTAGTGCTTGATACATGTAGGGAATGTTTAATAATAAAAAAGTGAGCTTACTTTTCTGAGCTATCAAATAGTTCTATTTCATGTTAGAAAATTTGCTTATTATGGAGAGAAGTGTTTACTTTTGTAAAATAACTGGCCCCAGGACCCTGGAAAACAAGAATTCTTTTTATGGTTGGCCTTGATCACAGTTCAAAGTCATTTGATCTATTCATGTATTTCTAGAGTATGAAGCCCTTTTGTACACAGAAAGTAATCAACACCTAAGGATTTTTCATTTTCCTCTCTTGCATTTATGTTGCTGTACTTGTAAGTTCCCCATTACTTAGTAATGGTCTTGGAAAATGTCCAATAAATTATGTTTAGTATCAACTAAAGTTTGTTAATGTAACCAAATCTATTTCATGCAGAATGTTCTCCCTTACTGAAAAAACATTAATGGTTTTCCATTGCTCACAGGGTACATCCAGATTTCTTAGGCTCATCCTGGGTGCAGTCCATCTCTTTGACCTTATCTCCAACCGTCATTCTGTCCCTACTTCCTTATCTATTTTCCTGAATCTTATATACCCATTGACTTAATCTGTTTTGTGCTGGTATAACAAAATGCTTGAGACTGGATGATTTATAAAGAATAGTAGTTTGTTTCCTCATAGTTGGCATGGCTGGAAATCTAAGATGAAATCACGAGCGTTTGATGTGTGGTGAGAGTCTTCTTCTGAATCTTCATACTGTAGAAGGCAAAAGAGCAAGCTAGCTAACATTTTGAAGCTTCTTTTATAAGGGCCTTAATCCTAGCAACAAGAGAGGAGTCCTAATGGCCTAATCATCTTGTAAAGGCCTTACCTCTTAATATGATCATATTTTCAACACATGAATTTTGGAGGGGGCATACTTAAACCATTGCACCCATCAAAGCCCAGTTAAATATCCTTTTACTTAGAGAAGCACCCCAATATTCGTGGTCTTCAAGTCATCTCTTCTTGTGTATTTGGCTGTATTCTCCAGAAGTAGACTCAGAGGGAAGGATTTGTGCACAAGTGATTTCTTAAGGAAGTGCTCTTGGGTGTTGTGGATGCTGCTCAGTACCAGAATACTTTTCTGGCATGCTTGAGGCCCTGGGTTCCATCTGCAGCTGCTCCATGAATAAAAGGAAGTGCTCTCAGTAGAAAATGGTGAAGGAGTAGGGGAAGCAGCAGCAGCAGGAAAATATGATTTCAACTGAAGTCCTATAATGGTCCTTCAATCTGATCCTAAATGGAAATTCTGGAATGTAAGTTACTTCTTAGCCTGTGCTTTGCCTTGAGGAACAGTATACTCTTGAAACCTTGAGTTATTGGCTAAGGGATGCTCAGGTTCAAGTAGAATCCCAGGCATTTCATAATTTCCCTGTATGGGGACAAAGTAACTGTAGGTGCCTTAGGGCATCTTCTGAACAAACACATAGGATACAGGCCATTATAAGCAGAAGCATACTGAAACCAGGGAAGGGCACACAGAAGTGGTAAGAGGAATCTCAGTTTCTGTCACATCATCTCCTCTACTGTGTGCTTGCCATGTGTCACCACTTCCAAATACAGGTAGAAGAAGAGAGCTCTGGGAGTAAACCTTGTCTTGCTACCACCTAAGAGATCTTGATTATATGATTAAACTTCTCATAGTCTCATTTAGTACTTTAAATGAGCTTAGTTCTACCTCCGTCAGAATTATTTAGCAAATTAAAGAAATTGCTAGGGGAGCTAGTACACAGTAGTCCTCTCACATAAGTAAAGTTTGAAATTGCCCCACTTTGCCAGTCTCTGGCAACCTCTTACTCTTTTGGCCATAATCTAATATTAGTTCCTATTTTATGACATGATGGAATAAATTATAGGCTTTTCTGTTTAGTATAGTTAAACATCATTGACAAATGAGATACCATGCCCTAATTGGATTAGGTAAGGCTTTTCAATGTCAGAACTAGTGACATTTTGGACTGAATCATTTTTTGTCATGGATGGCCATCCTGTGCACTCTCAGATGGTTAGTAACATCATAACCTCTGCTCACTATGTCCTAGTAGCAGTCCAAATTGTAACAACCAAAAATGTCTCTATACATTCAAAAAGTGTCCTCTAAGAAGCAAAATAACTCCTCGTTGAGAACCACTGGATTAAAGAAATTTCTAGGGACTGTGCAGAGTTTATTTCAATCTTGGAAATCATGTAAGTCAGTGAACAGAAACACCCTGTAAATGCTGGGAATATCTCTCCCTTTCCCTCTTTAAATAATAGAATTTTTCATGCATGGTGGGTTTTTAATTATTTTTTCCTTTTCTTTGTGGGGAGGTACTGTTATTTTGTTTTGGATATTGGGGAGAGGTGGAAGGGAGGAACCTCACATATTCCAAATGCATGGATTTTAGGAAGACCATATTGCAAGCAACAAGTTCTTGGAGACCCAGAAAACTTGCATATATCTTACCTTGAGTCTTCACAGGAGCCAGAATTTGAATTCAGATTGCTTTGCTCAATCCAATGTTTGGGAAGCAGCCATTGAAAGAGTATCATATTGGGTAATTGTTGACTGTTTCCTACATAAAAATTTGTTGGAAATGGGAAGAACAGAATGAATGTTATTAGTTAAGACAGGATGTGCTAATATCATTTTCATGAGGAAAGATCTGACAGTGTTTTGTGACTGTGAATCTGATGAGGCACATTTAGGACTGAGTATTTCCATTCAAAACACTGTCCAATAGTTTTACCTTTATATGACCATTGGTTCCAATTTCAATTTGTTTCAGTCATCCTTGTCAAAGAAAAAGCCAGAGTAGTTGAAATTATCAAATTACTGTAATTGCAACTTTATACTAATCCAGTAATTATCCTCTGAATTCAGTTTTAATGATGAATATTTTTCTCTCTTTTAGGAGCACATGGATTTGAAAAAAAATATTGAGTAATGCAAATGGTAATCTCAGGAATTTGGACTGATAGAA